>JAMPIV010020825.1:5000-685660 GCA_024509875.1 Oreohelix idahoensis | reverse complement strand
CCAATACCTTAGGAGCTAAAAACACAGCTGGACAAATAAGAAAATAAAGAGAATAAGAGATACTCAGAATAGAATTATAGAACAAGGTGCTAGCATCACAACATAAGTCCAGGGAAGAATTTGAGAACAGCATAGAAAAAGATTCGCAAGAAAACCAGAAATTTGTTCTGTAAGACCCTAAAGAACATGAGAATGGAAAAACCATGCCCTCCATCCAAATTCTATAAAGTACAAGCAAGGCAAATTCATACTGCCCCGAAAGGATAATGAAGTAATGTGAAAAATATTTATCTCAGCAACTCCTTGATGGTGAGCAAGATTAAGCATCAGAAATGATAACCGTTAGCACAGAAGAAAAACCAATGGTGAGGAAGATGACAAAGATAGAAAAGAACTAAAGGCACACTGAGAAAATCAAGATGGGCAAAGCAGCAGGGCATGATGGTATAACACCCAGAAAATGGCTAAGTACATGGAGCATCAGGCACCTAAAAAAAACTACTCTTAAGGGTCCTACAGGCAGCGTGGTGCAACAAGACCATACCAAAGGATTGGGAGATTGCCATCATAACACCAATTTTCAAAAAGGTGACAATCGACAATGTGGAAACCATAGAGGCATATCATTTCTCATGTCCCGGTAAAAAATCTAACTCTACAGTAGAAAATCACTAGAAGCAGAGACTCCGACGCCTAGCTGAGCCACAATTGGATGAAGTCCAGTGCGGATTCCGAGCTAACCGAAGTACTCAAGACCTAATCTTCACACTCAGACAGCTGAGTGAAAAGGCCCTTGAGTATAAGAGTGAGATCCATCTTTGTTTCATAGATCTGGAAAAGGCGTTTGACAGGGTCCCCTGGAGCAAACTTTGGGATTGATTGGCAAGGAAGAACATTCCATCACCTCTGATTCATGCTATACAGAGCTTCTACAAGTCTTGCAGAAATTATGTGAGGACAGCAAACCATAAGTCAGAAGAGTTCATGACCACCACTGGTGTAAGACAAGGTGATATCCTGTCACCTTATCTTTTCATACTCCTCATGGACGATGTCATCAAGGCATGTAAGGAGAGAACAAGAAAGTATTCAGTGGGGTACTGGAAGATGAGACAGGTCTGTATTTCAGAGCTGGCATTTGCTGATGATGTTGCCCTGATTGCTAAATCAGAGGCACATCTCCAATCCAACCTGCAAGTCTGGAAGGAAGAGCTGGAGAAGAGAGGGATGGTCATAAGCAGCTCTAAAACAAAATCCATGGTGATATCACGAGAAGAAAGAAGACATCAGATTAAGCTGGGAGAACAGGTCCTGGAGCAGGTCGACCACTTTAAATACCTCGGAGCTATTGTAGACCGAAAGGGAGGCATCAAAGAAGAGTTGGCCACTCGAAAAGCAGCAGCTGGGAGACTTTTTCAGGCCAAAAATCGAGGATTCCTCAGCAAGAAAGAGGTTGGTAAAAAAACGAAGATGGCTGTATACCGCTCTACCTATGTCCCAGTCTTGACATATGGATGCGAGTCATGGGCAGTGACTACATCCCACAAAAGCCAGATCCAAACCTCAGAAATGAGGTATCTGAGGAAGGTGGTTGAAGTAACAAGAAGAGACATGGTCCGCAACCAGATGATATGTCAAGGCCTAAAATCCCACCCCCTGCAGATCCAAGTAGAACAGTCCCAACTAAGATGGTTTGGCCATGTCTGCAGAATGGGAGAAGATAGGCTACCACGATAAGCATGGGAAACAGGGATCCAGACTTCCAGGACGACCCGGAGTCCACTGGGAGGACAACATTAGACAATCTTTGAAGGACCGAAGACTAGAATGGAACCAGGCCAAGAGGAAGACAGCCGATAGCATAGTCTGGTGCTCTCTCTCTCTCTCTCTCTCTCTCTCTCTCTTCCAAACCTCTACACCTCACGGTAGAAGGGGAACGACTAAGTAAGTAAGTAAGAAAAATCTGAATCTTCAACTGAAATATCAAGTCAGTCCTGTTTGTCGTAGATTTCCGATAGGAGAATTAAGACTAGGTTTGGTCCCTTCTGAATAGGTTTGAATAGGTGATAGACTCATTGAGAGTTAGTGAAAGGTAATAGAATTTCCACACACGTGAGATGATAGATTTGATATAGTGGCTGTCTCTGAAAGCGAAAAGAATTCTTCTCTCTCTCACCTATCTTCTACAACAGTTGTTACAGCGTCAGACAGACTACACCAATATACATATTACGTATATTTCTATCACTCACAGGCACGCACATACACGTGACGACAGGTAAACACACAGACGTGGGAAAACTATAACAATGATATATATATTATCTAGAACGAGCTGCCCAAACACGATTATTAAGTTCAAGAGCGATTTTATTATCAGGAAAAATCGGCTCACAACATCAAAGAAAGTACATCAAGGAAAATACCTATACACATAGTCATAAAAAATCAAGGAAATGTTGCAAGGATGATAGCCCCGTTATAGTGTTAACTCTAGGTTTAGCCCGGCCCCGTTAAGAGAACAGATGATGGCGCCCGAGTCACAGATACATAGGGTTTGAGTCTAAGAGTTTTTCTTTGTTTTATCTCGTAATTATATGCACAGAGTTTGAAAAAAAATCTGATTTAACCTAAGACAAAACACAAGAACTCTAGCCTTAGCAACAAATTATGCAGATTGAAAAAAAAATTAGGACAGCAACAGGGTGTCAAAGATAAAATAGTGAAAAATATCACTCAAACCAGCGTACACTCATTCATTCCGCCATGGCTTCTCATACTTGTACTCACGACTTTGCTTGCTGCCTCTTGGAACACATTGATTTTAGATTTTCACACAGACTCAAAAAATGCAGTCTTCTGCCAAGAAGTCCCCAGTTCCAAAAGACGTATTTAACTTGGAGTCTCCGGGAACGACTACTTGGGTATGCAAATTTGTTCAAATGTCTGATTAAGTCACCTAACAATTATTCCAGGCGCGGGGTTAGCAGAGCACAGTGTCAATAGCGTAGGTTTCTAAAAAATGATGAATGTCAGGTCGGTGCCTTCCCTCAGTATAGGATTCACTTTAGTCACACCACAGATTTGTCCACAAGATATAATCTAGTCGGGAAATGATTGTTAATATTCACGCCACCAGGCAGCAAATTATATAGAGTTTCTAGAAGAAATTAAGTGCTGGCTCCAAGGTCCAGTATTTATCATTACAGTCTTTGAAAACCCGTTATAGGGATATTAGTATTTCTGTCTAACTTGCACCGTCAGATCAGTGTTACTTGAGAAAACCCACGTGGTTCAAAATAAGGACTGTCTATTTCTTCACAAGTATGGAAACTACTACTAGGTGCTGGTAAAGTTAGGGTCACCCCAAAACTTTCACTGTGTGGAGGAAAAATAACACATATAATATAATAAACAGAATCTGCTGCTGGTTAAAACTTACATTTAAACTTGCAAGCAGAGAGCTTTGCTTATCATTTAAACTTCCCGTGACGTAAGTTATATTTAAAAATCAGCAATCCTCATAAATTAAGAACACGTGCGTATTCCGTCACCATTCATGAGGCTGGATTCTAGAGTTTATACGTTAGTTTAGAAAAATACACTCGACTGAGTATTAGCAGTTAAATTAAATTTATAAATAGCTACAATTGCCGTTATAAGCTAGAAATTTTAATTTTATTCTGCTTTCCACTGAATGCTTCCCTAGAAAATATAATAGCCTACCACTTTTATTTCTCTTCTGCGCTAAAGAAATAGATTAAAATGAATTAAGCGATTTAACACTTTAACACTCACAAAATCTATATATCTATCATATTAATTACCTCAACCACAGAATTACAGGTAGTCGCACAACTTAAGAATAAAAAATGCTGAAAATATTTCTGGAAGTCTAGAAGTTCGACAAATTGCCGAAACAAACTGAGATCTTCGCTAACAGCTATTCTGTTTTCGAGCGACCTATCTACTGTGGAGTCTATGAGCGAGAATGAAATTAAAGTTTCAAACTTGGCCAATATCTTAAAATCAGACAAAGGGCCCAAACTTATTTCGCCAAGCGAAATTATCTCCCCTACTCCCAACATTTACGTCCGCTTAACGCGTGTCGTAACTGTCACCTACTGACCACGATGTACGCGTGTCAGTTTCAAATCCCAGACAGCCTGACTCCATTGCAGGGCAGTTTTCACACTACAGCTGACCATGGCCCAAGTGAGCGCCGTGTCAGTTTGGGATTTTCCAGACAAATGTCTGGATACTGACCGGTGCAGATGTAAAGTATCACACCTCACCGGGACTAATGCCGAGAAGAAGCTCGCGCGCTCGGTGAGAATGTAGACGATTTGCTACGTCCTATGTTCAGCGAACCGACTTATCACGCCTTCTGACGCCCTGCAGCCCTGACATCTACGTAATATCGTCCTAGCGCGATTCTCAGTTTAAGAGAAAGGAAAACAGGTAAAGTTTTGCGAATTATATGAAAATAATATTCGCAAAACGAATGGATGAAAAATACACAGGAAAAAAAATACAGAGATAATAAAAGAGAGAATTTATGTGAAAGAATAGGAAGAAGATGTAGGAAATTAAATGAATATAAACCCTACGTGACAGAGCCCCCCCCCCCTTTAAGATATGGAAGCACTCCATGTCTACGTTATGGAGTTTAATTTCCTATAACCGTAGCTTCGGGGTGTCTGTCCTCTTCCCTCTCATCTTCCCCCTCCATCTCTGTCCAATTCATACTCAAGTCCACGCCTCAAAGTTTCCTTCCCCTGGAATGTCTCATATGCGCGCTTGAAAGAGCGTCGCCGCTGCTGACATTTTTGAAAGATTTCCTGTGATAGCGGTGGAATATCCCTGCCACTATCATCATCTTCGTCAGTTTTGGCGATCGTCAGGAGATGGTCGGAGGTTGGCACTGGTTTTTCCAAGTATCTCTTTAAGAGATTTAAATGGAAAACCTTTTCCTTTCCTTCAATAGAGATCTGGTAGTTAGCCTTAGAAATCTTTTTCAGGGCAGTAAACGGCCCTTGCCATCCGATCTTCAGTTGGTTGTTCTCAGTAGGGAGTAACACCAAAACTTTCTCTCCTGCTTCCAGTTCTCTCTCTTCCGCGACTTTCCTGTATCGGTTAGCGTGCTTTGTGCGAGCTCGCTTAAAGTTAGTCGTTGCTAGGTCCCACCCTAGTTTCAACCTTTCCTTTAAAACCGACACATATTTACTTGCTGAGACGACTGTCTCATCCGCCTTCTCGTCTGTCAGAGACTGAAGTAAGGCTTCAAGCGGGCCCTTAATGGGTCTGCCAAATAAGAGTGTAGCTGGCGGAAATCCTGTGGAAGTATGAGGAGATTCTCTGTAGCCAAATAATGCTGCAGGAATACAGAGATCCCAATCTTCAGGTTTCACTTGTGCCAGCTTACTTAGCATCATGGTGAGGTTTCCATTAGCACGTTCCACGAGCCCATTTCCGGCCGGAGTATATGGCTTAGTGTGGATGTGCTGGGTCCTCAAGATCTTAACGATCTCATCCATCAACAGGTTTCGGTATGGAGATCCATTATCCGTCAACACTTGCTGAGGGAATCCCAACCGAGTGAAAATCTGCACGAGGGCTTCTGCGACATGCTTGGCATCTGCGCATGTTAGCGGGATAGCTTCTGCCCATAAAGTGCATGTATCGACTAAGGTCAGGAAACCTGTTCCTTCTTTTAGTCCTTTCGAAAGGCCCTAAAATGTCGATCACAACCCGTTCGAATGGTGTTCCCATTATTGGCATTTCACCCATGTGGACTGGGGGTGCCCGTTGCTTGGGTGGCACACGTTGGCACTGGGCACAGGATTTGACATATCTGATGATATCAGTATTCACTCCTGGCCACCAATAATGAGTGGTTATACGTTGGGTTGTGGCGTTCTGTCCCATATGTCCGCTAAAGGGAAGAGAGTGCCCCATTTCTAGGATTTGGCTTCTGTACTGTTTCGGTACTAGGAGCTGGTTGTAACCTTGGTCAGGCTTGCCCGTTCTCCGATAAAGTACGCCATCCTCAGAAAAAATGTCCCCGTGCTGTTTGGGTTCCTTAGCCATGGGCAGTTTCCTAAAGCAGGGTGCCAAAGTAGGGTCCTTGTATTGCGCTTCTTTAAGTTCCCTGGGTAACAAATTAGGCGCAGGCTCCCGTTCCTTCTTGGTTTGCCCTCTTGTAGTTACCGCTGCCACAATCGGCTCTTCCGGTTTCCCAATACACACGTATCTCCCGCCAAGTATGACTGGGTAGATGGGATCATCCATAACAGCCGCTTTGATCACACCTCTGACAAAGTCAGAGTGTATCTCCACCAATGCGATGGGAAGCGCTGTAGGTGCATCACTCTTACGAACTCCACAAAGTTGGACGTCTCTGCTGTCTCTTGACCGGGTTTGACCAGGTTTCTGGCAACAAATGCAATCATAAGAAAGCCCCGTGTCAAATAAGCAAGAAGTTTGAGAACCGTTCAAAGTAACAGTACCTCGCGTTGAGGGGTGTATCCCCAACAGTTGGGAATCACTGTCAATAATTCCGCCTTGCGAGACTGTCAATAAGCATCCGATGCGTTTTCGGCTCGGTGTGTGCTCGGTCTGATCATATGTCCCGTGCTCAGGGGTTCTCCCTTTGCCACCTTGTCCTTTCTGGCTACGCTGCCATGTAGGGCGGTCGGGTTGATCAGACTGTTTGGGGTGGTTGGGGTACTTGTTCTTGTAGAACTTGGATTTTTTCAGGAGGGGGGTTTTGAGGTCCAGTTTCTCTGTGGTTGTTTTGGTTAGAAGCCTGAGAAGATTGCTCTAGGTTATGTTTTCGAAAATGCTCCTCTGTCGGTTTCCGCTTTGTGGCCGGTAGTTCAGCCAGCGCATTGTGATAACGCTCAGACTTTTCCAAAATGTCTTCAAGTTTTTCTGCCCCCTGCTCAGCGAGAAATCTCCGGGTATCAGCAGACAAAGTGTTCTTTATTTGTTCAGTTAGAACAAGTTCCTCAAGACCTTCATAGGTAGAGGGGAGCTGCGAAAGCTCAAGGCACTTTGTTAGATATCCCTTAAGACGAGATGAGAACTGGTGAAAAGTTTCAGAATTCTCTTTCCGGCTGTTGCGAAACAGTTGCAAAAACTTGCGAGCGTTCATTTCAAAGCGCTCCAGTAACGCTTTCTTCAACACATCGTAGTCGTCTTGTTGGCTACTTTCCAGCTTAGAATAAACATCATAAGCAGAACCTTTTAGGGCCTGGGAAAGTTTCATATTCCAACGCGACCTCTCTAACCCGTACAGAGTTGCAATTTTCTCAAATTTTTCTAACCATGTGTCAATCTTCTCATTTGGACAAGGAAAAGATTCAAGAGTGAAAGACATAGCATTTAGTTGAAGAGATTGAGTGTTAGCAGGGTCAGTTAAGGAAGAATGAGGAGAAGACTCTCCATTGCTGGAGGTAGAGGCAGCCCCACGCCTTTGGAATTCCAGAGTTTTAAGAGCTAACTCATGCTGTCTCTGTTTCTCTTTTTCCTCAAGCTGTCTCTCCTTCTCTCTTTCCTCATGCTGTCTCTCCTCTCTCTCCTTCTCATGCTGTCTCTCCTTCTCTTTTTCCTCATGCTGCATCCTGCGGATTTCCATTTCCTCGTCCATCTTCTTCTGCTGTAAAGCTTCGGCTGCTTCTTCTTTCCTCCTAGCTTCTTCTTCTTTCCTCTCCGCGTCATATCTCTCAAGTTCGTCTCTGACAAAAGCTTTCGCTTCCTCTCCTTCCAGTCCCTCCTCTCTCGCTTCGTCCCTGAGGAGTTGTCTAAGCTTTGCCCTCTCGGCCATATTATGTCAGTGACTGAGACACGTGGAGATAGAAAATAGGAAAAAGAATAACCTGGTTCCTACCACTTACGAGAAAAAAAAAAAAACCAAAAATTCAAAAGATGATATCCTTAACCCTGAGATACCTCCTCCAAAATAAAATCTAACTATCGCTGCTATTATCGGCAATAAAGCACTCAATGCAAAACACGACTACGCCAAATAAATGGTAGTTAAGATTACAACTGAAAAATAAGTTGCTACAGTGGAAAAACAAAAGAATATTGCAAAAATTAAAGAGAAAAATAATCCCTTAATTTTTAAAAATCCACTATAAGTTCGCCCCTGAAGTCAGATCGGGTAAGGGAGGGAATTAATCTGGACAAAAAGTCCGAAACACACTCCTTAACTTAGTTCAAACGCCGTTCTGCCTCAGTACCCAGTGAATGTTATACACTCACCACTTTACCAGCATTTAGTATTACAATCAGCAGTTAACATATATCCCGACAAATCAACCTGTAACCAAAATGTATATTATTCAAAGATGCTGTGGAAAAAAAAAAAAACTTATTAGTTTGTGTGGTCAGCACGCCCGTAAACAGATCGCTAGTCTAGGGGGTAATTATTTAAAAAGATAACAACTCACAAGACATCACACTCTTACTCTATATCAGAATACAGAATCTTAAGTTCAAAATACCAGATAGACGAGTCCACGTTTGTCGTACTCGTCTTCCTATTCTAAGTTCAAAGACCGGAAACGAGCCATCATTTGTCGTAGATTTCCGATAGGAGAATTAAGACTAGGTTTGGTCCCTTCTGAATAGGTTTGAATAGGTGATAGACTCAGTGAGAGTTAGTGAAAGGTAATAGAATTTCCACACACGTGAGATGATAGATTTGATATAGTGGCTGTCTCTGAAAGCGAAAAGAATTCTTCTCTCTCTCACCTATCTTCTACAACAGTTGTTACAGCGTCAGACAGACTACACCAATATACATATTACGTATATTTCTATCACTCACAGGCACGCACATACACGTGACGACAGGTAAACACACAGACGTGGGAAAACTATAACAATGATATATATATTATCTAGAACGAGCTGACCAAACACGATTATTAAGTTCAAGAGCGATTTTATTATCAGGAAAAATCGGCTCACAACATCAAAGAAAGTACATCAAGGAAAATACATATACACATAGTCATAAAAAATCAAGGAAATGTTGCAAGGATGATAGCCCCGTTATAGTGTTAACTCTAGGTTTAGCCCGGCCCCGTTAAGAGAACAGATGATGGCGCCCGAGTCACAGATACATAGGGTTTGAGTCTAAGAGTTGTCTTTGTTTTATCTCGTAATTATATGCACAGAGTTTGAAAAAAATCTGATTTAACCTAAGACAAAAAACACAAGAACTCTAGCCTTAGCAACAAATTATGCAGATTGAAAAAAAAAATTAGGACAGCAACAGGGTGTCAAAGATAAAATAGTGAAAAATATCACTCAAACCAGCGTACACTCATTCATTCCGCCATGGCTTCTCATACTTGTACTCACGACTTTGCTTGCTGCCTCTTGGAACACATTGATTTTAGATTTTCACACAGACTCAAAAAATGCAGTCTTCTGCCAAGAAGTCCCCAGTTCCAAAAGACGTATTTAACTTGGAGTCTCCGGGAACGACTACTTGGGTATGCAAATTTGTTCAAATGTCTGATTAAGTCACCTAACAATTATTCCAGGCGCGGGAGTTAGCAGAGCACAGTGTCAATAGCGTAGGTTTCTAAAAAATGATGAATGTCAGGTCGGTGCCTTCCCTCAGTATAGGATTCACTTTAGTCACACCACAGATTTGTCCACAAGATATAATCTAGTCGGGAAATGATTGTTAATATTCACGCCACCAGGCAGCAAATTATATAGAGTTTCTAGAAGAAATTAAGTGCTGGCTCCAAGGTCCAGTATTTATCATTACAGTCTTTGAAAACCCGTTATAGGGATATTAGTATTTCTGTCTAACTTGCACCGTCAGATCAGTGTTACTTGAGAAAACCCACGTGGTTCAAAATAAGGACTGTCTATTTCTTCACAAGTATGGAAACTACTACTAGGTGCTGGTAAAGTTAGGGTCACCCCAAAACTTTCACTGTGTGGAGGAAAAAATAACACATATAATATAATAAACAGAATCTGTACTGGTTTTAACTTACATTTAAACTTGCAAGCAGAGAGCTTTGCTTATCATTTAAACTTCCCGTGACGTAAGTTATATTTAAAAATCAGCAATCCTCATAAATTAAGAACACGTGCGTATTCCGTCACCATTCATGAGGCTGGATTCTAGAGTTTATACGTTAGTTTAGAAAAATACACTCGACTGAGTATTAGCAGTTAAATTAAATTTATAAATAGCTACAATTGCCGTTATAAGCTAGAAATTTTAATTTTATTCTGCTTTCCACTGAATGCTTCCCTAGAAAATATAATAGCCTACCACTTTATTTCTCTTCTGCGCTAAAGAAATAGATTAAAATGAATTAAGCGATTTAACACTTTAACACTCACAAAATCTATATATCTATCATATTAATTACCTCAACCACAGAATTACAGGTAGTCGCACAACTTAAGAATAAAAATGCTGAAAATATTTCTGGAAGTCTAGAAGTTCGACAAATTGCCGAAACAAACTGAGATCTTCGCTAACAGCTATTCTGTTTTCGAGCGACCTATCTACTGTGGAGTCTATGAGCGAGAATGAAATTAAAGTTTCAAACTTGGCCAATATCTTAAAATCAGACAAAGGGCCCAAACTTATTTCGCCACGCGAAATTATCTCCCCTACTCCCAACATTTACGTCCGCTTAACGCGTGTCGTAACTGTCACCTACTGACCACGATGTACGCGTGTCAGTTTCAAATCCCAGACAGCCTGACTCCATTGCAGGGCAGTTTTCACACTACAGCTGACCATGGCCCAAGTGAGCGCCGTGTCAGTTTGGGATTTTCCAGACAAATGTCTGGATACTGACCGGTGCAGATGTAAAGTATCACACCTCACCGGGACTAATGCCGAGAAGAAGCTCGCGCGCTCGGTGAGAATGTAGACGATTTGCTACGTCCTATGTTCAGCGAACCGACTTATCACGCCTTCTGACGCCCTGCAGCCCTGACATCTACGTAATATCGTCCTAGCGCGATTCTCAGTTTAAGAGAAAGGAAAACAGGTAAAGTTTGCGAATTATATGAAAATAATATTCGCAAAACGAATGGATGAAAAATACACAGGAAAAAAAATACAGAGATAATAAAAGAGAGAATTTATGTGAAAGAATAGGAAGAAGATGTAGGAAATTAAATGAATATAAACCCTACGTGACAGAGCCTCCCCCCCCTTTAAGATATGGAAGCACTCCATGTCTACGTTATGGAGTTTAATTTCCTATAACCGTAGCTTCGGGGTGTCTGTCCTCTTCCCTCTCATCTTCCCCCTCCATCTCTGTCCAATTCCTACTCAAGTCCACTCCTCAAAGTTTCCTTCCCCTGGAATGTCTCATATGCGCGCTTGAAAGAGCGTCGCCGCTTCTGACATTTTTGAAAGATTTCCTGTGATAGCGGTGGAATATCCCTGCCACTATCATCATCTTCGTCAGTTTTGGCGATCGTCAGGAGATGGTCGGAGGTTGGCACTGGTTTTTCCAAGTATCTCTTTAAGAGATTTAAATGGAAAACCTTCTCCTTTCCTTCAATAGAGATCTGGTAGTTAGCCTTAGAAATCTTTTTCAGGGCGGTAAACGGCCCTTGCCATCCGATCTTCAGTTGGTTGTTCTCAGTAGGGAGTAACACCAAAACTTTCTCTCCTGCTTCCAGTTCTCTCTCTTCCGCGACTTTCCTGTATCGGTTAGCGTGCTTTGTGCGAGCTCGCTTAAAGTTAGTCGTTGCTAGGTCCCACCCTAGTTTCAACCTTTCCTTTAAAACCGACACATATTTACTTGCTGAGACGACTGTCTCATCCGCCTTCTCGTCTGTCAGAGACTGAAGTAAGGCTTCAAGCGGGCCCTTAATGGGTCTGCCAAATAAGAGTGTAGCTGGCGGAAATCCTGTGGAAGTATGAGGAGATTCTCTGTAGCCAAATAATGCTGCAGGAATACAGAGATCCCAATCTTCAGGTTTCACTTGTGCCAGCTTACTTAGCATCATGGTGAGGTTTCCATTAGCACGTTCCACGAGCCCATTTCCGGCCGGAGTATATGGCTTAGTGTGGATGTGCTGGGTCCTCAAGATCTTAACGATCTCATCCATCAACAGGTTTCGGTATGGAGATCCATTATCCGTCAACACTTGCTGCGGGAATCCCAACCGAGTGAAAATCTGCACGAGGGCTTCTGCGACATGCTTGGCATCTGCGCATGTTAGCGGGATAGCTTCTGCCCATAAAGTGCATGTATCGACTAAGGTCAGGATAAACCTGTTCCTTCTTTTAGTCCTTTCGAAAGGCCCTAAAATGTCGATCACAACCCGTTCGAATGGTGTTCCCATTATTGGCATTTCACCCATGTGGACTGGGGGTGCCCGTTGCTTGGGTGGCACACGTTGGCACTGGGCACAGGATTTGACATATCTGATGATATCAGTATTCACTCCTGGCCACCAATAATGAGTGGTTATTCGTTGGTTTGTGGCGTTCTGTCCCATATGTCCGCTAAAGGGAAGAGAGTGCCCCATTTCTAGGATTTGGCTTCTGTACTGTTTCGGTACTAGGAGCTGGTTGTAACCTTGGTCAGGCTTGCCCGTTCTCCGATAAAGTACGCCATCCTCAGAAAAAATGTCCCCGTGCTGTGTGGGTTCCTTAGCCATGGGCAGTTTCCTAAAGCAGGGTGCCAAGGTAGGATCCTTTTGTTGCGCTTCTTTAAGTTCCCTTGGTAACAAATTTGGCGCAGGCTCCTGTTCCTTCTTGGTTTGCCCTCTTGTAGTTACCGCTGCCACAATCGGCTCTTCCGGTTTCCCAATACACACACGTATCTACCACCAAGTATGACTGGGTAGATGGGATCATCCATAACAGCCGCTTTGATCACACCTCTGACAAAGTCAGAGTGTATCTCCACCAATGCGATGGGAAGCGCTGTAGGTGCATCACTCTTACGAACTCCACAAAGTTGGACGGTCTCTGCTGTCTCTTGACCGGGTTTGACCAGGTTTCTGGCAACAATGCAATCATAAGAAAGCCCCGTGTCAAATAAGCAAGAAGTTTGAGAACCGTTCAAAGTAACAGTACCTCGCGTTGAGGGTGTATCCCCAACAGGTTGGGAATCACTGTCAATAATTCCGCCTTGCGAGACTGTCAATAAGCATCCGATGCGTTTCGGCTCGGTGTGCTCGGTCTGATCATATGTCCCGTGCTCAGGGGTTCTCCCTTTGCCACCTGTCCTTTCTGGCTACGCTGCCATGTAGGGCGGTCGGGTTGATCAGACTGTTTGGGGTGATTGGGGTACTTGTTCTTGTAGAACTTGGATTTTTCAGGAGGGGGGTTTTGAGGTCCAGTTTCTCTGTGGTTGTTTTGGTTAGAAGCCTGAGAAGATTGCTCTAGGTTATGTTTTCGAAAATGCTCCTCTGTCGGTTTCCGCTTTGTGGCCGGTAGTTCAGCCAGCGCATTGTGATAACGCTCAGACTTTTCCAAAATGTCTTCAAGTTTTTCTGCCCCCTGCTCAGCGAGAAATCTCCGGGTATCAGCAGACAAAGTGTTCTTTATTTGTTCAGTTAGAACAAGTTCCTCAAGACCTTCATAGGTAGAGGGGAGCTGCGAAAGCTCAAGGCACTTTGTTAGATATCCCTTAAGACGAGATGAGAACTGGTGAAAAGTTTCAGAATTCTCTTTCCGGCTGTTGCGAAACAGTTGCAAAAACTTGCGAGCGTTCATTTCAAAGCGCTCCAGTAACGCTTTCTTCTTCACACATCGTAGTCGTCTTGTTGGCTACTTTCCAGCTTAGAATAAACATCATAAGCAGAACCTTTTAGGGCCTGGGAAAGTTTCATATTCCAACGCGACCTCTCTAACCCGTACAGAGTTGCAATTTTCTCAAATTTTTCTAACCATGTGTCAATCTTCTCATTTGGACAAGGAAAAGATTCAAGAGTGAAAGACATAGCATTTAGTTGAAGAGATTGAGTGTTAGCAGGGTCAGTTAAGGAAGAATGAGGAGAAGACTCTCCATTGCTGGAGGCAGAGGCAGCACCACGACTTTGGCATTCAAGAGTTTTAAGAGCTAACTCATGCTGCCTCTGTTTCTCTTTTTCCTCAAGCTGTCTCTCCTTCTCTCTTTCCTCATGCTGTCTCTCCTCTCTCTCCTTCTCATGCTGTCTCTCCTTCTCTTTTTCCTCATGCTGCATCCTGCGGATTTCCATTTCCTCGTCCATCTTCTTCTGCTGTAAAGCTTCGGCTGCTTCTTCTTTCCTCCTAGCTTCTTCTTCTTTCCTCTCCGCGTCATATCTCTCAAGTTCGTCTCTGACGAAAGCTTTCGCTTCCTCTCCTTCCAGTCCCTCCTCTCTCGCTTCGTCCCTGAGGAGTTGTCTAAGCTTTGCCCTCTCGGCCATATTATGTCAGTGACTGAGACACGTGGAGATAGAAAATAGGAAAAATAATAACCTGGTTCCTACCACTTACGAGAAAAAAAAAAACCAAAAATTCAAAAGATGATATCCTTAACCCTGGGATACCTCCTCCAAAATAAAATCTAACTATCGCTGCTATTATCGGCAATAAAGCACTTAATGCAAAACACGACTACGCCAAATAAATGGTAGTTAAGATTACTTCTGAAAAATAAGTTGCTACAGTGGAAAACAAACGAATATTGCAAAAATTAAAGAGAAAAATAATCCCTTAATTTTTAAAATCCACTATAAGTTCGCCCCTGAAGTCAGATCGGGTAAGGGAGGGAATTAATCTGGACAAAAAGTCCGAAACACACTCCTTAACTTAGTTCAAACGCCGTTCTGCCTCAGTACCCAGTGAATGTTATACACTCACCACTTTACCAGCATTTAGTATTACAATCAGCAGTTAACATATATCCCGACAAAATCAACCTGTAACCAAAATGTATATTATTCAAAGATGCTGTGGAAAAAAAAAAACTTATTAGTTTGTGTGGTCAGCACGCCCGTAAACAGATCGCTAGTCTAGGGGGTAATTATTTAAAAGATATAACACAACTCACAAGACATCACACTCTTACTCTATATCAGAATACAGAATCTTAAGTACAAAATCCAGATAGACGAGTCCACGTTTGTCGTACTCGTCTTCCTATTCTAAGTTCAAAGACCGGAAACGAGCCCTCATTTGTCGTAGATTTCCGATAGGAGAATTAAGACTAGGTTTGGTCCCTTCTGAATAGGTTTGAATAGGTGATAGACTCAGTGAGAGTTAGTGAAAGGTAATAGAATTTTCACACACGTGAGATGATAGATTTGATATAGTGGCTGTCTCTGAAAGCGAAAAGAATTCTTCTCTCTCTCACCTATCTTCTACAACAGTTGTTACAGCGTCAGACAGACTACACCAATATACATATTACGTATATTTCTATCACTCACAGGCACGCACATACACGTGACGACAGGTAAACACACAGACGTGGGAAAACTATAACAATGATATATATATATTATCTAGAACGAGCTGACCAAACACGATTATTAAGTTCAAGAGCGATTTTATTATCAGGAAAAATCGGCTCACAACATCAAAGAAAGTACATCAAGGAAAATACATATACACATAGTCATAAAAAATCAAGGAAATGTTGCAAGGATGATAGCCCCGTTATAGTGTTAACTCTAGGTTTAGCCCGGCCCCGTTAAGAGAACAGATGATGGCGCCCGAGTCACAGATACATAGGGTTTGAGTCTAAGAGTTTTCTTTGTTTTATCTCGTAATTATATGCACAGAGTTTGAAAAAAAAAAATCTGATTTAACCTAAGACAAAAAACACAAGAACTCTAGCCTTAGCAACAAATTATGCAGATTGAAAAAAAAATTAGGACAGCAACAGGGTGTCAAAGATAAAATAGTGAAAAATATCACTCAAACCAGCGTACACTCATTCATTCCGCCATGGCTTCTCATACTTGTACTCACGACTTTGCTTGCTGCCTCTTGGAACACATTGATTTTAGATTTTCACACAGACTCAAAAAATGCAGTCTTCTGCCAAGAAGTCCCCAGTTCCAAAAGACGTATTTAACTTGGAGTCTCCGGGAACGACTACTTGGGTATGCAAATTTGTTCAAATGTCTGATTAAGTCACCTAACAATTATTCCAGGCGCGGGAGTTAGCAGAGCACAGTGTCAATAGCGTAGGTTTCTAAAAAATGATGAATGTCAGGTCGGTGCCTTCCCTCAGTATAGGATTCACTTTAGTCACACCACAGATTTGTCCACAAGATATAATCTAGTCGGGAAATGATTGTTAATATTCACGCCACCAGGCAGCAAATTATATAGAGTTTCTAGAAGAAATTAAGTGCTGGCTCCAAGGTCCAGTATTTATCATTACAGTCTTTGAAAACCCGTTATAGGGATATTAGTATTTCTGTCTAACTTGCACCGTCAGATCAGTGTTACTTGAGAAAACCCACGTGGTTCAAAATAAGGACTGTCTATTTCTTCACAAGTATGGAAACTACTACTAGGTGCTGGTAAAGTTAGGGTCACCCCAAAACTTTCACTGTGTGGAGGAAAAATAACACATATAATATAATAAACAGAATCTGTACTGGTTAAAACTTACATTTAAACTTGCAAGCAGAGAGCTTTGCTTATCATTTAAACTTCCCGTGACGTAAGTTATATTTAAAAAATCAGCAATCCTCATAAATTAAGAACACGTGCGTATTCCGTCACCATTCATGAGGCTGGATTCTAGAGTTTATACGTTAGTTTAGAAAAAAAATACACTCGACTGAGTATTAGCAGTTAAATTAAATTTATAAATAGCTACAATTGCCGTTATAAGCTAGAAATTTTAATTTTATTCTGCTTTCCACTGAATGCTTCCCTAGAAAATATAATAGCCTACCACTTTATTTCTCTTCTGCGCTAAAGAAATAGATTAAAATGAATTAAGCGATTTAACACTTTAACACTCACAAAATCTATATATCTATCATATTAATTACCTCAACCACAGAATTACAGGTAGTCGCACAACTTAAGAATAAAAATGCTGAATATATTTCTGGAAGTCTAGAAGTTCGACAAATTGCCGAAACAAACTGAGATCTTCGCTAACAGCTATTCTGTTTTCGAGCGACCTATCTACTGTGGAGTCTATGAGCGAGAATGAAATTAAAGTTTCAAACTTGGCCAATATCTTAAAATCAGACAAAGGGCCCAAACTATTTCGCCAAGCGAAATTATCTCCCCTACTCCCAACATTTACGTCCGCTTAACGCGTGTCGTAACTGTCACCTACTGACCACGATGTACGCGTGTCAGTTTCAAATCCCAGACAGCCTGACTCCATTGCAGGGCAGTTTTCACACTACAGCTGACCATGGCCCAAGTGAGCGCCGTGTCAGTTTGGGATTTTCCAGACAAATGTCTGGATACTGACCGGTGCAGATGTAAAGTATCACACCTCACCGGGACTAATGCCGAGAAGAAGCTCGCGCGCTCGGTGAGAATGTAGACGATTTGCTACGTCCTATGTTCAGCGAACCGACTTATCACGCCTTCTGACGCCCTGCAGCCCTGACATCTACGTAATATCGTCCTAGCGCGATTCTCAGTTTAAGAGAAAGGAAAACAGGTAAAGTTTGCGAATTATATGAAAATAATATTCGCAAAACGAATGGATGAAAAATACACAGGAAAAAAAATACAGAGATAATAAAAGAGAGAATTTATGTGAAAGAATAGGAAGAAGATGTAGGAAATTAAATGAATATAAACCCTACGTGACACTGTTGTATGGTTCCAAAAAACAACCAAAAAGCTTCAGACTTCCATAAATGGATGCTTGTCTAGCATAGAGAGATTGAGAGAAAATACAGGTAAAGGAGAAATGAATGGAAGGCACAATATAGAGAAAAAGACAGGTAGAACACGATAAAATTAAGAGCACGGACATTTCTCGACAGACGGTGAATGAGGAGGGTTGATCTCGGGGTCAGCTACCCCATCCTATAGAAACTGAAAGGCAAAAATAACTTCAGCTTCTCTATTTCTTCACATGGAGAAGAGAATTGGAGACACACATGAAGACAAGGAAAGACCTTGAGCTGATGGCTCGAGACAGAAAGACTTGGTGTGATTTAGTTGAAGGTCTATGCTCCTCCGGGAGCTGAAGGGCGATGAAAGATCCAAAGCAATCAATTGAGACAAATCGCCTCAGTCATCCAAGATGTAAGAAGGTCCTCTATCAATCAGGTTTAAGACATAGAATGACCTTGAACGGATGGCATAAGAGGGACAGGAGGGTTTGAAATGTGTTTGTTAATGGCGTATACGCCACTGTGAGCTGAATGATAATGAGTGAAATGGACGACAGTAGTCTTTTAGAATGCTTCATTTACATTGGAAAGAAAATAAATCAAGCCTTAGATACCCAGATCCAGGATATTTGACAGCAATATCCTATATGCTCAGGCAAGTTGTAAAAGAAAGTTGACCAAAATGAGTTTGTGCAGGGGGTGGTCGCATCATCATCATGTAACACAAACTGCTACAGACACCACCGCTGCAAGAGAGCATGCATGCTTTGATGCAGGCTTCCTGCACACAAAAGGGGGGGGGGGGCAGCTTTGTGGCCGTTCACTGACTTGTCTATTGTTTTGTACTTCTACTTAGTGTTGATCGTATGTTAGGTTTCGTATCACAGCCCGATCAGTAGACTGCTTGTATTCGTTGGTAAGTAATCTTCGCATACGACGACTTCGTTCTGAACAACAGTTGACAAAATGAACTATGATGACAGCAGGCTACATACCTCAACAGGTAGAACTTTATTTACATAAAACATGTAAAATATGTCAGGTGTTGGCTCTTGACAGACTTGAATAACATGCCCAGCCTTCCTCATTTGGCTGGCGACTTGTACAACGAAATTTAGTATATAACATTCTGCCTCACTCTCTATCGCTCTCTGTATAAAACTGTCTCTAGTGGCTATTAGGTTCACAAGTTGAGAACCAGTTGTTGTTGTTGTTGCTATACTGCCAAAATCTCCCTACTTGAAACTGTTTAATGACATCTTGTCATCTCACAGAAATATAACACTGTCATACAACCAGAGTGGCGTGAAGAGAAATCGTGATGATATTGCATCTTCTGCAAACCGCAGGTCATCCCAGATACCTTGGGCTATATCATACAATGCGCGAATTCTCTGCGGACAAATGCTCACTCCGTTAAAACTCAGAACCAACTGATTTTATCTAAAACCACGATTTACCACTACAACTATATTCGAACCATCCAAAACAGGACCTACGCTCACCCAAAGACTAAACCCATGTGAAACTCGATTCGTTCACCCCGCTTCATCAAACAAAACAAAATACAAACTCTATCACTTAAACAAGGGATGTAAGACTCATTTTAACCCCCATCTATATTTCTATTTATTACTTCCCTTAGACCATGTGCCCTCAAGAGTTTTCCCGGTTACAGCTTCAGTGGAGGCTCCATGCTCCAAAAGCAGCTAAACTAGAAAGAAAAAAAAAGAGGAAGAATGTCCTAAATATGTTCTAATCCAAAGGAATTTCTAGAAACATCACCCGACATCATGATTTTTAATATATAAGAACACACTACCTTCAGAGCAAACATTAAAAACCCATAATGACCAACAATTTCAGACCTGGCCAGAGTGTGTAGAGTTAAGGCAGAAGACGTGGACTGGGGAAAACCGAGCATTCCATCCTGGCAACAGGCCTGCATATCTAGCCCGACCATTGGTCTGAACACAGAAGTAAAGATTTAACAAACAAAGATATTATCATTATGATTCCTTTTTTTTTTTTTTTTTGCACTTTTTTTTTCTCTGTGTAGATGGTCACTTATTAGGAAACCTTATGCCAGTGCAAATAATGTACTTTTACTGTGGTGGTTTCTATCCCAGTTTTACATGCTGATGGCTGCTGATCTTGCTAGCTCGGTCGGTGCCCAATGTCTAATGACGTCATCTTTTACAACATTCCCAAAGAAACAGTGATCCTTTTCTGTTAATTAACTCGAGAGATCCCTGATAATTCTTCACAGACCCGTGATATCTCTTCGGAGGCTTCTGATATCTGTCCAGAACCCCCTGATATCTCTCCAGAACCCCCGATATATCCCCAGAACCCGCCGATATCTCTTCAGAGGCCACTGATATCTCTTCAGAGGCCCCTGCTATCTCTCCAGAACCCCCTGATATCTCTTCAGAGGCCCTTGATATCTCCCCAGAACCCCCTGATACTCTCCAGAGCCCCCTGATACCTCTCCAGAGGCCATTGATATCTCTCCAGAACCCCCTGATCTTTTCAGAGGCCCCTGATATCTCTCCAGAACCCCCTGATATCTCTTCAGAGACCCCTGATTTGTTATCCCGTGAGGAACCCAGCTGTGACATCCTAATCCGTTGGTAATTCAATGTCGCTAAATTAAAATATTGTATTATCTCCCCTGAGCATCAAATAGCAGAGTGTTGGGAGCACGTGCTTCTTGGGGAAAAATTACCTGGTTCGAAACTAGGTGATATAACACTCCAGTCTATCCAGTTGTAAATGGATTCTTGGACTGTGCTCTTGATGTTAATAACAACACGCTCTTGTGGTTGGGCCTTTGGTTTTTAACATGACTATTCAGTGTATTGTATGTAACAGGATTAACAACTATCTGACTTTACGCTTTCTTTAATACCAATTTTGTATTCTGGTTTTTGAGCCTTAAAAAATCCCACCTCATCTGGGGATCGAACCATAGACCACTGAGCTAGGAAGCCAGTGCACTAACCACTATGCTACCGCGGCTCCCCTTAATTTGAAAGCTTGACATGATTTGTATACCCTTTTTACGCATTCATTCATTCATAACCCTCCACTCCCAAAGGAGCATAGGCCTTCAACAAACACATGCCAAGTCCTCATGTCACGTGCCATCATCTCAAGTTCTTTCCACGTTCTCCTCATCATTTTCACCTCTGTTTTCAGCTCTCTTCTCCATGTGCTTCTTGGTCTACCTCTGCCTCTCTTGCCCTGGGTGTTCCAGAACAAGGACTGCCTTGTAATGCTATCAACAGGTTTCCTCAGTGTGTGTCCTATCCACCGCCAGCGTCTTTTTCTTATCTCTTGTTCCACTGGCACTTGTCTAGTTCTTGTCATCAGTTCCACGTTGGTAACCTTGTCATACCATTTTAATCCCTCTATTCTACGCAAGCACCCATTTATGAAAGTCTGTAGCCTTTTGGTAGTTGTCTTTGTTGTTCTCCATGTCTCAGAGCCATACAATAGGACTGACTTCACATTTGAGTTGAAGATTCTTATTTTCGTGTTGGATCCGATTTCTCTTGATCTCCATATATTTCCCAATGCAATGAAAGCTCCCATTGCTTTTTGTATTCTTATTTTGATATCACTGTCTGTCCCTCCAACTTTGTCTATATTGCTGCCAAGATATATGTTCGATTCTACATCTTGTGTTGGTGCTTCTTCAAGTTTTGACGCGTTAGTAGATTATAATTTATTTGTGGATGTGTAAACCTAACTACTGGTAGGAGAGCGTGCAGTGTAGGTGAGTGGGCACACATTGTTGTATCCCTTCTTAACTTGGAAATAACTTTTTTTAAGGTAAAAAGACATCGTCTGTTTCATTATATATATATATATATATATATATATATATATATATATATATATATATATATATATATATATATATGATAAAGGTGGATTTGAGCTGAAATGATAACTTGCCACCCCTATCGACACCTGGTATTAAAGTGCAAGATGTAGGTGTCTTCTCTGATTTAGAATGTTGCTGTGTGTGTTGCAGTAGAACAGTTCACAGGGTACACCACAGGCAACATGACGTGTAGAGTCATAGAAATGGTAACTTCGCTTTAGGTTTATACCATTTATTGCACGCCACAAAACAGTCATGATATTTATGTCATCACCAGCATAGTATAACGAATGCAGCATTCAAAATCATATTAACTGATAGTCATGTAGGATTCAATACTCAATAGTTGTATTGTAAACAGATATCATAAAGTTCTGGTTCGTGAAGCTGTATAAATAATATATATAACTTCTGCAACAGTGTCAGCTGCAGATCTTCAATGTTCATAGACAATAATAAATGCTCCCTTTCTGATGCTAGCAGATCAGATGTATACAATAAGTCCGTTTACTGTCTGCACGTGAATAGCATACTGGGAATACAGGTCAAACCGACCTTTATAACGTTTCTAAGTCTAACCATCTGACTTGGACGTGATCTCTGATATAACGAATCCTGGAACACAGACAATAGTCTTGTTGGTCTAGAGCGACCCATATATATATATATATAACTAGTTCAGGTATAAAGATACCGGTGGCGAAAAACCTAGTCAAAGTACCTCTCCATTTTGAATCACACAGGCGAGCAAGGAGCGACAAAAATGACGAACTTCTAGATGATAGCAAAAAGTTCGATACAAGAGGAATTACCTTTCTTCGGAAATCAACCACGAACATATGCCTCCAGGCAGGCTTGAATAATACTGGGAAATAGTCTAGTTAGTTAAGTAACTCACAAAGACAATGTATTTCCCTCAGAAAATCACAAGACGCAGGTTGCGTCCGCTCGCTACTCAGACCATTTCTAAACTGCCCAGCTGGGCGGAACACACAGAACGAACTCCCAGTTTTTGACATGCGCAGAACTCATCTACGTGAGTATCAATTCACACAAAGCGGTTCTAAGAACATTCGAGATAAAAGTCTTACACAGTCGCGCCTTTTATGGTCATGAACAGAAGCGTTAAGACAGGTTTCAGACATCTACAACAGTTGACTGATACTACCAAATAAGGAGATATGGTCACGCTTCGTTCAAGAAATTATAGACCGAACGTGTCTCTATACAAGAGAAGGCAAACTCCTAAAAAATTGTAGTCTCAATAACTCGGTTTATGTCCCTTTGACTGTAAAAAAACATAATACACATTTCAGTCAAAAAATGATCATACATACGAAAAATGATCATACAAAGACTTTGGAAAAAGTAATTATTTGTGCGTAACAATATATATATATATATATATATTATATATATATATATATATATATATATATATATATATATATATATATATATATATATATATATATATATATATATATATATATATACACACACACACACGTATAAATGTGTGTGTGAGTGTGTGTGTGTGTATGTATTAGCAGATATATACGGCGTTGCCCGAGCATACAACATACTGAACTTTTAATATTGCACATGGTTTGTGGTACTTCTGAGCCACCATTATTATCTGAGAAACCTTCTTCTTCTTCTTCTTCGTTCGCCCTGAAAAGGACGGTGGTTGCGTTGTGTCTGTTTACAACGTAGCTGTGATATTTGCACCTTTCGGTTGACACATCCGACTTCTGCACGGCATTTTTTAGGACAGGGTTTGCCTTCCCATTGCGATCCGTGCTCGCTCAGCCAGCCTGCACTGCTGCAGACTGTTTCCAGGACCACCACGTGGAGGTGGAGCACGGTCTTGACCAGCTCTGGTTCGCTGGTCCTGACGCAGGCAGTCAAGCTATGATCCGCATTTAATTGTTCGTGTGTGGAATTCAAATTTTTTTAATATTTCATAATCGGTGGGGATAATAAACGAGCTGCAATTCACACCAACTATTAATTGAGACACCCTTGGAGGGTAGGTCTCGCCAGAAGGTGATTTACTTCACAGCGTTATTCTACTTCTACCATCTTGTACAGTGCAGTTATCTACCTGTCTTGTCCTATGCCGTCCCTACCTCTAGTGGAAAGGGGGGGGGGGGTAATTCAGGGGGGGGGGGGGGTGGGGGGGGTGGCTCCTCCAAGCTTAGTGTGTAATGCTGGGTTCTCAACATGTTTCACCACAGGGGAAATCCCTGGAAGTATGTGAATGATTTCAAGAGTCAATGAGGGTGTAATTAGCCTGACAGACAGGTTCACTTCTATATCTGAACTCTGTAGCATTGTGCGCAGCTGTGGTCATATAAAGATGACTCCAGATGTGCTTCCATGCAAGAGCTAATAGTTGTCTTAGCTCAGCAGCGTTGGCGTAGCTGGCGAGTCCTTTTTAGGGCTTTAGGCTAGCAGATAGATAATGTTAGTCCTTTTCAGGACTTAGTATCTATCAACGCTGATCGGGTTAGCAGTGAACGGAGTTCACTTATTTTTGGATGGTAGCCTAAATGCGCTCTGATATAACCAAATATGTTGAAAGGAACGTGCCTCTCCAATAGAAGGCAAAAACCGAACCAAACCAAAAACTTCCATGAATGTTCATGTTATAAACTGTTTTACTACATTGGTGACCGTCCTATTGGCAGAGTGATTAAAGCGCTGACCTCTCGAACAAAGGTGGCTGGCTCGAAACACGGTAACGTCACGCCACAGTCTACCCACCTGTAAATGGGTACCTGACTCTGCTCTTGAGTTCGGGAAGGCAAAGGCAACGAGGAAGGGAACTGTTCACCCAGCGTATGTAGCGTAATTAATTCAAGATAATAATTTTGATTTCCTATATCAAAATATAGCATCATTTACCCACTCTACTGTCCAAATAGAGTAAATAAAAAATGTAAAATTGTGAGAATGTGTGTGCCCTCCCCTTTCCAAAAAAGTCTCTCACAACTGCCAGGGGGAGAAGCGTGGAAAAACCCGGGGTCTCACCCAATCCACCAGTTGAAGTCTCTAACATTTCATTCCCCTGCGGCTGTATCTGCTACCTGTTCTATAGTTATGGGTGAATTGCATGCCTGTAAATAATCTAATGGTGGTATTCTCTGTTGTTCATACTTCTTACATTTTAGTAGGAAATGCTCTATATTCTTTTATTTTCTAGTAGACATTCTGCAAAGTAAGTTTCTTCTATTCTGAAATAACCTTTTCCCAGCTGTAGTCTGAGAAGTTTCTTGTTACTGGGAATTTTCAATTCCCTAGATACCTGACATTTTCTTGATGGAACCTTGGGCAGCTTATATACAAGTTTTCCTTTCAGATTGTCATGCGTGAAAATCCTTGCTTCGAAAATAAATTTATTTTCTGTGATACTACATTGTTTGACCATGTTCGACTAGACTAGATTAATCAATTACTTATTTCTATGATTTCAAGTAAAGTAGAATGTGTTTTGTCTAAATACTGCCACCAAATATTGTAGTAACAGTTAAAGGTATTCAGTGCAGTGCTGAACAGTTATAAATTACCTTTAAAGATCTACTTCGTGCCGAAAAAAGTCGAATTTCATTTTGCTTGGACCACATAATCTGGGTTTCGATTCTTCTAAAGTGTTACTTAGTGTAATTCAAGATGGCGACACACACAAAACCTGGAAGGTATAAGATACTCGTAGCAAGTTTGTGTTTTAAAATAGGTTTATTCCTTGATAGGTCAACGCATTTCTTATCTGATGAAGTGCAGCAATCAGCATGATCGGGATGTACCATTACGAGTCTGAAAAGTCACTATGCTCCATACAGTCAGCGCAAGTTGTCTTGTGAAAAGTCAGTGTTTGTATTAATTCGTTCTAACCCAGGCCTAAATTACATGAACAAAGTTATGTTAGATAGGCCTACGTCTCACCCAGCAGATACAGCTTTTACCAGATGTCAACTAACAACTCAGGCCAATCCAATGAATACCACTAGATACCCTACAGGTTGGAAGTGTATGGAGGAAATTGTCCACCTGGGAGGCTACATCAATTAGCCTAAAAACAGTTGTGAATACAAGCCAGTGGTTCCACCCTGTGAGATCAAGAAACCAGACACGGACTACCACCTAGCAGAAATACTTAAGAAAACAAATAATATAGAAAATATTAAAAACACAGCCAATAAATATATAGGCCTACAACAAATATCAAAAGACAGTAATACTGTATAGGCCTACACAGATGGATCAAAGGGAGAGGATGGCAAATTGGGGATAAGAATATACATTCCAATATGAAAAATGGCAAAATAGTATAGTATACCGGAAAATACATTAATTTTCACTGCATAGATGGCAGAACTAAGAACCAGATAGATCACTTCTGCATAAGCGCTAAATTTCGCTCATCAGTTCAAGACGTCAGAGCATACAGAGGTGCAGAGATCGGAAGCGATCATAACCTCTGCATAGCTAAAATGAGAATTAAACTGAAGAAGTTATACCAACCGAATAAAAATAGAAGAATAGATGTACACAGACTGCAATCAAATGATATAAAGAAGGAATATAATGTCAAAATGAACAACTATTTCGATGCTTTAGGCAAAATTGACAACGATATCACCACCAAGACAATCGATACTAAATGGGAACAACTGAGAACAGCAATGACAGAAGCAGCTGTAGCGACCACCGGATACCTAGTACATAAAAAGAAAAAATGGATGAGAGAAGATACTTGGGATAAAATACAAGAAAGGAAAACAGCAAAACTTAAACTACTAGCGGCAAGTACACATAATGCAGTTGAATCTTGCAAACTAACTTATAACTTGTTAAATAAAGAAGTGAAGACAAAAACTCGAAGAGATAAAAGACATTTCATCAATGAACTGGCCGTAGAAGCTGAAAATGCTGCAAGAACTGGTAATAGTAGGTGCCTTTATCAAATTACAAAACAACTATGTCACCAGCCTACTGCTATGGAAACACCTGTTAAAGGTAAATTAGGGAATTCAATACCAACAGAAAAAGAACAAATGAAGAGATGGGCTGAG
Source organism: Oreohelix idahoensis (assembly GCA_024509875.1). Taxonomy (NCBI): domain Eukaryota; kingdom Metazoa; phylum Mollusca; class Gastropoda; order Stylommatophora; family Oreohelicidae; genus Oreohelix; species Oreohelix idahoensis. The sequence continues at coordinate 658,873 of JAMPIV010020825.1, read as the reverse complement.
CACTTCATGGAGGTGCTAAACAGACCACCACCAACAGTAACACCTGATTTTAATAATGAAACACCCACAACCACCTTGCCAATAACTTGCGATGAATTCACGCTGGACGAGATCAAACAAGCCGTTAAAAGATTAAAAAATTTTAAAGCTGCTGGAGTTGACGAAATTTCAGGGGAAATGATTAAAGCAGTTAATGACAACAACCTCTTGAGAATTTTAGATATTATAAATGAAGTATGGAGAGAAGAACAACCACCAAACAATGGAAAGACAGTATTATTGTAAAGTTACCGAAGAAAGGTGATCTATCAGACTGTAATAACTGGCGTGGTATATCTCTATTATCAGTACCTGGAAAATTATTATGTTGCATGATGTTAGAAAGACTTAAATTGCATGCTGACGAAAAGATCAGAGAAGAACAAGCGGGTTTCAGGCCGAAACGATCATGTATTGATCAAATATTCACACTAAGAACAATTATAGAAGAATCAGTGGAAAGGCAATCGCCACTTATTATCACCTTCGTCGATTTTCAAAAAGCCTTTGATAGTCTACACCGCCCATCATTGTGGAAGATACTTACAATCTATGGTTTTCCAACAAAATATGTGAATATAATCAAAGCGCTATATGACAATGCAAGATGTTGTGTTAGAACAAATAAAGGGAATACAGAATGGTTTACAGTAGAAACAGGGGTGAAACAAGGCTGTATTATGTCACCACTACTTTTTGGAATAGCTATTGATTGGGTTATGAGAAACTATACCCACAATGAACAATTGGGTATAAAATGGACAAATGGAAAATTCCTGGGGGACCTGGATTTCGCAGATGATGTAGCATTCTTAAGTTCAACACCAAGACAATCCCAAGAAGCAATAAATAATTTGTGTCATCTCTCGGTTAAAATTGGTCTCCAAATAAATGCCTCTAAAACTAAAGCTATGAACTTTTCTAACGAGACCTTTGATATCATCTTGAACGGGGAAAAACTACAGAAAGTTGAAAGTTTCAATTATTTAGGCAGTAAAATGACTCAGGATGGTGACACAACAAGAGAAATCCATACTAGAATTGCTTTGGCAGCTAGCGCCTTCAATAGATTATCTAACATTTGGAAATTACGATCATTGAATATACATACCAAGCTTCGTCTGTTTAATTCAAATGTTATCTCAGTGTTAACATACGGCTGTGAGAGTTGGAAAATAACAAAATCATTGGAGAACAAGCTGAATACATTCGAGAACAAATGTCTTAGAAAACTCATGAACATCAGTTGGAAAGAATTCAAGACTAATCGACAAATAAGAGAAGACTCTAGGCAGAAATATGTCTCCGACTATATAAGGAAAAGACGATGGTCATATATCGGTCATGTCCTACGAATGCAAAACAACAGAATACCACTACAGGCGCTCACTTGGGTTCCTGAGGGTAAGCGGAAAAAAGGAAGACCAAAAGAAACACTCAGAAGAACAATAATAAGAGAAGGAAGAACGTTGGGCCTAAATAATGTGCAAGAGCTAAGAGGAGTGGCGTCACAACGAACAACCTGGAGAGCACTGGTTTCTGCCTTATGCGCCGTGTTTGGCGCTTAAAGAATTTATTATTATTATTATTATAGATGGTGGCAATACTAAAAGTAGAAGAAATATTCTCTAGTAACCCTCCCAAGAAGCTAACAATTTTAACTGACTCTCTTTCAATAATTCAATCACTTAGAAACTTACGAGAATGTAGTAGACCTGATATAGCAGAGGATATATTTCTGGCTACTACATACTTATTTTCCAGAGGATGTTCAGTCGTAATTGCTTGGATACCTTCACATGTTGGCATAGAAGGAAATGAAAAGGCAGATAGAGAAGCCAAGAAAGGTAGATCTGATAAAAATCTAATAAATGTAGGGACGAGTAAATCATAGATTAAGATCTTAATTAAAGATTTAATAACAGATGAATGGAAAGCAGAGTGGGATAAAAATCTGAAAGGAAGACATGCATATAAGATGTTCAAGACTCCAACAAGGAAATGTCAGATATCTAGGGAATTGAAAATTCACAGTAATAAGAAACTTCTCAGACTACAACTGGGAAAAGGCTATTTCAGAATAGAAGAACATTACTGTACAGGAAGTCTTCAAGACAGTATTATAGAACGTTTCTTGTTAAAACGTAAGAGCAAATGAGAATACCAATTTTAGATTATTTGCAGGCATCAAATTTACCTATAAATATAGAAGAAATGTTAAGAATAGACAGACCTAGAGAACTACATAATATAATCAAACAATATTTAACACGAACAAAGGTTAATATATAGTAATTGGGAATGTGAAGGTCTGATGCTGTTCTTACAATGCATGTGACTTCTGAAGGTGAAAGACAATTAAATATCTGTTAAAGTCAGTTGTATAACTGGAACCACCAGGCCTTTACACCCCTCCCCCTTAATATTAGTCTTGTTTGGAGTTTCTGCTTGATTTTGTTCAGTTTTATCTCGTTTTTGTTTGTTGGGTTTGTTTTTGTATTTTTTAACATATAAGCACAATTGGTAATTGTGATTTGCCCTATTTACAATGATTTGACAAGTGTGATGCCACTTTTCCATATCGGCAGGTGTTCATATTATTTGGAATTTAAAACAATATATATCTTAATTATAATCCATCAGAGGTTGAATGAAATATTTTCATCATTAATGTAAATTTTAAAAAATTCTAACCCAGGCAGTTTTTCGGTTTTACCCAGGACTCAAAATGCAGACATTTTTTTTTTCTACAAATGATGTTTTAAAATCAGGCAGTAGACATATATATTAATTTAGTACATATATGTATTATGCATCAAACTTAAGGAAATTGGCTGCAGAATGTTGTGAAACAATGTTGAGTTCTTATGTGATGCTAAAATTGTTTGTTATGTCTTATGAAGTGTAGAAACAATAAAAAATTAATAAAAACTCTGCACATACACGTAAATATTTCAGCTCTACTTAATCCCTTGGTAGTAAAACACTGGGAATTGTAACTTATATCCAATTGACAACTAATTCAAGAAGTTTGATAAAAAACAAATGAAAATTTGAATTTATACAAATTGAAGTCACATATTGCTGAACTGGAATCTTACTTACACATTCCTTTTGCATGCAAATTAATTAATTTATTACTTAAAAATATCACATTTGTTCAACATCCTTATCAGAGTCAAAAATAGTTTATTATCGCTATCAATAACACTAATATTCATTTAGAAACTGTATACTGAGGTTGATTTGTTAATAGTTTATGAATGTTATGTATGTGACTATGCTGTATGTAAACAAACAACCCCATGACGTCATTAATTGATCAAAGTATGCAAAAACTAAGCACCAATATAATTATTTCACTACCAGTTCAAAATACGTTGTCCACAGGAAGTGTTCACATGATATGAACACTCTGTGGCCACTTATTTTCTAATTTTTTGTTCAATTTCGGAATCGTATAAAGCGGGTGTACCACCCGACCCAAGGCAAGACCTTTAGCTACTCTAGCAATGTATGTAAAGCACACAATTTCAGCTTCAGAATTTTTTTTTTTTCGCTCACAAATGTTCACACACGTGTGCTGGATGTAATAAAATGATTTTAAACTGGCTCATCACCAGATATTTTCTAATTTTCCGCTCAAGTGCGACATATATCACGCTGGCACAGGATGCGCTAATGGGTAAAAGTAAAGGCCAGTCTGGCGCACCATACGGCACGCGAGTTAGAATGAGTTAATTAACTAGGCTATTAACTATCTGGGTTGAAATGAAGAACAGTGGGCCATCTCTTCGATACGGCATTAACAAATAATTCAGAGATGCAGTTAGTCTTAGATATCCTAAATCTAACCTTAATCCTAACCCTAACGATGTTAGCACTTACTAGGATGACATAGAAGAACACGGCCCACTATTTTTCATTTCAGACTATCTGTATTGTGTTTGATTCATTATTAGAAGTTGTCATTTGTTGGTAACTAAAACTAAACATTAAAATATAATTTAGGTTGAAATTAAAAGTATTAACCCTCTGGCTGCAGACACTTGGAATACCCCTCAACTTTGACTGGTATTACCAGTGAAGTGGGGTTGAAATGAAGGATTGGGACTTGTTCTTCGATGTCATCAAACTAAGTCACTCACGTCGCCAGGATTAAGGTTAGGTTTGTAGGGTTAATTTTAAGAACTGTGATCAAACCCAAAGAAAGTCCACTCCCGGATGTAATGAAGAACAGTGGGTTGTGTATTCAATACGGCCTAAAAAAAGAATTCAGAGACTCTGTAATAAGGGATTAGGTTTAGAAACCTTGAACCATAGCCATAATCACAACCCAAATGACATAGGGGACTTATTTAGATGACATAGAAAATCACGTCCCACTGTTCTTCATTTCAACCTGCATGCGGTAAGCAACCTTATTATGTAAAACAAATTGCTGCTGCAAGAGCACATGGATGTTTTATTGCAGGCTTCCTGCAAAGGGACCAAATGCATCAGTGGCTCCATGCTTCATAGAGAACAGAAAGGAAAATTAATGACTTTGAGTTTGTTGCACTTGAGCGGTGGAGTAGTATAATTAGTTTAGGGTGGGTTTTTTTAAAAACAGAAAAAGGGTGATGTGTCATACTAGGAGAAAAGACAAAGAAAACTGCCCGTGTTGTGACCATAAGGCCTTCATCAGGGACAAGAAAGAAAGTGAGAGCTTATTGAGAAACATAAGAAAATGAATGAAACAAATATTACTTGTAAATGCCATTTGTCTGAGATCGTGCGTTGAATAAGCAAAATTAAGTGTTTCTCACCTAGCTCTCGCTTTGTTTATTTTCCTTAATGACTGCAACACAGGCAGATTTCTTTGTCTTTTGTCCTAGTAAGAGGCCAAGAGCTTTATCAAGAGCAACTACAGGAGAAAGTTGGAACAGTTGAATGGGAAATAAAAAAAACACACACAAATAGTAATACGTCTTACAAGGAGAAGGACAAGAAAACCTACGTTACGGCCACAAGGCCTTCGTCAGGGACAGACAAAGTTGGAAGCAGAGCATCCAGGCCACCAATAAAAATGATGCATATTACCAGCTTAGCAGAAGTGATCAAGTGCTAATCTTCAGACTTTACACAGGCTACAACAGATTGGGATACCATCTATTCAGCAAGCTAAAGGTAGAAACTACTCATGAGTGTAAATGTGGCACCGATACAATTACTGCTAAACGTATACTTCTTCTTCTTTGATCCTTAGCCGCCGACCGTCAAAGCAGTCAGTGGCCATCACGCCTAGTGGCGTCTTGTAGGGCAACAACAAATTGATTCCACTTTGCTCGGTCGGTGGCCATCCTTCGTACAGTGCCCCAACTCTGGTTCATTCTTTGCATCTCAGCCTCCACAGTCCTCCGCCAGGTTGTTTTTGGTCGGCCTCTCTTTCGTTTTCCTTCAGGGGTCCAAAGCATAGCTGTTCTTGTGATGGCATCGGGGTCTCTTCTGAGGACATGACCAACCCAGCTCCAGCGTCTGCCAGCTATGATGGTGTGCATGTCCTCTTGCTTGCTACGAGTAAGCAGATCTTGGTTGGTGATGGTATTCGGCCAAAAGATTAGGTGAATTTTTCTTAGGCATGTTGTGTGACAGGAGGACAATTTCGACATTTCCTTCTCTGTAACTCTCCAGCATTCCGCACCATAGAGAAGCACAGAAAGCACACAGCTCTGATATAATCTTAATTTTGTGCTTGTGCTGTATTGGGAGGACTTCCAGATGTTGTTTAGGCTAAAGAAGGCTGTTCTTGCCTTATTCATTCTGATGTTGATGTCTTTGCCTGCCCCGCCGTCTGGTGTTACTATGCTTCCTAGGTATGTGAAGGTATCTGTCTGTACCAATTGCTGATTCCTTACTGATATGGGCTCAGGGTTGCTCACATTGAGCGTCATGACCTCAGACTTCTTTAAATTGATGTTCAAGCCCACCTGCTGGCTAAACTTGTTAAGTCTATCCGTTTTTTCCTGGATGTGTTGATGTGAATGTGCTAGTAGTGCAATGTCATCTGCATATTCCAGATCTTCCAGTGTAGAAAATGTAGTCCATCTTATTCCTCTTGGACTGCCCTCTGTTGTCTGGCGCATCACCCAGTCTATGACTGTTAAAAATAGAGTGGTTGACAAGGGGCATCCCTGTCGTACTCCTGTCTTCACCTCAAAGGTTAGGTTGCTCTGCCCAACACTACACGTAAAGTTGGCATAGAGGCTTTTTATGATTGACACTATGCAGCTTGGAATTCCATAAGCCCTCAGTATTTTCCATAAACTGTCCCTATGTATGCTGTCAAAAGCCTTTTCAAAATCAACGAAATTAATGTAAAGCTGTCTTTGCCATTCTGAGCACTGCTCTATAATGTTCCTGAGAGTGAATATATGATCTACACATCTTCTATTCTTTCTAAATCCTGCTTGTTCCTTCCTCAGTTTGTGGTCTACTGCCTTTGAAATTTTCTGTATAATTATCCTGCCTAGTATTTTGCTTGGAACTGAGAGAAGAGTGATTCCTCTCCAATTATTGCAGTCTGCAAGATCTCCCTTCTTGGGCAACTTGACAATTATTCCTTTGTTCCACTCTTCCAGACTTGTGCAAATAGTGGTTCTAATAGTTCTGCTGCTAGCTCAGGATCTGTCTTAAATAGCTCTGCATTTAAGTTATCATGGCCCAGAGCTTTGCCGTTCTTTAACCCTTTGATTGCTGTGATGATTTCTTCTTTTCGTGGAATGTCTGTATTCACATCTAGATCGTTTTCAGCTTCAGGAACATTCAGTTGTGTCTCTGGTGGTTCCTTGTTCAGAATTTCTCTGAAGTGCTCTGCCCATCTTGTTTCCTGTCCCTCTGCTGTCGTGATGAGATTACCTTGCTTATCTCTTACTAATGTAATATTGTTTGCACCTCGTTTTCCGCTGATGAATTTAGTTATTTTGTATACTGTGCTTTGTTCATTTCTCAGTGCTGCCTCCTCTGCCTGTCTTGCAAGATCGTCTAGGAAATTCCTTTTGTTGGCTCGGGTTTGGCGTTTAACTTCCTTGTCCAGCTGACTGTACTGTTCGCTATACGTATACTTCAAAGGTGCCCAAAATATGAGGAACAGAGAAAGTGCATATGGCCATTCCTGGAAAAACTCTACAGTGATACCAACAACCTCAAGCTGACCACTGCTTTCTTTGAACATATTCAAGTTGACGTCTGAAAGTGAACGGAGAAGAAAAAACCCACCCTTCTCCACATCCAGCAGCATTTCTCTAATTTTCTTACAATTCGTTTAAAAAATAAATATATATAAAACACAGATAAGGGCCTAAGTAAAAGACCAATCTCATCTTGTTGACTTCTGCTGTATTTCCCAGTATTTTAGTTTGACTTCTTGTAGTTTTGTTTATTTTTAGTAATCCACATCTAAAGATTGCTGCTGGTGCCATGGTCTGTGAGGACTGTGAGCTCATTGGTGACATCACTATAGGTAAGTATCCATTTCAGTTTTAATTTGAGTTGTTGAGATTATTCTTACCAGTGGTCTCAGACACCTATTCAGGGCGAGTGGGCCTGAGTTTCCATTGATTCCAAGACCTGAGTCAAGGATAATTTAGACTTTTCTGACAACCTGGCTCTGCTGTCCCATAACTATAACCATATGCAAGACAAAATGACGATGCTTGATGAGAGGTCACAGCAGAAGTGTGTGAAAATACACAGGGAAAAGACAAATATTATGAGAATAAATGCTGCAAATGCTATCAAAATTGTATTTCAAGGACACCACTAGAAGATGCAGAATCTTAAGTATGTATTGGCAGTAAAATAGAAAAAGTTGGAGCACAGACGGGGATAGGAACCTAATAATAAAAAATGCAAGACGAGCTTGCATTGCATTAAGAAATATATAGAGATAACAAGACATTAAGTCCAACACAAAAGGAGCACATTGTCCTCACCATAAACTTGGCAAGCTTTGGAACACTTAGGAAACATGAAATTCAGGTCTAATTCCCAGTGTGTACGACCTACATATTTTCCTGTCATCAGTTTGTCTTGATTGTACACTCCAATAGACAGAAGTACTTCCAGTAGTGAGCTGTCTGTTACTTGTATTTGGAGCAGTGATAGGCTGGATAAATAGAAAGAGAGAAGGAGAACCGATTAGGCAAAGTTCTGCCTCAGCACAGAAGGTTGACTGCTGTAGAGCACTTCTGCCTTGTTTGTATACATTAAAATACTACCACACTTTCAATCTGTGGTTTTAATGTTTTCTCCCTCTTTATAATTCCAGTCTCCATGGCTCCTCCCTGTTTATAATGCTGGAGTGCGCATGGTTCCTCCCTATTTATAATGCTGGAGTGTGCATAGTCCCTCCCTATTTATAATGCCAGACTGTGTGTGGTTCCTCCCTGTTTATAAAGACAGAGTGTGCATGGTTCCTCCCTATTTATAATGCTCATGTCTGCATGGTTCCTCCATGTTTATAATCCCGATGTCCTCATGGTTCCTCCCTATTTATAATGCCCATGTCCTCATGGTTCCTCCCTATTTATAATGCCCATGTCCTCATGATTCCTCCCTATTTATAACACCCATGTCCTCATGGTTCCTCCCTATTTATAATGCCCATGTCCTCATGGTTCCTCCCTATTTATAATGCCCATGTCCTCATGGTCCCTCCCTATTTATAATGCCCATGTCCTCATGGTTCCTCCCTATTTATAATGCCCATGTCCTCATGGTTCCTCCCTGTTTATAATGACAGAGACTGCTGGGTTTCTCCTTATTTATAATTCCCATGTCCTCATGGTTCCTCCCTATTTATAATGCTAATGTCTGCATGGTTCCTCCATGTTTATAATGCCCATGTCTTCATGGTTCCTCCTTATTTATAATTCCCATGTCCTCATGGTTCCTCCCTACTTATAATGCCCATGTCCTCATGGTTCCTCCCAATTTATAATTCCAGAGTCTGCATGGTTCCTCCCAATTTATAATGACAGAGTCTGCATAGTTCCTCTCTATTTATAATGCTCATGTCTGCATGGTTCCTCCTTGTTTATAACACAGAGTCTGTGTGGTTCCTCCCTGTTTATAATGCCAGAGTCTACATGGTATACTTAGGAGCTAAAAACACAACAGGACAAATGGAAAAATATAGAGAATATGTGACACTCAGAACAGAAGCAAAGAACAAAGTGCTAGCAGCAAAACAGAAGTCCTGGGAAGAATTTGGAGAAAAGCTAGAAAAAGATGCACAAGAAAACCAGAAATTGTTCTATAAGACCCTAAAGAACATGAGGAAGGAAAAACAATGCCCTCTCAAATTTATAAAGGACAAGCAAGGCAAATTGCTTACTGCCCCGAAGGAAGTAATGGAAAGAATATTTCTCAGAACTCCTGGATGGTGAGCATGGTGAAGCATCAGAAATGATAAACACTAGCACAGAAGAGAAAACCAATGATGGTGAAGATGACATAAAGATGGAAGAACTGAAGGCAGCACTGGAGAAAATCAAGATGGGCAAAGCAGCAGGGCATGATGGTATAACACCAGAAATGGTTAAGTTCATAGGAGCATCAGGCGACCTATTACTCTTAAGGGTTTTACAGGCAGCGTGGTACAACAAGACCATACCAAAGGATTGGGAGATTGACATCATAACACCAATTTTCAAACAGGGTGACAATCGACAGTGTGGAAACCATAGAGGCATATCCCTTCTCAGTGTCCCTGGTAAAATCTACTCTAGAATCCTAGAGCAGAGACTCCGATGCCTAGCTGAGCCACAGTTGGATGAGGTCCAGTGCGGATTCCGAGCAAACCGAAGTACTCAAGACCTAATCTTCACACTCAGACAGCTGAGTGAAAAGGCCCTTGAGTATAAGAGTGAGATGCATCTTTGTTTCATAGATCTGGAAAAGGTGTTTGACAGGGTCCCCTGGAGCAAACTTTGGGACTGTTTGGCAAGGAAGAATATTCCAGCACCTCTGATTCATGCTATACAGAGCTTCTACAAGTCTTGCAGAAATTATGTGAGGACAGCAAACCATAAGTCAGAAGAGTTCAGGACCACCACTGGTGTAAGACAAGGTGATATCCTATCACCTTACCTCTTCATACTCCTTATGGACGATGTCATCAAGGCATGTAAGGAAAGAACAAGAAAGTATTCAGTGGGGTACTGGAAGATGAGACAGGTCTATATTTCAGAGCTGGCATTTGCTGATGACTTTGCCCTGATTGCTAAATCAGAGGCACATCTCCAATCCAACCTGCAAGTCTGGAAGGAAGAGCTGGAGAAGAGAGGGATGGTCATAAGCAGCTCTAAAACAAAATCCATGGTGATATCACGAGAAAAAAGAAGACATCAGATTAAGCTGGGAGAACAGGTCCTGGAGCAGGTCGACCACTTTAAATACCTCGGAGCTATCATAGACCGAAAGGGAGGCATCAAAGAAGAGTTGGCCTCTCAAAAAGCAGCAGCTGGGAGACTTTTTCAGGCCATAAATCGAGGATTCCTCAGCAAGAGAGAGGTTGGTAAGAAAACGAAGATGGCTGTATACCGCTCCACCTATGTTGCAGTCTTGACATATGGATGCGAGTCATGGGCAATGACTACAACCCATAAAAGCCAGATCCAAACCTCAGAAATGAGGTATCTGAGGAAGGTGGTTGAAGTAACAAGAAGAGACATGGTACGCAACCAGACGATACGTCAAGGCCTTAAATCCTACCCCCTGCAGACCCAAGTAGAACAGTCCCAATTAAGATGGTTTGGCCATGTCTGCAGAATGGGAGAAGATCGGATACCACGACAAGCATGGGAAACAAAGAGCCAAGGATCCAGACCCCGAGGACGACCCAGAGTCCGCTGGGAGGACAACATTAGACAATCTTTGAAGGGCCGAGGACTAGAATGGAACCAGGCCAGGAGGAAGACAGGCGATAGGATAGTCTGGCGCTCTCTCTTCCAAACCTCTACACCTCACAGTAGAAGGGGAACGACTAAGTAAGTAAGTAAGTCTACATGGTCAATGTGAGGAGACAAATGGCACTTTGAATGTAGGCTAACCTTTTGTAGCAGAATATTTGGGATTGTTTGTTTACTTTAATGCTGTTTATTTTTTTACCTCAGGTACTAGAACTGTGATTCATCCTAAGGCAAGAATCGTGGCAGAGGCAGGACCTATTATTATAGGGGACTACAACATCATTGAGGAGCTGGTGACGATACAAAATGTGTATGACTTTAGTTAATTCAAATATATTATCAGCACTTCATAAAATGTAGTACACACTAAACAACAGAATGGGCAAGACAGTAGAAATCTGCATGTCAAGGTTAGAAGTCAGAACTTTGTACTCTTCCACAAACATTCTGCCAAAGTCAGAAAAGTGCCTTTCCTTTTATTATTATTATTATTTTTGTGAACTTCTGTAAGCAGCTATGGTTAGCATCTAATTGGCACAGTGGTTAGAGCACTGGTGTCTCGCAGCAAAGGTGTCGGGTTCAAAACATGGTGTCATCGCGCTTCAGTCCACCCAGCAGTAAATGGTTACCTGACTGCTTGTGAGTTAGGAAAGGAAAAGGCAGCAAGGAAGGGAACTGTTCACCCCACCTTTCGAAGCTGGACCTAGTATGATGAAGGCTCTCAACACTTCACTACCCTAAGGCACACATGGAGGCATAACTGGAGTCATCTTTATATGACCACCAGCTAGGCACAATGCTATAGTATTTGGATGTGGATTTGAAATCTGTCTGTGAGGCTAATTAAACCCTCATTGACTCTTGAAATCATCCACTCACTTCCAGAGATTCCCCTTGTGGTGAAACATGTTGAGAACCCAGCATTGGAGGAGTCACTTGAGCCCCAGACGTAACTCTGGCTTTTACCTGGTTGTGTGCAAGCAGGAGGATCTCACTATGGACCAAATGGTAGGCAGCAGGAGCTGAGAAGTGGCTTTGTGTAGGTCATGACGATTCCTTAGGAGAGTCCAGCATCAGAGCACAGTATTTTAGCTCTGCATATTTGCAGAGCCCCCATGGATGGTGGGGAATGCACAAGTATACCATGCACTTCTTCTTCCTGGCTGTCGCGTAGCGTTTGAAGGATAAGAATTTATTAGAAGAAATAATAGATATGAATGTGGAAAATTTGGCTCAAGAATTCCTGTTAGGTTTTCCCACTTCTGAAGGGTGACGAAGAGGGTAAATTCTCCTAACTAGACAGGTCTGGAAAAGGTTGTAAGGAGATATTTGGTCTCTCGCTACCGTCGTCCCCTTCTCAGTTATCTATTATTATTCTCAATTAAACTGGGTTTATATTAGATTTTCCGCCCCCCCCCCCCCCCCCCCTCCCTTATAAAGGAAGATAAACATTGGACAATATTCAACATCTAACAGAAGGAACAAAGCATGGGGTACATTATATACACCCAATTGGTTTATTGCAATTAAAATGAATAGATGGTGAATGATAGTATTGTCGATGGAATTAGTGTCTGCTGTATGTAATATGTGTCTCACATCAAGTGTTTTTCATCATGGATGACAAAAATATATGGCATTGATCTGGTGAGTTCCCTTTCTATAGGAACTTAGCTTTTCAGCCCCTGGCTGATAGTGAAGCGTGGTTAGTTCTCCGGTCTCCTGACGTTGCCCCAGGTAGGTCTTGAATGGTTCGGATTTGCCTTCTCTGTGCTCGACTCCGTATTCTGCTCTGAGATTGGACTGTCGTGCAAGGCTCCACCATAGACTGAAGACAAATACGACGGCTTCATTAATTTTCTGGCTTTAGAAAGCAGTCTTTCCCTAAGCCGTCCGTCTGCCAGTCATCTCAGATTTTAGTCTCTAACATCATATGTCTAGAGCCTAATCTTGAATTCAAGTTTCTCCTTTCTGTCCTTTATTATATTCCTCTGCCCCAGTGGCAGTATTATAATTCTTTAAACTGATTTATCGTCAACTTAACCCGATGAATTATTATAAATGTCAGTTAAACCCACCAAATTTATCATAGAAATGCCGGCAACAGTATTCTAGTTCTGTGCCTCTAGCCTAATCGTCATGTCAATTATGATGAATTTAACAAATAATTGGACATCCGTGTTTTAGAATTGTCTGACAACATTATCACACACTTCATGTCTGGTCGCATCGTCATATAATTTATAATGAATATATGTCACGGTCTGTCAACATTATCGTTAATATTAATTTCCGCTAGTCTAAGCATCGGGTCGAAAATAATCAAATAATACGGAAATTAATAGATATATATATTCCCGTTAACATTCTTATGAACATGTTTTACATATCCCGTGGGATCATAAAATATACCCGATCACATGTGGCTGGATGTGATCGTAAAACAAAAATTATGAATAAAGTAAACGCAGTTATACCAATTTTGCGTCAATTTTATAAGGTACTACACATTTCATCACAATATTATTTTCTAGCGAGATTTTCACTTACCTACTGAGATGGACCAGCAATTTAGACACGTGGCTTCAGTGCGTTTAATGCATGAATTCGTAGCTTGTCTAGATTAGGTCTAGCTTTCTTGATTACCTGGGCGTAAGTGAAAAATGGCTGGATTTGCCGCACTTTTAGCGGGTCATTTCCGCTTGGACACGTGATCCGTAGCGTGCATCATGTGACCTTAGCATCAATAAGACGCTCCAATCAATAACGTTAAAAGTCACGTGGGGGGGGGGGGGGGGTCCGAAAGTGGCATAAACTGGTTCTATCTACCGAGGTCAGTGGTCAACAATGACGTCGTATCTAAAAATAGCATTAAACTTGACGAGAAAATCACCGAACGCTAGGAGATTATCCGCAAGTGACAATTCCCGGGACTTTGTGATCATACATTGAAGATGATAAAAATGGCGTCTCGTAATTAATAAAAAAAATGAAGAGAAGATTGGGCAAGTCGTCACACAAGCCCCTCCTCAAGTTTGACGTTCCGTCCAACTCCACTGGTCCTGTCTTCCTCTTCTTTTTCAGTTTCTCATATCACCTTCATCCTCAATTTTTTTTCCTATTTCTCCTCGTTTGCCTAAGGGTGTTTACTAAAAAATCTGCCCCTACGTTGTTCTTCCCAGGTAAGTATTCTGGTTTTCTTCCTGGTTTTCTTTGGATGCCTACGTCTGCAGCAATGCTTTCCTAGGTCCTGTAACTGGTCTACCCTATGTGTTGAGGTTACCTGGTTACAATCTGAACAGGACTTCACATATCGAGCTATGTCTTCCATGATGCCGGGCCAATAATAACGGGTGGCTATCCTTTGATTTGTGGCACCATTACCCAGGTGTTCACTCAAAGTAGCACCGTGCCCCCATTCCATAACTTTATTTCTATATATGGATGACACCACAATCTGTCCATGACTTTTTAGCCCTCTGCCAGCTTTCCTGTGCAAGAGTCCATGTTCCATATAAAAGTCACCCTTTCTTCGAGGGTTATGTGAGTTTTTCAATTTGCCAAAGCAAGGCCCCAATGTGCTATCAGCTGCTTGAGCCCTTTTCATCTTATTTGGATGAATTTCTAATTTAGAGTCCCTCTCTATGCATTTGGAGTCAGACCTGGTCTGGATGGCAGCCATAACCACAGGCTTTACTGGTTCTCCTAAAAAGACATATCTACGCCCTAACATCAGGGGGTAGAAAGGATCCTCTAAAACTGCAGCATTGATTTCCCCTTCCACATAGCGACAGCTGACCTGAATCTTCGCTATGGGCAAATTTAAGGGTAATGCTCCCTTGAGTGGCCCCTGGATATCCACTGTTTCTGTGGTGAGTTGTTCGGGGTGCACCAGAGATGAAGAAACGACTGCGTCATAGGACAAACCTGTGTCATACATCCCGATGACTTGTTTGCCATTCACGGTCACTGTCTCCTGTATAGGTGGGTGATGGAGGCTATTCTGACTCACTGTCAGTTCCTTCCTGTCAACAGCCCTCACCTGCAAACATGCAACCTGATGTGGAGGGTTTTTCCTTCTGCACTCGGCAGTATTGTGGTTGCTCATTTTACACGTCTTACACCACTTTTCTCCCCGCCTCTGAGGCTGGAAAGCTGATCTCTGAGTAGTCTTATTTTGCCTGTCATGTTTTCTGAAATGGTGGTAAGGTAGATTCATTTGGGGATCCAAGTGTGCCTGAGGTGTCGGCCTCGATAATTCTTCTGGTTGGTTCCACCGGGATGGGTCATTCTCTGTTAGCGCTGCCTGATAACGTTCCGCCAACTGGACTATGGTTTCTAAAGTGCTGGCCCCATTCTCTGTCAGAAATCTTCTCATGTTGGAAGTCATGGTGTCCTTCAGTTGTTCGATAACGACCATCTCCTTCAGACCTTCCCAATCATGAGAAAAATTCCCTAGGGCACCCCACTTTTCCACGTACGAATCCAGTCTAGCAGCAAATTGAGCGAAGTTCTCTCCGACTTCCCAACTAGAGTTACGGAACCTCTTCCTATATGCGTCAGCATGTAGCTCATAACGTATCAGGAGTGCCTTTTTCAGAGAGTCATAGTCATCCTGTAAACCTGGAGGAAGCTTGCTATACACTTCATAAGCAGTTCCTCTAAGCCCCTGCGACAGTTTCAGGTTCCACTTGCTCCTCTCCAACCCAAATGTGGTGGCAAACTTTTCAAATTTGTCCAAATACATATCGATTGAGTCGGCTTGTTCCGAGAAAGCTTCAAATGGAAACGTCAAGGGTCCCAAGTTTGACATGTGTAAGGATGGCAAAGGTCCTATGCTCCCCATTTGCAAGGAGGGCATATGGTTGCCTGATGATGTAGATGCTGTTGCACCGGCTACTGGTTCAACTCTTTGAGCCTGTCCCTGCATCTCTAACTGCTTCATCTTCAGTGCATGCTCACGTTCATCTCTCTCGCTTCTTTCCCTAGCGTCTACAGCTTTTATCCTCTCATCTATTTCTGCTAACTTTATTCGCTCTTCTTTTTCAGCTTTCGCTGTTTCTCGAGCGTAATACTTATCAGTCTCGACACTGACATAATTCGCAAGGTCCACCCCACTATAACCTAGATCTCGACCGGCCTCCCCTAGTGCTGCCTTAAGCTTAACTATTTCGGCCATCTTTTGCTTTTATAGTCCACACTGAGTAAGCTAGTGCTACCTTCCAATAGTATTTCTAACAACAAGTAAATACTAATTATCAAACTGCTGTAGAATGAAATTACTACAGTTATGGAGACTTAATGTCTGTAATTCAATTAGATACAAAATCATGAACTAACTTAATTAAATACAACATATATAAAGGGATTCACCAATCAATGCCTGAAATTATAGAAAAAATGTTTTCTCTCTTTCTAGAGCTCACTGTGTGAAAATACATGTGTTAAAATGGTATACTGTAATGACTGAATGAATGATACTATCCCAGAGGTATGATAAAATACATAAGTTCAAATCCTGGACTGAGACCCCAGTGTCACGTAGCGTTTGAAGGATAAGAATTTATTAGAAGAAATAATAGATATGAATGTGGAAAATTTGGCTCAAGAATTCCTGTTGGGTTTTCCCACTTCTGAAGGGTGACGAAGAGGGTAAATTCTCCTAACTAGACAGGTCTGGAAAAGGTTGTAAGGAGATATTTGGTCTCTCGCTACCGTCGTCCCCTTCTCAGTTATCTATTATTATTCTCAATTAAACTGGGTTTATATTAGATTTTACGAGCCCCCCCTCCCTTATAAAGGAAGATAAACATTGGACAATATTCAACATCTAAAAGAAAGGAACAAAGCATGGAGTACATTATATACACCCAATTGGTTTATTGCAATTAAAATGAATAGATGGTGAATGATAGTATTGTCGATGGAATTAGTGTCTGCTGTATGTATTATGTGTCTCACATCAAGTGTTTTTCATCATGGATGACAAAAATATATGGCATTGATCTGGTGAGTTCCCTTTCTATAGGAACTTAGCTTTTCAGCCCCTGGCTGATAGTGAAGCGTGGTTAGTTCTCCGGTCTCCTGACGTTGCCCCAGGTAGGTCTTGAATGGTATGGATTTGCCTTCTCTGTGCTCGACTCCGTATTCTGCTCTGAGATTGGACTGTCGTGCAAGGCTCCACCATAGACTGAAGACAAATACGACGGCTTCATTAATTTTCTGGCTTTAGAAAGCAGTCTTTCCCTAAGCCGTCCGTCTGCCAGTCATCTCAGATTTTAGTCTCTAACATCATATGTCTAGAGCCTAATCTTGAATTCAAGTTTCTCCTTTCTGTCCTTTATTATATTCCTCTGCCCCAGTGGCAGTATTATAATTCTTTAGACTGATTTATCGTCAGCTTAACCCGATGAATTATTATAAATGTCAGTTAAACCCACCAAATTTATCATAGAAATGCCGGCAACAGTATTCTAGTTCTGTGCCTCTAGCCTAATCGTCATGTCAATTATGATGAATTTAACAAATAACACTGACAAACAACATTTTTCTTTCTTATATAAGAATAAGTGTTCTTAGGTCAGTTTCTTGCGCTGATTTCAAATCTGAAATCCGTTTATCTCTATCACGTCGGGTTCTTAAGATATTTGTGAATAAATATATTTTTGGGAAACCGTTATTT
This sequence comes from Oreohelix idahoensis, assembly GCA_024509875.1. Taxonomy (NCBI): domain Eukaryota; kingdom Metazoa; phylum Mollusca; class Gastropoda; order Stylommatophora; family Oreohelicidae; genus Oreohelix; species Oreohelix idahoensis. The sequence goes on along the minus strand of JAMPIV010020825.1, from coordinate 641,200 downwards.
GCTCCGTTTCATTTTTACTATATAACTTATTAAAAATTAATAAAAAGCAACATAATTCTACTTTTTATACTGCTAAAAGATGCATGACATATGTTACGCGATTTTTCAAATAGTTACTGTGTTTTGAAATAATTCTGAGCAAAATATGGCTTCTAGAAGTTGTAGAAATTCGGCTGATCTGTTCTGTTACGTGTGCGGATATTTTACCGATGGTGTTGACCAGAAAAACTTTACACCATTACTAAAGAAAGCATATGAACTTTATTTCGATTCGAAAGTTGATGATGCAAATAAATCTTGGAAGCCAAATGCAGTTTGTTTGATACATTGGCAGGTTGGTTACGAAAATCGCCGAAGCATAAGTCGATGCCTTTTGGAGTGCCAGTAATATGGCGTGAACATACAAATCACACTACTGATTGTTACTTCTGCTTAACAAATATCCATGGTTTCACTTTTAAAACTAGAAAGTCTGTGGTTTATTCAAATATTGAATTGGTTTCGAAACCAGTGCCTCATGATCCAATCACGTGTCCGATCCAAGTACCACCAGAACATAATCCGTTGGACGTGAATGAACCATCAGAAAGTGATAGTTTACCTGCTTTAGAAACTAATTCTGACTCAGATTACATACCGGTGAATGATGGTGTTTACTTAATTAACCATTCAGGACTTTCAGATCTAATACGCGATCTCGCTCTTACCAAAGGACATGCGGAATTACTCGGTTCGCGACTCAAAGAATGGAATCTTTTAGCGCCCAATACTCCGATATCTAAATTTCGTCATAGACACAGAGAACTTGTTCAATACTTTGAGATGGATGATGACATTTGCTATTGCAAAGATGTAAACGGTCATGAGCACATAGTCAACGAATGGCGATTTTTCATCGATTCTTCCAAGACTAGTATAAAAGCCGTGTTATTGCATAACAGAAATTTATTTTCATCAATTCCAGTCGCCTACTCTGTTCATATGAAAGAAACTTATGACAATATGGCTATACGTTTGGAAAAAATAAAGTACAATGACTACCAATGGCGGATTTGTGGAGACCTAAGGTCATTGCAATTCTCACGGGCATGCAGACTGGGTATACTAAATTTTGTTGCTTCCGATGTGCATGGGACAGCCGCAACAGACTGGAACATTATGCAAGAAAGGTGTGGCCTATCCGGGATCGTATGCAGCTCCGGCATAAAAATGTAATACACGAGCCATTAGTTAACAAAGACAGCTTCATTTTACCACTGTTACATATAAAGTTGGGGCTCATGAAGAATTTTGTAAAAAGCGTTAGATAAAACGAGCAAAGCTTTCACTTATCTTCGAGAAAAGTTTCCGCAAGTTAGCGATGCAAAGATAAAGGAAGGTATCTTTGTAGGACCTCAGATTAGGAAAGTTATTGCAGACAAACAATTCGAGAACTTGTTACATGGTAGTGAACTTCGCGCATGGATGGCATTCAAATCGATCGTCGATAACTTTCTGGGAAATTACAAATCTGTTGACTATGTTGCATATTGTTAAGCAGTGCATAGATGCATACAGAATTATGGGCTGTAACATGTCCCTCAAAATCCATTTGCTCGATTCGCATCTTGACTTTTTCCCTGACAACCTTGGCGAAGTCAGCGATGAACATGGAGAACGATTCCATCAAGATATCGCCGTAATGGAGTCACGTTATCAAGGACGGTGGAGTGTGACCATGCTTGCCGATTATTGTTAGATGCTTCATCGCGATGTACCACATGCCATTCACCGACGAAAGTCGACTGCAAAGAAATTCAAGCCTACATAACTGTTATACTTCTTGTACGAATGATGTTGTAATACTGTATGCGTTGTTAAAAAAACTTCAATTGCGTATTTCTAGAGATCCCGACCTGATAGAGAAAAACGGTTTGCAGATTTAAAAACAGCGCATTAAAATTGACCAGAAAAACATAGAAATGTTAGAGAAAGAAAAAAAAAGTTTTTTTTTGTTAGTCAGTGTAATTGGACATCCGTGTTTTAGAATTGTCTGACAACATTATCACACACTTCATGTCTGGTCGCATCGTCATATAATTTATAATGAATATATGTCACGGTCTGTCAATATTATCGTTAATATTAATTTCCGCTAGTCTAAGCGTCGGGTCGAAAATAATCAAATAATATGGAAATTAATAGATATATATATTCCCGTTAACATTCTTATGAACATGTTGTACATATCCCGTAGGATCATAAAATATACCCGATCACATGTGGCTGGATGTGATCGTAAAACAAAAATTATGAATAAAGTAAATGCAGTTATACCAATTTTGCGTCAATTTTATAAGGTACTACACATTTCATCACAATATTATTTTCTAGCGAGATTTTCACTTACCTACTCAGATGGACCAGCAATTTAGACACGTGGCTTCAGTGCGTTTAATGCATGAATTCGCAGCTTGTCTAGATTAGGTCTAGCTTTCTTGATTACCTGGGCGTAAGTGAAAAATGGCTGGATTTGCCGCACTTTTAGCGGGTCATTTCCGCTTGGACACGTGATCTGTAGCGTGCATCATGTGACCTTAGCATCAATAAGACGCTCCAATCAATAACGTTAAAAGTCACGTGGGGGGGGGGGGTCCGAAAGTGGCATAAACTGGTTCTATCTACCGAGGTCAGTGGTCAACAATGACGTCGTATCTAAAAATAGCATTAAACTTGACGAGAAAATCACCGAACGCTAGGAGATTATCCGCAAGTGACAATTCCCGGGACTTTGCGATCATACATTGAAGATGATAAAAATGGCGTCTCGTAATTAATAAAAAAAATGAAGAGAAGATTGGGCAAGTCGTCACACTAGCGTGGGACCAAATGTGATGATGCTTTAAGTGCAAGTCAAGCTGGAGAAACTGCAGCTCATGACCAACTCAACACATTTCAGAATGGCAGAAAAGCCACAGGAAAAGACTAGATCTACAGTGTAGATAATACCAAGGAGTCTTCAACTTGGTATTGGCTGCAAAAGAGCGAAAAGCTCAACAGCCCTAGTTAAACAACAACAACAAACTCCTCCAAGGTTATATCTACAATGGGACTCCCCTTACCTATTTAAGCAGTATTGTTAACATAGCTGGTGGTCATATAAAGATACTCCAGATATGCCTCCATGCAGTTGTTAACATCAGATGGAAAAAGCTCTCGAGGTCAAGAGTAAAACAGCTGTGGCAAAAGGAGCCTTCCATAAAATGAAAAGTTTTTTTAATGCAAGAAATCTTCATCAGTGGAAGTTACAAAAAGTCTTTGTCTTTGAACCTTAGCCGCCAACTGTCAAAGCAGTCAGTGGCCATCACGCTTAGTGGCATCTTGGAGGGCAGCACCAAACTGCTTCCCATTTGAAGGGAATACTTCATGCAGTGCCCCAGCTCTCCAGTTATGGAGAGACATGATCTCCTACACCACAAGGCATAGTTTTTGAAGAAGATAAAAAAAGGTAAAGGTAGTCTCATGGCAGATACAGCCATAGGGAAGTGAAGTGTTAGAGACTTCACAATACTAGGTCCAGCATCGAGAGGTGGGGTGACAAGTTCCCTTCCTCACTGCCTTTTCCTTCCTTAACTCAAGTGCAAAGCCAAGTACACATTTAAAGCTAGGTAGACTGAAGTGTGTTGATACCATTAATCAAACCAGGCACCTTTGCAGCGAGAGACCAGCTCTCTAACCACTCTGTGAATCGGACGCTTTTGATGAAGATGTTAAATACATTAACGGGAAGGATATGGCTGATGAGCATTAACAAGGGCATTGTTATTTGGTTGGAGATTGTCGAGTTATAAGTCACCACGCTCTTCCAGGTTCAATCTATTTCTTGTTTTTGATAAAATTTCATTTGTGTGTCTTAAACCGGCTTCAGCCATGTACAAACTTGGGAATGTGAGTAGAAACGGCTCAATTGCTGCACAGTATTTACACTGCTTCAATAGTTACTGAGGATTTTATTTGTTAGTTTGGTTGTTTAGAACTATCATCTTTGCACACGGACAACTCCATCAGTGCTCCGATATCCTCCCTTAGATCACACAAGGAGGATCTCAGCACAGTGCACGAACTCCGTAGCACCCACGAATAAAATACTCTTAATTTTATTTTTTTAACAGTGATTTATCGTTAAGATCCATGCATATATCCATTAGTTCATCTTGTAGGGGAAATTCAGTGGCTGCATTTTCTGTTTATACATTAGGCAGTGTAACAATTCAATCAGGTACATACATTTTCTTCAGGTCCTCAAAATGTACTTGATTGTCACTTTCGACCCCAAGTTATGAAATAAACATTTAATCACCTACAAGTAAAATTAAGTCACAGCAGGCAATTTTGTTTCTTATATGATTATCAACTTTCGACCTTAAAAAGTTTAATCGACTTTTAGGGGTCGATATTGACCACTTTAGGGACCCATGCTTTAGATTATCTTCAAATGTTTTAAATGTTAACTTATTTCACTCATTACTTTAGATCGTCTTCAGATGTTTTAAATGTTAACTTATTTCACTCATTTCTTTAGATCATCATCAGGTGTTTTAAATGTTAACTTATTTCACTCATTACTTTAGATCATTATCAGATGTTTTAAATGTTAACTTATTTCACTCATTACTTTAGATTATCTTCAAATGTTTTATATGTTAACTTATTTCACTCATTACTTTAGATCATCTTCAGATGTTTTAAATGTTAACTTATTTCACTCATTTCTTTAGATCATCATCAGATGTTTTAAATGTTAACTTATTTCACTCATTTCTTTAGATCATCTTCAAATGTTTTAAATGTTAACTTATTTCACTCATTTCTTTAGATCATCATCAGGTGTTTTAAATGTTAACTTATTTCACTCATTACTTTAGATCATTATCAGATGTTTTAAATGTTAACTTATTTCACTCATTACTTTAGATTATCTTCAAATGTTTTATATGTTAACTTATTTCACTCATTACTTTAGATCATCTTCAGATGTTTTAAATGTTAACTTATTTCACTAATTTCTTTAGATCATTTTCAGATGTTTTAAATGTTAACTTATTTCACTCATTTCTTTAGATCATCTTCAAATGTTTTAATGTTAACTTATTTCACTCATTTCTTTAGATCATCTTCAAATGTTTTAATGTTAACTTATTTCACTCATTTCTTTAGATCATTATCAGATATTTTAATGCTAACTTATTTCACTCATTACTTTAGATCATCTTCAGATGTTTTAAATGTTAACTTATTTCACTCATTTCTTTAGATCATCATCAGATGTTTTAAATGTTAACTTATTTCACTCATTTCTTTAGATCATCTTCAAATGTTTTAATGTTAACTTATTTCACTCATTTCTTTAGATCATCTTCAAATGTTTTAATGTTAACTTATTTCACTCATTTCTTTAGATCATTATCAGATATTTTAATGTTAACTTATTTCACTCATTTCTTTAGATCATTTTCAGATGTTTTAATGTTAACTTATTTCACTCATTTCTTTAGATCATCTTCAAATGTTTTAATGTTAACTTATTTCACTCATTTCTTTAGATCTTCAAATGTTTTAATGTTAACTTATTTCACTCATTTCTTTAGATCATCATCAGATGACAATATTGGAAAAGTACAAATCATAGGCAACAATAACGTGTTTGAAGTTGGTGCAAGTATCCTTTAAAAAAAAACGTATTTGTTCTATTTGTATTTGGGGTTTTTTTTTTTTTGTTGAACAAAATGTTTTTTTTAAAGCCTGTTTAACATTCATAGAATGACAGCTATTTATTCTTGAGTTTGTTTTTGTTTGAATTATTTTTATTTATTATAATTTTTTGCAATAAAACAACCATCCGTCTGCTGTTTTTCTGCTGTCTCACACATTTTCTGTATTTAGTTATTTTGGATCCAGTTTTTTAAATAATTTCATCTTCTTAACCACCCTGTTTGTTTTGTGCATTTTATCTGTTTTACGTTCTGTTTTCATCTTCTCTATGGTGCGGAATGCTGGAGAGTAACAGAGAAGGAAATGTTGAAACTGTCCTCCTTCCACCCAACTTGCCTAAGGAAAATTCTCCGAATCGTTTGGCCGAATACCATCGCCAACTAAGAACTACTTATTCAGAGTAGCCAAGAGGATATGCACACCCTCATAGCTGGCAGATGCTGGAGTTGGGTTGGTCACATCCTCAGAAGGGACCCCGATGCCATTACAAGAACAGCTTTGCTATAGACCCCTGAAGGAAAGCGGAAAAGAGGCAGACCAAAAACAACTTGCGGAGAACTGTGGAGGCCAAGATGCGAGGAATAAACCAGAGTTGGGGCACTGTATGAAGGAAGGCCACCGACTGAACTAAGTGGAAGCAGTTTGTTGCTGCCCTACAAGATGCCACCAGGCGTGATGGCCACTGACTGCTTTGACAGTCTGTGGCTAATGATCAAAGAAGAAAATACATCTGTTTTCTGCCATTTATCTCTTTCAAATATTTTTTTGTTCTGTATTGTCCATGACAGTAACATTAATTGATTAGTTAATTGATCTAGAATTAAATGAATTATGCCCATATCTTATATTACACAAGGGTTATGTTTTTTTTAAAAAGCAACATGCATCATGGAAATGCATAAATTAAAAAATGTACAGACTTTCATAAATAGTGCTTACACAGAACAGAAGGATTGAAATTATATGACAAGATCACCAATGTGGAACTGATGGCAAGATCACCAATATGGAGCTGATGACAAGATCACCAATGTGGAGCTGATGACAAGATCACCATTGTGGAGCTGATGACAAGATCACCAATGTGAAACTAATGAAAAAACCAGACAAATGGCAGTCAAACAAGAGATGAGTATGCTGACAATCGATACGACATATATACATAGTATGACAATGGATACGACATACATACATAGTATGACAATGGATATGACATACATACATAGTATGACAATGGATATGACATACATAGTATGACAATGGATATGACATACAGACATAGTATGACAATGGATATGACATACATACATATTATGACAGTGGATATGACATGCATTCATAGCATGACAATGGATATGACATACATACAGCGTATGACAATGGATATGACATGTACAAAGTATGACAGTGGATATGACATACATACATCATATGACAGTGGATATGACATACATACATAGTATGACAGTGGATATGACATACATCATATGACAGTGGATATGACATACATACATAGTATGACAGTGGATACAACATACATACATAGTATGACAATGGATATGACATACATACATAGTATGACAGTGGATATGACATACATAGTATTACAGTGGATACAACATACATACATAGTATGACAGGGATACAACATACATACTTAGTATGACAGTGGATACGACATACATACTTAGTATGACAGTGGATACGACATACATACGTAGTATGACAGTGGATACGACAGACATTGAGGAAACTTGTTGACAGCATTATAAAGAAGTCCTTGTTCTGGAATTCCCAAGGTCAGTGAAATAGAGGGAGACCATAAAACAAAGTGGAGAAGGGAACTGGAATCACGACATAAAGCGTATAAAGACAATAAGGCCAGACCTTTAATGAGTAGCTCAGGACAGGAAGGCTTGACAAGCATTTGTTAAAGGCCTGTGCTCTGCAGGAAGCTTAAATATAACAAGTGAAAAATCCCACTTCAACTGGGGATCGAACCAGGACCGACGAGCTGGGAAGCCATTGCACTAACCACTGCTCTACCATGGCTCTTAAGTGATGTGTGCATTAGATATTTTCTGTTTCCACTGAATTTGAAGTATTAACCTTACTGGACCTTCAGTCAATCAATCAATACCCTTCAGTTCCCTAACAAACACATTCCAAGTCCTCCTGTCACATGCGGTCAACTCAAGGTCTTTCTAAGTCTTCCTCATCATTTTCATTTCTATCTCTAGTTCTCTTCTTTGTGTGTTAAGTTTCCTCAGCGTGAGTTCTATCCATCGCTAGCATCTTCTCATCTCTAGTTGCACTGGCGCATATATAGTTCTTGCCATCAGTTCCACATTAGTGATCTTGTCATACCATGTCAATCCTTCTGTTCAACACAAGCACCCATTTATGAATGTCTGTAGCTGTTTGGTTGTTGTTTTTTTTTAATTATTATTGTGCCTTAACCTTTTTCAAAGCTGTGGAGGCTGTCAGGATTGGGGACCACAATGTTATAGAGAGCAAAGGTAAGTGTATCATTCACGGATAACTGTTACTTTGTTATTAATTATATTGTTTTATTATGCACAAAATTTGCCCATGTGTAACTGGGTCTGAAAAAAGAGAGCAAAGAATAGGACCATTCTAACCTGCCAAGCATGTTGTAACAGGTGACTAAGGAGGGTTGGGCACGAGACCGGCTACTTGAAGCCAAAAAAAAAAAATCATCAGCAAATGTGGACGCGTCAACCAAATTAAATTCTACTTAGTTGCCCCAGACGCTGGAAGGCTCTCTGGCAAGTAGGCTTATGAGGCAGCCATAAGACGTACCTTTTTTCTTCTAGCAAAACTCCAGAATTAGCACCTGAAATGTTCATACTCTAAATCAGTGGTGACCAAGCTAAGGTTGGCCGAGGGCCAGATTATGGTAAAGGATAACACCAGAGGGCCAGACCTATAAAATCCTTAAAAAAATAACGTTCTGAGATTTAGTTTTACATATATAATGAACCACGTACAGAAAGCAACGGCAAACTACTGTACTGCACATCTGCCAATACATGTATACCAGTCTTCGGACTGAAATTACTGTAAAAAAAAATATAATGAATCTGTTGTTTTAATTTGTTTTGTAATTTGTAATATGACATGTAATTATTTATTTCAAACATACATTTGTGTGTTATTTCATTGTGAAGAGTGTGGCTTCAATCAACAAAAAGAGGCCGGCCAAAACAGGTTGGCGGGCCGGTCAAAACTGGTTGGCGGGCCGGATCTGGCCCGCGGGCCGTAGTTTGGCCACCGCTGCTCTAAATCATTGGTTCCCAAAAGGTGTGGCATGCCACACTGGTGTAGCCGGAAGATTCAAAGACAATCAAGGATTTAGAGAGATTTTCAAAAAATTCATACGCCAAAAATAAATATGAAGGTCATTTCCTTATTTATTTTGTTACATGTGATATAATTTGGGACATATATGTCGAGGAACCCATAGAATTTTCCAGAATATTCAGATTTTATTCAGTAATATAATTTATTTTATATCAAATAGATACAGTTCTGTCATGTCTTCATGAAGACATGACATGCAGAGTTCTTCATGAAGGACAGCTTACAGAACCGTTTGGGATAAGAACGGGAGTGCAACAGGGATGCCTCTTGTCTCCATTTTTTTTCTTGCTAGCAATAGACTAGGTTATGAGAACATCGACAACACACAACAGAAATGGAATCCAGTGGACTCTGACTAAGCAGTTGGATGATCTGGATTTTGCTGATGACTTGGCTCTTCTGTCCCATAACCGTAATCAGATGCAGGACAAATTGAAAACACTCGATGAGAGGTCACAGCAATTGGGTCTGAAAATACACAGGGAAAAGAAAAAAATAATGAGAATAAATGCAGGTGATAACAGGGTTGAACTTGAAGAAACACCAATACAAGATGTAGAATCGTACACATATCATGGCAGCAATATAGACAAAGTTGGAGGGACAGACAGCGATATCAAAATAAGAATACAAAAGGCAAGAGGAGCTTTCATTGCATTGGGAAATATATGGAGATCAAGAGAAATCGGATCCAACACGAAAATAAGAATCTTCAACTCAAATGTGAAGTCAGTCCTATTGTATGGCTCTGAGACATGGAGAACAACAAAGACAACAACCAAAAAGCTACAGACTTTCATAAATGGATGCTTGCGTAGAATAGAGGGATTAAAATGGTATGACAAGGTTACCAACGTGAAACTGATGACAAGAACCAGACAAGTGCTGGTGGAACAAGAAATGAGAAGAAGACGATGGATAGGGGACACACTGAGGAAACCTGTGGATAGCATTACAAGGCAGTCCTTGTTCTGGAACCCCCAGGGCAAGAGAGGCAGAGGTAGACCAAGCAGCACTTGGAGAAGAGAGCTGGAAACAGAGGTGAAAATGATGAGGAGAACATGGAAAGAACTTGAGATGATAGCACATGACAGGAGTACTTGGCATGTGTTTGTTGAAGGCCTATGCTCCTTTGGGAGTGGAGGGTTGTGATGATGATGATAGGTACAGTTCTCCACGACATGTTGTCGTGAACAGGGATTTTCAGCTCTGACAAATATCAAAAACCAGAAAAAAAGCTTCTTTGTGTTGATGAGGAGATGAGAGTTTGTTTGCCTCAAATAAGACCAAATATAAATGAGATTACCCTTCAACAACAAGCTCACTTCTCTCACTGAATTTGTATATTTTGTGAATGAATCATGTTTTTATGTAGTTGTATTGTTTCATACTTTCTGGATGTCTGATGATCATTTGATAAAGTAGTTGTGTTCTGTGTTATGAATAAAGCACTGCTAGGAGTTCATTTGTTGTTTTTGAAGGTATTTCTTATCAATAGAAACATTTGGTGTGGCATAAGGAAATTTTCATTCTGAAAGTGTAGCCCAGAGAAAAAATTTTGGGAACCACTGCGCTAAATGAACAAGGAAATACATAGGGAGAGGAAAACTGGAGACAGAAATTTAGAAGATAAAGACGGCATAGACAGACCATGAATGGATGGCATGGGGGGCCGAAGACACAGCAAACTAAATGAATGTAGTCAGCGACTCTTATCTTGACTGCTTGCGTCAGGGTCATCGAACCAGAGCTAACCAAGACCCTACTCCACCTCCAAGTGGTGGTCCTGGAAACAGGCTGCATCACTGCAGTCTGGCCGAGAAAGTAGGGATCGAAGATGGAAAGCAAACCCGGTCCCAAAAAATGCTGTGCTAAAGTTGGACGTGTTGGCCGAAAGGCGCAAATATCGCAGCTTCGCTGTAAACAGACACAATGCAACCAAAGTCCTTTACAGGACGAATGAGGAAGAAGGAAGAAGAAGAAAAGGATGGCATGAGACAGGAGGACTTGGCATAAATTTGTTGGAGAACTACGCTTCTTGGGAAGCTGACGTCTAGCATCCTCATCATGTAAAACTAATTGCTACGGAGACCACTACTACAAGAGCCCTAAAGTGCTTTGCTGCATTCTTCCTGCATGGGGGATAGCGAGTATGAAAGGTGTTGCGGGTCTTTTGTATGATAATAACAGTTGGAGTAAATTTAATATTACTCTGGCCAAAGTCACATAGGGGATGTCTAGCAGACCATGCACACAGTAAAACCACTCCACATCTTCATTTCAATGTTAAGGCAGCCTGGACAATTTCAACAATATTTATTTCACACAACGTGGCTCCATAGAGATATTTTTGATATGCAGACTAGATTATGGCATCAACTAGACAGTCTTTAGTATCGATCTGTAACGTCTGCTAGTAGAACAATCTCGAGGACATTTTCATGCATTTTATTATAATTCAAACACTCACATTCTGCAGATAAAGCATAATTCCTTTTCACAAATATACTAGCATCGCCTCACGGAGGTTTATGGACGATCTAGTGATGTAACATAGTAGGAATATCTCATGAAATGCTATAATACTCAGGAGCTCGTAAAAGACACGTCCATCTGCCACTAAGACACACACCGAAGAGACCGCCAGTCGATCGTAGACGTTTTGCAAGAGCGACTGCATCGTCTGCTCGCTGAGCCCAAAAGACAATGACGTACTTCCTGTAACCAAGGGTCACCGGTCATAAACAAATATGGTAAATAGTCGAGCCGTATTTGATATCAATAGATATGTTATGAATTTTACTCATAACAAAAGGTTATATCATTTATCAAATATTTTAGACCTGAAGTTTTTTTACAATTAAATGTTGGTGAGAGGGAAGGAGGTGCTATACATATTTGGGTCATAGGTCTAAATGTCATTTTTGAGTTGCTTTTCCATTTTCTGAGCAGTCGAGGATGATTAAACGTAATTAGGATTGTGATATCAAAACAAGATGTTGGCAATAGATGGGGGACACTCTGTTGATAGCATTGCAAGGCAGTCCTTATTCTGGATTCCCCAGGATAAGAGAGATATAAAGGTAAAGGATCCTGTTACACGCCCATTGAGGCATTATGGGAATATGGTGTTAGGCCTATATTTTCTTGACCATCGGCACACTAGGGGTGATGTGGTCAGCATCACGCCGGCTGCCTTAACCTTCCCAGAGTTGCTCTGGTACCCAATTCATGAGGCTGTGTTGACACTGGAGCCGTTTTCGGTCTTAAAAAATCCCACAAGAGAGATAAAGGGATACCAGAAATACATGGAGAAGAGAACTGGAGATAAATTCAAGGGATAAAGAAGACATAGAAAGACCTTGAGCAGACAGCACAGGACAAGATAACTATGCTCCGTATGGAGTTGAAAGGTGATAATGATGAAGGTTAAATATTTCAGTGTTTCAAATATGATTTCTTCAGCAACGTTACCACCTCAGATTTTCACAGATCCAGGATGTTAAAAAGATCTAGGGAAATATGTACTGTATTTAACTCTTAGTGTACAGAACACCACTTCTACAACTAGTTCTAGATAAGAGAAACGTCCCCCATCCTCAGAATCTGTTGAAGTATCGCTAATTTCATCTGAATCTGAACTATCAGTGCCCAGTAACTAATTATTGTCATCAGTATTATTTTCCTCCATTAGGGAGGAATGGTGGGTTAGGGTTTGTTCAGGCTACATTCTGCTTTTAAGTGCTGACATCGGGGTCCTGTATAATCAAACCACGTTTACATGTAAGCATTATATTAAGTAATATTGTTGAATTTACCCTAACAAATCCTCAACCTCCTCATTGCTACTGATCAATTCAACAGTAGTGTTTATTTAGGAGATGAAACTCATTTCCTAGCTGCTAAGTCTTGCATGTCTGATATGTTGACCCCAACACCATATCTTTTGCCAATTGTCTTTCCTGATTCCCCCTTTTTTAACATATGACTTGTTACCACCTTAACTGCCATTGTCAGAACAACACATTTTTATTTACTTGACGTGTGGTGTCCCATGAAAATTAGAGTGGGTTTGAAAATGAAACTAGACATTACAGTAAAATGGCAACACTGTACCTGGGAACACACTGGAATTTACTTGAATAATGACCCACAACTGACTGAGCGAATGGAGATGTGCTTTTGTCAGAGACTGTACCTGAATTCCATGGTTTTGGTGATTTGGTTAATTGGCTATTCAGATAATCAGGGTTAGGATAATTGGAGTTCCACTAGGATTAACTGGTATCTTTTAAATAAAAAAAGTTTTTAAATATTTAAAATATGATACTGATTAAAAAATCAAAACATATTTTGTACTATCTTCACAGCAAAAGTTGAATCAAAAGTAGAGATCTGCAACGGTTGCATTATTGGTGCAGGCTGTGTGTTGAACACCTGTGAGCAGCTGGTGGACAACACTGTCGTTTATGGTGTCAAATGTGAACGGAGAATTCAGAGAGAAAGACCTCCTGTAAGTAAAGTAAATGTTTCTGGTGTCAAATGTGAGCAGAGAATTTAGAGAGAAAGACCTGTAAGTAAAATGAATGTTTATGTTGTCAAATGTGAGCAGAGAATTCAGAGAGAAAGACATCCTGTAAGTAAAGTAAATGTTTCTGATGTCTGATGTGATTGGAGAATTCAGAGAAAAAGACTTCCTGTAAGTAAAGTATATATGTTTCTGGTGTCAAATGTCAGCGGAGAATTCAGAGAGAAAGACCTGTAAGTAAAGTTAATGTTTCTGGTGTCAAATGTGAGCAGAGAATTCAGAGAGAAAGACCTGTAAGTAAAATGAATGTTTATGTTGTCAAATGTGAGTGGAGAATTCAGAGAGAAAGACATCCTGTAAGTAAAGTAAATGTTTATGGTGTCAAATGTCAGCGGAGAATTCAGAGAGAAAGACCTGTAAGTAAAGTGAATGTTTCTGATGTCAAATGTCAGCGGAGAATTCAGAGAGAAAGACATCCTATAAGTAAAGTAAATGTTTCTGGTGTCAAATGTGAGCAGAGAATTCAGAGAGAAAGACCTGTAAGTAAAGTGAATGTTTATGTTGTCAAATGTGAGTGGAGAATTCAGAGAGAAAGACCTCCTGTAAGTAAAGTGAATGTTTCAGGTGATAAATGTGAATGTAGAGTCCAGAGATACATTTATATATGTAGGGTGTCCCTAAAGTCCTTGTGCAGCTTTAAACTTTAAAAACATGATAGAAGCAGACTGTAAATGGCATTTTTTTTATAAAAACATTTATCAAGGTTTAACTCTTTGACTCCAGATCAACGCTCTGAGCGTTGCAAAGTTCAATGTGCCGTGCCAGCACACTCTCAGAGCGTTGTTTTTAGTTTATCACGAATAAATCGCAAAAATCGTCAGTTTAATGCAGTTCATATTTTAAAACTCGTAGAATGACTTCCGCTACTATTTAAACAACTAATTTGACTGTAGTTAAGCAGCACATGTGCGTGTTTTGATGTTATTATCACACTTTTTGTGACAATTTGCGTTTTTCGTTGTTATTGCTAGAGAAATATGTCACACTTTATATTTACATTTTCTAAGTCTCCTAAGCAAATAATTGTGTCAAACTACTTTGGAACATTGCTGATGATTGTTTGGTAGTCACAGTTTGTTGTCAAAATACGGAAGCGGTGCAGAAAAGCTAGACACATTAGATTTAGTTGATGAGTGGGCGTAGTCATATTCTGGCTGATCAAAAAGCAACAAAACTAGACCTACCGTAACATCTAATCACTAGTCCTAGGTAGAAGATGAAGCTAGGGATACTATTAAAACATTAAACAAGTGTAAAAAAGTGTTTATATGACGTTATTCTTCTTTATTTGTTTGAAAATTACGTAATGCACGATTGCATAATTAATTTTTTTCTTACAAGGGACCACAGTAAAAACTGGTGTGAATAACACTAAATGTACTAAATGTGGCCGTAAGCAATGTTTTATTTACTTTGTATATGGTCTAACTTGATGTTTGAAGACTAAAAAGAAAGTTTTATTGTCTACAGCAGTAATTTGTCTTTGGTAAGATCGTATTCTACAGTTAACTTTTTGGTGTTTTTTTCAATTTTACATGCAAAATGTTTTAAGTATGCCAAACACACTTGTGTTAATACTACCAAAGACATTATATATTACAATTCTCTATCCATTTCCCTACAGTTTGGTATATAAGAAGTACATGTTCACAAAAAAAGATTAACATAAAATTTACACTAAAAGACAGTACACTTCACCCTTTAGAATTCTTCAAAAAATAATTACAGCACAGGATGGAAAATAATTATGGAATCAAAGAGTTAACACAGTTCATTTCAAATCTTTAGGCTTCACCATAACTGCCATCTTTTGCAGTGTTTCCCAAACTTAATCAGGTCACCACCCCTTGGCTCTCAAATCCCCTACATTATATATATATTTTTTTTTAACTATAAAAGAATGGAAGATAAAAGCACCTGCTAATTCAGCAACAGCAAGACCAGCATTGAATTAACCCAATAATGTTTTCATAATGTATATTAATAGTTATTTAATATAAATTTATATAAATAATATTTATATTATATATTTAATATAATACACTTTGGTAGATAGGCCTTTAGCTTTATAGATTGAGCGCAACTATAATGTGAGGAGCCCCCTCTGACACAAATTAAAAGTAGGTAATATAATGGACCAAACAACCATATTCAATATACAGCAAAGCTGTATCAAAATGTCTACTGCTTATTGTCTTTCTTTATTCCTATGCTAAACATTGACATCTGGAACTTGTAAATTTATATTTTCAGCAGATGAAGATAGTTGAAAACTTTCACAACACAATATACCAGTGAAAGTAAATGAGCTTGACAGGCCATAGTGAGTTTCATACACTGTGTATAAAGAATCTGTAAACTGGTTCAACTCACTGCTCATAGTGACAGGTGATGTCAGACACTTGGACATCGGAACTGTTTAACAAACTCCAAGACGCTTTCAATAATTCTGTATCCTTCAGTAGTTTTAGGATCAGTGTGCTTCACAGCTGTAGAAGTAACACTATTTAATTTGCAGAATGATGTAGATTTGTTTAGAGTTTTACTTTCAGCAGGCTGAGAATGACATTTTGATGATAGTTTGCTTGTCTGACGTGGCTGTGTACTTCGGTTGTTTAAGAGAACCAGAATACCTGTTACCTCTAAATTTCCTCTTAATGGGCCTATCCTTCCTTCTTTTACCTGATGCTGTTGATTTTTTAACACAGTCCATTTAATTAAAAAAGAAATCGCTATAAATCTGACAGTAAACACGGATAATCAATTCCACATGCAACAGGAAGCATGTGGAATGTCAGTATTCCATACATTCTAGCCCAATGTAAGCTTGATGCTGATTGGTTGATGCTGGTCTGCACAGAATAAAATTACGAAAACTTACCTAACCAGTAGGGTGAAATAGTTTTATACCCTCGAGTAAGCAGTACACGCTTTTTTAACATCCCTCTTCAAAAGAAGATCCGATAATGTTTTTGCTGATAGGCAGTGCCACGATGCAATAGCTGGGAAACGTAGCATCAGCCGATTTATAAAAGTCTGAATGCAAAGTAGGAAAGCTGGTTCAGAGGTTCAAAGATTGATTTTTACTGCCAAGCACCATTGGTTAGAAACATGGCTCTGTTGAAACTTTGCTGTTGTTTATTAACGTATCCCGAATTTCACATTATCTCAAGCTCCCCTAAATACTGAGACAATCAAATCTGCAACAAAACAAAGTCGTTCCTTTTTTAAACACCTGTAGATGTCTACTTTATTCTGCTACCAGCAATAAGTAGGCCTGCACTCAGACACACTTTACCAATAGGTAGTAAGGTAAGGTAGCCCCATAGCAGATACTACCATAGGGGAATGAAGTGTTAGAGACTTCACTATACTAGGTCCAACAATGAGAGGTTGACCAGTTCCCTTCTTCGCTGCCTTTTCCTTCCATAACTCAAATGCAAAGTCAGGTACCCATTTACAGCTGGGTAGACTGAAGTGTCTCGAAACAGTGAATTGAACCCAGCACCTTTGCTGCAAGAGACCAGCGCTCTAACCACTCTGTCAGTCAGACGTTTCAATGGGCACTAGCTGATATTAAACTGGTAAACACTATTTAGGAATGGTTTTCACCTTCCAAAAGATTCCTGTTAAATCTTAGTGAGCTGACCACAACTTCTTGTTGTTACTTTCTCTTTGGAGGTGGAGGGGGGGGGGGGAATTGACAGAGTGGACACTAGGTGCTTCGTCTTCGCACCCGCTTTCGTAGCAGTCGATCACAGTAACCTGAGCTCAGGATGGCATATACCGACGAAACTGTGCCTTGCTTAATGATCCTACTACTGCAACCACTCCACTATCTATCTTTCTTATCTCGTCCCCACCTCACTGATGATGTATCTCAAATCCGCAACTTTTTTTTTTCACTAACACTGCCACACAATATTTGAATAGAACAATGCAGTTAAATACCAAGTATTCTCATTACCTTTTGAAAAGCATCTCGTACCCCCTATACGAGTACCTCTGCTATAGGGTATATGAGAAACTGGGACAAGCAGCATTAGGGAGGAGTGATGGGTTAAGCTTAGTCAGGCTAAGTTCTCCTTTTAACTGTTCACGTCAGGGCCCTACATAATTTAACCACTTTTACATGTAAGCGTTAAATTAAGAAATATTGTTGAATTTAACCTGATAAATCCTCAACCTCCCCCTTACTACTGAGCTCCCCTTTTTCCCTTATTGCCCACTGGATCCTCCCATCGATGGGGTGGGGTGCGGTTACCGCCCACTTCTGGAACCCTTGATCTTTTATGACATATTCAGTCTGATGTTTCCAAGACGCAGTTAACCTTTTCTTACACTGTCACAATTTTCAATCAGTTACAGGATCTAAAAAAATAAAGGAACTCAAAATTGGTAACACCAACATTTTAAAAAGATGCATTAATTTAAATTTTATATGCTGTTTATAGTGTGTGCTTGTGTCATGTGTACATCCAAAGTTATTAAAGTTGAAAGTTGCTCAAAGTCTTTATATACACCCTGTGTACACACACACACACACGCGCGCGTGCGTGTGCGTATGTGTGTGTGTGTATATATATATATATATATAAAAGAAGAATAGTACATTGTTGTATTTGTTTTTTAGGCCCAGACTTTACAGATAGACTTTCTGACCAAGATTCTCCCAAACTACCATTATCTCATGAAGCCAAACCTACAACCACGGCCACCAGCAGCAGTCAAGAAATAGTTGTATATAGCTTTAATTTTGTTGTCATGATAACATTATTTTTTTCTTTATATGCTTCACCAGCTTGCTTTAATTTTCATACATGCTCGTTTTCATGTTTGATGTAAATTACTATTTTGTCATTTTATTGTTGATGTAAATTTGTTTGGGTCTTTTTTACATTTTCATGTAGTTTATTAAGTGTTGTCCATGTTTTTATTGCTAATGATTATTATTAGTTGCTGTGTTGTAACTGAAAATGGAAATGGTCACATTGAAAGACATTGCTAAGGCATTCCACATTGGAAGTCAAGATCTTTATTTGTTATATAACTGGTCTTTTTATATTTTTGCTGCACTTGTGTTTTGTACAATTTAGTATGTTTGTTAGGTCACACAGGAACATATTTATGATTTCTTTGTTAAAGTTTTGTGGCATGTACTTAAATTTCAAACAGAGTTTTACATCAGAATCATTTAAAGTTGACAGGGTATCCGTGACTCTGTCTGATGGATGAGAGTTCACTGGTCGCTGTAGTAGAGCATGTGTGTCAAGATTTTTAAAGGGACTGATCAGATTTGTTACACTTAACTTATATGATTTTCAGAACCTGCATTGTTAAGTGTCTAATGACTACTATGTCAAATTAGTGTAGAGTGGGATTAGCGCTCCATAAATAGTACGAGGGGGTCTGTCTCTGAGATGACGACGAAAGAATAGGACTACTGACTACTGCTCCATGAGGAATGTCATAAGCGACGACTAATATAAGGTTGTCTATGGAGCTGACAACCTCATGATGTAACAGAAACTGCTACAGAAACTGCGGTTGCAAGTATACATGAATGCTGTGACGCAGGCAGACAAATGTGGCTCCATGTTCCATAAGGATAAAAACAGGGAAGTGGTGAGGGGGAGGCTGAATGCAGTGTAAAATAAAAAATGTGACCAGCAAGATAATTGAGTCTGCTATTCCAGTGTCAATAATTTACATAGAAAACAAGGCTGGCACACAAGAAATGAATGTCCTAATTTTACGACTTAAAGGCAAAGGGCCACAGCTGTAGTTCCCCCTCATCCCTCCACCCTTTCCTCACAAACCTGCATAAAAACACTCATGTGCTCTACAGTGATAGTTTCTTTAGCATTGTTTTACATGATGATATTCAAAGTTCCATGCACCCATTTACTACCTCACCTTCCTCTTTTCACTCCACGCGGAGCCATTACTGCAGTGGGTCCCCTTGCAAGACACTTATATCAACACATATTCAAATTCTTTTGCAGCAGTGGTTTCAGTATACTAAAGAAAAGCCACTGAATATCTCCACATCATTTAGGCTGACATTAATCAAAAAGAAGTATTCAGTGTGCTAAAGAAAAGCCACTGGAAATCTCCACAGCATGTAAGGTGACATCAGTCAAAAAAGTAACGGGTGTGCTATAGAGAAGCCACCAATTATCTCCACAGCATATGAGGCAACATCAATCAAAAAGAAGAATCCGGTGTGCTATAGAAAAGTCACTGGATATCTGAACAACATGAAAGGTGACATCAATCAAAAAGTATTCAGTGTGCTATAGAAAAGTCACTGGATATCTGAACACCATGAAAGGTGACATCAATCAAAAAGTATTCAGTGTGCTAAAGAAAAGTCACTGGATATCTGGACAACACAGAAGGTGACATCAATCAAATAGAAGTCCCATTGTACTAAAGAAAAGCCACTGGATATATGCACAGCATATAAGGTGACATCAGTTTTTAAAAAAAATATCCAGTGGGCTAAAGAAAAGCCAAAGCCACTGAATATCTTCAACTTGTAAGTCGACATCAATCAAAAAGAAGTATCCAGTATGCTGCAAGCCGACATTGATCAAGAAGAAGTGGAAAATGTCTTAAAACATGGAGCATGGATTAATGCATATAACAAACAGATAAATAGTATATTCTTACCTACTTTGCTGTCAGTCAAACATGGTCCCTGGCCAGAACAGAAGAAAGGAAAATCTCATCGTGCAAGATGAAATGCTTATGGAGAGCCGTTAGTGTTACCAGGAAAGACAGAATGAGAAGTGATGAGACAAAATGTAGGAACTATCGTCCTGGGTAAAATATATAGAGACAGAAAAGAAAGTGGTTTGGCCATCTCATGAGAATGGAGCCCAATCAATTACCACTAAAGGCAGACGATAGAAAATCTTGTTTTAGGCCAAAAGGAAGACCAAAAAAGCAGATGGAAAGAGGTATTACAAAAATCCTACAGCAACGCGCGCTGACAGCAACCATTTGTGACACACTTGGCTCAAGAATACAAACTTCAGCTCCCCATCAGGTCTAATGGCAACAGTGGACTAAAAAAAAATAGGTAAGTAACAAATAGGGATGTAGAAGGATTGTTGTATTTGTTACAGAGGAATCTCAAGGTATGAACACGAAGAATGTTAACAATTGATCTTCTTCTTCTTCTTCTTCTTCTTCTTCGTACACTCTCAGACGTCCACTTGAATGTTCTCAAAGAAAGCAGTAGTCAGTTTGCGGCTAGTTGAATCCCCGTAAAGCTTTTCCACGAAAGGAGCTGGCATCGGCCATATGCACTTTCTCTGTACCACATATAAGGGGCAACTTTGAAGCAGATGTTCAGCAGTCATTTTATCAGTGCCACAGTTACACTGATCGGTAGTTCCTATCTTTAGCTTGTTGAATAGATGGTATCTCAATCTGTTGTGGCCAGTGCGGAGTCTGAAGATTACCACTTGTTCTCTTCTGTGGAGCTGGTAGTAAGCATCATTCTGTGTGTGCCCTGGATGTTCTACATTCCATTTGTTTCTGTAACTGATTCTGATAAAATTCGTTTTGTGTTTCTTCTGTCAATATAACCTCTGCTGCAGTTTTCAAGGCCTCTACCTCTGCTCTGAAGTTGCTGGAGAATCGTTCTGTCGCCACTGACAGCCTTTTTTCTGCACCAGTGCTTAAGGTCAGAAAGACACCCCCACCTCCATTTTCTGTTGCATTTGTTGCTGATCCATCTATGTATGCATGGGTCCAGGTGTTGCGTGGATAATGTTTCTCTATGTATTTTGTCGCTATGGATTTTCTATCTGTTGCAGTTTGGCTCTTTTTACTTTCAATTCCAGGAATGTTTTCCATCATTTTAGGGAAACGATTTTGTTTCCAAACTGGAAGCTTGTGTGCAGTGTAGATGGGTTTAACAGTGGATATTTCATCTATGGATGATACTGCTCTCATTTGTGGTTTGGCTGATTCTACAAAATTACTTCGTTTGAGTCTTTGCCTTCTAAGAGCATTTATTCTATGGCACATTGGGTGGTCTGTTAGTCTTTTGAATTTTTCGGCCTGTTGTTGAGCCCTGCAGTCTCTTCTATCTGTCATTGGCTGGAGGCATGTAATCTTTTCGAGTTCTTTTATAGGTGTTGACTTCATGCCTCCCTTCATGATCTGAAACCATACAACCAATTTTTTACATACTGGCACTGCTTAAGTTTGTTAGAAATAAAAATAATTTTGTAGGATAAAATTACAGAACATGTACCTGTTATAATGAAATTATTGGGGGTCGGAGTGGCTAAGAGGTAAGGCGTCCGCCTCGAATTCTAGAGGTACCAGGTTCGATTCCCAGTTGAGGGGAATATATTTTATGGAAAATTATTTTCAGAACCAGTGGCCCTAATAATGTCATACTCCCCCCTGGTCTCCTGGGTAATGAGATCGGATGCCTAGGCTTCTCGGATAAGGGCAAAAAAATAGGAGGTTCCGTGTGCAAGTTGCGCACGAAAAAAATCCCACAGCAGTTGGAAATCGTAAAGAGTAGGCCTATCAAGCCGCTGCACTGACAAAAATTTAAAAATTAGAAACCTACCTACCACAAAAATATTTATAGAATGTGTGATTCCTATATACACACATTGGGATTCTCGCCGGTGCTACTGAGTTCGTGCACTGTGCTGAGATCCTCCTTGTGTGATCTAAGGGAGAAGATCGGAGCAGTGATGGAGTAGTCCGTGTGCAATGAAGGTAGTCCTTTAAACCAAACCAATGAAATTATTGGAAAACTTATCGGTCATAATGAAATGAATGGAAAACACACAGTAAAATGGATGGAACATTTATCTGTTATAAGGAAATAAATGGATTAGTAATTATCTTTCATAATAACATGAGTGAGTTGCCCATGAAGTAACTGAAAAAGTTATTTGTCATAATAAAATAAATGGAAGCTTTTTGTCACAGTGAAATAAATGGAAGTTTTCTGTCATAATAAAAACGTTGTATTTCCTATTACATTTTTAGACTTCTGTGTGTGAACTTCTGTATCCTCCCATCTGAGAACTTTTCTATCTTCTGTCTTTAAAATTTTCTATCTTGTCTATGAAATATTTATGATCTATCTTTTCTTCAACAGTCTTTCTTCTACACCATTTCTGTCTGTGTCATTGAACTCTCTGTTCCCTATCTTAATTTTGTTTTTAAACAATTAAAGTTGTTTTTTAGTATCTTTTGGTCTACTTTTTATATGTCTGTCTAAAATTCTCTGTTTCTGAATTATTCTCTCTTTTAAAAAAAAAAATTGTTACAGACAACATTTCATATTGTTGTTGTTATTCTCATTAGAAGTAACCTTTTCTCTCTGCACATTATATGACATTATTTGTATCATTACAAAGAAATGAAAGCACTTCCTCTGGGTCACTAAGGAACTCGCACAATATTTATGTGTTAGTCGAAATAATGAATATCTTCACATCCAGTTTTTTTAACCAATCAAGCAACATATCTGTACTGGCTGTACCCATTAAATGTCAAACATAGTTACTATCTAAAACACAAGATAGGTAGATCACCAAAATAAAAAAAACAACTAGAAGGAAGGGGAATGTTGAAGTACCATATAGGAATTGCAAAGAAACATCAGGCTAAAGGAGGTGATTGGCTAAGCCTGGACCAATAGATGGGGATTTGGCCATAGTGACCTTCACTGATGATATTAATTATCACAGAGGTATTCACTGTTCAGGAAATACGAGAAGGAGAGAATGGTGAGATGATGCAGAAAAGCAGCTCAGCAAGGCCATTGCACTGCAGAAGCCTTAGACACTAAACAATAAATGGCACCTCTAAAAGTGCTTCATTATCAGATCAATTTTGGATCTTCTACCATCAGCTGCAAACCTTGTGAAATGGGGAAAATTGAATGATATTCAGTGTCCGCAATAAACAGGAAAAAAAATGAACAGACTGATAACACTAATTAGTCATAACAGAAGTGTAAAGGAGGTATAAGGGCAGAATGTATGACGGGGGGACAACTTCTGATGATCAGATTGCCTCTTGCTGTAATACTCTGTTTAGAGTTATTTACCATTATCGACACACAAAATGAAGTGCCAAAGAAAAATGACTGTCTATATAAATGTATGTGTGTAAACATTTCTCCTTCAACAACTTAGAATAAGATTTATTCACTCATTAATTACCACTCATTTGAGCGGCATGGTGAAGAGAACTGGGGGCATAGATGAACATCATGAGGAAGATGTGGATAGAACTTGAGCTGATGGCACATGACAGAAGGACTTGGCATGTGTTTGTTGAAGGCCTGCACCAGGAGGACTTGGCATGTGTTTGTTGAAGGCCTGTACCAGGAGGACTTGGCATGTGTTTGTTGAAGGCCTGCACCAGGAGGACTTGGCATGTGTTTGTTGAAGGCCTGCACCAGGAGGACTTGGCATGTGTTTGTTGAAGGCCTGCACCAGGAGGACTTGGCATGTGTTTGTTGAAGGCCTGCACCGGGAGGACTTGGCATGTGTTTGTTGAAGGCCTGCACCAGGAGGACTTGGCATGTGTTTGTTGAAGGCCTGCACCAGGAGGACTTGGCATGTGTTTGTTGAAGGCCTGCACCAGGAGGACTTGGCATGTGTTTGTTGAAGGCCTGCACCAGGAGGACTTGGCATGTGTTTGTTGAAGGCCTGCACCAGGAGGACTTGGCATGTGGGAAACGTATTTCACAAGTAACAAACAAGTAATCCACTTTTTTTCTGGCTTGTTAAGAGAAGAGGAAAGCTGGAATATATCGTAACAACAGGTAAGATTGAAGGAAAAAGAGATAGGGAAGACAAAGAGAACAAATACTGGACAGTTTGATATCATGCCATGGAAAGAAGTCAACAACAGAATTGATAAATACTACTGAAGTCGAAACAGGAAGTTGTGGAGAGACATGATCTACGCCATTAGGCATGGTACTTGAAGAAAAAGATGTTCAACTTCTTGCTTCATAAGCCTCCTTTCTAGAGGACCTTCATCTGCCTAGGACAGTTTGTCTTCTTCTTCTTTGATCCTTAGCCGCAGACTGTCAAAGCAGTCAGTGGCCATCACTCCTGGTGGCGTCTTGTAGGGCAGCAACAAATTGCTTCCACTTTGCTCGGTCGGCGGCCATCCTTCGTACAGTGCCCCCACTCTGGTTCATTCTTTGCATCTTAGTTTCCACAGTCCTCCACCAAGTTGTTTTGGTCGCCTCTCTTTCACTTTCCTTTGGGGGTCCATAGCATAGCTGTTCTTGTAATGGCATCAGGGTCCCTTCTGAGGATGTGGCCAACCCAACTCCAGCATCTGCCAGCTATGATGGTGTACATGTCCTCATGGTTACTCCAAATAAGTAGTTCTTGGTTGGTGATGGTATTCGGTTCAATTGACTTATATGTATGTGACTCATCCATATTGCTTTATGAAGCTTTTGTGGTAAAATATTTTTACAGGATGCGTTAACCAGCCCCATGCTCAACCCTCCGTAGCCACTTTTTTATGACATGCCTGGTAGGGTACAGTCTTAATATTCAATGCTCCCTTTTTGGGCTCTATTAAAACATGGGTATGTGTGCTGGCGATGTAAAGGACACACATTGAGGAACGAACAAATGAACAAAATCTTTATTTCATCAGGGTAAAGAAATTGGTATAATTGCCTTTTTACATTTCTGCCCTGCAATACAATTCTCAATGTTTTTACAAATTAAAATATTAATAACTTCAATCACAATTAATCAATATCATCATCACATTCAGTAATTGAGCACACACAAGTACATTTACTCACAGTCATTCACGCACACAGAGAAGAGATAAAGAGAAACAGAGAGAGAGAGAGAGAGAGGTCAAGCAATAAGCTACTTTATATTTAAAGTTCAAATTAAAATTGAAAATATTACATTGACAAGTAAATGCTCATGGAAACGTTGAAATAACTGAAACAGAATTGTCGTTAAATGTGTGTACAAGAGAGGAAACATACTGATAGCATTACAAGGCAATCATTCTGGAGGCAGAGGTGAAAATGATAAGGAAGACATGGATAGACCTTGGGGGGCTATCCATAACAGACGTCCACGGGAGAGGGGTATGTGAAAAGTGGACAACTGTGTACATGGGGGGGGGGGGGGGTATTTAAGTTGAAAATAGACGTCCAATTCACAAACCACATTGCAACTCTCACTCACACACACATCTATCAAGAGTAACAAACCCTCTTATCTTCAAAATCTTTTTACTGTCCAGCTAAACCTAAATAAACGTTCTTCGGATTCTGTCCCTCTTGCCAGACCTTCCAATCCTTCTAGACTCAAAATCTCTAATACGAAGAGGTTTTAATTTCTATGCTCCTGTTCTCTGGAACAAACAACCTTAGTATATTAACTCTCTGGGAACCGACATCACAGTTATTGTGATTTCATAATTAGATTTTTAAGTATAGATAGGTGATTAAAAATTTGAGCTTATGTGTTTAATCAAGACCATGTGGAGTGGACGTCCACAAGACGGGAGGGGGGAGGTGTCAATCAAAAATGGACATGGGGGAAGGGTGGGTAAAAAAAAATTCCAGAATTTTGTGGACGTTTTTTATGGATGGCCTCTTGAGCTGATGGCACGTGACATGAAGACATGGAAAGACCTTGAGCTGCTGGCACGTGACAGGAAGACATGGAAAGACCTTGAGCTGATGGCACGTGACAGGAAGACATGGAGAGACCTTGAACTGATGGCACGTGACAGGAAGACATGGAAAGACCTTGAGCTGATGGCACGTGACAGGAAGACATGGAAAGACCTTGAGCTGCTGGCACGTGACAGGAAGACACGGAAAGACCTTGAGCTGCTGGCACGTGACAGGAAGACACGGAAAGACCTTGAGCTGCTGGCACGTGACAGGAAGACATGGAAAGACCTTGAGCTGCTGGCACGTGACAGGAAGACATGGAAAGACCTTGAGCTGCTGGCACGTGACAGGAAGACATGGAAAGACCTTGAGCTGCTGGCACGTGACAGGAAGACATGGAAAGACCTTGAGCTGATGGCACGTGACAGGAAGACATGGAAAGACCTTGAGCTGATGGCACGTGACAGGAAGACATGGAAAGACCTTGAGCTGATGGCACGTGACAGGAAGACATGGCATGTGATTGTTGAAGGCCTATGGTCCCTGGGGAGTTAAAGGGTATTAATGATGATGTTCGCTTCTGTATCTAGGCGGTGGTACCGCACGGAATGTCTTGGGTTCAATTCCCCGGTAAGCCACTCACGTCTGTTGTTTTTCTGTTGTCTAGTTTTCTACTTCTTTATGTCTCACGAGTACCTGAAAACATACCTTTATGTCTGTGTAATATTTATTTAGCCTACTGTTTACAGGCCTCGGGTTTCCCTTCTTTATGTGTTTCAACTGACCAAGTCTTCTCTGTGCCTTCTTTATTCCTTTTAAATATGTCTCTCATTGCCTTATCAGTGTGTTTTTGGATCTCCTTCTATTTCTCTTACCATAGTGATCCCAGAAGGACAGCCTTGTATAGCTATCAGTTGACTTCCTCTGTGTGTATACTACCCTTGCCAACGTTTTTTTTCCTCATCTCTTGCATACGGTTTATAGTTTCTTTCAAATGTCCTGATCGATTAAAAAGCTTGAAAGAAAGGAACAAACATACAATACCACAATTCCTCTTCTCCACATACCTCATGTTATAACAATATGTTTCTAGTATATTGACAATTTCGTATTTAAAACTGACTCCAGTGCCACTTTTATTTAACTTCACGTGAGGTTTATATATTTTTCACGTTTTAAATATTTGACGGTCAAGATCTCCATCAATTTTTTAAAGCCACATTGGCCAGGCCCATCGTAACAATAATTATAAATAATGTAACATAAAACGGAAATAACTTCATTAAAACAAGGAACAAGGGAAATAATGAACTGCAGACACAGATTGTGTATCATATTAGAAAAGAGCAGATGTCGGATGATGATGTGCCGCTTATCAAGCTGTTAATTAGCACTAGCACCGAGTGAACAACGGAAAGTGGTGGTCGGAAGGAACTCTCGCCTCTCTCTCTCTCTCTCTCTCTCTCTCTCTCTCTCTCTCTCTCTCTCTCTCTCTCTCTCTCTCTCTCCAGTTTCAGACAAAAACCTCACACAGTGTGTAGACCCACATACATAGCTTAACATATTACCACTAAGAAAGCGCTTTCTCTTCAACAAAGCCAAATTTATTCACAAAATCTTATCACAGAATGCTCCAAAGTATTTGTGGTCTATTTTAAAATACAGCGGAAGACGCAGTCAACGCTTAAATACATTACACATGCCCAAGCCTAGGCTCGACTTATTCAAGAAAAGTTTAGCCTTTTCTGCTGCTCATCTGTGGAATAATCTTCCACACGACCTAAAAAACACGCTTAGTCCATATTCATTCAATCACAGACTTTTCAAATACATCGTTAGTGCAGATTATATGTAACTATTATTGTACTGTTACAATGTTTGGATTTTATTTTATTGTATGTTATTTTCTTATTTTAAGTAATATTTAAGATACATGTGAGAATTAATGGATTCAGTATGGAAGACGAGAGAAAGGAAGGGCAGAATGTTAGACGGGCCTGCGTTCCCAATTCTAAACCCTTTGAAAATAAAGTTCGTTCGTTCGTTCGTTCTCTCTCTCTCTCTCTCTCTCTCTCTCTCTCTCTCTCTCCATATATATATATATATATATATATATATATATATATATATATATATATATATATATATATATATATATTATATATATATATATATATATAATATATATATATATATATATATATTTATATATATATATATATATATATATATATATATATATATATATATATATATATATACGAGGTATATAGATAGATATGGTTCCAGCTCGGGCGTTGACGTAGCTGGCGAGTCCTTTTTAGGGCTTTATGCTAGCAGATAGATAATGTTGGTCCTTTTCAGGACTTAGTATCTATCAACGCTGATCGGGTTAGCAGCCAACAGAGTTGACTTTTTTTTTTTTGGATGGTAAATGCGCTCTGATATAACCAAATAGGTTGTAAGAAACGCGCCTCGCCAGAAGAAGGCAAAAACCGAACCAAAAAAAATAAATTATATATATATATATATATATATATATATATATATATATATATATATATATATATTATATATATATATATATATATATATATATATATATATATATATATATATATATATATATATAATTAAGACTGTATGAGAGCTGTGTACTTTATGTGCTTCTCTATGGTGCGGAATGTTGGAGAGTAACAGAGAAGGAAATGTCGAAACTGTCCTCCTTCCACACAATCTGCCTAAGGAAAATTCTCCGAATCTTTTGGCCAAACACCATCAGCAACCAAGAACTACTTATTCGGAGTAACCAGGAGGACATGCACACCATCATAGCTGGCAGACGCTGGAATTGGGTTGGCCACGTCCTCAGAAGGGACCCTGATACCATCACAAGAACAGCTATGCTATGGACCCCTGAGGGAAAGCGAAAGAGAGGCCGACCAAAAACAACTTGGCGGAGAACTGTGGAAGCTGAGATGCAAAGAATGAACCACAGTTGGGGCACTGTACGAAGGATGGCCGCCGACCGAGCAAAGTGGAATCAATTTGTTGCTGCCCTACAAAACGCCACCAGGCGTGATGGCCGCTGACTGCTTTGACGGTTGGTGGTTATTGATCAAAGAAGAAGAAGATATATATATATATATATATATATATATATATATATATATATATATCTATATATATATATATATATATATATATATATATATATATATATATATATATATATATGGTTCCATAGACGTTACTACAAGACTAGCGCTCTTCTGTTTTATTCCACGGATATTACTACTTAGATCATGACTGGTTTTAGCAATTTTGTTAATTCCTGTTGCGTTTCGTTGATTATTTACTTTCTTGTTTCGATATTTCTTTCTGGTTTTGCGATTTTCTTACGTTATTATTGTTTCTTTTTTTCCGCTCATCATCTGTGTTGTTTACTTTTTCATCTGCTTGTATTGCTCTTTTTTGTATATGTTTCTCATCCTCGTATTTCTTTGACCTGTATGTAATTCTTGTCCTTGTCACCTGTTTGCAACTGTGGAAGATGAAGGGTGAAACCCGAAACGTCCCGGGTTTCCAGTATATCGTTAACTTGTAAAACTGATTTCATACCATTTTGTTTTTTTTTTTACTTTATATATTTTTGTTGTGCCTAGTTGGCAGGGTAAATAGTCACGATTCGCTCCCGTAGCTAGGCAGTGTTGCCGTTGCTAAGGTCCTGGTTTCGAGTCTTCGGTAAGCTTTTATCTTCTGTTGTTTTCTGTTGTCTAGTTTTCAACTTCTTTACTTCTCACGAGTGCCTGAACACATACCTTTATGTGTTTTATTTATTACACGGTGCAGAGTACTTCCACCGCATGGAAGTTTGTCGCATCTCCAAAGATATGTTTCTTTCGTAGATAGCAACAGAAAAGCCGGGCGACCGCAGCTGAGGTTCAAAGATGTGAGCAAGAGAGACATGAAAGAACTGGACATAAATCCAGCAACCCAGGAGGAAGAAGATGCCGATCGTAGCAAGTGGTGTAGCTATCAGATTGGACGAAAAGAAGCTTTTACAACAAAAGATAAATAGTCATAAGAAGCACCAGGCGAAACGCAGTTGAGGGTTATCACTCCAAGGGCGTATCATGCCCACAGTCATTTATGACTGGAGAAGGTTATTATTAAAACATTTTCTTACATCTTTCCTTGTGAACGGGCTATGATGATAGGAAACTCTTTACAGAGCGATACAACAGGAAGCAATCTGATCATCAGAAGGAGTCCCCCCGTCCGACAAGTGTTTCGGCCCTATATACTCCTTTACACTCTAAGGGGGGGCGGGCCCACTTGGGTCATGACTCCCAAGCGTCTCAGCTTCCTGTTGTCTTGCATCGAAAATGAACCCATTTCACTTATGGTAGCAACTTTAAATTCCACAACTCCGCCAGCCGTGGAGGCAATTGTGAAAGTAACAAGGAGAAGACAAATTATTCCGTTCGTTCCGTCGCAAACACTGAGACACCAGCGCGAAGTCAACGAGTCGCCACTGCGCGTTCCCCACTGGACTTTTGATACTGACACCCCTTATAGTATACACCGCTTGTCGCCCCTGAGTCGCAGCCCGTTCACTAGTCCACCACAAACCTCAGCGTATTGTGGACTTAGAAAAATTCCTGGTGTTTTCTGTACCGCAGCGTTTATTGATACGATCTCCATTCCCCATTGCGGTTGTTCCACAGCCAGCCTGATGCCTTTTCGGCAGTTTCACTAAGCCTCTTCAGGGCCCTTGTTCTCGACTGTCCCCTCAGCCCCAACAGTTTCAATAGATCATACACTTATGCAGCCACAAGCCCTCTTGCGCCCACTTCAACAGCCATGACCCTTGCAGTGAACCCATCGTGTCTCAGATCCGCGGCCAGATCACTATACTTGGCCGCTTTGAATGAATGTTGCTCATCTAATCTGGATTCAAATGGCACTGTCAGTTCAATCAGTATGACCTGAAGCGTTGCTGCAGAATGAAGCACTATATCCGGCCGTCTCCGCGATTTTCTGATACTCTCTGGATATGACCCTTGTCCAGGTAGGTCTACCGCCATCTCCCAATCATTTGCACAATCAAGAAGAGATGGTAAACTGCTACCAGGTTTATTCGGTTTGGGGTGTGCTGACTTTCCTGCCCTCAGAAAGTATGTGTTTGCGGTGTCTGGCCGGACTTTGCTATTCGCCTTCATTCTTGCCAGATCTATTGTCGCAGCAAGCTCATTTAGCACTTTGTTATGGCGCCAAGTGTATCGCCCTTGCCCTAATGACACCTTACACGCTGAGAGCACGTGTTCAAGTGTCTGCCTCCCCTGACGAAAACCGGCCATCCACATTTATGATATGTGTTAGAGTCAATTGAAAATTAATTTTAAAACATTTTAGAGCATATGGCAATAACAATAAAAAGGTGAATCCGTAAAATCCCCCCCCCCCAATCCCTTAAAAAAAATTATTTCGTTTTGCTGAACCTCACGTAAATTGTTCTTTTCGTTTTGTTACGAGAGTTCGTTTCAGCTTTCACATTTTCATATAACAGTCTAAAGTAAACAATCCTGTGGGTTGAACCTTTTCCATTCTGAAAGCAAACAATCCAAGTAAAATGACTATTTTCAACTTCTATTTGTTTGATCGCAACGGTACTTGTTTATATTACGCAGAATGGAATAGAAAAAAACAGCTAACAATGAGCAAAGACGAGGTAAACATAGCCTACTGTTTTATTCGTACACTTAGTTTTAGTCACCGACAGTTTTCCAGGGTGTTTGTTTAGGCCTACTCTAGCAGTCTGGCATTCTTTTCTGGGTAGATGACGAGGACAGTAGACAAGATGCGCCATGTTACCAGACTGGCTATCCATATTTACGTTACATCTACTCTGTTATGAGCTTTGTCAAACATCTAGCCTTAACCTAGCGCTAACCCTGTTTCGAGCTTTTGTCAAAATTAGTAGGCCCTAACGCCCGGAAAACACTTAGGTTATAAGAATATTTTAAAATTCCAACTTTAAGTGAAACGCGGCATTTTTTGGCCAACATGGTGGCCCCCAATGTATTATCCCGTACTCGAACCTAGAACTCAGAGATATAGTAATAAGGAGTTAGGAGTCCTAACTTTAATATTAACCCTAATAAAATGGGCAAATTATTTGGATCACATCGAAGAACACGTCCCACTGTTGTTAATTTCTACCCCTAAAGGTTACAAAGAAGAGTCTGTAAAAGAAGCATTTTATACTAGACTACAGGAAATTATGGAAAAAGTAAAAAGAAGAGACATCACAATTTTGATGGGTGACATGAATGCAAAGATAGGTATAGTCAACACCGGCTTTAAAGAAGTGTTGGGAAAACATGGGCTGGGAATAATGAATGAAAATGGGGAAATTCTCAAACTTCTGTGCTTCAAATCAACTGGCTATAGGAGGAAGCATGTTTCCACATAAGAGAATACACAAGGCAACATTGATATAACCAGACCATAGAACGGAAAATCAGATTGATCATATAGCATAAACAAGAAGTTTAGATCATCAATGCAGGATGTAAGGGTATATAGAGGAGCAGATGTGGCATCAGATCACCACCTTCTGATAGCCAAAGTAAAAATGAAACT
This sequence comes from Oreohelix idahoensis, assembly GCA_024509875.1. Lineage (NCBI taxonomy): Eukaryota > Metazoa > Mollusca > Gastropoda > Stylommatophora > Oreohelicidae > Oreohelix > Oreohelix idahoensis. The sequence continues at coordinate 608,159 of JAMPIV010020825.1, read as the reverse complement.
CAAGAGATATGCAACAATGCACAATTATAGACAACAATTTAATGTAGGACATCTAAGAAATCAAGAAACAAGAGACTAGTTTGTGGTCACAATATCCAACAAATTCCAAGTGCTCCAACAGCTGGAAGATGTAGAGAATACAGAAGGCTATTGGCAGCAAATCAAAATGGTATGGAATGAGACATGTGAAGAAATACTGGGGAAAAGGGAACGGAAACAAAAAGCATGGATAACAACAGAAACCATCAATAAGATCAAAGACAGAAAAAAACAAGAAAGCAGATTTAAACACAAGCAAAACCAGAAGTTCCAAAGCCAAGGCTCAAGAAGTGTACACAGAAGCAAACAAAGAAGTAAAAAGAAGTATCAAAAGAGACAAGAGGAAGTATATTGAGGAGTTGGCAAGAGAGGCAGAAGATGCTGCAGCCAAAGGAAATATGAGAGAACTGTATAACAGCACAAAGAAGCTGATGGGGAAACACAAGCAAACAAGTTGCCTCATAAAAGACAAGAATGGAAAACTGCTCAGCAATATACAAGAGCAAATGAAGAGGTGGACAGAATATTTTGAGGACATTCTCAATAGACCAGCTCCACAAAACCCCCTGACATCCAGCCAGCAGAAGAAGAACTACAAATTAACAGTGAAAGACCAACGAAGGAAGAAATAAAGAAAGCCATAAAGCTTCTAAGAGATGGAAAAGCATCTGGACCTGATGGCATTCCAGCAGAGGCCATCAAAGCAGATATTGACATGGCTGCAGAGATGTTATATAAATTACTTGGTAAAGTCTGGGAAAAGGAAGAGATACCAGCAGAATGGAAGGAAGGATATCTGGTTAAGTTGCCTAAGAAGGGAAATTTACAAGAGTGCACAAATTATAGAGGAATAATGTTACTATCAGTGCCAGGAAAAGTATTAAACAGGATTATCCTCGAGAGAGTCCATAGACAAGAAACTAAGAGATGAACAAGCAGGTTTTCGACAAAACAGATCCTGTACAGACCAGATAGCCACTTTGAGAATAATAGTTGAACAAAGTCTGGAATGGAATTCACCACTATACATTGGATTTGTGGACTACAAAAAGGCATTTGACAGTGTAGACAGAGAATCACTTTGGAAATTGATGAGGCATTATGGAGTTCCCCTGAAGATCATTAATTTAATAAAGAATACATATGAAGACATGACATGCAGAGTTCTTCATGAAGGACAGCTTACAGAACCGTTTGGGATAAGAACAGGAATGCGACAGGGATGCCTCTTGTCTCCATTTCTTTTCTTACTAGCAATAGACTGGGTTATGAGAACATCAACAACACACAACAGGAATGGAATCCAGTGGACTCTGACTAAGCAGTTGGATGATCTGGATTTTGCTGATGACTTGGCTCTTCTGTCCCATAACCGTAATCAGATGCAGGACAAATTGAAAACACTCGATCAGAGGTCACAGCAATTGGGTCTGAAAATACACGGAAAAGACAAAGATAATGAGAATAAATGCAGGTAATGATAACAAGGTTGAACTTGAAGAAGCACCAATACAAGATGTAGAATCATACACATATCTTGGCAGCAATATAGACAAAGTTGGAGGGACAGACTGTGATATCAAAATAAGAATACAAAAAGCAAGAGGAGCTTTCATTGCATTGGGAAATATATGGAGATCAAGAGAAATCGGATCCAACATGAAAATAAGAATCTTCAACTCAAATGTGAAGTCAGTCCTATTGTATGGCTCCGAGACATGGAGAACAACAAAGACAACAACCAAAAAGCTACAGACTTTCATAAATGGGTGCTTGCGTAGAATAGAGGGATTAAAATGGTCTGATAAGGTTACCAACGTGGAACTGATGACAAGAACTAGACAAGTGCCAGTGGAACAAGAGATGAGAAGACGATGATGGTGATGGATAGGACATACGCTGAGGAAACCTGTTGATAGCATTACAAGACAGTCCTTGTTCTGGAACCCCCAGGGCAAGAGAGGCAGAGGTAGACCAAGAAGCACATGGAGAAGAGAGATGGAAACAGAGGTGAAAATGATGAGGAGAACGTGGAAAGAACTTGAGATGATGGCACGTGACAGGAGGACTTGGCATGTGTTTGTTGAAGGCCTATGCTCCTTTGGGAGTGGAGGGTTATGAATGAATGAAAGGTTACAGTTCCCATCTACGTTAAATCAAATCACAATTTACTGTATAGTTAGATTTCTTGTCGCAAACAGAGTTAAGTAGCGAAAACGTATGGAGTATGGAGCAGCTAAAACAGTTGGTACCTTGCAGGAATCCCGCATCAAATCTACAAGTTCTTGTAGCATTTGTTTCTGAGAAATTGTTTTATATGATGAGGGTTGAAATGAAGAACAGTGGAACATGTGTTCAGTACAGCCGTAGAAAAGAATTAAGGGATGCAATAATAAGCGTATTAAGAAATGCAGTAATAAGCAGAAAGGTTAGGTTTATGAATCCTAACGATAACCTTAATCCTAACCGTAAAGACATGGGCGACTTATTTGGAGGGCATCAAAGAACCTGCCCCACTGTTCTTCATTTCAACCCATAATGAGGTTGCTAGCCCTATGCACAATCTCATGTTAATTACCTCTGATAAGCTTGAGGTAATAGTAGTCCTGGTCTTTTTTTGTCTCCTCAGCGACTTCTGGAACTACATTTTTTTTAAATTAAAGGAAATGAGAGAATAGTGGATGTGGTGAGATGGAAGTTTAGATGATAGTATCAAGTAGTTAACTTGAGATAGATAGAACTAGTTTTCCCAGACCCAAAAAGAGAACGGGTATAAGTAGGGAAGGCACATTACAAGGTTGGGAAGTCAACCTCACAGTTCCGATATACTGAAGAAGAGAACTAGCAGGTAAGTTACCCTTTCGCTGGACCTATACTATGCTCCTAGGGAATGTGAATGTAGCTCGTAATTAATCCCTACCACTTTAAGATTAATTTAAAACAATGAGTCACTGAAAATAATTCAATAACTTCAGGTGTAAAGTTAATCAGAGTATTTAATTATTAATCAATTATAATTAAGGAATAAAATATATCAAGTATAATTTACACAACAAAATTACACAGGAGAATTCAGTAACAATAATGAATGTCAATAATAGTTTGTGTCATCATATACAGTGTTTAGATTTTGGGTTTGGTGGTATTCCCTCACTTAGGAGATTTATCTTGTATCATGTGGATAAGCTCTGGTTCTCAAAGTCACAATGCTGAGGCCAGGTAGATATGATGGTCCACTGGTTCACGAATTACACACAGGATTGAAATGGTTACGACTCCTAGTCCTAAGTCACACAGGATTGAAATGGTTACGGCTCCTGGTCCTAAGTCACACAGGATTGAAATGGTTACGACTCCTGGTCCTAAGTCACACAGGATTGAAATGGTTACGACTCCTGGTCCTGAGTCACACAGGATTGAAATAGTTACGACTCCTGGTCCTAAGTCACACAGGATTGAAATGGTTACGACTCCTGGTCCTAAGTCACAATTGAGGCCAGGTAGCAGTGGTGGTCCATTGTTCACGTTTCACCCTGTTTTTGTGTCAAGTGGTACACACTAATTGAAACCTGAAACAAAACAAGCCCAGTGTATGGTTCCTGTTCAATGAAGGCCCCTCCCTCCTCCGATGACTGGCCACTGTGGTTAGAATCCTCGTGTTATGAGGCGTGGAGTCCGCTAGGGGAAAGTACGTCATACATGATATAATACATTAACCATATAGACAAAAAGTGCCCAGTGAATGAAGAAAAGGTAATTATTTGTGTTTAGCATTAAAGGCCAGCCCTGAAAAGGGCTGATAGCTTTATTTGCTAGTGAATACCAGTCCTGACAAGGACTTCAGCTACGCCAATGATGTATGGGATTGTGGTTATATTTTGTGATGAAACCAAGCTTCATACGGGCATGAGCAAGAATACAGACATGAAAAGTCAGTCATAAAATACAGTTCGAAGCAAAGTCATAACCTGAAAAATCAAACACAAAATATACATCAATTTGTAAATGTGAATAATTTTTCAAACCTAATGTATTCTGTGAGAATAACAAACATACCCTCAGTTTCACAAGGCTATGCCAAACTGCAGCTGTTTAGAAGTTTGATTGCTCACAGTGGCTGTATTCTTCTATCTTATCACACTGTGGAGGCTTGTGATGCTTTCAATAGGAACTAGCTCTCATACAGGTGTCGGCTCCCGTCAACTTATTTTCGTAGCGTGTGTGTGTCTGATTTGAATTTCACTGCTTCCTAATACTGGCTAAGTGAACATCGTGAAAGGCATTCTGGGTAATTTCTCTCCCGACTCAATTTTTTCAGCTCGTCAGATCGATTTGTGTAACTTTAGTAGCAAACCCTCCAATATCTTCATGATAACATCCTGTAGTGATTCCAAACAATATTCCCTAGATTTCTTATTAGTTTTATTACATATTCGTCAAATATAATCCAATTCCGAGCGATCTTAAAGGAGGTATTACAAATAACAAGTGTGCTAGTTTATTTTTACATGGACCAAATAAGGAATTATTCCTGTCCAACGGATGTTCCCGTAAGTGTTGTGTCAAGCAAAGGGAGGTAAATGGTAAATTCAAATTTTTAAAATATTATTTATTAGTTCAATTAAAAATAACAGTAACAAACCAATTACACGTTAACATAAATAACACTTGGGGGCCGAAGTGGCTAAGACGTATGACATCCGCCTCTAATTCTGGGTTTAGTTCCCAGTACAGGGAATATATTTGATGGAAATTTTTTCAGAACCAGTGGTTCATAATGATGTCATGCTCCTCCCTGATTTCATGGATAGTGAGATCGGATGCCTAGCCTTCTCGGATAAGGGCGAAAAAATAGGAGGTTCTGTGTACAAGTTACACATCTTAAAAATCCCTCGGCAATTGGAAATAATAAAGAGTAAGCCATATCGCCGCTGCCCTGGCAAAATTTATAAAATTAGGAAACCTACTCACTACAAAAATATTTATAGAATGTGTAATTCCTTATACACACATTGGGATCCTCGCCAGTGCTACATAGTTTGTGCACTGTGCTGAGATCATACTTGTGTGATCTAAGGGAGGAAATCAGAGCAATGATAGAGTTGTGTGTGTGCAGTGAAGATGGTCCTTAAAACCAAACCAATAAATAATATATTAAAAAAAAATGACAAACAACTATATTTTCCACACACAATAAAAGTGTGATGTCTGGCATTTTTTTTTACACTTTTGCTTAAAAGAAGACAACAGGATTCTCACATATGCTTCTGTACATTCATGAGAGAATGAGAGTGACAAGGCAAATAACGTCTTAGATTATTATGAAAATAGTTTATACCTTACAGGACCCCCTGAAAGGGTCTCATGAGACCCCCCCCCCCCCCCCCCAGGGTCCACGGGCTACACTTTGAGAACCACTGCTGTAGGTGATGTTAATTTGTATTAGAAATTTGTTATTTTTACATGTCGTGTTGTTTGTATTACTTCATTGTGTTTCCTTACATTATGGGTAGTTAGCAGTTTATTTATTTATTTTTTTTAATGTGTGGTATTTTTTTTTTTTTAAATGGTGTGTTAGTTTCTGTTTATTAATTATTAGTGTTTTTTGACTTTTTTCTTTCAAATTGTTTTCCTTCAATATATTACTTTTATTATTATTATTACTATTAATATTGTCACTGTTATTATGAGAACCTGGTATCCTCAACCAGTGTACACGGGATAGAGTACCACCAGGATAGGATTTCAGGCACCTCGAATCCTGTGTATCAGAGTTGGGGACATCCAGATGCTGGGATTTAGAGGCACTCAGCACCCTTTTTGTAACATGGTGCAGACTGCTTATTAAGTATTTTACTACCAGCGAACATTATTGCTGGCCAGATGATTGTTCTGTCATGACAACAGACCTATATTTCAGCTTTTGTTTTGTGTGGTACTGAAAGAGTTAATGTCAAGGTATTGTTGTTTAAAAAAAGAAAAGAATAGTTAAGGTGGTCTCATTTCAGATACTGCCATATAGGTTTAAAACTTCACCATACACGAGGTCTCAGCTTTATTGAGGTAGGGTTCCTCACTGCCTCTGCCTTCCCTAACTCATGAGCAAAGTCAGGTTCCCCATTTTTACAGCTGGACAGACTGGAACTTGACGCAGCCTGGTTTTGAACCTGGTCTGTTTGCCTGGAGAAGCAAGTGATGTTACCACACCCTGCCACATTAAAATCTGTTTTCAGAATGTTACTCATTCAGTTTCAGTTGATGGTCAAGTTTAACATCCAATAATTTTTGTATCATTCATCATCATCGCTATCCATTGGCTCTCCAGGGAGAAGACCTTCAACAGACCTATGTCAGGTCCTCTAAGTCCTCTTGTCCCGTGCCATCAGCCTTAGGTCTTCCATATCTCCCTTATCCTTTTTCATTTCTGTCTCCAGTTTTCTTCTCCGTGTATTTTTTATAGAACTCCGCCAATGCCGGTCCCAAGCCCGGATGAAAAAGGAGAAGGGCGGCCTGCATGGAGGCCGTAAGGAGGCAGCCCCTCCACCATGCAAAGGCACAACAGGCCAATCACCTGTTTGCTTTAAATCATGATTACGCGAACTACAAGAGAGAAAACCGGACTGATTCTAAAGGCGACGAACTGGAACGGACTACGGACTACGACTTATGGAACTTGGAACACAAGAAGTATAAATGGGAAGGAAGAGGAGCTGGTGGAAGAGATGAGGAAAGCAAAACTAGAAATCCTGGCTATAACGGAAACGAAGAAAAAAAGGACAAGGAGTCATGGATCTCGATGGCAACACGTTGCTCTACAGTGGTGTACCCATATCTGAAAGAGCTAAAGGGGGCGTGGGTTGCATTGTGGCCCAAAATCAAAAAGATAGTATCAAGGGATGGAACTTTGTCTCGGAGCGCATTATGGTTGTAAAACTAAAAGAAGGAGAAACCATAGTCAACCTGGTCATAGTGTATGGGCCAAATGACAAATGAGGATGAGAGAGCAGAGGTCAAGGAGGAATTTCTCGAGCTGCTTCAAAGGACAGTGGATGACTGCCTAGATGAAGTTATTATGCTCAGAGATTTTAATGCCAGAGTTGGAAATGACCATGCTAGATGGGGTGGAGTTATCGGAAGATATGGAGAAGATACTCTCAATGACAATGGAAAGCGACTCCTTAGATTCTGCAGTGAGCAGAATCTGATCATTACAAACACAAAGTTCCCCCATAAGCGCATACATGCATACACTAGATGTGAACCAACCAAGAATGAGAAGTCAGTGATCGACTATGCCATTGTTCGGAGAAGCTCATTCAGATATGTCCGAGATGCAAGAGTCTGGAGGGGGCCAGAGATTGGAAGTGATCACTACCTGCTAACAATCAAACGAACAACTGAAAGAGTTGCTCAGCCTAGGAACTGCCCAACATCACGCAAGAAACCAAGTAAACGAGCAGGAGAAATGAGCATTAGGACCTACAAGCTGAGAGAGCCAGAAATTAAGACCAGATATCAGGGGCTTATTGCTACAGCAGTGAGCAACACAGAAGAACGACCTGATGACTTGGAAACCCTCTGGAATAAATTCAAGGATATCATAAAGATAGCTGCTGCAGAAGCATGCGGTGAAGTCCGACTTGGGAACCAGAGAAAGAGGACACCTTGGTGGACAGAGGAAGTCAAAGAGAAAATAAGAGAGAAGAAAATGGCATGGAAACAATACTTAGGAGCTAAAAACACAACAGGACAAATGGAAAAATATAGAGAATATGTGATACTCAGAACAGAAGCAAAGAACAAAGTGCTAGCAGCAAAACAGAAGTCCTGGGAAGAATTTGGAGAAAAGCTAGAAAAAGATGCACAAGAAAACCAGAAATTGTTCTATAAGACCCTAAAGAACATGAGGAAAGAAAAACAATGCCCTCTCAAATTTATAAAGGACAAGCAAGGCAAATTGCTTACTGCCCCGAAGGAAGTAATGGAAAGATGGAAAGAATATTTCTCAGAACTCCTGGATGGTGAGCATGATGAAGCATCAGAAATGATAACCACTAGCACAGAAGAGAAAACCAATGATGGTGAAGATGACATAAAGATGGAAGAACTGAGGGCAGCACTAGAGAAAATCAAGATGGGCAAAGCAGCAGGGCATGATGGTATAACACCAGAAATGGTTAAGTACATGGGAGCATCAGGCGACCTATTACTCTTAAAGGTCCTACAGGCAGCATGGTGCAACAAGACCATACCAAAGGATTGGGAGATTGCCATCATAACACCAATTTTCAAAAAGGGTGACAATCGACAATGTGGAAACCATAGAGGCATATCCCTTCTCAGTGTCCCTGGTAAAATCTACTCTAGAATCCTAGAGCAGAGACTCCGACGCCTAGCTGAGCCACAATTGGATGAGGTCCAGTGCGGATTCCGAGCAAACCGAAGTACTCAAGACCTAATCTTCACACTCAGACAGCTGAGTGAAAAGGCCCTTGAGTATAAGAGTGAGATCCATCTTTGTTTCATAGATCTGGAAAAGGCGTTTGACAGGGTCCCCTGGAGCAAACTTTGGGACTGTTTGGCAAGGAAGAATATTCCAGCACCTCTGATTCATGCTATACAGAGCTTCTACAAGTCTTGCAGAAATTATGTGAGGACAGCAAACCATAAGTCAGAAGAGTTCAGGACCACCACTGGTGTAAGACAAGGTGATATCCTATCACCTTACCTCTTCATACTCCTTATGGACGATGTCATCAAGGCATGTAAGGAGAGAACAAGAAAGTATTCAGTGGGGTACTGGAAGATGAGACAGGTCTATATTTCGGAGCTGGCATTTGCTGATGATGTTGCCCTGATTGCTAAATCAGAGGCACATCTCCAATCCAACCTGCAAGTCTGGAAGGAAGAGCTGGAGAAGAGAGGGATGGTCATAAGCAGCTCTAAAACAAAATCCATGGTGATATCACGAGAAGAAAGAAAACATCAGATTAAGTTGGGAGAACAGGTCCTGGAGCAGGTCGACCACTTTAAATATCTCGGAGCTATTATAGACCGAAAGGGAGGCATCAAAGAAGAGTTGGCCACTCGAAAAGCAGCGGCTGGGAGACTTTTTCAGGCCATAAATCGTGGATTCCTCAGCAAGAAAGAGGTTGGTAAGAAAACGAAGATGGCTGTATACCGCTCCACCTATGTCCCAGTCTTGACATATGGATGCGAGTCGTGGGCAATGACTACAACCCACAAAAGCCAGATCCAAACCTCAGAAATGAGGTATCTGAGGAAAGTGGTTGAAGTAACAAGAAGAGACATGGTCCGCAACCAGATGATCCGTCAAGGCCTAAAATCCCATCCGCTGCAGACCCAAATAGAACAGTCCCAACTAAGATGGTTTGGCCATGTCTGCAGAATGGGAGAAGATCGGCTACCACGACAAGCATGGGAAACAAAGAGCCAGGGATCCAGACCTCCAGGACGACCCAGAGTCCGCTGGGAGGACAACATTAGACAATCTTTGAAGGACCGAGGACTAGAATGGAACCAGGCCAGGAAGAAGACAGCTGATAGAATGGTCTGGCGCTCTCTCTTCCAAACCTCTACACCTCACGGTAGAAGGGGAACGACTAAGTAAGTATTTTTTATAGTCTCCCTCAACTTTTCTTATCCTGGAGATTCCTGAACTACGGCTGTCTCAGGTTTCTTCAATGTGTGTCTTATCTATAGCACGTTTCACAAGCTTTGCCCTCAAACAAATGTAATTATCTGATTAACCGTCTAACGTATTAATGCCATTTTTTGCATACGATGTTATATTGGGTTAGACCCAACAAATATATACTTTATATTTGTGCATCTTGTCCAGTTCCCACAAACGGATGAAATCCTTTGATCTTTGTCGGCATACTAATTATTGTGTATCGAAAAAAGAAATTTTACCACTTCAGTCACAGATTCTGTGAATTGAATAGGCATAGACATGTCTACTATTACAATAATGTGGCCATCACGTTTGCATATGAATACCTGTTGAAGATGATTTCTTAAATGATCTGCATGGGAGATTCTCGTGACATTGTTTGTCATTGACATTTAATGCGCTACCAAACTGGACCTTCATTGATCTAATTATTTCAATAGGTATCACCACTTTGCGGTTCATAAATATCATAATGGAAAGTTTCTCCTCTACTGTGCTTGTAAATAACGGTAAGGTCATCTTTAAAGAAATTAAACTTCATCCGAATCATAATCAGACGTCTCTGAGAAATTGATAATCAATCTCGGCTGAATGAAGGACAAACCATCATTCGTCCAATATTCCTCTTCCTCTTGTAACACATGGTTCTCACGTTTCTTCCAATAATCCCTGGCTATGTTCGAGATGGCGGCTTTTGTAAGTATTTCAACATCTTTTAATTTGAACGTCCTATTTTCTGTTGCTACCTGTTCCTTAATTTTAGCCCAGACTAATTCTATTGGGTTTAAGTGAGAATGGTAATGAGGCAATCTTAAACATCTGTGACCATGTTCATGGATTGCCTTGTCTATGTGAAATATCTTTGTATGCTGTGTATTTTTTACAATTTCAAGTAATTCAGGCTTCAGGGACATTTCGTTGAATGGAATGTTGTTTTTGGTCAGCCAAATCTTTATTACATCTTTAGTACTTGATGAATTAGGAACTTTATCTTCTGGTGCCACAACGTTGTGATATGAAGCATTGTCCATTATCAAACACGACGGTCTATCCAATGAAGGAAGTACATGATTCACAATCCAATCTTGAAATATCTTGCCATTCATCTCTGTATGATAATCCCTATTATCTGTGGATTTTGAAACAGATATGAGTTCAGTATTATTTAGAAGCCCATGATGGCTGCTTCCTGCATGTGCAATTATTAGGCGCTGTCCTTTGCTGCTTGGTACTAGTCTCTTAGTTGTTCCATCAGATGATTGCCATTCTCGTTCATTACTGTGGGGCGCATTGATCCAAGTTTCATCTAAATACACAAAATCATAACAATCTCTTCTCATTTCTCTGACCTCGCGTAAATATTTGCTTCTCATTGCAACTATATGAGGCTTCTCACAAATAAGGTTTCTACCACCAACATATTTTCTAAAAGTGAATCCCAAACTCCTAATAGTCCTCCATAGCGTAGATTTGGAAATATCAATGTCATTATTCTTTCTTAACCAAATTTTCAATTTCCTTAAAGTCACTGCCTCATTATTGTGAAACATATTGCAAATTTCTCTGCGGATCAATTCTCTGTCAAAATTATCCACCACTCTTGGCCTAATTTTCGTGTGTAAAACACTGGAATTAGACATTTCAGATGTCGCTATCCAGCGGTGCAATGATCGTTTGCTTATCCCCAAGGCGTGAATAGTCCTCTTTTGTGGGTTTGAAATAGAATGATATAGTTTTCCTCGAGTAGCTTCATTGCAGAAATACTTAAAAATCCTATTTGTGATTTGCTGTAATGTCATAAAATGTACTCGCAGACTCATTTTTCCTTCTTAACCACACAATAATTTTTGTAGACACACCTCTGATTGACAATGTGTGCGTTGCACCGGATATAAACTGTTTTATGTTCAAGAAGTGCTATTTCACGCAATTTCACTCAAAAATCATGCCAATTGCTTGATAAACCAAAAATGTGCAAATGAGGTCGTATAATTTACTGTAGACATTTCAATATGTGTGCGTGTGATGTGTGTTGGCAAGTAGGATTTTATATTATATCGCAAAGAAACGAAAATTGAAACCAATGGCCGCATTTTAATGAAAAATTTAATTCATAGGGTCTATACTATTTCAAATTCACACACAAAATTTCACTTATATGCATTATATATTCGCTGAGATATAGCATTTTGAAGTTGGGCAAAGCTAGTGAAACGTGCTATAGCATCATCTTCTCATCTCTTGTTCCACACACACTTTTATTATCATCAGTGACCTTTGTCATACCACTTCCATCCTTCTATTCTACTCAATCACCAATTTATGAAAGTCTGTAACTTCTTGATTCTGTCGTTCTCCATATTTCATAGCCATACAATAGGACTGATTTGACATTTAAGTTGAAGACTTATTTTTGTGGCTTGATTTCTTTTGATGTTCATATATTTTCCAATGCAATAAAAACCCCCTCTTGCTTTTTGTATTTTGATTTTGATATATCAACTGTCATATATATTTGTATACTCTTCTTCTTCTTCTTCCATCCTTAGCCACCAACCGGCAAAGCAGTATGTGGCCAGTACGCCTAGTGGCGTCTTAGGGCAACAACAAATTGATCAATCTATCGCTGTTTCCACCACGCCTAGTGGCGTCTTTGTGGAACAAAAACAGACCAAACAATCTATCATTGTTTCCGTAATCAGATTGGTTGGCAAGCAGGTGATCAGCCCACTGTGCGAAGTTTTTTACGGGATGGGGTAAAAAGCCCCATGCCCAACCCTCCTTAGTCGCTTTTTACGACATGCGTGGTAGGGTGCAGTGTTACTATTCTTTGCTCCCCTTTCGGGCCCCGGTAACACACGGGTGATATTTGTATATAGTTCAGAATAAATGTATTTCTAATTTATAATGTATTTTTGTTAATATCTTCAGGAATTCAAATTAATGTATGGAATGATCTTTTCAATCAAGTCATTTGCAAGCAGGCTGTCTCCTACAGACATGTATCCTTTTTATCATCAGCTTTCGTTGTTTTTTTAACTCCCATTGGTAGTGGGTTACTCTGCAGCCATCTGTAGTCAAAAGGCCTGATACAAAGCCTAGATAAATGACATCACTATGTAAGACAGCTGTAGGGATTGCAGGAACTTTAAGGATCTACTTTAGAAACACTGAGCTGTCTTAAGATCTGCTTTGATAAAATCACGTCTGCAGATTTAGATGGAGAATCAGTCTCAGGTGCAGAAAGAACCATTTTCATTGCAATTACGATTCTTGTAAAACAAATGATGGCTATAGTGTGCCTTTAATTCTCTCGATACTAAGCTTTGATTGCTGTTGGGAAAGGGCTGGTGTGAAATGTCCCTAGTTAAAAAAATTCATTAAACCAGCAAGCATGTAATTGTCTGTCCGACTGAGCGAACACTGGTTCACCTCAGTTTGCGAGAAAAGGACTTTCGTTAAACTCTGACAGCAACGGGGCTACATGTTTGAGATATAAGATAAACAAAGAATGAAACCCAAGGCCTGTGAAAAGTAAATAATAAACTTAAACCATTATACAGGGTGTCCATAAAGTCTCTTTACAATTTAACAAATTTATTACAAAGGCAAATGAAAAGACAAATATGTGGAAATTATTACAAAATGAGAAGTAGATATTGAAGTTTTTTTTGCCTCATTTAATACACCTCTATATGGGCACCATTAGTTGCACGAAGCACATCAGGACGGTACTCGATTTCTTGCCATGTTCGCTGTAGCATAGCCTCATCAATGGTGGCAATGGCATCAGTGATCTTTTGCTTTAGGTCAGTGATGTCCCGTATCTTTGTTCGATACACGATATCTTTAACATAACCCCATAGAAAGAAGTCCAGGGGAGTGATATGTGGTGAACGAGGTGGCCAGGGAATTGGGCCATCCCTTCCAATCCACCGGTCTGGAAATGTTTGATTTAGGAACCCACAAACATGCAGTCCCCAATGTGGTGGTGCACCATCTTGCTGGAAAATGATGGTTGGTTGAAGGACATCTAGTTGTGATTAAAAACTTTAATAACCACTGAGTACATAGAACAAATCTGATTAAGATATCTCATCAATTGCCTTTGTAATAAATTTGTTAAATTGTAAAGAGACTTTATGGACACCCTGTATATCAGGTGCTCGTAAGAAAGAAAGAAGGAAAACATTAGAGAACAGGTAACTCTTACATCGGCTTACGTGTCCTGCAAGAGTTTTCGCTCTAGGAATCCATGTAGGAGCCGCTAACAGAGCATGCAAAAATAGTAAGCCAAAAACCCTGTTACTAGCAATTAACTTAACACTGCATTTTAAGCTTTGCTAAATTGCTTTTGAAACTGTAAAAAATGCAGAAATGAAAATTTAAAATGAAAATACTTGTTTCTGAATCATTAAAATAATTGCTTTATGCATTACCTCTTATTCTGTCGTAAATGTCCATCTTTGAGCAGAATTCTGATAAGCAGAATTTTGGATAAGTAGAAGTATTTTAAATGGTCCCGACGACTTCTACTTATCCAGACTGCACTGTAGTTTTGTTATATGTAACACGTTAGTTACGATCTTTGCTTTATGGATCACAACATTCAGATTTTTAAAAAAAAAAAAAATTTTTTTTGGGTGAAAAATATTAACCATGTCTTCAAATGATTCTACCTTAAAGATTTTACTTATTTTATTATCAAAAGAACATTAAAGATAAAAAAATAAAACATCCTTAACACGCCAAAATCAGGAAGGAAGGTTTCCTTAACTTCACAACGAGCAAGTACAAGCTGCACTTCTTTGAGACCCCGAGTGGTTTGAAGTTTATCATGAACACAGACCTGTCCATTGGTAGCATGAAGGATGTGCTGCATCAGATTTTTAGCTCAGTAAGAATTTTTTGTTACTGTTGTCCATCTGTTTATTCTTCCTTCCTTTTTTTTCACTCCCTTAGAAGCATAGTGCCATCCCAGAATTAGTCCACATGCAGGAAACCCACACTAAACACTTGATGGGCACATGCAGGAAACCCACACTAAACATTTTATGGGCACATGCAGAAAACCCACACTAAACACTTGATGGGCACATGCAGGAAACCCACACTAAACACTTGATGGGCACATGCAGAAAACCCACACTAAACACTTGATGGGCACATGCAGGAAACCCACACTAAACTTGATGGGCACATGCAGGAAACCCACACTAAACACTTGATGGGCACATGCAGGAAACCCACACTAAACACTTGATGGGCACATGCAGGAAACCCACACTAAACACTTGATGGGCACATGCAGGAAACCCACACTAAACACTTGATGGGCACATGCAGGAAACCCACACTAAACACTTGATGGGCACATGCAGTGATGATTTTCGTTGCACTTTGTTTAACATTATGGAGTTGCCACCATGCACAATCTCTCCCAAGTTGCCTCTACATGCCTGATAGGAACAGAATTCCTGTTCTTTGTGTCGTCAGGAACCCTTTGGCAAAAGAGATCACGCCCTCTTCTTGGACAGAAGGGATCATGCCCTCTTCTTGGACAGAAATGATCATGTCGTCTTCTTGGCTGAAGAGGATTATTTCATCTTCTTGGGCAGAAGGGATTATTCCATCTTCTTGGGCATAAGTGATCATGCCCTCTTCTTGGCCAGAAGGGATTATGCCATTTTCTTGGGCAGGAAGGATCATGCCGTATTCTTGAGTAGAAGGGATCATGCCCTCAATAGGCAGAAGGGATCATGCCAACTTCTTGGGCAGGAAGGATCATGCCCTCAAGAATCATACCATATAAATTTAAAAGAAGAGTGGTGGCGCAATATTGTGATCAGTGAATGTGCTAGAGAAAAAATTACAAATGTACAGAAGGGTTCAAAATTGGCGGAACAAGTGTGGCAGTTAAAGCTTGATCAGGACACTCGATAACATCTCAAACTGAAAACAGTATCAGTATGTGCCAAATCTTATTCACTAAGACAGATGACTGCGTCTGCTGTAACTGATATGTTATCAATATCTTTCAGCTACCCTGTGGTGAAGCACAAGTCTGCAACAAAAATGTGCCATGCCTTCCTGGCCTGTGCCATCCGTTCAAGATCTTTCCATGTCTGTCTCTAGTTGTCTTCTCCGTGTGTGTTTTGATGTCCCTCTATTTCTCTTACCCTGAGGATTCCAAAACAGAGACTGCCTTGTAATGCTATCAGCTGGTTTTCTTAATGTATGTGCTATCAAACACCAAGGCATAAGTTATGGTTCTGTCTATTCCATAGTGCATAGCACTTTGTATTACCAGATTAAACAATAATTGCCTTTACTTGTTGATTTACCATATGTGAACAGCACAAAACATATTTGTAGATATATTAATCTGAGTGTCTTGTCTATTTCAGCTGTTTGTGGAACATATAGTCAAAAACCCGCTGTGTAAACAGCACAAAACATATCTTTAAGTGTATTAATTTGAGTGTCTTGTCTGTTTCAGCTGTTTGTGGAACATATCGTCAAAAACCCACTGTGTGAACTGCACAAAACATATCTTTAGGTGCATTAATTTGAGTGTCTTGTCTATTTCAGTTGTTTGTGGAATATATAGTCAAAAACCCGCTGTGTGAAATGGACCAGCCAATCACAAGTGAACTGTTCAAAAATAAACTGGATGAATATGTGCGAGCTTTGCCACAGTTCTCTGCAAAGACAGTATCGTGATAGTTACTAGTGAATGTTGGTGGTTTGCCTTGAGTCAGCCTTAGAGTATTCGGTGCCTGGGGTGAGTGGTTTCATGTGCGCCCCCTCCCGATTCTAGCTGCAAAAGTTAATTTAACTCTCCTTTAAAATTAAGTAAGATTCGTGAATAACATTGCAGATAGTTTTATATAGTTGTTACTGACAAAACAAATAACGCGATTAAAAAAAAGACAGAAAGTTTAAAATATGCCACTTTTTTGTTTTAGTACTTTCTTATATAAGATTTACATTGCGTAGTTTAGCCTGGGTGATTTATTTCACATAACAAGAAAAGTTGATTTTTATGTTGAAAAAATACTTTTTTCTCACCCGCTTCGACGCCCCCTTTGCCTAAGCGCGCAGGGCGGTCGTCCCGCTCACCCTAAGGCTGGCTCTGGGTTTACCCAGAATGCATTTATCATGTACTGGAGAGAGAGTGCAGTGAAAGGATGTGATAGAAAGAAAGCATAGTCCCCAAAAATATTTTGAACAATTAATAAAAAAAGTACAATAACACCATGTATAGTTTGTTGCCATTTAGTTTTTATAACAAAATGATGCTTAATGAGAAAATGGATTGACAGCATAGAAAGAAATCTGACAGTGAAAAAATTTGAGGGAAACAAATTTTTTTGTTTGAAAGGAATTCCAAAGAGTCGTTATGATGCAAAGCATTAAAGATGGAAAATAATTCTCTATACTTTAGTATTTCTTTGTATTCTCTTGCATATGGATACTGATGGCTGAGCAGATGGTACTGGACGGGGGAACTTGGCATGAATTTTTAGATGGCCTATGCTCCTTGGGGAGCTGAAGGGTTATAAATGAATGTGAAGGGCTAAGATGGGTTCAATACCCTTTAGCTCCCCGAGGAGCATAGGCCTTCAACAAACACATGCCAAGTCTTCCTGTCCTGTGCCATCTGCTCAAGTTCTTTCCATGTTTTCCTCATCATTTTCACCTCTGTATCCAGTTCTCTTCTCCATGTGTTTTTTTGGTCTACCTCTGCCTCTCTTTCCCTGTGGATTCCAGAACAAGGACTGCCTTGTAATGCTATCAACAGGTTTCCTCAATGTGTGCTATCCATCGCCAGCGTCTTCTTCTCAACTCTTGTTCCACTGGCACTTGTCTGGTTCTTGTCATCAATTCCACATTTGTGACTTTGTCATACCATTTCAGTCCTTCTATTCTACGCAAGCACCCGTTTATAAAAGTCTGTAGCTTTTTGGTTGTTGTTTTTGTTGTTCTCGATGTCTCAGAGCCATACAATAGGACTGACTTCACATTTGAGTTGAAGATTCTTATTTTCGTGTTGGACTTGATTTCTCTTGTTCTCCATATGTTTCCCAATGCAATGAAAGCTGAGATGGGTGGTACTTGTTAAATAAATAGATGAAATAAAAGTCTCATTGGAGCATATAGTAGGTCCAAGTTCGAGAGGGTGACCCAAGAAGATGGCGGGTAAAAAGGGGTCGTAGATTTGTATTTGAAAGAACTGTTGTTATAATATTGAAAATAAGCCATCACATTGAGAGAGAGAGAGAGAGAGGAATGAAAAAGTTATATGTCAGCGGCAGAGATTCTAAAGGGCTTCGAACTTGGGAAAATAATATTTGTATGTTTGACTGTGAACTTGAATAAAATGTGTATATTTAACTGTGAACTTGAATGAAATATGTATATTTAACTGTGAACTTGAATAAAATATGTAAACTTGACCAAGAACTGAAATGAAATGAGTAAGTGTGATTGTGAACTAGGATGAAATGTGTAAGCTTCACTGTCAACTTGACTGGAATATGCAAGTTTGACTGTGACTTTGCATGAAATATCTAAGCTTGACTGTGAGTTTCAATTAAATGTTTAAGCTTGACTATGAACTTGATTGCAGTTTGTAAATGCTTGATTGAACTTGAACTTGGCTGTGAACTTGAATGACATTTTTAAGCTTGTCTGTGAACTTGATTGAAATTTTTAAACTTGACTGTGAACTAAGAAAGAATATAGATCGGCAGTCAGAGAGATCAACAAGCTGCTTGGTTCTGTGTTTATTTGTGTTGTTTGTTTTGTTTTTTACTTAGGAGAGAACTCATAGTTGTTTTTTTTTGTTTTTTTTTTAACGTGTTTGTACAGCAATGTATCTTTGGTTTTGGGAATAAAGTAAATTCAAAAATGTTATGGTTTTTATTGTTGGCTGTGCAAGTTTAAATATTCTCTTACTCTTACTTTTCATCCTTACAATAAATAGACAAATTCTATAAAGAAAATCTGCAGGCTTAAAAACCTGAATAAAAACATAGACCATAACAACAACAAGCAACCAGCCATGTCTTTGCCAGAATACAACAAACGTACAAATAACAAATGGGTAATACATAATGGTGGAAATCATCATCATCACCCTTCAGCCCCAAGGAGCACAGGCCTTCAATAAACTCATGCCTAGTCTTCCTGTTGCATGCCATCCACTCCCTTTCATTTCAATCTCCAGTTCTCTTCTTTAAGCATTTTCAAAGGTTTGCCTCTGCTTTCTTACCCTGGAGATTCCAGAGCAAGGACTGCCCAGCACGGCAACGTTATCAAAAAGTTATCAACAAGTTTCCTTAATGTGAGTCCTGTTCATTGCCTGTATCTTCTCATCACTGTGATGGAAATATGTGGTGAAAATGTTTTTTTTTTAAAATTGAGAGAGGGATGGTCATAAGCAGCTCTAAAACAAAATCCATGGTGATATCACGAGAAGAAAGAAAACATCAGATTAAGTTGGGAGAACAGGTCCTGGAGCAGGTCGACCACTTTAAATATCTCGGAGCTATTATAGACCGAAAGGGAGGCATCAAAGAAGAGTTGGCCACTCTTTTTCAGGCCATAAATCGTGGATTCCTCAGCAAGAAAGAGGTTGGTAAGAAAACGAAGATGGCTGTATACCGCTCCACCTATGTCCCAGTCTTCACATATGGATGCGAGTCGTGGGCAATGACTACAACCCACAAAAGCCAGATCCAAACCTCAGAAATGAGGTATCTGAGGAAAGTGGTTGAAGTAACAAGAAGAGACATGGTCCGCAACCAGACGATCCGTCAAGGCCTAAAATCCCATCCGCTGCAGACGCAAATAGAACAGTCCCAACTAAGATGGTTTGGCCATGTCTGCAGAATGGGAGAAGATCGGCTACCACGACAAGCATGGGAAACAAAGAGCCAGGGATCCAGACCTCCAGGACGACCCAGAGTCCGCTGGGAGGACAACATTAGACAATCTTTGAAGGACCGAGGAATAGAATGGAACCAGGCCAGGAAGAAGACAGCTGATAGAATAGTCTGGCGCTCTCTCTTCCAAACCTCTACACCTCACGGTAGAAGGGGAACGACTAAGTAAGTAAGATATACAGCTGATAGCATTATAAGGCAATCCATGTTCTGGAAATCCCAGGCTAAGAGAAATAGGAGAGCAAAAAAAACATGGAGAAGAGAACTAGAGACTGACATGAAAAAGATAAAAAGGCAGGGAAAGACCTTGGGCGGATGGTACAGGTCAAGAGGGCTTGGCATATTTTTGTTGAGGACATGTGCTGTACTAGGAGCTGAGGTGTAGTGATTAATTGATGATGAAGGCCACGATAGAAGACAAGTGTAAATAAGACAGAAGAAAAATTGAGGAAGCTTAGTCAGTACTAGTGTGCCAATGGTCAAGAAAATATGGGCCTAACACCGTATTCTCAATAGGCGTGTGATGGGATCCTTAGTCAGTACTGAATGTAAGAGGAAAGTATTTTTTATTGAATGAATAAATCGGGATTACAACAGCAGCAATCACCAGAACTGAAATTCAGTGGACTCTGCAAAACAGCTCTACGATCTGCATTTTACAAGTGGCTTTGACTTGCAATTAAATAACAAAAAAACTATTTGTAAATAGTGAATGGGAATTCACAGCAATAGGGTTTGGAAATCCACAGAGAACGGATAAAGATCTGAATAAATGCTGCATATTATAATCAAACTACACTTTAAAAAAATCATCACAGGCAGTAGTTAAGATAGACATGTTTTCATTCCACACATCATTTAGAGCCAAACGATACCATTCATTCATTCATAACCCTCCAGTCCCAAAGGAGCATAAGCCTTCACCAAACACATGCCAAGTCCTCCTGTCACGTGCCATCATCTCAAGTTCTTTCCACGTTCTCATCATTTTCACCTCTGTTTCCAGCTCTCTTCTCCATGTGCTTCTTGGTCTACCTCTGCCTTTCCTGCCTTGGGGGTTCCAGAACAAGGACTGCCTTGTAATACTATCAACAGGTTTCCTCAGTGTGTGTCCTATCCATCGCCATCGTCTTCTTCTCATCTCTTGTTCCACCGGCACTTGTCTAGTTCTTGTCATCAGTTCCACGTTGGTAACCTTGTCATACCATTTCCATTCCTTTATTCTACACAAGCACCCATTTATGAAAGTCTGTAGCTTTTGGTTGTTGTTTTTGTTGTTCTCCATGTCTCAGAGCCATACAATAGGACTGACTTCACATTTGAGTTGAAGATTCTTATTTTCATGTTGGATCCGATTTCTCTTGATCTCCATATATTTCCCAATGCAATGAAAGCTCCTCTTGCTTTTTGTATTCTTAGTTTGATATCACTGTCTGTCCCTCCAACTTTGTCTATATTGCTGCCAAGATATATGTACGATTCTACCTCTTGTGTTGGTGTTTCTTCAAGTTCAACCCTGTTATCATTACCTGCATTTATTCTCATTATTTTTGTCTTTCCCCTGTGTATTTTCAGACCCAATTGCTGTGACCTCTCTTCGAGTGTTTTCAATTTGTCCTGCATCTGATTACGGTTATGGGACAGAAGAGCCAAGTCATCAGCAAAATCCAGATCATCCAACTGCTTAGTCAGAGTCCACTGGATTCCATTTCTGTTTTGTGTTGTCGATGATCTCATTACCCAGTCTATTGCTAGTAAGAAAAGAAATGGAGACAAGAGGCATCCCTGTCGCACTCCTGTTCTTATCCCAAACGGTTCTGTAAGCTGTCCTTCGTGAAGAACTCTGCATGTCATGTCTTCATATGTTTTCTTTATTAAATTAATGATCTTCAGGGGAACTCCATAATGCCTTATCAATTTCCAAAGTGATTCTCTGTCTACACTGTCAAATGCCTTTTCGTAGTCCACAAATCCAATGTATAGTGGTGAATTTCATTCCAGACTTTGTTCAACTATTATTCTCAAAGTGGCTATCTGGTCTGTACATGATCTGTTTTGTCGAAAACCTGCTTGTTCATCTCTCAGTTTCTTGTCTATGGACTCTTTTTAATCTCTCAAGGATAATCCTGTTTAATACTTTTCCTGGCACTGATAGTAACATTATTCTCTATAATTTGTGCACTCTTGTAAATTTCCCTTCTTAGGCAACTTAACCAGATATCCTTCCTTCCATTCTGCTGGTATCTCTTCCTTTTCCCAGACTTTACCAAGTAATTTATATAACATCTCTGTAGCAGTGTCGATATCTGCTTTGATGGCCTCTACTGGAATGCCATCAGGTCCAGACGCTTTTCCATCTCTTAGAAGCTTTATGGCTTTCTTTATTTCTTCCTTCGTTGGTCTTTCACCGTTAATTTGTAGCTCTTCTTCTGCTGGCTGGATGTCCGGGGGGTTTTGTGGAGCTGGTCTATTGAGAATGTCCTCAAAATATTCTGTCCACCTCTTCATTTGCTCTTGTATATTGCTGAGCAGTTTTCCATTCTTGTCTTTTATGAGGCAACTTGTTTGCTTGTATTTCCCTGTTAGCTTCTTTGTGCTGCTATACAGTTCTCTCATATTTCCTTTGGCTGCAGCATCTTCTGCCTCTCTTGCCAACTCCTCAATATACTTCCTCTTGTCTCTTTTGATACTTCTTGTTAATTCTTTGTTTGCTTCTGTGTACACTTCTTGAGCCTTGGCTTTGGAACTTCTGGTTTTGCTTGTGTTTAAATCTGCTTTCTCGTTTTTTCTGTCTTTTAACTTATTGATCGTTTCTGTTGTTATCCATGCTTTTTGTTGTCATTCCCTTTTCCCCAGTATTTCTTCACATGTCTCATTCCATACAGTTTTGATTTGCTGCCAATAGTCTTCTGTATTCTCTACATCTTCCAGCTGTTGGGGTACTTGGAATTTGTTGGATATTGTGACCGCAAATTTGTCTCTTGTTTCTTGATTTCTTAGATGTCCTACATTAAATTGTTGACTATAATTTTGAATTGGTGCATATCTCTTGAGTTTCATTTTTACTTTGGCTATCAGAAGGTGGTGATCCGATGCCACATCTGCTCCTCTATATACCTTTACATCCTGCAATGATGATACTTCTTGTTTATGCATACATGATCAATCTGATTTTCTGTTCTATGGTCTGGTGATATCCATGTTGCCTTGTGTATTCTCTTATGTGGAAACATGCTTCCTCCTATAGCCAGTTGATTTGAAGCACAGAAGTTTGAGAATAGTTCCCCATTTTCATTCATTATTCCTAGCCCATGTTTTCCCATGACTTCTTCAAAGCCGGTGTTGACTGTACCTATCTTTGCATTCATGTCACCCATCAAAATTGTGATGTCTCTTCTTTTTACTTTTTCCACAACTTCCTGAAGTCTAGTATAAAATGCTTCTTTCACCAACTCTTCTTTGTCATTAGTTGGTGCATAACATTGGATGACATTTACATTTATTTTCTTTTTAGCTGTTTTAAAAGTAGCTGTTATTATTCTGGGTCCAACAGCTTCCCATTCAATGAGTGCTTTCTGTGCTTCTTTAGATATCATAAGAGCTACCCCTTCACTGTGGTGTGAACTTCCATCTTCATGTCCTGAGGACAGCACCAATTCACCTGTGATGAGTTTCTTCTTGTCTACCCCCTTCCACTTTGTTTCACACATTCCTAGAACCTCGATGTTATATTCCCTCATTTCTGCTGCTACTTGTGCCACTTTCCCTTGTTCGTTTAATGTCCAAACATTCCAGGTGCCAAATCTGGAAGTTCTCCTAGAAGAAAGAAGGTTAGTCAGTAACACAGACTCCTTTCGGCTTTCTCTGTGTTGCATCATACGCCTCCCTACGAGAGGACCTTCTCCTGTCTTGGATGGCTGTGTTTTATTTTCCTTAATTGACTTGTCCATGTTTGTTGAAGTTTTTTATGTTTTAAATTTTTTACAGGATGGGGTAACCAGCCCCATGCCCAACCCTCCTTAGTCGCTTTCTACGACATGCATGAAAGGGAACAGTGTTACTATTCTTTGCTCCCCTTTCAGGCCCCAGTAACACACAGATGAAACGATACCAGCCTTCCCGTAATTTTGAGATGTTGCCAGTTGTGATATTAGCTTTTGCCATGACAATCAACAAAGCACAGAGGCAATCATTTGATTATGCAGATATATGCAGTCTTTGCTCATGGTCAGCTTAATGAGCGCTCACATGAGAAAGGAACACATGCAGTCTTTGCTCATGGTCAACAATGAGTGCTCACATGAGGAGGGAACACAAGCAGTCTTTGCTCATGGTCAACTTAATGAGCGCTCACATGAGGAAGGAACACAAGCAGTCTTTCCTCATGGTCAGCTTAATGAGTGCTCACATGAGAAAGGAACACATGCAGTCTTTGCTCATGGTCAACTTAATGAGCGCTCACATGAGAAAGGAACACAAGCACTCTTCGCTCATGGTCAACTTAATGAGTGCTCACATGAGGAGGGAACACAAGCAGTCTTTGCTCATGGTCAACTTAATGAGCGCTCACATGAGAAAGGAACACAAGCAGTCTTTGCTCATGGTCAACTTAATGAGTGCTCACATGAGAAAGGAACACATGCAGTCTTTGCTCATGGTCAACTTAATGAGCGCTCACATGAGAAAGGAACACAAGCACTCTTCGCTCATGGTCAACTTAATGAGTGCTCACACGAGGAGGGAACACAAGCACTCTTTGCTCATGGTCAACTTAATGAGCGCTCACACAAGGAAGGAACACATACAGTTTTAAAATATGTATTCGTGACACAGGCTATCAACTTAAAAGATAGCTGCACCTTTACAAAAAATGTTGTGCTAAAGAGCTCTTATGTAGTTAGTGTTTGTTGCTGCCCTACAATACGCCACTAGGCGTGATGGCCACTTACTGCTTTGTCAGTCAAGGGATAAGGATCCACGAAGAAGAAGATGTAATTAGTCAAATTACACACTATTTGGGAGCCGCAGTAGTGCAGTGGTTTCCTAGCTCGGTGGTCCATGGTTCGAGCCCCAGTTGAGGGGGGATTTTTTTAGACCGCAGGGGGCACCGGGGTCAACCCAGTCTCATGAATTGGGTACCAGAGCAACTCTGGGAAGGTTAAGGCAGCCAGCGTGATGCTGACCACATCACCCCTGGTGTGCCGATCGTCAAGAAAATATGGGCCCAACACCATATTCCCACAATGCCTCAATGGGCGTGTAACGGGATCCTTTACCTTTACTTTTACACACTATTTACAGTAATGCAGCACGTGGCAGAAGCTGATTCCAACCTCTCAGTCTTCTAAATGTGCTGCATATGCTGAACGTTTTAATTCTTTTCTTGTCAGTGTTGTGACGGTACGCATGCTCTTATCACGATAATTGGGGTCCCAAACATGTGGTCATCATAAATGTGGGGTCATGTTATTGTGAGGTAATTAACTTTACAATTGTATGCCAGTCTGTCCAGATAAGACGTTTCTCTGTTAATGGGAGTGAGAAAGAGAGTTCTTCAGTGTTATATAGAACCAGTCCTGACATATGGGAGTGAGTCGTGGATACTTAGTAAACAAGTAGGGAAAGCACTAGAGGCCACAGAGATGTGGTTTTACTGAAGAATATTAAAAATACCACCGACAGCCAAAAAGAGTAATGAGGATGTCATGAAAGAGGCCAAAGCGCAAAGGAAACTTATTTCACAAGTTAGAAAGAAGCAATCCACTTTTTTTGGGCATGTTATGAGAAGAGGAAAGCTGGAATATATCATAACAACAGGTAAAATTGAAGGAAAAAGATACAGAGGAAGACAAAGAGAGCACATGCTTGACAGTTTTACATCGTGGCATGGAAGGAGGTCCACAACAGAATTGATAAATTGTACTGGAGACAGGAAGTTGTGGAGAGACATGATCTCCTACTCCACTAGGCATGGAACTTGAAAAAGTCCAGATGCAGATACATTACAGCATTTGTTAAGAAAATAACACCTTACTTGTGTTGTATGATTTCTTCATTTTTTGGGTGTGTTTTTGCTTTAATTTCTACAGTAGCTGGCCCTATGCTTATCCATCCTTGGTCTCCATTTACGACATGCCTGGTAGGGTAACATTGTTACTATTCTTTGCCCTTCTAATATCAGCTTATTTACAGACATTCATACCAGTAGAACGGGACCCAAGACGCATCAAAAGTGAGGAATGCAGTAAGCGACCCATAGCTTGACTGCCTGCGTCAGGGTCAGCGAACGATAGCTGACCAAGATGCTCCTCCACCACTGCAGTCTGGCTGAGGAGTAGGGATCGAAGAGGGAAGACAAACTCGGTCCCAAAAAATGCCTTGCGGAAGTCGGATGTGTCGGCCGAAAGGCTCAAATACCGCAGCTTTGCTGCAAACGGACACAACGCAACCAACGTCCTTTTCAGGACGAACGAGGAAGAAGAATACCAGTAGAACAGGTGTTGAGAATAGGTAGACCTAGAAATATACGTCATATAGTAAAACAGTAGGCTAGGCTATATATCAAGAATACAAATTAATATATAAGGATTGGCGAGGATATGGAGGGAAAATTAAAGTCTAGTTGAAGTTCTCGTACAATAAATATGGATAATAGCAAATAAATAATTATTTAGGTATGACATCCAGGGCTTTCACACTCTCCTCGCACTTATTAACACCGTGACAGATATTGGGAAATTACAATCTTACACATTCACATTCGCACAATTTGACATATAATTTACTCCGTTTGCAATATTTGGAAAATAGAAGAAATGTTACCATGATGAGGTATTGGCAATTGAAAATATTATCCGGAGTACATATATCCTAATTATAACTCATCGGAGGGTGAACATGGTATTTTCTTGATAAATTAAAGAAAAATACTCTTCTTATCGGCCATACTTACACACTATAGGGGTGGGGGGTGGGGGGGGGGGGGGGGTGGGGGGGGGGGGGGGGGGGGGGGGGGGGGTGTTAACCACCAGCGCACCTAGGGGGGGGCCCCCCCCCGCCCTCCCGCCGCCGCGGGGCCCCCCGCCGCCTCCCCCTGGCCCCCCGCTTGTCACCGGGCTGGCACGATAGTTGGGGGGGGCCGGGGGTGGAAAATGTGGTCACATTATTTTTAAGTACCGGTAATAAAATTTTACTATTTCCAGCAGTATTGTGGAGTCGGAGTGGTGGTTTTATGCGGAGTTATTACTGGAGTCTGAGTCTAACCCATTCTTTTCCGACTCATTACATTAGTGGAGTCTAACAAATTCTTATCCGACTCCACAACCCTAATTTCCAGCCAGTCTGTCCACATATGCTTAAGTGAAACTAATTAATTTACAATAAATAGAAAGGAGAATGATACCATGATGATCATCATCATCATCAACTGCAATCTCCACAACGAAGGTTGGCTGTAATGGATCTCCAACGTCTTCTGTCTCTTGTCTTGGTGGTGCACTCTGATAGACTCTTTCCTGTCCATCTCTTGATGTTATGTTCCCACTTATAGCGCTGTCTTCCCCTTGCACGTTTGCCTTCAACTCTCCCTTCTATTATGGTCTTCTGCAAGGTGTTATGCCTTTTTATGCCATGATCATGTATCGGCAATTGAAAATGTTATCTGGAATTAGTGACACTATATATTCTAATTATAACTCATCAAATGTTGCATGGAATATTTTTCTTCATAAATACAAAAAAAAATATGAAGAGGCCAAGAGTTTTATCAGAAGCAGATAAAGAATTAAGCAGGCCACCGGAAGAACTTCTTCTTCTTCCTTCTTCCTCGTTCGTCCTGATAAGGACATTGGTTGCGTTGTGTCCGTATACAGTGAAGCTGCGATATCTGCATCTTTCGGGCCGACACATCCGACTTCAGCATGGCATTTTTTGGGACCGGGTTTGCCTTCCCACTTCGATCCCTACTCTCTCAGCCAGACTGCAGTGATGCAGCCTGTTTCCAGGACCACTACTTGGAGGTGGAGTAGGGTCTTGGTCAGCTATCGTTCGCTGACCCTGACGAAAGCAGTCAAGCTATGGGTCGCTGACTGCATTCTCTACTGCTGCATCTTTGGGTCCCCACCAGAAGAACGATGTATCATCGTTGTCGTCGTCATCATCATCATAATCGTCATCATCATACTTTAGCTCCGCAAGGACCACATCCTTCAACACACTTGTGTCAGGTTCTCCTGTCCTGTGCCATCCGTTCAAGACATTTCCGTATCTTATTTATCTCTTTCATTTCTGTCTCCTGAAACTGGCACATGCTATAACAGAATATTAAACTGATATATAAAGGCGACCACTTCTTACAGGGGCTCACTCTGGGTTGAGGACTCCGCGACGTGCCTGGCCAATCTGGGCAGTAGTTACGATATTGGTTTAAGATAATATCCTAATTTACACGTTTGAAACTGACAATCCAGCATTACGCGATTGCCTTGGTTTATTTTCTCGAGTTTGTTGCGCCATGACATCTTCAAATGGTAGTTTCTATTCGTTGTGCCGCATCGCGCACCCCTCTGTTCAGCTTCTCCAGTCTTTCGGCTTCTCCAGTCCGATGTGATAGGAAACTCTTTACAGAACGTTACAACAGGAGATAAGCTGGTCATCAAATGTGACCCTCCCCTGTCGGACAAGTGTTTCGGCCCTTTATCTTCTTTACACTCGGAAGGGGGGGGGGGGGGAGGCCAAATAGGGTTACGATTCCCAAGTGTCCGCCTCCTGTTACCTTTTTGTGCATGTGCTGGGAATTGAACCCACTCCACCTTGGTTGCGACTTTCAGTTTCAATAATAGTTGTATCCCTGCTACCAGCTAGAGGACATTGTGAAAGTAACCGTTAACCATAATGTTGTCTATAAATTATTGTCCTGAATTCCATAGCTCGTTGCGGTTGTTCCACATGCAACACGAGGCCCTTTCAGCTATTTCACCGAGCCTCTTAAGTACCATCGTCTCGGCTGTCCTTTCATATCCAATAGTTTCAGTAGATCCTACACAGTAGATCTAGGTAACCACTGGACCTCTTGCACCTATCTCTAAAGCTATGACTTTAGCTGTGAACTCGTCATGTTTCAAGACCATGACCAGATCATTATATTTAGCCAATTTGAATGAGTGTCGGTCATTTAATATGGATTCAAATGGCACTGTCAGCTGAAACATTATAATCTGATGCGACGATGGGGAGTGTGTAGTACTATATCTGGTCGTCTTCGAGATCTCCTAACGATTTCCGGGTATGTCCTTCGCCCAGGTAGATCTACTGCCATCTCCTAGTTATTTGCAATCAAGAATAGATGGTAAACTGATATTTAGTTTGGGATATGCTGACTTTCCATCGCTCAGAAAGTATGTATTTGTGGTAATTGTTATTGTTGAACAGAATCGACATCGTTGCACTCTGGGCAAACCCATAGGTGCTCAGTCTCCCTCAGTAAACGTCGAAGAGTGTGAATGCTAACTGTTCCTGTGCTGGTTGTATGCACGACGGATGCGTCCTCTAATACGTCCATCTCTGCTAGCCATACGTTTGATGCCAAACTCCAACAGTCTTAACCTTGATGATTCATCTATTGCAGTGTCATTCTTTAACAGGCGATCATTAATTGTTCTCACTATCTCTCCCTTATCCATATCCAGTGTCCCCACTGTGGGTGCTCTTGATGCTAGTCTGTCAGCTCTCTCATTAACACATACCCCTGCATGACCAGGACAGTAGATTCACACCAGCTCTTGTAGACTCGAAGCTTCTATGAATGTTTTCCATTCATGCCGCAACAAACCACTTTGAACCTTTCGAAACATGGACTGAGAGTCTGACACGATGACTGCCCTTGTTAATGAAGTTTCAGTTAGCCACCTTAAGGCTGCTGTAACAGCCTCGACCTACATTCTCATGCTGGAATTTGTTATCGTGTGAGCCCCGCTTTGTTCGGCGACGATTCTGCCCTGTACCCTAGCAGAGAAGTCCCAACCTGATTTCTCACCACGGATCACAGACCCATCTGTATACACAATGGCATCATTTTCCCCGGCACAATCAAGTATCAGTTGATTAATTTCCAGTTCTGCTTTTCCATTGCCCCAAGTTCTACACTCTCTGCCAAGGGTGATGATGTTTTGCTGGTAGTTAATCCAGTTCTCACCTGACATACTGTTACCAATCTGGTTGCAATGCATATGTTCAACTGATGTAGTAAGGCTGATATATATACTGCTATGGTGGTAGTGGCTGGTGATGTATCGTGCTGTAATATGACTAATCGCGAATGTGTGACCTGGTAGTTCGTCGAGGTGGACGTCTATGTATCAGTGCAGACTGGTATCACCACACGTAACGTACAAGAGTGTGTGTGGCATTCATCACCTTGAAGGATGTAGATGTGAAGTGGATGGAGTCAAAATATAGATAAACAGCTGTGTACGTTTTGATCATTTATTATGGTCACAGCAACAAGACGAAGACGACTCCATGTAAGTATGACACAGGAACATGGCGGATATGAAAACAGTTCACAACAATGGCATGTACATAAGTTTCAATAATTATCTGCTTATCAAAGTGTTGCAGCCTCCAAGATATCTCTCAGTCTACCACTAGCAGAAAAACCCCGTATTACACAACGGGTAAATACTGTATAAACATCCAACAGTTTCTTTCTGACTCATCAAAGTCATTCTTCTTAAGTCGACCTCCCAAACATGGCGGGCGACGAAATTAGCATAGTCCATCCCTCTAATCGGACGTATCGAAGATAGGCTGTCCTTTCGAAGATAGGCTTATACAACTCCCTTGTACATCAGGCGAGTTTTCATTTTCAAAGTTATAATAACTAATAACCCATCTGTTCTTCCACTCCAGATAGTTATATATATTAGGCCTCTATCAAACAGTACACACTGTGGATTCCTCTTCTGTAGACATAAGTGTCTGAGTTCAAAATATACCACCAATCATGCGGGTTGTAGAAGATTATCTATTCTCATGGGTCTCTGTGTGTAAATCTAGAAAAACAGTCCTAGATGGCTCCAACGAGCGTAACAAGAGGAATGCTCTGCCTTCCAACCATTTGTGAGCTCTTGTCACTGGTTGACTCAAAAATATGATCCTTACAAAGGAAGTGTGAAAGTTTCGTAATATTACCTTGATACGAATTCCTAACACCACTTAGAAGCAACTGTCGTCTTCCTGACGAACAGAAAATAACACCGGGGACTCTAAATACAGTGGAAGAGTTTCCATCCCCAAAAGGCAATGCAGAGAAATAATCAGACATTCCGTCTGACAGACCCAGAACAAAAACACGGCCCCCCGCCGGAAACCTTCATCAAAAAACTTCCTTAGTTTGGACATGCGCAGTTCGCATCCCCTCTGACCTATCCAGTCAGCTGGGGTCATCTTTTAAAGAGGAGTAACTACATATATACTTTCCCTCAAAGCAAAAGATGAGTATTCGCCCTTAGATTATGGTTCCAATGAAGAATACATTAGACCCAAAAATCTTATTCAACATATAACAAGCATACAGACAGACTACATTATCAGTTATGAAAAACTGCACGTAACACATACTCCACTCTTCCCCTTTGAATATATTTTCAACTGTGGTCACCTGCTTGATCGTTGTCTCTGCCTGTGCCATCCATGACATCCCTCTCTTTATTCTTGCTCCCTTAATGTCAGCTATGTTTCCATGCAGGGGGTGCCGTTTGTCTGTTGTTACTTGCACTTAGGCTTTTGCTTGGGCCATCGTATATCTGGATCTAATCGACAGCACTCCAAGCATGTACCTAATGGGGGTATCTCGCGTACAGCCCAAGACTATACGCATCCCTTCATTTTGACTGCGTTGTAGTCGTTCACATTTTGTTACTGACAGCGTTAGTATTCCCAGCCCATACACAATGACCAATATGACTAGCTGATGATAAAGAAGAAATCGTAATCTTTGCTCCAGAAACGCCGCGGCCATTATTTTCAGGGCTGCTAGACCTCTCCTGCATTTTTGTGTGATTTGTTCAACATGGTACTTATACGAGAGCCCGCGATCGAATGTAACTCCAAGGTATTTCAGCTTTTCTTGCCTTTCAATTTTCTGTCCATCGAGAGTAAAATCTGTATTTGTTTAAAATAGTATTTGTGGTACTCGGTCTGACTTCGCTGTTCGCCCTCGCCCTTACCAGGTCTGTATGTTACCGCACAAATTACTCTCATTAGGTGTACCAAATCATGTTCATATCAAGAAATATCTGCCTCAATTTATAGCTTTATAGGACGGGAGAAGTAAGTCATTATAATTTATTTTAATTGGGGTATTAGTGTGTTTTGGACTGTAATTATTTTGTATAATATCTAATATCTACCTGAACGAATTTAACCGGAAAAACGTGAATGCGCCTGCGCCTAATTGCAGCTTTGGGAAATTGTTGAAACTGTCAACAAAATGAAAAGTCGGCTGCATGAGAAGACTTGTCAGTAATACACGGTCTGTCAATACGTTACCAAGGTAGGATATTCAAGGATAATGCACATATATCTGAAGCAAAACGGCTGACTGTTTTTCCCTGAGCTTTATGAGTTGCTGCATTGTGTTGTCAGGGAAGCGTTCACTGAATATACGTTTCTACCGTAGGTCTGACCGACGTGATTTGCCTTTGAATTCGAGTTGTTCTAAGAGCTGAAGTGTGTTCCAAATGGGTGAACAGTTGTGAAAATAACAGCTCTTAATAAACATAATACAGAAAGCAAGAACACTATGAAAACGTTAAAGGCCTCGCTGTAGAATAACTCCCAGATTTGGTTTTCACGACGAAAACGAATAACAACACTGAATGGGTTAGGCTATAGTGAAGAAAGTGGGACGTGCTCTTCAATGACATCTTATTAATAAGTCGCCCGCGTCGTTAAGGTTAGAATTAAGGTTATGGTTGGGTTTAAGATTCCTAATCCTTATCCCCTTATTGCAGTGTCACTGACTTCTTTTTTATGGCCGTATCGAACACACACCCCATTGTGCTTCATTTAACCCACTGAATGTGTTTACGAAAGGCACAAATGCCTCTTATTACTGCTGAAATGCAGAACATTTCAGTGCACTACTACATGTCTGAGTATCTATTGGTTTTGGGAGGAAAGCTGTATATTGTTGGTAGGCTACTTGCTAGAATAATATGTTGTATAAATTACATTGTGTAAAAATAAACATGCTTATATCATGTGAAATTCTAGATAGGCCTACATTCTAAAACTGAGAACTAAACTCACAAAAATCGTTTGCCCTATCAAGGACGGATTCAGAATATTTCATTTTGATTGCCATTCAGCATCTGTGGAGCATAGATCTTCAGTCATTTCATCCAAAGCCTCTTGTCATGTGCCATCTGCTCAAGTTCTCTCCATGTATTCTTTATACTCTAGGCCTATCTTTAAAAAAAAAAAAATTAAGTCAGTCTCTAGTTCTCTTCTTAATTTTTTTTTTTTTTTGGACAGTCTCTATTTCTTTCACTTGAAGAACACTGAACAAAGATTGCTTTGTAATGCTATCAGCTGGTTTCTCTATATAATAGCCCTTTCAGTCATAACTGACTATGGGAATGTGCCATCGAGGTGACAGCCCTCAGCTGCTTATTTTCCTGGTGTTCCTTTCGATGTTTTCTCCTCTCTTCTGCTTGCTGTGAGAGCTTTTTTTTGCCCAATCTGAGGTGGCGCCATAGATTGCATTGCCACTTGGTGCGATAAGTAGCTTCGTCCTCCCAGGTTGCTGGATTTATGTTCAGTGCCCTCATATCTCTCTTGTACACATCTTTGAATCTCAGCTATGGTCGTCCAACTGTTCTTTTGCCATCTGCCAGTTGTCCGTAGAAGGTATCTTTGGGATGCGACGATCTTCCATGCAGCAGACATGGCCAAGCCTGCGCTGTCTAAGCAGTGTAAATATACATTGAAAGCCAGCACGTGACAACACCTCGACATTTGTCACTTTGTCTTTCCACAAAATACTGAGGATGTGGCGTAGACACCGTAGATGAAAGGTATTGAGCCTTTTTTCTTGCTTAGCATAGGTTGTCCATGTCTTGCTGCCATATAGAAGTGTGCTGATGATGCAGGCGTTATATACTGGAGCTTTGGTCTTCGTTGTGAGTTTGTAGTTTCCCCAAACACGCGTTGTGAGGCAGGCAAAGGTAGCTGCAGCTTTGCCAATGCGACTGTCAATTTCTGTGTCCAGAGAGAGTTTGTCGTTGATGGTAGAACCTAGGTATGTAAAGTGGTGCACCACAGCCAATTCATAGTTATCGATAGTGATAACTGGTGCAACATCCACATCCTAACTCATCACATTTGTTTTCTTTTTTTTTTAGACTTATTGTGAGGCCAAAGTCCTTGCATGCTTCGGTGAAGTGATTCATCAAGCTCTGAAGCTCCTGTTGAATTTGAGTGACAACTGCAATGTCATCAGCGAATAACAAGTTTTTTATAGTGACCCTTCTGATTTTTGTTTTTACCTTCATCCTTGCGAGGTTAAACAGTCGGCCATCTGATCTAATGTTAAGGCATACTCTTTCGGTTGCATCTCTGATTGCATGTTTCAAGAGTAAGGCAAAGAAGATCCCGAAGAGGGTTGGAGCCAGAACACAGCCTTGTTTAACGCCACTGCATATGTCAAAGGGCTATGATCTGCTTCCAGCATATTGGACTGTACCCTTCATGTCTTCATGGAATGACTTTATCATTTCCAGCGATTTAGCGTGGAAGCCTATTTTCAGGAGGATTTTGAAGAGTCCATCCCTACTAACTAGGCCAAATGCCTTAGTGAGGTCTATAAAGGCGATATATAAAGGCTTTTTCTGCTCTCTTGATTTTTCCTGAAGCTGGCGGAGAGAAAAGATCATATCTGTTGTTGATCTACAGGCTCGGAGTCCACACTGTGACTCTGGATATATGCGCTCAGCTTACTTATGTAGTCCCATTAAGATGACTCTGGCAAAAACCTTACCAACAATACTAAGAAGAGAGATGCCTCTGTAGTTATTGCAATCACTTCTGTCTCCTTTATTTTTATACAGTGTTACAATCTTGGCATCTCGCATGTCTTGAGGAATAGTTGTCTCTTCCCAGCACTGGCACAGTACCATATGCGGGGGATGTAATAGCGTGCTCTTACAACATTTGATTAAATCAGGAGGAATCCTATCACTGCCTGGTGCTTTGCCAGAGGCCAAGCTATCAATAGCATTGCTGAGTCATCCAGCTCCTCCACAGTTGGCAGACATTTGACAGTGTCAAGGGCTGCAGGCGTGATGGTATTTTCTCTAGCATAAAGCTCAGAGTAGTGCTCGACCCACCTCTCCATCTCCTTACCCTTATCAGTTAGCTTCTCTCCAGTGATGGTTTTTAGCTGTGCCTTCTTGCTTTTTTGGAGGACCAAAGGCTTTCTTTATGCCATCGTACATTTGTCTAGTGTTGTCTGTTTGCGCAGCGGTATGGTTTCCTGTATGTTTGTCCTATTCACTACCAGAATCTTTTTCTCACTTCTGGTTCCTCTGGTGCTTGTCTGGTTCTCTCATCCAGTTCCATGCAGATGATTCAATGTTAATTCTTCTATTCTTCACAAGCACACATTTATGAAGACTGTGACTTCATCATTTTTCCTTTCACTCCTCATGGAGCCACTGCATCTGCCCCCTTGCAGAAAGTCTGCATAAAGCATTCACATGCTCTTGAGCAGTGGTTTCTGTAGCAATTTGTTTTTACATGATGAGGTTGCTAGCCTCATGCACAGGTTCATATTTGTTACCTTGTACGACATGCCTGAGGGAGCAGTATATCTATTCTTTCTTCATCTCATAAGATACCCCCCCAGTACCTACATATGGCTGTGACTTCTTGATTGTTTTTGTTTTTTTCCATGTTTTAGAGCAAAACAATGAGATTGTCTTGACATTTAAGTTGAACATTCTAATTTATGTGTGTTTGACTTGATTTCTTTTCATTTATCACATATTTCCCAGTGCAGTGAAAGCCCCTCTTGCCATCAATCTACTTCTTATTATGATATCATTGTCTATTCCTCCAGGTTTGTCTGTGTTGCTGCCAAGATGAATGTATGAGTTAAATAAGACAAAAACTGAGAGGAAAAAAACCCTTAGGAAAATATTGTACAAAACAATTAATATGAGGTGCATCAGGCTGGCAACCTAATATTGTAAAACAAATTGTCACAGAAGCCGTCACTGTGTGTGTGTGAGTGTTTGGTGCAGGCTTCCTGCAAGGGAACCAGGTGCAGTGGTGGCTTTATGCTTCATTGCAGTCCTTGTTCTGCAGTCCCCTGGGTGAGAGAAACAGAGGGAGACCAGAAACACATGGAGAAGGGAATTAAACATAGTCATGATGGAGACAAAGGAGATGTGGAAAGACCTTTAAAGGATAGCACAAGACAGGAAGACTAAGTGTATATTTCTTGAAGGCATGTGCTTCACAGGGGACTGAAAGGTAATGATGGTGATGGCATGTGACTTAGCTACTTCTTTTTTTAATGAGAAGTAGTCATTGGTATGGTTAGCCATTTCCTTTTCTTCTCCCCAGAGGCCATCATGACAGCAATTGTATGAGGACCAGTTATCCAGTGTTATACTTGAGAAGAAGGTGTTTACATGATCTGCCACAATGGATGGCTATGTAAATGGTACAACTGGGGCTGCTGGTTGTGATGAAGTTGATAAAGATGAGGAAGAGACAGGAGCTGCCAATTCCTCATGGCATCCAGACTCTGAACTTGTTTCCTTAGAAGGGCATTTGGAGCATCTAAGACTTCTGGATGATGACTCTGAGGAACCTGATGGGCAGCGGAGCTCACTAAGTCTTGATGATGATGGAGGCACTCACTTTGAACCTCATTCTCAAGAGACTGTCATTAGACGTGGCATGCCAGTACGAGATGTGAATGTTGGTAGTCCCACACTGCATGAAGGATCTGATGACAATGATGTTGTTTTTAACCCAGCACAGAGGTTGAATTTCGATGAAGATGATGGTGATGGTGATGAAGATGATGGTGATGAAGATGATGATAATGATAATGAAAATAGTTTGGAAGTGGCAACTGACATTGTTGACAACAGCACTGTTGCGAACAGAGAGTACATACCTCACAGACCGGTTGTGAATGGCTCAGATGTGGATGAACATGTGGCTTATGGTGGCATTCCCACAGCACAGGATCAGGGTCAGAATATACGCATTATTGAAGGCCATGATTCATCATTATTAGATGATGGTGGCAATCCAACATTTGGATTTAACTTTCTTCAGTCACAGATGATTAATTTGCCTCTCATATCCCCAGTGAATTTGAGCTCAGGTTTGGGAAACAACAGCAGAATGGAAGATGAGGTTCATAATTTATATGACAGTTTAGAAAGAGAAGATGGTTCTAGCCTTTATGGAGAGACTGATGACCATGTTGGGGAAAACAACACATCAGAATACTTCGGAGCTGGAAGTATGTCACTGATAGTTGCAAATGTACCTGTTTCAGACTGTGATTCACTTTGGGCGCAGGATGACAGCCCTGATCACGGAAGTTACCTCCCTCATTCCCAGCAGCATTTTCATGGTGGCCATGCTACGGAGCGAAATTTTTCAAGACACCAGAGTCCACAACGAAACTATCAGGTGGATGCCTCAAGCGTATTTGTTCCTAAAAGAAGGGGTGATGGATTTGTCGGAAAGGGTAATATGGGAGGCTATGGAGATGTACGTGGGGCAGAAGAAGACAATGATGCACTTACTCTAGAGCTTAGTGAAGAAGGTCTTTCACATGCTACCCAATTGTATGCTCAGCCAGTTTCAGGCAGCAGCATGTCAGCCATGGCTGGCACCACAGGAAATAGCACTTGTAAAGGGGATACAAGCATAAGACATCACCAGTCACATAATGACTGGCCCAGTAACCGACTACCTGGTCTTAATAGCAATCAGTTTTGTTCTTTTGATAATGCTGCCAGTAGGTCGGTCCATCCAGGACCATCAAATTCACAACCCAAAAATCTTATGTGGAGTCAGAACTTGCCTAAAGATGAATCAAAGGCGTCCAGTCATGTTGAGGGGGATGGGGTAGAAACACACTCAGATGAAAGACAAGCCGGAGCCGGAAGTCTCTCAGTTTCTAATAATCAGAAG
This sequence comes from Oreohelix idahoensis, assembly GCA_024509875.1. Lineage (NCBI taxonomy): Eukaryota > Metazoa > Mollusca > Gastropoda > Stylommatophora > Oreohelicidae > Oreohelix > Oreohelix idahoensis. Next base: position 570,248 of record JAMPIV010020825.1, on the reverse strand, counting down.
TCAACCGGTGACTCTAACCACTCTGCCAGAAGGCCAGTTATTAGTAAGATTCAAACTCGCAGACCTGCTGTGCAAGGTTCAGCCTCATCAGGGGACAACAAAAGATCAGGAGTGGTTAATTCACGCCAAGGGGCAGTTTCTGCTAGGAAAACCATCCCACCTGTCAAATCTGGAAGTCACAGTGACACAAGTGGGAGAGGCAAAACAGTGGTCTCTAGACAGAATAGTGGGGGAGAACAGGTCAAGGGCAACAATGGTGGGGTATCATCTGCAGGTGGTGCACAGGCAAGGATGCCACAGGGTCAGACATCTGCTTTCTCCATGGCATCTCGTTCCAACTCTCACACATCCCTTACCTCAAATGCAAGTAGCACAAACAGTAGGGTAGGTGGAGTTGGGAAGGAGTCCCATATGACCTCAAACCCTCAGGCATCATTAGCGTGGGACATGGCTCAGCTTACTGTTAAAAGTGAATCAAATCATCCCATGTCAGTGGCACGGAGATTAGCAGGTGGCAAAGGAGACACAAGTCATGCACCCATCCAGCCGGCCCATTCAGGTGCTGGAATGCCTCAGCAGCTTCATCCCTCACATCCCCAGCTTTCCACTTCTTCTGATAGGATGCGCCCAAACATGGGTCCACTGCCTGACCCTCACAAGCCCCATTCCTTCAGCAAGCAGAGTTCCAAAATTAATCACTCTCAGAATCCACCCAGTATTGGTGATAATGTGAATGAGCTACAAAACTGCAGACCTCCAGATCCACAGATGTCACATCATCTTAATGACAATCAGCACCACTGCAATATTGGGAGCAGTGGGTCAAGCAGCAGAAATCCACAAAGTCAAATCCAGCAACATCATTATTATCCACATCAGCCACTTCCTGCTCAGTACCTGACCTATGGTAGCCAGCAAATGTCCTACCAGAGCTGCCAAACAGGGTTCCCCATCCAGGCAGCTTATACTCAGGGTACTAGCCCATCTGGTTCTGAGGGTAGCCATCATAGCTGTAGAGAAGCAGTGGCTACTCAGGTGGAAGCATTCAAAAGACAAGGACCCAGGCTTTCTCCCAGTGAAGTAAGTAAAGGATAACATATGTAAGTGTGTTATATACACACATGCTCTCTCTCTCTCTCTCTCTCTCTCTCTCTCTCTCTCTCTCTCTCTCTCTCTCTCTCTCTCTCTCTCTCTCTCTCTCTCTCTCTCTCTCTCTCTCTCACGCACGCACGCGCGTGCACACACACACACACATTCTTGCCATATTGTTGATACTAATTTAAACAGTGACTTTAAAAATGGTAAATATTATTTGTTGTTTTTTTCCTTGCCATATTGTTGAGCTTTTCTGTACCTTTATATGCCATCCTTTATCTCTTTTCACCAACAGTTTTTTCTGTTGTCACAAGGTGTTTTATCTCATATGTGTTTTCAGAAAATAGACTTAAAACTTAATTTGAACAGTAGACATTAAAAACTATGTATATTAGTTTTTGCCACATTGTTGAACTTTTCTGTATCTTTATTTGTCATTCTTTTTAATCTTTTTCCCAAAAGTTTTGTTTGTTGTCACAACGTGTTTTACCTCATGTGTGTTTTCAGAAAAGCCCATTTTACCCATACATTTTTTTTGGCATGAATTGTCATCGTTGAAAGTTGATTCTGTTTTCCTTAATTTCTGTAGAGTAAAGGATCTCGTTACATGCCCATTGAGGCATATTGGGAGTATGGTGTTAGACCCATATTTTCTAGACCATCTGCACTCTAGGGGTGATGTGGTCAGCATCACACCAGCTGCCTTAACCTTCCCAGAGTTGCTCTGGTACCCAATTCATGAAGCTTGGTCAACCCCGGAGCCATTTGCGGTCTAAAAAATCCCACCTTAACTGGGAATCGAACCATGGACCACCAAGCTAGGAAGCCAGTGCACTAACCACTGTGCCACCGCAGCTCCCTTTATATGTTATAGACCTTCACAAATCTGAATAAAAGCAATGTAATTAATAGACTCAAACAAGGATATACGTGTGTGTACACACACAGAAAAATGAATGCATACTTGAAGTGCTTATAACTCGCACATAAGTTGAGACTGAATTTTGCTATTTTCCAAGAACAGAATAGAATAATGCTAGATGTCAAATAATTATGACATTAGATTATTACTTGTGAAACATACTCTAGAACAGTGGTGGCCAAGCTAAGGTTGGCCGAGGGCCAAATTATGGTAAAAGGTAAGACCTGAGGGCCAGACCTATAAAATCCTTAAAAAACAACGTTCTGATATTTAGTTTTACATATATAATGAACCACGTACAGAAAGCAACGGCAAACTACTGTACTGCACATCTGCCAAGACATGTATACCAGTCTTCGAACTGAAATTACTGTTTAAAAAAAATATAATGAATCTGTTGTTTTAATTTGTTTTATAATTTGTAATATGACATGTAATTATTTATTTCAAACATACATTTGTGTTATTTCATTGTGAAGAGTGTGGCTTCAATCAACAATAAGAGTCCAGCCAAAAACAGGTTGGCGGGCCGGTCAAAACAGGTTGGCGGGCCGGATCTGGCCCGCGGGCCGTAGTTTGGCCACCGCTGCTCTAGAAGATCCTCTTCATCTTAAACCATGCACACTGAAAGATTTGAGGCAACAAATTAAAACTGTGTTTCACTGTTAAAGTAGCAACAATGCAGAATGCCAGTCAGTTTACTTATTGCTGTGAACATTCCGTCACGGCAGGTGGTCGACATTTTGAGTATTAGTGACTTTAAATGTGAACATGCCATAAATCTATTTCAAATGATAATTTCAGTTGTAAGCATTCAGAGTGTGTATACCTGTTTTTTTAAATAGATATCTTGTATGTATGTGTGAGTGTTTGTGTGTGAATATGTTTACATACATATATATTCACTCTTTCATATAACCGACAGACCATGTATCTGGGCTAAACGAGGCAAAAACCTTTTTTAAAAAAAAAAGCCATCTCTGCCTTTTGTGACCAGCAGTATCTATGGACTAAGATCCTAACACACTGATCGACTCTGTGTCCGTTAGTAACCAGCAAAGAGTAATTCACTTAGAGCAGGGCTTCTTAACTTATTTTTGTACCATTGAACACTTTGATAGTTCGGTGATGGCTACGGACCCCTTCTTAGAAAATATACAATGTTGATGTTGTTATTGATCCAGTGGCACTTGGGCTCTTGCTCTTCGGGCTAATGCCATGTAGTGATATCTGCATGTTTTTGCAAGTTACTTCTTCTTCTTCTTCTTTGATCCTTAGCCGCCGACCGTCAAAGCAGTCAGTGGCCATCACGCCTAGTGGCGTCTTGTAGGGCAACAACAAATTGATTCCACTTTGCTCGGTTGGTGGCCATCCTTCGTACAGTGCCCCAACTCTGATTCATTCTTTGCATCTCAGCCTCCACAGTCCTCCGCCAGGTTGTTTTTGGTCGGCCTCTCTTTCGTTTTCCTTCAGGGGTCCAAAGCATAGCTGTTCTTGTGATGGCTTCGGGGTCTCTTCTGAGGACATGCCCAACCCAGCTCCAGCGTCTGCCAGCTATGATGGTGTGCATGTCCTCTTGCTTGCTCCGAGTAAGCAGATCTTTTGCAAGTTACATAAATACATAATTAAAAATTTTACATTTTCAATAGTAGGTTTTGTACATGGAACCCCGACCCCATTTAGTTCCCGGGATCTCGTATGAGCTAAAGAAAGAATAGGACTACTGCTACATCATCATGTAAAATAGATTGCTACAGGAACCATCGCTGCAAGAGCATATGTACGCTACAGGAACCATCGCTGCAAGAGCATATGTACGCTACAGGAACCATCGCTGCAAGAGCATATGTACGCATATCAATATTTTTATTTATTTATTTTATCTTTAAAGATGCATTCCCAATTGGATAATGACATCATTGTTGTTCTCCAAGTCATCTGCAAAATCCAGATCATCAAGCTATCTAGTCAGATTCCACTGGATTCCATTTTTGTTGTGTGATGTCGATGTTTTCATAACCCAATCTTTTGCTAGTAAGAAAAGAAATGGCGACAAGAGGCATCCCTGTCTCACTCCCGTTCTAATCCTAAACGGTTCTGTAAGTTGTCCTTCATGAAGAACTCTGCATGTCATGTCTTCAAAGACCCATGAAGACATGACAAGAGCATGTGTACGCATATCAATATTTTTATTTATTTATTTTATCTTTAAAGATGCATTCCCAGCGCAGTCACTTGGATAATGACATCCAGGGTATGGAAGAAGTACGAAGCCACTTACATAGCATGTTGCACATGGGAACTGAAGCCTCTCTGACAGGTAATCTTTTGATGGTTGGTGTTTTTTTCCATTCATTTATTCATAACCATTCAGTTTTCAAAGGAGCATGGGCCTTCTTCCAACTCATGCCAAATCTTCCTGTTATGTGCCATCTGCTCAAGGTCTTTCCATGCCTTCCTTAACCCTTTTGTATTTATCTCCAGGTCTCGTCTCCATGTGTTTTTCTGTCTCCCTCTAACTCTCTTCCTTGTTCTGGAATCCCCTGGGTTAAACAAGCAGAGTTGGCTGAGGGGCACATGGAGAGGAGAATTGGAGATTGAGATGGTCATGAATGGACCTGGAGCTGATTGCAATGGACAGGAAGACTTGGCATACGTTTGTTGAAGGCCCATACTCCTTTGGAAGTTGAAGGGGAGGGGTGATGATGATATTTTAAGCTTGATGACTCTGGCTGGACTAAAAACTTGAGTCTGTCCTTCTCTTGTTTCACTTCTTGCGGAGTAAGGGACCATCATTGCCGTAGCTCCAATGCAGAAAGCCTATATCAAAGCATATATGTGCTTGAAGTGGCACTTGTTGTAGCAATGTGTTTTACATGGTGGGATTACCAGCCCAATGCACAACCTCACCTTAGTGGGTTTATATGACATGTGTTGTGGGAACCTATTCCTTCCATGTCTCATAGTAGATCTTTGAGTACCACCTCCATTATAATTTTCCTTTGTGCTCCTAATGGATTGTGGGGGCCACCACTGCAGCGGGTCCCCTTGCAGGAAGCCTGCACCAAGCATTCACATGTTCTAGTAGAGTTGGTTTCTGGGCTAGTTTGTTTTACATGATGAAGTGAGAACCACACTCATCATCATCACCCTTCTTGCACAATTGACTTCAACTCCTTCCTTCCATTTTGGACTTAGCAAGGTGTTGTCTTCTTATATGGTCAGAATATTTTAGCTGTCTAACTTTGATTGTGAAAAAAATGTGAGAAAAAAAAACAGGTAAATAAAAAAAAAAAAAAATGTCTGCTCTGATTTATGATTCAGGTCAGCCTGGTCAGGACCACACAGACACATCTATGAATCTGTTGCTTTCTGAGCAGCCTCTGAGTCGCCAGATGTATTTTGATGCAGACGCAAGCTCTTTTATTGGGTAAGTGCCTATTTGTGTTTCTTATACTGTATAGTAATTTTCCCTTGCAGGTGACTTGTGTTTGTGCTCTGATGTTGTCAGTTTGTGGATCAGTTTAACGCATGTTAAATTACAAATGTCTATGATGATACTGTTATTATGGCAGTACGACCATTTTTGTAACCAGTTAAACCATGTTGAACATGGAAATAATATTAGATTTTTCCGATCACATGTAGATGTTCACAGAATGCACGGTTGTATCCAGACATGAAATTTATTTAAGTGTATTTGCAAATAGAAGGTTTATGGCTAAGATCTCAGGAACTTGCTGATCTCGCTGATGTGGTACAGAAATCTTGATCATTCTAGAGCAGTAGTTCTTAACCTTTTAAAGGTATGGCACCACCTTACAGCATTTTAAGAAATTGCGCAATATCTTCTAGCACACAAAATATGCCAGAAATGTGAAAAAAAAAGAGACAAAAGTATGAATTTTTACATGAATTGAAAAGAAAAATGTGATTGTATTTATATATTTAGGGCATGTTGTGAGCCTGGAATATGGGAAACTGGTCATTGGAGGCACATGAATTAGGATTGCTGTTATGAGTAATTTTCAGATTTTTTTTCAATCAGCTGTCGAGTGAAAATAACACTTTTGAATACAGGTCTATAACTTTATCCGAACAAAGTTCTCCCCGAGAATTTAGGATAAAAAGGTATAGACCATAATAACCTGCACCAACATTCAAAACTTTTTGAAGAAAGATAATGTTTTAAGTACAATATATTCATTGAATTAACGTTGTCAGTGTTCTGTTTTGTACAGATACATCTGAGTTCCATTATAATGTGTTTATGCTGATTCTCTTGCTTAAATATCTGGCTTGTCTCACCCCCACAAGTCGGGTCTTGTACCCCCATGCACCCCTGCTTAAGAAGCACTGTTCTAGAATATAGAAGAAAGTTTTGGAACATACCGGCGTGAATGAAGTTATGATGGATTGGCACTGCCCTTTTTTTAATTTAACATCACTCTCTAAGTGCTGTGACCTAATTGAATGTATGGTATCACACCTGATCACAGTGTCACCCTTTCTTCACTGGTCTAGAAACTGCCAGAAAATAGTCCTGTTTATATAAATAGGAGTTTGGCCAGCAGATTGACACCATTGGTGTTGTAATGTTGCGTTAGTAGTAGTAGCCTCCTCCTGTCATAACTGGCTATAGTGGTGATAGCCATCACTTGCTTTTTTTTTTTTTTTTGGCCTAGTGTTAACTTTGGTGTGTTTTTTCTCTCTTTTATTGTGAGAGTTTCTTTTAGCCCAGTCTGAGCTGGCCCTGTAGGAAGCATCTCCACTTTATGCGATCGGCCGCTTCATCCTCCCAGGTTGCTGAATTTATGTCCAGTGCCTTCATGTCTCTCCTGCACACATCTTTGAGCCTCAGCTGTAGTCACCCGGTTGTTCTTTTGCCATTTGCCTTTTGTCCTTAGAAAATATCTTTGGGGATGCGACGATGGTGTTACGGTGTTATTTTAAATGACGGCGTCTGCTGGGGTTTAGCCGTGCGCAACGTTTAGGGGTCAATAATATTAATAGAATATGTCGATATTTTACGGTATACTGAACGCGAAATATATGCTAAGATTATGACGCATCCGCGTTGGGAAGGTCACGCTGGGTGACTTGGTTACATTGCCCTTGTTACGCTATCCGTCAAGCAGAGAAGTCGTGTCTGGTATTTCTTCCAAGGAGAGGCCTAGTATATAGCCTAAATATGAATCAATGTAGAACTCAGGGTCAGTTCGGATATTAATCTAAGTATGAGATTATTAAGTAAATTAAATGATGGAAGGAGAATCGTATTATGATTCAATTTGTAGCTGTCAAGAACTCATGTGCTCATTTCTGGCTGTTGACTACAGCAGCGCATGTACATAGCCATGATGTTCATCTGACATATTGTTTTGACACGGACGGATACTTACTGGTATTATTTGGAATTGATTGTTATGCTGAACTGTACATGAAGTTTTGTGAATGTCGGATATCGTTTATATGAACGTCAATACATGTGGACTCAGAACAGAAGGCTTGATCTTTTACTTACGTTTCGGGTTCGGTTCCACAGCTGTTAATGTTTACGTTTTTTCAGCACGATAACTCTCCCACAGGGGAAATCAACTAATATACAATATGCAAATCAGAACGTCGAAGGGATGTTCTGGTGGTCAGAGCTAACCATCAATAACAAACATTAACTATGTCAAGAGAGTGACTTTAATATTCAATAAATAATATAAGAACAAGGAACCGCAACACCCGTCACAACTGGTGGCCATTAGTGGTCTTGAAACTTTTCAAAAGAGCGAACCTCAAAGAAATAAAACATTTTTCCTTTCGAGCCGAAATGGACATTTTTATTCGAAAACACCGGTGACGTCATGCCCTTGACAACAGTATGAACGGTTGCAAAAGCCAGGAACAATCAATTCGCTTCAAAAAATTGTTGGCAGCTCTCAAACAGCAAATGAAACGTATTGCTAACGTCTTCATTGTTTCAAACAAGCTTGCGAGTCTGTTGGCGAAGCAGATAATGTACTGAATTACTGCCAAAAAAAGATAAGTAACTGCTTTTAAACGTTACAATATTTCGTCCTTTTTGTCCGACAACGCCATGTTCTTTTTTTTTTAGCCATGTTAAATATTGTTTCTGTCTTTTTACATGTAGTGGGTATGGATGGGCGGCGGATTGAAATCAATTCTATGGCTCCTTGGATGCCACGAACTGATTTTAATTGTTCTTAGGGCCGTGAATTAATCGCATTTCGCGAAGAACGCGTCGAAGACATTACCGGTGATTGTTTCGTTCGGACCTGCATTAATTCACCTTGTATGTTAGGTGTCTAGTTCTGTTAAATAACCGTTGTATTTTACCATATTCAGTTTGATTTTTATTCAGTTACAGTCATATGTTCGTAATCTATCCTGTTTATTCTAATCTGGCTATCTTTAATTTTATTTAAATGTATTGTATTAATGTCAAATGAGTCCTGTGACGTCATTATTCGTAGTGCCAAATATGTTCTTTTACTTCAGTTAACCTTCACCCTTCTATGTTTCCGGTTAGTAGACTTGGTTTTATAATATCACTTATTTTTGTGAAAATGTCACTTTTGTATTGTGCTACTGTACTGTAAAGCCTTGGTTAATCATTTGTATTGTCTTCATTAATGTTATGTAATAATAATATTTCTATGAATTGATTTTAATAATATATTTAATTAATTTAATTAATTTTTGGGAACTTTGATGATGAATCAAGAACATTGCAACAATTTGCAGTGGTGGTTCTAGAAACTAGCAAAGCACTTTATACACGATGAGTAAGGCATAAAATCAAAACTTTATAAGTGCAAGTAAAATTTTATATTACAATAATTTATTGAATTATTTTTTGGTATTCACACCATGGATAGGGGTTGAATTAAAAAACTATATATATAACATAGTAATTAGTACATTTTCATAGTACTATATTGTTGACTTCTCACATTTTCTTTAATTAAATAAAATAGTTTATGGAGGAATAATGCCCATAATTATTTAACAATTATATTAGGTGCAGGATATAAACACAGCATCTGATATAAATATATATCATAACTATTTATGATATATATTATTGATTACATATAATTTTATTATAAAATATTGAATAGTTGTTGAACTTACAACTATTATTAAGAGGATATTACAGTTAGGTATACTGAGTATTCATACTTGAGCTGTTACAAATAAGTACATAGATTCTATTGGTGACTATTATAGATCTGTAATTTCTTACACTATTAACTTCAAGATGCTTGGGTTGGACCATTTTGTTAAAATTGGGAAAGATTTTGGTAAAAAGGGAGAATCTTTAGAAGCATACTCATTGGCTGAATTTGCTAAATATGAAGCAAAAGAAGCAGAACGGATAGCAATCTTAAAAAAAGAAGAAGCAGAACGTGAGAGAAAAGAAGCAGAACGGATAGCAATCTTAAAAAAAGAAGAGGCAGACCGTGAAATGAAAGAAATAGAAAAAGAAAATAGACAAAGAGAAATTGCTAGACAGGAAAGGGAGGAACGTCGACAAGAAGAAGAAAAAAAAAGGAGAGACGAATTGGAAATAGCCCGTCTTCAGAATGAAACAGCAAGATTTCAGGCACAAAGTGCTGCTGCAACCCAGAATGATAACGCACAAAATGGGTCTTCATCCAACCAAAACAAACATTTTTACAACTTTAAATTACCCCATTTTAAATTAAATTTTGATGATTTATCATCATTTTTATCAAGATTTGAACAGACATGCAAATCAAATCACTTGCCTAAGGATACATGGGTACTTAAGTTAAATGAATTTTTAGATGGGGAACCATTGACGGCATCTCTGAATGCTGACCCAACAATAGCTAATAATTATGATGCTATTAAAACCTTACTTTTACGAAGGTTTCATTTGGATGAAGAAAATTGTAGGTTAAAATTTAAAAATATCTTACCTGACTCTCCTAAAGACTTTGCAGGGTTTATTGCGAACATTCGCAATACATTTAATAGATGGCTTGAACTGGCAGATGTCAACAAATCATATGATAAATTAGTTGATTTGTTGTTATGTGATAAGGTATTATCCTCTGTCAGCCCACCATTCTTCGCATATTTGCAAGAACGAAAGCCAGTTACCATTGACGAGTTAGAAAAAATTTCTTTGAACTACTGCAATGCGCATCCGAATGCGAACATTTCTAACTCTTTGATAAGGGAACCTCTACCTGTGGCTTCCAATATGGCATACTATAACAATAACAAACCGAGACCTCATAGCGTAGACAGAAGTAGGTTCAAGGGAAATTACAATGTCAATTTTCATAAAGGACATAATAATAATAATAATTTCAACAATAAAATTGATTTGAACAGAGGAAGATCACGAAATAGGAATTATTCACAGCAATCAACCTACAACAACAGTCAACAGAACGCTAATTATAATAGATCAAATAACTACAATAATAACAGCAATTGGAATGCTAATAATCGTGGCTCGAGACATCGAGATAACAGTTACTACAGGGGACAACGAGATAATTCTAACGATTATTCCCGTAATCGATCTCATTCTCGTGGATCATCTCATTTTCACCATAATACTGGTGCAGCAGTTACAAATGATACAACCCCTAGTGTTCAGGTTCCACCTAACGATAATGCAATACAATCTTCTGCTGCATGTTTTGCTATAAATTATAACGTGGCGAATAGTTGCCCACAATGCAATCTTATTTTTCAGAAGGCAAAGGAGACAGTGCTAAACTGCAGACACATTCCACCAGAAGTAGGTCTTGCAGCCAATGATGGAACAGGCTCTCTGATTTTTAACAGAGGGATAGTTAATGGTTCCATAGTTTCTGTATTGAGAGATTCGGGGTCCACAACAATTGGAGTGCGACAGTCGCTGGTACATCCTAGCTGTGCAACTGGGGAATATGTCCGTTGCATGACTTTTGGGGGAACTATTGAGTTTTACCCCACAGCTATTGTCCATGTTAATACACCTTTCTTTTCAGGACAAGTTAAGGTATGCATGCTTCAGAATCCAATTGCAGATCTGATGTTGGGACGCATCCATGGTAGTAAGGATTGTTCCCCACATGAAATTGAGGAATGGGAATTAAAGAATGTGCAATCTTATTGCAATGCTAACGCTGTCATTGCAACAGCTACATTACGGGCCAACAAAATAAATACATGTGGCACAGTTTTCTCCAATTTCAGTCTAAGTACCATTCTGGAAATCGATGAGGAGAAGGATGAGACTCTCCTACAGGAAAAAAATGATGCTAAACTACCAGCCCATCCAGGGAAGATTATAGAATCATTTCGAGGCAGATATGCCTTTTCTCGAAAGAGTGCCGCCAAGTCGGAAGATAGATGTTGGCGACAGGATCATATTAACAGTGATCTGAATAAAATTGTTGAAAATGGGAAAAGAAAAGATGCCCCGAACAAGGGTAATGATGGTGGAGTTCTTATGAACTTAACTAATAAAATTAGGACAAATAAATATGTCAATCACTATGAGACATCATCTCAAAAGACTACCAGATCCAAAAGATTAAATAGAAGAACTATTTATCATGTTAGTGACACTGATCCCACTTACATTGGGAAGGTTGCATATTCTCGCACCGTGTTAGTGCGCAATCTGCCACAAGGTACCAGATGGCAGGCACTTAGTAATTTCTTTAATGACACGGCAGACGTTATGTTTGTACAGTTGTTGTCACCTACCAATGACAGGTATGGTGAAGCTATGGTTACATTTCGTAACAACAAAGATGCTCGGATGGTGATCGAGCGTGATAATGGTGTTTATTTCCACCACCATTCTTTGAGATTGAAATTAGTACCTGATTCTGCGTCACGCAGATAACAGGGTACTGTAACCATATTCGTCACATCTTTGATGACTTAGCACTTGTCAGTCATCATTTCTGGTCTTTCTTAATCATCTATCCTAATATAGATTGATTTATTGATTTTTTCTTCTCGAAAAACATTTTTTTGATTCTTAACATCTTTAAATGTGTACACGTTTTCTGTCTTATTTGTTTTACCATGCCTACAAGAGACAGTAAGTCGTTTAAATGTTTCAACTATGCTCAGCCCCATACAGCATAGGTTTATTTGTCATCCATCACGGCTGTTTTGTCATCTTTATTAAAGAAGAACATGCCATTAAGGATAAATTGGACAGACGAATGTGACAAAACGTTTCGCACTATCTTGAACATTTTTTCATGCCCACCTGTTTTAAGATTATCAGATGCCTCTAAAAAGTTTGTTCTACGTACAGATGCGAGTAATTACGGACTCGGGGCTTGTCTACTCCAATATCATGATGATATCCTTCATCCTGTACTATATATCTCACGCAAGCTGAAACCTCCGGAGACTAAATATTCGACTGTAGACCGAGAACTGCTCGCCGTGATCTGGGCAATTAACAAACTCGAAAAATTTTTGCTGGGATCACCATTTCTGATCCAGACTGATCAGAAATCTGTGGCAGCATTACGTCGTTCAAACCATAAAAGTCCAAAGCTTGCACGATTTGCAATTGCGTTGCAACCATATGATTTCGAAATACAGTCGATACCAGGAACTGAGAACGTTATGGCCGACACGTTGTCCAGACATCCTACGGATTCTGAATGAATATTACTATTTCAAGAAAATTTTCTGACTAATCAAGCATTACATTTGCAATGAACGGTATTAATGCCATGTCAGAATATACAACACTTCAGTTGGACTTCCTACTTAAATGAGGACATTTCGAAATAAACTATTGTGATCAAAATATCAAGTTTTACGGATCGGTTGAAAATTTGGACTTCACTTGGACTTTGCGTATCACTCATTTCGATTGCAAAATAGTAAAAAGTAACAATCTCTGATATAAACTGGACAGATACGGTGATGACTTATTCAAATTACGTTCAAAATTTCAATAAAGGAACTAACGACGATTGGATAATCATATCAAAATTCGATAATATGAACTTTGTGTCTTAATGAACTTTCATACAAGTCATTAGGATGTAACAACGATTGGATCTTCATGTCCGATATTGTTAAATTTGCTAGCTATTAAATTAATATATAATAAAATAAAGTGGAAGTGTGATGAAATTAAAAAATAAAAAAAAATATAATAAGAAAAGATGAAACAAAAAAATATCACACCAATTAATATTTTAATTATTAAGGTGATAGATATTAGATTATGATATTTCATATGAATAGTCAAAATGTATGAATTTTTTTTTTGTTGTTCTTTTCTTTCTGATTGCTTTAATTTAATTAGGTATCTATCCTTATACTTCATTTTCACACTCATTACTATTTTAATGTATACTTTAATATTTAGTTTTAATTGTCCGTACTTCTCAATTTTTATTTCTTTTTCTCTCTTATACTATTTCTCATTAGATATTAATTAGTTAGTACCATACGTACATATTATAATTAATTATTTTAATTTTAATTAGTTAGAATAATTTTAATAACACCTCACATTAGTTAGTCAATACATACATCAAATTAATTAGTTAATTAATTAGTGACAGTGACATTTCTTTATTTAATATAAGTTATATGTATGATATGACGTTGATTTATTATAAGATATTACTGACATGACCGCGACACTGTTCTAGATAGAACATCGTAGGCCATACGTCGGGTTTTGTTAAATTTTTGATAATTTGATTAATATTGTTCAAAAAAAATCTATCTAATAGATTTTTTTTCCCCCGTCTGACAGGAAATCTGTTACGGTGTTATTTTAAATGACGGCGTCTGCTGGGGTTTAGCCGTGCGCAACGTTTAGGGGCTTTTTTTTTTTTGTTTTTTTTTTTTTTTTTTTTTTTTTTAATAATATTAATAGAATATGTCGATATTTTACGGTATACTGAACGCGAAATATATGCTAAGATTATGACGCATCCGCGTTGGGAAGGTCACGCTGGGTGACTTGGTTACATTGCCCTTGTTATGCTATCCGTCAAGCAGAGAAGTCGTGTCTGGTATTTCTTCCAAGGAGAGGCCTAGTATATAGCCTAAATATGAATCAATGTAGAACTCAGGGTCAGTTCGGATATTAATCTCTAAGTATGAGATTATTAAGTAAATTAAATGATGGAAGGAGAATTGTATTATGATTCAATTTGTAGCTGTCAAGAACTCATGCGCTCATTTCTGGCTGTTGACTACAGCAGCGCATGTACATAGCCATGATGTTCATCTGACATATTGTTTTGACACGGACGGATACTTACTGGTATTATTTGGAATTCATTGTTATGCTGAACTGTACATGAAGCTTTGTGAATGTCGGATATCGTTTATATGAACGTCAATACATGTGGACTCAGAACAGAAGGCTTGATCTTTTACTTACGTTTCGGGTTCGGTTCCACAGCTGTTAATGTTTACGTTTTTCAGCACGATAACTCTCCCACAGGGGAAATCAACTAATATACAATATGCAAATCAGAACGTCGAAGGGATGTTCTGGTGGTCAGAGCTAACCATCAATAACAAACATTAATTATGTCAAGAGAGTGACTTTAATATTCAATAAATAATATAAGAACAAGGAACCGCAACACCCGTAACAGATGGTGAGTTAATAAAATATGTATTGCAGTAAATTCTCGATAATTCTCAGGATCCCAAAATGAGGCTGTATCAGTAATCCAGATGTCGTTCGTAAGAAGGAAGCTAATGATGGCCAGAAAACCAAATGAGGAAATCGTCACAGGAACAGAAGAAAGTTGTAAATAATAATGTAACACAAAGAGAGAGTTCTTTGAAAGTATCCTGAGAAGAGTATTTAAGAAGATGAATGATAGCACCAAGGTAATGATTTTTTTTTAAGAAGTAATTCTGCCTCTGATGCTTTTCAGTGATCAAATTTCTGGAATTTTCCCCGTTTATATTAAGCAGTTTGAGTAAGTTTGAATAAGTGTTTCCACCATATATTTATATATTTAGCCAGTGAAGCCCCGTTGCTCATCATCGATGAAGCTTCTGTGCTTTCATGCCACTGTTTCCATACTTATGAAGCAAAACGGAAATAAATGAAGTGACCACGTGTGAAATTAATTCCACAGCAGAAAGAGCACAACATAATTATTTCCCACCTTATTTTAGCATCTGTTCTGTCAGTCATAAATATCAGTGCTGAGAGAATGTCACTGAAATGTTAACTTCTGTCAGTCATAAATATCAGTGCTGGTATAATGTCACTGAAATGTTAACTTCTGTCAGTCATAAATATCAGTGCTGGTAGAATGTCACTGAAATGTTAACTTCTGTCAGTCATAAATATCAGTGCTGAGAGAATGTCACTGAAATGTTAACTTCTGTCAGTCATAAATATCAGTGCTGGTATAATGTCACTGAAATGTTAACTTCTGTCAGTCATAAATATCAGTGCTGAGAGAATGTCACTGAAATGTTAACTTCTGTCAGTCATAAATATCAGTGCTGGTATAATGTCACTGAAATGTTAACTTCTGTCAGTCATAAATATCAGTGCTGAGAGAATGTCACCTGTTTGAATTAGCTGAAATGTTAACTTCTGTCAGTCATAAATATCAGTGCTGGTATAATGTCACCTATTTGAATTAACTGAAATGTTAACTTCTGTCAGTCATAAATATCAGTGCTGGTATAATGTCACCTATTTGAATTAACTGAAATGTTAACTTCTGTCAGTCATAAATATCAGTGCTGGTATAATGTCACCTGTTTGAATTAACTGAAATGTTAACTTCTGTCAGTTATAAATATCAGTGCTGAGAGAATGTCACTGAAATGTTAACTTCTGTCAGTCATAAATATCAGTGCTGGTATAATGTCACTGAAATGTTAACTTCTGTCAGTCATAAATATCAGTGCTGGTAGAATGTCACTGAAATGTTAACTTCTGTCAGTCATAAATATCAGTGCTGAGAGAATGTCACTGAAATGTTAACTTCTGTCAGTCATAAATATCAGTGCTGGTATAATGTCACTGAAATGTTAACTTCTTTCAGTCATAAATATCAGTGCTGAGAGAATGTCACCTGTTTGAATTAGCTGAAATGTTAACTTCTGTCAGTTATAAATATCAGTGCTGGTATAATGTCACCTATTTTGAAATGTTAACTTCTGTCAGTCATAAATATCAGTGCTGGTATAATGTCACCTGTTTGAATTAACTGAAATGTTAACTTCTGTCAGTCATAAATATCAGTGCTGGTATAATGTCACCTATTTGAATTAACTGAAATGTTAACTTCTGTCAGTCATAAATATCAGTGCTGGTATAATGTCACCTATTTGAATTAACTGAAATGTTAACTTCTGTCAGTCATAAATATCAGTGCTGGTATAATGTCACCTATTTGAATTAACTGAAATGTTAACTTCTGTCAGTCATAAATATCAGTGCTGGTATAATGTCACCTGTTTGAATTAACTGAAATGTTAACTTCTGTCAGTTATAAATATCAGTGCTGAGAGAATGTCACCTGTTTGAATTAACTGAAATGTTAACTTCTGTAGTCATAAATATCAGTGCTGGTATAATGTCACCTATTTGAATTAACTGAAATGTTAACTTCTGTCAGTCATAAATATAAGTGCTGAGAGAATGTCACCTGTTTGAATTAACTGAAATGTTAACTTCTGTCAGTCATAAATATCAGTGCTGGTATAATGTCACCTGTTTGAATTAACTGAAATGTTAACTTCTGTCAGTCATAAATATCAGTGCTGGTATAATGTCACCTGTTTGAATTAACTGAAATGTTAACTTCTGTCAGTTATAAATATCAGTGCTGAGAGAATGTCACCTGTTTGAATTAACTGAAATGTTAACTTCTGTAGTCATAAATATCAGTGCTGGTATAATGTCACCTATTTGAATTAACTGAAATGTTAACTTCTGTCAGTCATAAATATAAGTGCTGAGAGAATGTCACCTGTTTGAATTAACTGAAATGTTAACTTCTGTCAGTTATAAATATCAGTGCTGGTATAATGTCACCGGTTTGAATTAACTGAAATGTTAACTTCTGTCAGTTATAAATATCAGTGCTGAGAGAATGTCACCTGTTTGAATTAACTGAAATGTTAACTTCTGTCAGTCATAAATATCAGTGCTGAGAGAATGTCACCTGTTTGAATTAACTGAAATGTTAACTTCTGTCAGTCATAAATATCAGTACTGGTATAATGTCACCTGTTTGAATTAACTGAAATGTTAACTTCTGTCAGTTATAAATATAAGTGCTGAGAGAATGTCACCTGTTTGAATTAACTGAAATGTTAACTTCTGTCAGTCATAAATATCAGTGCTGGTATAATGTCACCTGTTTGAATTAACTGAAATGTTAACTTCTGTAGTCATAAATATCAGTGCTGAGAGAATGTCACCTGTTTGAATTAACTGAAATGTTAACTTCTGTCAGTTATAAATATCAGTGCTGGTATAATGTCACCTGTTTGAATTAACTGAAATGTTAACTTCTGTCAGTTTTAAATATCAGTGCTGAGAGAATGTCACCTGTTTGAATTAACTGAAATGTTAACTTCTGTCAGTTATAAATATCAGTGCTGAGAGAATGTCACCTGTTTGAATTAACTGAAATGTTAACTTCTGTCAGTCATAAATATCAGTGCTGAGAGAATGTCACCTGTTTGAATTAACTGAAATGTTAACTTCTGTCAGTCATAAATATCAGAGCTGGTATAATGTCACCTATTTGAATTAACTGAAATGTTAACTTCTGTCAGTCATAAATATCAGTGCTGAGAGAATGTCACCTGTTTGAATTAACTGAAATGTTAACTTCTGTCAGTCATAAATATCAGTGCTGCAGAGAATGTCACCTGTTTGAATTAACTGAAATGTTAACTTCTGTCAGTCATAAATATCAGTGCTGAGAGAATGTCACCTATTTGAATTAAACTGAAATGTTAACTTCTGTCAGTTATAAATATCAGTGCTGAGAGAATGTCACCTGTTTGAATTAACTGAAATGTTAACTTCTGTCAGTCATAAATATCAGTGCTGAGAGAATGTCACCTGTTTGAATTAACTGAAATGTTAACTTCTGTCAGTCATAAATATAAGTGCTGAGAGAATGTCACCTGTTTGAATTAACTGAAATGTTAACTTCTGTCAGTCATAAATATCAGTGCTGGTATAATGTCACCTATTTGAATTAACTGAAATGTTAACTTCTGTCAGTCATAAATATCAGAGCTGGTATAATGTCACCTATTTGAATTAACTGAAATGTTAACTTCTGTCAGTCATAAATATCAGTGCTGAGAGAATGTCACCTGTTTGAATTAACTGAAATGTTAACTTCTGTCAGTCATAAATATCAGTGCTGAGAGAATGTCACCTGTTTGAATTAACTGAAATGTTAACTTCTGTCAGTCATAAATATCAGTGCTGAGAGAATGTCACCTATTTGAATTAACTGAAATGTTAACTTCTGTCAGTTATAAATATCAGTGCTGAGAGAATGTCACCTGTTTGAATTAACTGAAATGTTAACTTCTGTCAGTTTTAAATATCAGTGCTGAGAGAATGTCACCTGTTTGAATTAACTGAAATGTTAACTTCTGTCAGTTATAAATATCAGTGCTGAGAGAATGTCACCTGTTTGAATTAACTGAAATGTTAACTTCTGTCAGTCATAAATATCAGTGCTGAGAGAATGTCACCTGTTTGAATTAACTGAAATGTTAACTTCTGTCAGTCATAAATATCAGAGCTGGTATAATGTCACCTATTTGAATTAACTGAAATGTTAACTTCTGTCAGTCATAAATATCAGTGCTGAGAGAATGTCACCTGTTTGAATTAACTGAAATGTTAACTTCTGTCAGTCATAAATATCAGTGCTGAGAGAATGTCACCTGTTTGAATTAACTGAAATGTTAACTTCTGTCAGTCATAAATATCAGTGCTGAGAGAATGTCACCTATTTGAATTAACTGAAATGTTAACTTCTGTCAGTTATAAATATCAGTGCTGAGAGAATGTCACCTGTTTGAATTAACTGAAATGTTAACTTCTGTCAGTCATAAATATCAGTGCTGAGAGAATGTCACCTGTTTGAATTAACTGAAATGTTAACTTCTGTCAGTCATAAATATAAGTGCTGAGAGAATGTCACCTGTTTGAATTAACTGAAATGTTAACTTCTGTCAGTCATAAATATCAGTGCTGGTATAATGTCACCTATTTGAATTAACTGAAATGTTAACTTCTGTCAGTCATAAATATCAGAGCTGGTATAATGTCACCTATTTGAATTAACTGAAATGTTAACTTCTGTCAGTCATAAATATCAGTGCTGAGAGAATGTCACCTGTTTGAATTAACTGAAATGTTAACTTCTGTCAGTCATAAATATCAGTGCTGAGAGAATGTCACCTGTTTGAATTAACTGAAATGTTAACTTCTGTCAGTCATAAATATCAGTGCTGAGAGAATGTCACCTATTTGAATTAACTGAAATGTTAACTTCTGTCAGTTATAAATATCAGTGCTGAGAGAATGTCACCTGTTTGAATTAACTGAAATGTTAACTTCTGTCAGTCATAAATATCAGTGCTGAGAGAATGTCACCTGTTTGAATTAACTGAAATGTTAACTTCTGTCAGTCATAAATATAAGTGCTGAGAGAATGTCACCTGTTTGAATTAACTGAAATGTTAACTTCTGTCAGTCATAAATATAAGTGCTGAGAGAATGTCACCTGTTTGAATTAACTGAAATGTTAACTTCTGTCAGTCATAAATATCAGTGCTGAGAGAATGTCACCTGTTTGAATTAGCTGAAATGTTAACTTCTGTCAGTTATAAATATCAGTGCTGGTATAATGTCACCTATTTGAATTAACTGAAATGTTAATTTCTGTCAGTTATAAATATCAGTGCTGGTATAATGTCACCTATTTGAATTAACTGAAATGTTAACTTCTGTCAGTCATAAATATCAGTGCTGGTATAATGTCACCTATTTGAATTAACTGAAATGTTAACTTCTGTCAGTCATAAATATCAGTGCTGGTATAATGTCACCTGTTTGAATTAACTGAAATGTTAACTTCTGTCAGTTATAAATATCAGTGCTGAGAGAATGTCACCTGTTTGAATTAACTGAAATGTTAACTTCTGTAGTCATAACTATCAGTGCTGGTATAATGTCACCTATTTGAATTAACTGAAATGTTAACTTCTGTCAGTCATAAATATAAGTGCTGAGAGAATGTCACCTGTTTGAATTAACTGAAATGTTAACTTCTGTCAGTCATAAATATCAGTGCTGGTATAATGTCACCTGTTTGAATTAACTGAAATGTTAACTTCTGTCAGTCATAAATATCAGTGCTGGTATAAATGTCACCTGTTTTGAATTAACTGAAATGTTAACTTCTGTCAGTTATAAATATCAGTGCTGAGAGAATGTCACCTGTTTGAATTAACTGAAATGTTAACTTCTGTAGTCATAAATATCAGTGCTGGTATAATGTCACCTATTTGAATTAACTGAAATGTTAACTTCTGTCAGTCATAAATATAAGTGCTGAGAGAATGTCACCTGTTTGAATTAACTGAAATGTTAACTTCTGTCAGTTATAAATATCAGTGCTGGTATAATGTCACCGGTTTGAATTAACTGAAATGTTAACTTCTGTCAGTTATAAATATCAGTGCTGAGAGAATGTCACCTGTTTGAATTAACTGAAATGTTAACTTCTGTCAGTCATAAATATCAGTGCTGAGAGAATGTCACCTGTTTGAATTAACTGAAATGTTAACTTCTGTCAGTCATAAATATCAGTACTGGTATAATGTCACCTGTTTGAATTAACTGAAATGTTAACTTCTGTCAGTTATAAATATAAGTGCTGAGAGAATGTCACCTGTTTGAATTAACTGAAATGTTAACTTCTGTCAGTCATAAATATCAGTGCTGGTATAATGTCACCTGTTTGAATTAACTGAAATGTTAACTTCTGTAGTCATAAATATCAGTGCTGAGAGAATGTCACCTGTTTGAATTAACTGAAATGTTAACTTCTGTCAGTTATAAATATCAGTGCTGGTATAATGTCACCTGTTTGAATTAACTGAAATGTTAACTTCTGTCAGTTTTAAATATCAGTGCTGAGAGAATGTCACCTGTTTGAATTAACTGAAATGTTAACTTCTGTCAGTTATAAATATCAGTGCTGAGAGAATGTCACCTGTTTGAATTAACTGAAATGTTAACTTCTGTCAGTCATAAATATCAGTGCTGAGAGAATGTCACCTGTTTGAATTAACTGAAATGTTAACTTCTGTCAGTCATAAATATCAGAGCTGGTATAATGTCACCTATTTGAATTAACTGAAAATGTTAACTTCTGTCAGTCATAAATATCAGTGCTGAGAGAAATGTCACCTGTTTGAATTAACTGAAATGTTTAACTTCTGTCAGTCATAAATATCAGTGCTGAGAGAATGTCACCTGTTTGAATTAACTGAAATGTTAACTTCTATCAGTCATAAATATCAGTGCTGAGAGAATGTCACCTATTTGAATTAACTGAAATGTTAACTTCTGTCAGTTATAAATATCAGTGCTGAGAGAATGTCACCTGTTTGAATTAACTGAAATGTTAACTTCTGTCAGTCATAAATATCAGTGCTGAGAGAATGTCACCTGTTTGAATTAACTGAAATGTTAACTTCTGTCAGTCATAAATATAAGTGCTGAGAGAATGTCACCTGTTTGAATTAACTGAAATGTTAACTTCTGTCAGTCATAAATATCAGTGCTGGTATAATGTCACCTATTTGAATTAACTGAAATGTTAACTTCTGTCAGTCATAAATATCAGAGCTGGTATAATGTCACCTATTTGAATTAACTGAAATGTTAACTTCTGTCAGTCATAAATATCAGTGCTGAGAGAATGTCACCTGTTTGAATTAACTGAAATGTTAACTTCTGTCAGTCATAAATATCAGTGCTGAGAGAATGTCACCTGTTTGAATTAACTGAAATGTTAACTTCTGTCAGTCATAAATATCAGTGCTGAGAGAATGTCACCTATTTGAATTAACTGAAATGTTAACTTCTGTCAGTTATAAATATCAGTGCTGAGAGAATGTCACCTGTTTGAATTAACTGAAATGTTAACTTCTGTCAGTCATAAATATCAGTGCTGAGAGAATGTCACCTGTTTGAATTAACTGAAATGTTAACTTCTGTCAGTCATAAATATAAGTGCTGAGAGAATGTCACCTGTTTGAATTAACTGAAATGTTAACTTCTGTCAGTCATAAATATAAGTGCTGAGAGAATGTCACCTGTTTGAATTAACTGAAATGTTAACTTCTGTCAGTCATAAATATCAGTGCTGAGAGAATGTCACCTGTTTGAATTAACTGAAATGTTAATTTCTGTCAGTTATAAATATCAGTGCTGGTATAATGTCACCTGTTTGAATTAACTGAAATGTTAACTTCTTTCAGTCATAAATATCAGTGCTGGTATAATGTCACCTATTTGAATTAACTGAAATGTTAACTTCTGTAAGTTATAAATATCAGTGCTGAGAGAATGTCACCTGTTTGAATTAACTGAAATGTTAACTTCTGTCAGTCATATATATCAGTGCTGAGAGAATGTCACCTGTTTGAATTAACTGAAATGTTAACTTCTGTCAGTCATAAATATAAGTGCTGAGAGAATGTCACCTGTTTGAATTAACTGAAATGTTAATTTCTGTCAGTGATAAATATCAGTGCTGGTATAATGTCACCTATTTGAATTAACTGAAATGTTAACTTCTGTCAGTCATAAATATAAGTGCTGAGAGAATGTCACCTATTTGAATTAACTGAAATGTTAACTTCTGTCACTTATAAATATAAGTGCTGAGAGAATGTCACCTGTTTGAATTAACTGAAATGTTAATTTCTGTCAGTCATAAATATCAGTGCTGAGAGAATGTCACCTATTTGAATTAACTGAAATGTTAACTTCTGTCAGTCATAAATATAAGTGCTGAGAGAATGTCACCTGTTTGAATTAACTGAAATGTTAACTTCTGTCAGTGATAAATATCAGTGCTGGTATAATGTCACCTATTTGAATTAACTGAAATGTTAACTTCTGTCAGTCATAAATATAAGTGCTGAGAGAATGTCACCTGTTTGAATTAACTGAAATGTTAACTTCTGTCAGTCATAAATATAAGTGCTGAGAGAATGTCACCTGTTTGAATTAACTGAAATGTTAACTTCTGTCAGTCATAAATATCAGTGCTGGGAGAATGTTGCCAGTTAACATTGAAGATCCTTAATTTGTTAGCATTGATTTTCATAATTTGTTAACATTGATGATTCATAATTTGTTAACATTGATGATTCCATAATCTGTCAACTTTGATGATTGTTTAACGTTTTTTTACCCCCAGAAATAGCCATCAAGATGATATGTCAGACATCTTGGAAAATTTCCCAACATTTTCGTCTAAGATGTTCTCAGACATGCCAGGAATATCTAGCAGAAGTGAATCAGCTAACCAAGGAGAAAATCAGTACTTAAGGGACAGCTTGGAGAAAGAAAAATACAGGAGAAAGGTACGATGTTTTCTTATTTGGTTAGTCAGTCTGTGGTTTGATTACATACAAATAATTTGAAGATTTTTGTGCTGTTTAAAATAGCAATAAATATTGCAAGAACAAATTTAAAGATTATGTTAATAGGATTTCTAAATACTGTTGATATATGATACCTTATGTCACAATGAGGACAGTGTAAATTTTTAGAAATAAAGCTGGTGGTTAGTCAAGCCTTCAGCTGCAATGACGCTACACTGTAATTCTGACTTTTAACAGGCCCGATTCTGTGGTTCTATTTTGTATTTTCACCAGTTTTATTTTCTTCTGATCACGCGATTTTCCGTTGTTTACGGAAATCGCTATTTTCGGGCCCGCTTTTCCACCATTTTTTTTCTTCTCATTTGAATATATATCGTGGTTGGTATTTTTTTTGAGTAGATAAATTAAATGGGTTCGTTTATGATGGTAGGTTTATTTTATTCTAGCATCAGGGTTTTACTTTCTTCTCATTTTTCGCGATTCCCGTAAAGTTCGTTGTTTACGGAAATAATCGCCATTTCCGGCACGCGATATGACGAGGCCGGAAGCACGCGGCAGGAAGCACGCGAGGTTTGCGTGGGTTGATAGTACTAATTTTTCTAGCGCTCCCATTGGTCCGGGATTTGCGTAGGAAGGGAAATCCGCGTGGGCGGTTGCTCTTGTATATATGGGACAGAAAACGGGGATTCGGTCTCTATGAAAAAATAAGTGCCAGCCGTCAGACTACGTAATTTATCGTTCTCCACTGTGGGAAAAACCAGCGATGAATTGCGAGTCACGGCGGAAACAGTGGGGAGCATAATTTTGTCAAATAAAATTATCCACGGCAAAAGACATATCTCAGGGTCAGAGTACTCGAGTATCGTCAGGAGCAAAAGAAAATTACCCTATGGTCTCTGGCAGTGAAGTCCCTATGCTTCAGCTGGACCGAGGTTTATTTATCATACAGCCGAGAGCATCGCTATTATAGTCTCTAGCAACGGCAGGTGGCCGGGAGACTAGTTTCATTTTGTACAGCCTGAAATCAAGGCTGTGTTTTTTTTCCTCTAACTCCGGAGCGGGTTAAAAGAGGGAAGCTATTCAGCAGCAGAGAAGTTTTGTCTACAGTTAATCAAGTCCCTCATGCTTGATATCCGAACATCGTCATCACCAAAATCAGGAACAGGTGACAGGGTTACCATACCTAGGTCCTGATAGAAATCAAGAGAAGAGCGTAACGGAGACACCGCATCATCAGCCCTCGAGTGTTAGAGAGACACTGAGATCAAGAGAGGAAGATAGAGAAGGAGGGAGAAAATAGACAGGACCAGTAGGGTCTGTTCAGTATCCATTGGACGGATAGACACTGAGTCTGCGTTCGAAAAAACCAAGTCTATTATTTTTAGCATTTCTTGTGGTGTAGTTATCGGCGCCTATCGCCTAACTAGTAAAAAGCTGTGTAGCCGTTCGTTGAGGAAGAGTCACCAGGACTAAGACAGAAATTTATTAGTGTTAGAGAGTGGAGGCTAAAAGTTGACAGCCCCACCAAAGTAGATTTGGTTTAAATCACTAACCATTTTTATTGTTCCTCAGCAGGGTGACAGGAAGAGTGAATGTGATTTGGGGTTTTTTTTTTTTTGAGTGTCTCTCAATTTAATTGTTACCTTGGTTTTTCCAGGCCGTGCAACAGTGCACGCTATTGACTGACTTGATGACGTATGATGCCATTTTATGTTTTCTTGTATGTAAATAAATATATACATATATTATTTACTGGATCAGCTTCTATTCTTTACTATACTTACTCTATGTTGTCTGTATAGTGGTGTTTGTGGTCGTAATTATACACCTTATCTCCTTGTGTTTCAAGGCAGTCAGAGGTGGGGAGACTATAGCCATTTTTTTTTAGTCACGAAGCGGCAGGGGGAGATTCAAATCCTGGGTCTATCTCTTGAGCCAATAGTCTCACCTGTCCACAGGCATGTTATTTTCCATCTAAATTCTATCTTCTCAGACTTTCTCATACTAGGGTCTTGCTTTCATTCAGGCACACTCTATAAAATTAAAACCACTTCGTGACAAGTGGGCGGCAATCGTCCGGTGGATCATTCTGTTGAGATCAATTCTGTGATCTACATTCATAGATTGTCTCTAGGAGTTTCTGAGAATAGAATTTCTTTAAATATCCCCTAGACTTGAGCTACTAGAACTGATCCAGTATAAGTTTTTCCACAGGTTGCAGTCTAGTAGATTTTTGTGGTATTTTTGATTTATATGACTAAGAGGTAATTGATGGCATACCGACATATTTTTCTTTAACAGGAAGGTAATTTAGTTTTTGGTAGCTTCTTAACTAAATTTTTTTCTCAGGTTATTGTTCAGACTTGACGCTAGTCTGAGTTCGGGTTTTGGAACAGCGGTTTTAAAGAGGGAGTATTATATATTACGTAACAGGTAGTTCCTTCCTTTTGTTCTCCTTTCTGTCATTTTCTGTTAGTTGTGAACTTACAGCAGTTTACAGGTAAGATGGCGGATATGGCCAAGTTACGAGCTGCCTGGCGTGAATCTGCTCAGGATATGGGAATGGATAAGGAGGAGACTAAGGCCTACCTGATAAGGGAAACTGATAGGCATATTCAGCGAGAGAAAGAGAAGGAGGACAGGGCAGCCGCCGCAGAAATTGAGGAAAGGCAAAGGGCAGCCGCCGCAGAAGCAGCAAAAGAGGAAAGGATAGCCGCCGCAGAAGCAGCAAAAGAGGAAAGGATAGCCGCCGCAAAAGCAGCGGAGAGACAGGCCGAGATGGAACTTCGGAAATTGGAAGCCCAGGAGAAGGCAGCAGAGAGACAAGCAGCAGAGAAGGCAGCGGAGAGACAGCATGAACTTGCCCTGCGTTCTCTGGAACTGCAGTACCGAGCTTCGGGAGGCAGTTCGGCTAATGGAGATTCACCCGGAGCAGGAGCGACAGACACCTCAGGAAACGGAGGACCCCGGATGGCAGCCATGAGCTTCCCATTTGACTCGTTCCCTAATGGGAATGAAAAGATTGACGTGTTTTTTTAGAAAAATTTTCAACGGATGGCAAAGGCATACGGGTTGGATGAGAGTCTTTGGTGCCTAAATTATCGCAATCTCAAAAGGTCATGCGTATGAAGTCTACAGCAAGATGCTCCTAGATGACCAGAACAACTTTGAGGCACTGCGAAATGCTTTGTTGCAAAGATTTCAGTGGACACCCCGGAAATGCCAAACCATGTTCAGGGAGAGCAGGCCGGAGAAGGGAGAGAGTTTCGCACAGTTTGCCGAGCGGGTGAGAAATTACCTTACTCGCTGGAGGGAACTGTCAGGATTGGCGAAAACTTTTGAAGGGTTGGAGGAGTTAGTTCTGTGTGAACAAGTCAAGGCAAACATGTCCCCCGACTTGAGGCGGTATCTGGCGGAGCAGGGGGCCCAGCAACTCGATCAGATTATTCTGTTTGCAGAAAGGTACCAGACAGCACAGGCCGAAGTACTGGGACAGAAACGGAAAAACCCAGACCTGCCAGCCCCAGACAAAGGAGCTTCATCATCATCGCAGCCGGCTACTTCACCAGCTCATCAGCAACCAGGACCTTCTCGCAAGGAGCCTCATTCTGGTTATAACTTGCGCCCCCAGCAGCATAACAGAGCACCGACAACAACCTCTCAGGAACCCGCTAGGAACAGAGGAGATAATGAGAGGTATTGTCAGAATTGTAGAACCACTTCCCACTGGACATCCCGGTGCATGAACAAACCCCCAGCTCACCATGCAGCTTGTTTAAGACCGGTGAGATGGACTAAAGGGAATAAATGGGAACCAGTCCAGGCAGAGAAGTTGTTCTCTAACAGTGGACCAGCCGTAGTGAATGGGACAGCCACTACGTGTTTGTTTGACAGCGGGCTTACTTACCCCAGTATCATCGCTCGTCATTTGGTGAAACCAGGGCAGTGGACCGGAGAAATAGTTGAGATTGGTGGCATTTTGAGAAGAGGGATCACACAGCGTCTGCCCGTAGCCAATATTGAGGTGAAATGCAAGTTTGTGTCTGGCACCATTAAGGCAGCTGTAATGGCACAGCCAGCACATGATTTCATCCTGGGAAGCCCATACATAGTTTTGGGAAACCCAACCACACCGATTCTTGCTAATGCAAGAGGGCCTACTGCAGGCCAGAGAAGTGAAAGGGGAAAGCCCCAAATTCACGGAGCCCCACGGGAGCTCAAACATCCTTGTCTTGCTATGAGGAGGAGAGACGCCTCTAAAGACAGTGGAATGTTATTTACAGAGGCGTATTCGCCTGTCAGCCCTGTTCAGCCTAAAGGTCAAACAGTGGTGACGCCTCTTACTTCGGAAGTATCTTCTTTGTCGTCGGGAATTAGGCCCCCGATGGTATTACATCTCTCAAGGGAGGGAAATACTGACAAGAAGAAAACATGTGCACGGTTCTTCAGTCAACCGTAAACAGTTACGCCCTGTTACGGCGATGTCTGGCCAAGCCAGTCAGACTGTTTCAAAACACTGGGAGGTTGCACCATCTGGTAATCAGTATTTACCACGCGCCGCCAGGAAAATTCGTGGGCGAAGGAAACACATGAAAGGGAGGAGGAAGGGCGACCAGTCAGGCTGCAGTCGCCAGGAGGAAATCCCATGGCGTGACCCTCACGATCCAGGGCTTGCCAAGATTCTCAAGGATATGGAGATGGGCCTGTATGATAATGCTAATTATGACAGTAATTAGATCGAGACGTAGATCTAGATACGGGCCAGTATGAAA
This sequence comes from Oreohelix idahoensis, assembly GCA_024509875.1. Lineage (NCBI taxonomy): Eukaryota > Metazoa > Mollusca > Gastropoda > Stylommatophora > Oreohelicidae > Oreohelix > Oreohelix idahoensis. Next base: position 541,763 of record JAMPIV010020825.1, on the reverse strand, counting down.
CCCAGAGATTTCAGTGATTTAGCACGGTTCCCGTACTTGAAAGGGGGGACTTATGTGACGCTACACTGTAATTCTGACTTTTAACAGGCCCGATTCTGTGGTTCTATTTTGTATTTTCACCAGTTTTATTTTCTTCTGATCACGCGATTTTCCGTTGTTTACGGAAATCGCTATTTTCGGGCCCGCTTTTCCACCATTTTTTTTCTTCTCATTTGAATATATATCGTGGTTGGTATTTTTTTTGAGTAGATAAATTAAATGGGTTCGTTTATGATGGTAGGTTTATTTTATTCTAGCATCAGTGTTACTTTCTTCTCATTTTTCGCGATTCCCGTAAAGTTCGTTGTTTACGGAAATAATCGCCATTTCCGGCACGCGATATGACGAGGCCGGAAGCACGCGGCCGGAAGCACGCGGGTGGGTTGATAGTATTAATTTTTCTAGCGCTCCCATTGGTCCGGGATTTGCGTAGGAAGGGAAATCCGCGTGGGCGGTTGCTCTTGTATATATTGAGACCGAAAACGGGGATTCGGTCTCTATGAAAAAATAAGTGCCAGCCGTCAGACTACGTAATTTATCGTTCTCCACTGTGGGAAAAACCAGCGATGAATTGCGAGTCACGGCGGAAACAGTGGGGAGCATAATTTTGTCAAATAAAATTATCCACGGCAAAAGACATATCTCAGGGTCAGAGTACTCGAGTATCGTCAGGAGCAAAAGAAAATTACCCTATGGTCTCTGGCAGTGAAGTCCCTATGCTTCAGCTGGACCGAGGTTTATTTATCATACAGCCGAGAGCATCGCTATTATAGTCTCTAGCAACGGCAGAGGCCGGGAGACTAGTTTCATTTTGTACAGCCTGAAATCAAGGCTGTGTTTTTTTTTTCCTCTAACTCCGGAGCGGGTTAAAAGAGGGAAGCTATTCAGCAGCAGAGAAGTTTTGTCTACAGTTAATCAAGTCCCCCATGCTTGATATCCGAACATCGTCATCACCAAAATCAGGAACAGGTGACAGGGTTACCATACCTAGGTCCTGATAGAAATCAAGAGAAGAGCGTAACGGAGACGCCGCATCATCAGCCCTCGAGTGTTAGAGAGACACTGAGATCAAGAGAGGAAGATAGAGAAGGAGGGAGAAAATAGACAGGACCAGTAGGGTCTGTTCAGTATCCATTGGACGGATAGACACTGAGTCTGCGTTCGAAAAAACCAAGTCTATTATTTTTAGCATTTCTTGTGGTGTAGTTATCGGCGCCTATCGCCTGACTAGTAAAAAGCTGTGTAGCCGTTCGTTGAGGAAGAGTCACCAGGACTAAGACAGAAATTTATTAGTGTTAGAGAGTGGAGGCTAAAAGTTGACAGCCCCACCAAAGTAGATTTGGTTTAAATCACTAACCATTTTTATTGTTCCTCAGCAGGGTGACAGGAAGAGTGAATGTGATTTGGGGTTTTTTTTGTTGAGTGTCTCTCAATTTAATTGTTACCTTGATTTTTCCAGGCCGTGCAACAGTGCACGCTATTGACTGACTTGATGACGTATGATGCCATTTTATGTTTTCTTGTATGTAAATAAATATATACATATATTATTTACTGGATCAGCTTCTATTCTTTACTATACTTATATATAAATCTACTATCCTGTGTTCCATTGCCCATTGCAGTTGCTCCACAACTGGCATGAGATCTTGTCAACAGTTTTACCAAGATGTTTAAGTGCCCTATCCTTGTCTGTCCATTCAGACCACAGTTGCTGTACAACATGATCAGACTGAAGTGTAAAACATAGAAAAAGGTTCCAAATGAATGCCAGCATGGAAATCTGAACCAGTGTCAACAGTTAAGCTTGGAAGTCATGTATTTTAACATTCCAGACTGATCATAATGATTCTTCATTTATTACCCGTACAGATAAGCAGGGGACATTCCAAAATGTCATAGTGTCCCTTTTTTCAATTTAGTCAAGCATGTTATTGATTCCATATTGAAATATGATCAGCAAACAAAAACAGCTCTGTCATGCATTTCAAGAATGACTTCTACTGAGTACTTATACATGGTGACTTGGTTTCTAACGTTTCAAAAATAACTTCCACTAGCAAACTGAAATATGGTGACTTAGTTTCTAACATTTCAAGAATAACTTCCACTAACATGCTCAGGTATGGTGACTTAGTTTCTGACATTTCAAGAAGGACTTCCACTAATATGCTCAAATATGGTGACTTAGTTTCTGACATTTCAAGAATGACTTCCACTTATATGCTCAAATATGGTGACTTAGTTTCTAACATTTCAAGAATAACTTCCACTAACATGCTCAGGTATGGTGACTTAGTTTCTGACATTTCAAGAAAACTTCCACTAATATGCTCAAATATGGATGACTTGGTTTCACCTTTCTTTTGTTGTACATGAAATTGCTAGTCTCACATGTAACACTCTTATTACAGATGCCTTTTATGACATGGTGGATAGGGCACAGTAACCCTGCTTATTGTTCCCCATGGCTGCACATGGGTAAATGATGTCCATTGCTCCAGCACTGTGTGTTTTAAAAAAAAAAATAAGTCTTTCTTGTTCTTAGTTACCAGATCACTGTCTCCATTGACATCATTGCATGCTTGGTCTAGCATTATCATACATCGTTTTCATTTTCCTTGTAACAACTTATGAAGAGGCCAAGAGTTTTATCAGAAGCAGAATCAGAAACAAGTGGGAAGAAGAGTATCCAGGCCACCAGAAAAAACAATGCGTGTTACCAGCTTAGCAGATGGGAACTAGCGGTAATCATCAGACTACGCATGGGCAGTAACAGATTGAGATACCATCTATTCAACTAGCTAAAGATAGGCACTACTGATGGTATTGGCATCGATAAAATGACTGCTGAACATCTGCTGCTAATGTACCCAACATATGAGAAACAGAGAAAGCATGTATGGCCATCATCAGTACCATTGCTGGACATATTCTGTGGAAATACCAAGAACTTCAAGCTGACCACTGCTTTCTTTAAACATATTCAAGTTGACGTCTGAAGGTGTAAGAAGAAGAAGAATCCCCTTCATGTATAATAATAATAAATTCTTTAAGCACCAAACACGGCGCATAAGGCAGAAACCAGTTCTCTCCAGGTTGTTCGTTGTGACGCCACTCCTCTTAGCTCTTGCACATTATTTAGGCCCAACGTTCTTCCTTCTCTTATTATTGTTCTTCTGAGTGTTTCTTTTGGTCTTCCTTTTTTCATGTATAGGGCTGCATTTATTTGCTGTCCACTGATTTCTACTTCAGGCTGTCTTCTTCAACTCTGCCCATGGTGTTCTGGTTTTTTTCCTCTTGATCATCATTGTTTTTCTGTACACTTTCTGTGCGTCTCCATTGTGTTCCTATGTTAAAATGTTGAATGGTATTTGCTGTTTGTGTACTCTAATTGTCTAATCCGTTTTTTATTTTATTTTACAGCACTGTGAAGAACACATTCAGAAACAGAATACAAAGGTAGCTTATGTTTTTTTAAAATATTAATTGAATCAGACAGAATACTTTGAAATAAAGGCTATCACTTCTGTCAATATATAGTTAATGCTTCATAGTTGGCTCCATGATGGTGGAGTGGTTAATATGTTCACTTTTCATGTGGGAGAACAGGGTTCATCCTCTGCTAGGAATCCAGCTGAGACATCTTTCCATTTGGCAATGCGCAGGGTGGGCACAAAGTCCTGTAACCCCGTAAGTGAAACAAATCAGCTGGCACTTTTGCGACATAATATTTATAACAATACAAAAGAACAATGCAAACAGAATAAAAAGCACCAGATTGAGTAATCCAGTGAGTCAGTACTTTCCCCTTCATAAATGATTCATCATCATCATTGAGCTCCCCATGGAGCATAGGGCTCTGACAAACCTATGCCAAGTATTAGTCACCTTGTACCAAACATGCCTGAGGAAAAAGTAGTCCTATTCTTTCACTATCTCATCACAGACTTCTGGGAACTACACGGGGTTATGATATATTTGATAGGGGTTATTTATATGTGTATGTGTTGGGGCCATAATAAACGCCCCAAAATCTCCCTGAAGTTCATATTTGTGTTTTGCTTCTTCAAGAGGGCCATAATAATGCCTTCATTTCCATATCAGTGTGGTTAACACCCGACATAAATAGTTGTGTTTATTTTAGCTAATACAACCCTGTCTTAGAATCAGAATTTTATTGTTGTTCGGGTCTGTTGCGAGTGTGCAAGAGAGTGATCACATATCACAACAGCATCATCATCTCTCGCCCACCCTATCACATGAAGGTAACGAGACTTTGTAGCCATCTTGTACACTTATGGGACCCAAAGATGCAGCAATAGAGAATGCAGTCAGCGACCCATAGCTTGACTGCTTGCATCAGGGTCAGCAAACCAGAGCTGACCAAGACCCTACTCCACCTCCATGTGGTGGTCCTGGAAACAGGCTGCATCACTGCAGTCTGGCTGAGAGAGTAGGGATCAAAGAGGGAAGGCAAACCCGGTCCCAAAAAATGCCGTGCTGAAGTCGGATGTGTCGGCCGAAAGGCGCAGATATCACAGCTCCGGCGTAAACAGACACAATGCAACCAACATCCTTTTCAGGACGAACGAGGAAGAAGAAGAAGAAGTACACTTATAATTCTAAAGTAAAATGGAGTATATCTCCTTACTTTGCTTCATGGGCCTCGTGTAGTTCCCAGGTTCTCTGAAGAGGCAGAGAAAGACTAAAACTTCTGCACCCTCAGTCATGCCATACAATGCGACAAATATGGGGTTATGCTCGGAGCTGGCAACCTCACCATGTAAAACAAATAGCTATAGAAACCACTGTTGCCAGAGCTTTTGACTGCTTGGTGCAGGCTTCCTTCAAGGGGACCAGCTGTAGTGGTGGCTCCATGCTGTGTAAGGAGCCCAAAGGAAAATGATGATATGATGCTTAATGGCAGAATGTGGAAGATACTCAACTTTTACTTCAAAACTGACCTTTTATATTGAACTTGTAGTGGATTTTGATCATTGTGTGTAGTTATTTTATTTGTGTGTGTAGTGATTGTTTTCAAGGTGATTCTTGGTTGTACTTGCAGTTACTGGAGCTGCAGCAGCAACTGGCGGTGGCAGTGTCTACAGATAAGCGTAAAGATCTGATGATAGAGCAGCTGGACAAGGTAGGGTAACATGGCAGGTTGGCTGATTGAGTTGAATGATACAAGGAGTTTGGTCTGACTGATGATAGAGCAACTGGTAAGGCAGAGTAATATGGCAGGTTGGCTGTTCAAGTGAAATAATATAGGAAGTTTGGTTGAATTGTTGATAGGGCAGCTGGACAAGGTAGAATAATATGACAGCTTGGCTGATCAGGTAGAATAATACAAGGAACTTGGTTACAGATTTGACCGATTAAGGAGAATAATAAAAGTGGTCTGGTTGGTAAGTATGAGGTAAAGTAGCATTTAAAAAATCAGATCAACACAACAGTTTCATTGGCAATGTAGCATTATGAGTTTTTATGATAAAGTAACATTAAGAGTTTTAATGACAAAGTAAAGTAGCGGAAAGGAATTTCCTCGTGTGTGACCAAAGAATATAGATTGCTTCCCTCTAATGTGAGTAATATTCTTCCTTTGTGCTGTAGCTTCTATCAGGGTGTCTTCATTACTCTTTTTAATTGTCCTTGGTACTCTTAATCTTCTTCTTCTTCTTCCGTCCTTAGCCACCGACCGTCAAAGCAGTCAGTGGCCATTACGCCTAGTGGCGTCTTAGGGCAACAGCAGATAGGTTTTCTTTGCCATTGTTTCCCATCACGCCTATTGGCGTCTTTAGGGCAACGGCAAATCAATCCATTTGCTGTTGTTTCCGTAATCGAAGTGACTGGCAAACGGGTGATCAGCCCGTTGGTGGTACTCTTAATGCTCTTCTGTAAAGCCACATCTCTGTGGCATTGTATTTTCCTGCTTGTCCACTAATTATCCATGACTCACTTCCATAAGTCAGGATTGGCCATGTATAACACTGAAGAACTCCCTTTCTTACTTTGGCTCTGTATAACACTGAAGAACTCCATTTCTTACTTTGGCTCTGTATAACACTGAAGAACTCCATTTCTTACTTTGGCTCTGTATAACACTGAAGAACTCCCTTTCTTACTTTGGCTCTGTATAACACTGAAGAACTCCATTTCTTACTTTGGCTCTGTATAACACTGAAGAACTCCATTTCTTACTTTGGCTCTGTATAACACTGAAGAACTCCCTTTCTTACTTTGGCTCTGTATAACACTGAAGAACTCCCTTTCTTACTTTGGCTCTGTATAACACTGAAGAACTCCATTTCTTACTTTGGCTCTGTATAACACTGAAGAACTCCCTTTCTTACTTTGGCTCTGTATAACACTGAAGAACTCCATTTCTTACTTTGGCTCTGTATAACACTGAAGAACTCCCTTTCTTACTTTGGCTCTGTATAACACTGAAGAACTCCCTTTCTTACTTTGGCTCTGTATAACACTGAAGAACTCCATTTCTTACTTTGGCTCTGTATAACACTGAAGAACTCCATTTCTTGCTTTGGCTACATGTAACACTGAAGAACTCCATTTCTTACTTTGGCTCTGTATAACACTGAAGAACTCCATTTCTTACTTTGGCTCTGTAAAACACGAAGAACTCCATTTCTTGCTTTGGCTCTGTTAACACTGAAGAACTCCATTTCTTACTTTGGCTCTGTATAACACTGAAGAACTCCCTTTCTTGTTTCCAGTGTCAACAATTTCTTGCATAAAATACATTTTATTTTATTGAACTATGCTTTAGCCTGGTCTATTCTATTCTTCACCTCTGATATGCATCTTTTTTATTTTATTTTTTTGTGGATAAAATTTTGCCTCGTTTTGCACATTCAGTTCAACCTAGATTTAGGGTACTTCTGTTACATTAGGTCGCATGTCAAAATATAAAAAAAACCGTGTGGTCTGGTTTATATAGTTACGTATTTGAGTGATATGTATCATTATGTCTGTTGAGGTGTATGAGTTCTGGTGCACAGATCAGATATTTTCAAACCATTTAATTTTGTGCACTGAAATGCATTAATACTTTGAGTACCACGGGTGCCTATTGGCGACAAGCATTATTTTCCGTAGAGTACCAATGTCGCCTTTTGGCGTAAGTATAGCATTAGCATAAAATGTCATCACGGCAAGTGTCTACACATAACGCATATCAAGGGAAGTAACTGAATTTTATTGAGAAATGCACAATGGCGGCGGGAACATTTTTTCGCGTGTATTGATTAATCTTCAGGTGGAAATTTCTTTTAAAATGAGTGAAACTAGTGAATATTGCAATGATTTAGATTCTGGCTCTCAGCTGACCTTTGAAAGTGACAACAGTTGGTCTTGTTTTGATGCAGGGCAGCCTGAATTTACTGAAACAGACAGCAACAGCCTTAGTTCCAGCATTCGTGAGGCTGTCAGAGGTGTTGATAGCAATTTTCAGGGCCATAGTGAGAATCAGGGGCGTAGAAAAAGACCTGCTACTAGAAGGGGGTGTGGCAAAGAAGCAGCTGATTAGTTTCAGTGGTATTTGTATGGCTTTGATGACCCCTATGGGAGTGTTATGATTAGAGTTAGACTGTTACAGACAGTAGAAGGGGGTTTCCTGTAATTTTGAGAAAAACAAAACATAACATGAAGCGTGGCAATTCATCTGTTTTTGCTAGGTCGGGAAACATGGTTGCTTGTATATGGCATTATAGAATTTGTTCAGCACAGTCCATGCAAACAATGTTACTGCAAATGAAGACAATTGTTTGTTTGTAATTCTGACAGCAGTATGAAGACAATTGTGACCCTTTAGGAGACCCCCTCGCCAAAAATACTCGCATTTCGGATGTACCCATTGCAGCTGGGTGGCTGGCTCAGGAGCCGCCAGTCCCTGGTCGACGGACACTCCTTCAAATGTCCTCGCCAGGTCTCGAGACGAAAAATCCTCAAATGTCCTGTATCACCCGGTCGCCAGAGCGGTGTTGTAACCACTACGCTAGCGCGGCTCCCTGCTGGACTGAGAGTCCAGAAAAGATTCTTTTGTACTGGATGTGAGAAACCACTCTGTGTTGTGCCCTGCTTTTCAATTTTTTATAAGACTGAGGATAATGCTGCTGCCAGGAAGGAAATAGGCCCCAAGGCCAGAGAAAAAGCAACAATAATTGCATCTGTGACCATATTTTATGTTAGACTATCACACCCAGCTAAAGCAAATTGATAAGTATGTATTAAAAAAAATTCTTTTTGATTATAATATTTTTTATACATTTTTCAGTAGTGCATGCCAATATTTATCTATTGCCTCATTAATATTCTAAATGGCTTCTATGATCACATGACCTGAACACAAAACTAGGTCACCATGCGACACCTTATCCACTTCCCATATCATCCTGAAAGTTTCATGTCAATCTGTTGACTCATTTGGTCTCAGTGATTTTTTTATTTCATCACCCCAAATGGGAAAGTTTTCCTAAAAACCCTTGGTACTTGAAGGTAATTGCTACTGAGAAGCCTTGGTACTCAAAGCATTAAGGCTAAGTGAGACACATGTTGGTTTTGAGTTGATGTGTGTTTGTTTTGAATAGTTACAGAAGAATTTGTTTTGGTCTGTTCAAAAGCAGATGTACTGATCCTGATAAGTCTTGGATGTTGATTGTGTTGATTGAGGACTGAAAATTGTTTGGATATATACAGAGAATCTGTTTTGATTATGTTGAGTGAAACCTTGTTTGCTCCTGATAGAATGCTATCTTAGAATTATTGGACAGCCATGCATTATGAATGAGGGTGTATTGAATTGTACAAAAAAAGCTGATTAAGAATTTGTGAACATTAGAAGTTTGAATTGCCCAATTGCTGAAATATTGGAGTTCGTTTACAAGCTTAAAATCTTTATTCCAAATACATGAAAACAGAAATGTTCTGAAAATCAAAAGTTTCTTTGGTCTTCTTTTCGATCACAGTTTGGGTGATTTTTGTCTATTTTGAGTGACTTTGGGCAATTTTTTTTAAAGGCAGATTGGGCTACTTTATTTTGGGTGAATTTGGGTCACTTTTCAAATGATCTGGGCACCATATGAAAACCTAAAAAATCCAGTTTCTGAAACAAAGCTGTCCGCGAGGATTTTGCATAAAGGTTACACAGATTGGATAACGAATGATCGACACCCGCATCTTGATGAAATTACAACAGTTATCAAGATTCTGTTGAGTTTATTACTTTATGGTGTTTATTCAAGGACCCTAGACAGATTTGTATAACAAATGATTGACATCCGCGTCTTGATGAAATTACAACAGTTATCAAGATTCTGTTGAGTTTATTACTTTATGGTGTTTATTCAAGGACCCTAGACAGATTTGTGTAACGAATGATCGACATCCGCGTCTTGATGAAATTACAACAGTTATCAAGATTCTGTTGAGTTTATTACTTTATGGTGTTTATTCAAGGACCCTAGACAGATTTGTATAATGAATGATCGACACTCGCATCTTGATGAAATTACAAAAGTTATCAAGATTCTGTTGAGTTCATTACTTTATGGTGTTTATTCAAGGACCCCTAGACAGATTTGTATAACAAATGATCGACACCCGCATCTTGATGAAATTACAACAGTTATCAAGATTCTGTTGAGTTCATTACTTTATGGTGTTTATTCAAGGACCCTAGACAGATTTGTATAACGAATGATCGACACCTGCGTCTTGATGAAATTACAACAGTTATCAAGATTCTGTTGAGTTCATTACTTTATGGTGTTTATTCAAGGACCCTAGACAGATTTGTATAACAAATGATCGACATCCACGTCTTGATGAAATTACAACAGTTATCAAGATTCTGTTGAGTTCATTACTTTATGGTGTTTATTCAAGGACCCTAGACAGATTTATATAACGAATGATCGACACTCGCGTCTTGATGAAATTACAACAGTTATCAAGATTCTGTTGAGTTCATTACTTTATGGTGTTTATTCAAGGACCCCTAGACAGATTTGTATAACAAATGATCGACACCCACGTCTTGATGAAATTACAAGTTATCAAGATTCTGTTGAGTTCATTACTTTATGGTGTTTATTCAAGGACCCTAGACAGATTTGTATAACGAATGATCGACACCCGTGTCTTGATGAAATTACAACAGTTATCAAGATTCTGTTGAGTTCATTACTTTATGGTGTTTATTCAAGGACCCTAGACAGATTTGTATAACGAATGATCGACACCCGCGTCTTGATGAAATTACAACAGTTATCAAGATTCTTGAGTTCATTACTTTATGGTGTTTATTCAAGGACCCCTAGACAGATTTGTATAACGAATGATCGACACTCATGTCTTGATGAAATTACAACAGTTATCAAGATTCTGTTGAGTTTATTACTTTATGGTGTTTATTCAAGGATCCTAGACAGAAAATGACCACAGTAATGAACCTGGACCCTAATACACAAAACTACTGAGACATGCTACAGTGTCCAGATAACATGAAAGCTGTGATCTTTCCTGTTCTGCTTACTAGCAGTATGTATTGACAGTATTTACGTACATGAATTTGTGAGATTTTTCTTGCTAGAAGATGGAAAGAATGAATAAGCTAAATGTTTGTTCTAATGGTCCTCAGCAACTGGCTAAAGTTGTAGAAGGCTGGAAGAAACGAGAGGCAGAGAAGGATGAGTTGCTCAAAGCTCTGAGTCAGGAGAAGGAACAGATGGAGGAATCCTTGCAAAATCAACAGGCAGTAAGTGTGTACTTCTTTTTTCACCTTTCAACTCTCTCTCTCACACATACACACACACAACGCACATCAAGAAGAAAAAAAAAAAGGCTGAAATGCGTCTCTGGTAAGATTATCTGCTATTGTAATATTCAGTATACTGTTACCATTATGTAAACATGTATTATTAAGTGATTTACTATTATGTATATATATGTATATCTATTATTGAGTGGCTTACTATTATCTATACATATATTATTAAGTGGCTTACTGTTATGTATACATATATTATTGAGTGGCTTGTTTCTCGTTATCAGACAATCAGCAGCTTCGAGCGTGAACTTTCTCAGGCTGCTGAAGAACTTAGAGAAGAGAAGAAGAAGTCAGCAGAAGTGGTCAACAGTTTGAAGGCTGAGGTAATTGTATTGTTGATGTCCAGGTGGGCAGTTTGTCTTGCTTGTTGTGGATGTTAATCCCTTCTTTCTTTCTTGTTTATGTGTTGTATTTGTCTGTCAGGTTCTGAAAAATGGCTTGTCAAAGTAACTGTTGTTAGTGTAAATTATATGAAAACTATATGGGCTTACGCAGGCTAAAGATATTTTCTTCATCACTGGCCTCTTTTTTTCCTACCACCAGTTTCCATTCTCTTCTTTGTTTTTGTCCATTGTTTTTTTTTTTTTTTTAAATTAATTTTTTAAATCTCTTTTCCTCCCTCGGTTTTCCAAAAAATATTTTTCCCCTGCACTTTGTCTTCCTATTTATGCCTGGATTTCCAGCTAATCTTTTGGTCTTTTCATGACGTAACACCAAGTGTATTCATATTTATTGCTTTTCATATTTTTACTTAGCTCTATCTTTTCTTTCTGCTTTTGTTTGTCTGTCCCTGACAAAGGCCTTGTGGCTGTAGGTTTTTTCCTTGTCTTTTATCATAAAAAGACATTATTTTTGTTTTTTGGTACTACTTTTTTTGGAACTTTTTTTCCCTGCTTCCACGAAGATCTAATAGATGTACACAGTTCAGCATATGAGGGATGTAAAGATGTGCTACTTGTGACAGTTATTAAGGAAGACAAAGAAGTTATAATATTCCAACAGTGAAATTCTAACCAAACTTGACCAATCTTGTTTTTTAAAAACAAACATCTGCTGTCATTCATTTATTGCTCCTTAACTCTTAGTATACATGCTCAAAAACCACGTTTTTACGAGCTGATTTCAGAGAGTACATTTTTAGACTTTACTGATTTTGCATTAAATAATTTATTTATAATGATAACATAAAGTGTTATATATCAAAGTGTGGAGAAATGAAACATCTATGACATGCACTTAACTTAATTGTTAAGTGGTGTTAAACATGCATATGCAATAATGAGTGCAGAAAAATTAGACATGGACACCAAATGGCCTATTAGGTAGGCCAGCCGTAAAACGAGGATCGATCGTTGGCCTACCTAATAGGCCGGTCAGATATTAAGAGTTAAGGGGCACAGGTTTTCAATGAATTCATGTCAGACCTTCCTGTCCAGTGCCATCTGTTCGAGGTTTATCCATGTCTCCTTTATCTCTTTCTTGTTTGTCTCCGGTTCTCTTTTCCATTATTTTTTGGGTCTCCCCCTTGTATTTCTTTCACACTGGGGATTCCAGAATAAGGACCACCTTGTAATGCTACTATCAACAGGTGTTAGATCATAATGACTGAGCTAAAATTGTAATGTCGCTGTCAGTAGCATTGGGCAGTCATTTCTCTGCATAGAAATTTCAGAGGAACAGTAATAAAATCTTGCGTGGGTTACCAGGGTCTTAATGGAGAGCAAAAAATAGTAACATTAACTTGTCGTGCATGTCATAAAAGGCAACTAGTAAGGTTGGGCATGGGTTTTCTTTCGGCCACAGAAACCTCAACAACAATATGGACAAGTCAACTAAAGAAAATAATTCACACTTTCACAAATGGGTGGTTGTGCAGAATAGGAGGATTGAAATGGTACAACAAGATGACTAATGTAGAACTGATGAAAAGATAACTGATGTAGAACTGATGAAAAGATGACTGATGTAGAACTGATGAAAAGATGACTGATGTAGAACCAATGGAAAGATGACTGATGTAGAACCAATGGAAAGATGACTGATGTAGAACCGATGGAAAGAACCAGACAAGTGTCAATGGAACAAGAGGTGAGGAGAAGACGCTGGCATTGGATAGGACACACGTTAAGAAAACCAGCTGATAGCGTTACAAGATTGCCCCTGTTCTGGAATTCCCAAGGTAAGAAATGGAGACAAGAGAAGAGAACTGGAGGCAGACATAAAAGAGATAACTTGACTTTTCCAAGCCCCTAGGTTACGAGTTTTCACTATTTTTTTCTACAAGGGAGAAAGAAGGCATGCAATGGCATTGAATGGATGGCACAGGAAAGGAGAACTTTGCATGTTTTTGTTGATGACCTGTGCTCTGTGTGGAGCTGAGTGGTGATGATGACAAGTCATCAGATATCATTAGTCATTGGTTGAACCCTGAATGTCAAGGTCGGTTGTGTTAAAGGGATACGCTAGAACATTAACTGTTTGTGGGGTTAGAGTTACATAAGTAGAAATATTTATGATAATGACCCATGTAGTTCCCAGGGGTCTCTGACGAGACAAAGATAGCACGCACTATTGTACCCTTGGGCATGTTTTACAAGGTGACTAATACAAAATTACGCATGAGGCTGGCAATCTCATCATGTAAAACACATTGCTACAGAAACCATTGCTGCCAGAGCATGTGGCTGCTTGTGCAGGCTTCCTGTAAGAGGACTAGTTGCAGTGATGGTTCCACGCTCCATAAGGCGCGGAATGGAATATAATAAATGACGATGATGATTTGTGATAATAATCGGTAGCCTGAAGTTTAACTCTTGTGTTATTTGTCTGTTGACACTGTTGTCGGTTCTCAACAGCTCTATGAAGCTCAGAGGGAAAAGGCACATTTAGAAGAGACCCTGACGACTGAGAAGGAAAGGCATGCAGCCATGACAGTCGAGTGGGGCGATCTGAAGGAAGCCAAGGAGCTGGCAGAGAAGACAGCACAGCAGGCTCAGGAAAGGCTGATACAAGTATTGATTTTGTTTTCTCAAAATTTCATTTTCTCTGTCACATGTTGTCCCCATGTCATTATCCTCTGTCACATTTTCTCCTCTCCTAATTCTCTGTTACATTTTTCTCCCTGCCATTATTTTCTGTCACATTTCACCCTCTCTCGTTTTCTGTCACCTTTTCACCCCTTTCTTTTTTCTGTGCAACATAGTTACCTCTCATTATTATCTATCACAAAGTCCACCTCTCTCATTATTCTCGATCACAAATTTTCTCCTTTCATTATTCTGTCACACAGTTTTACTTTCAGTATTCTCTGCTACATTTTCCCCCTCATTATTCTGTCACAAATTTCCACCTCTCATTATTTCCTGTCACATTCCCCCTCATTATTCTGTCAAACACCCACCCCCTCACTATTCTGTGTCACATAAGTGTTTCTGTCATTATTCTCTGCCACACAACTTTACTCTTACCATTTTTGTCACTTTTTTCCCCTCTCATTATTCTCTGTCACAAATTTGGTGTGATACAATTACAGGAGCAAGAAAACTGGCAGAAGAAAGAACAGGAGCTTTCTGAGAAGATAAATGTGATACAGGAAACCAGCCGAGGAAGAGATTATTAATCTTTTTAGGAGATTGTTGCGTATCAGCTGATAATTGGGAGTTGTTTTGGGAAAGCCTGGAAGGTCCCTGAGGAGACGGTGAAAGAATAGGCCTACTGTTTCCTCAGGCATATCGTAGGTGGCGAAAAACATGAGGTTGTTTATGGGGGTCTTGCAACCTCATCATATAAAACAGTGTGCTACAGGAACTGCTGCTGCTACATGATATGAATACTTTGGTGCATTCTTGCAAGAGGATCAGTTACAGTGGTGGCTTCATGCTCCATCATCTTTGATCCTTAACCGCCAACTGTCAAAGCAGTCAGTGGCCATCACATCTGGTGGCGTCTTGTGGGGCAGCAACAAGCTGCTTCCACTTTGCTTGATTGGTGGCTATCCTTCGTGCAGTGCCCCAGCTCTGGTTCATTCTTTGCATCTCAGCCTCCACAGTTCTCTGCCAAGTTGTTTTTGGTCAGCCTCTCTTTCGCTTTCCCTCAGGGGTCCATAGCATAGCTGTTCTTGTGATGGCATCATGGTCTCTTCTGAGGATGTGACCAACTTAACTCCAGCGTCTGCCAGCTATGATTGTGTGCTCTTGGTTGCTCTGAGTTGCTCTTGATTGGTGATGGTACTCGGCCAAAAGATTCGGAGAATTTTCGCAAGGCAGATTGTGTGGAAAGAGGACAATTTCAACGCATTTCCTTTTCTGTTACTCTCCAGCACTCCGCACCACAGAGAAGCACAGAAAGCACACAGCTCTTGTATAATCTTAATTTGGTGTCTGTGCTGTACTGAAAGGACCCCCAGATGTTGTCCAGACTAGTAAAGGCCGCTGTCGCTTTATTCACTACTGTTGATGTCTGCCCTTTCCGCTGTCTGGTGTTACTATGTATCCTAGGTATGCAGATGTATCTGTCTGCTCTAGCCCCCAGTTCCCTACTGCTACGGGCGCAGGATTGCCCACACTGAGTATCATCACCTCTGTCTACTTTTCCATGCTCCATTGGGAGTTAAAAAGGAATGGATGATGATGTATGAAGATTCAAGATCTACAGATGAAAGGTTTAAAACACAGCAACAACAATGTCAGGCCTGTATACAAGTTGTTATCTTGCATGGAACGGAAGCATGATAAACAGATAATCCTATAGCACCCTCAGGATTTGAAAAGCAAAACATGAAAAACAGATTGGAAGGTAGCACTGTAAGAGAATATGAAGCCAAAGCTTAAAGAAGCATATTAGGAGTGACAAGAGAAGACAAGAATCGGAAAAATAAATCAAAGAAAAGATAGCAATAAAGATGCCAGTCTTTAGACCAACTATTTTATCAACTATTAAACCCATCTACACTGCATACAAGCTTCCATTTTGGAACAACATCTTTCCCTGAAATGATAGAAAACATTCCTGGAATTGAAAGAAAAAAGAGCCAGACTGCAACAAAGAGAAAATCCATGTCGATAAAATACATTGAGATACGTTACCCATGCAACATCTGGACCCATGCATACACAGATGGATCAGCAACAAATGCAACAGAAAATGGAGGTGTCTTTCTGAGCTTAAGCACTAGTGCACCAAAAAAGCTGTCAGTGGCAACAGGACAATTCTCAAGTAACTTCAGAGCAGAGGCAGAGGCCTTGAAAACTGCAGCTGAGGTTATAATGACAGAGGAAAGCACAGAGAGACAAGTTGCTTTCTTTATCAGTGCACAGTCAGCAATTGCAACGTTGAAAAGCCAAAATAATACAGACCTGGATGACCTCAGAAAAGTGCTCTACAAACTATGTCAACGATTTAAAAGTGTTGTGATCCAATGGATCCCATCTCATTGTAACATCACCGGCAATGAAGAGGCTGACAGATTGGCAAAGGAAGGTGGAAATCTACCTCAGCTTGATGCAAGCGTAACTTTTGAGGAGGCAAAGAGTTTTATCAGAATCAGATACAGAAACAAATGGGATGTAGAGCATCCAGGTCACACACAAAATGATGCATACTACCAGCTCAGCAGAAGAGAACAAGTGGTAATCTTCAGACTCCGCACTGGCCACAACAGATTGAGATACCATCTGTTCAACAAAAGCTAAAGATAGGAACCGATCAGTGAAAGTGTGGCACTGATAAAATGACTGCTGAACATCTGCTTCAAAGTTGCCCAATATATGCGGAACAGAGAAAGTGCATGTGGCTGACACCAGTATTATTCGTGGAAAAGCTCTACGGAGATTCTAAAAGCCTCAAACTTATTACTGCTTTCTTTGAAAACATTCAAGTTGACGTCTGAGTGTGTACGATGAAGAAGAAGAAGACCAAATGAACGAGATGAAAACTGATCAGTTTGATGTATTGTGCATGAACAATGAAAGACAACCAAATTAAGTAGGAGGCTGGACTCTACTGAAGCCTAAGAGAGAACAATAGACCTTGAGGTATATGCAGACTGAGGTTTGAGGCAGATCTGTAAAATGGAAGAAGTATAAAGATATAATTAGGCCTCGTACTGGACTGGAAGAATGTGAAGAATATTCAGGAGCTACGTGTAATCTGTATTACTCTGGTGGTTAAGATTTGCTGTACACTAACCAAAGTGCTGAAGAAAATATACAGACAAAGGAAACACACTTGATATTCCATGATTGACCATAATTGCAATTAAATTGCTCCATTGTAAGTCCATGAGGCCAATGCTTCTTGGGGAGCTGACAGGGGATGATGAAGTCTGGGGCTAGATATGTTCAAGTCTGTGTAAGTATGAAACTGTAACATTGTCACTTGTATACAATTCTGACACTTTAAATTATGGCAGGTGAAGTTTGAAGAGCAGAAGAAGAAACGTGAAGATGCTGAGGCTCACAGTGAAGAGATGAAAACTGAACTCAAAAAGGTTGTCCTGGATATGGAGCAGCTGATTAGACAGAAGGTATGTTACTGTTGTCTTTCCTTACACTTATCTTTTTTTATTCAGAGTAAGTGAACTCAGTGATATTACTAGAACTATCTCAGAGTAAATTCTGTGTTCAGTTTTATCAACACTGGCCATATCATTGTAGTGTTTATAATACATTTAGTGCTTGGTAGTTTTTTATGACATCATTAATGTTAGTGCATATAGCTGAGGAATTTGTAATACAGGCCCTCAGCCCCTTATTTGAAATTCAAAGATGTGATAAGGTACTGTTATTTTATTTTCAACTCGCCCCATTTTTTTGGTTCCATTTATTTATTTTTTGTTCTTTAATTATTCTTAGGCGTTCGAGTTCGTTATTAATTAATTCTGGGTTATTTTTATGGCGGTTGGATTAATCAGACAACCTTCACCAACCCTTTTATTTGTGGGGATGGGGGAGAAGCTCGACCCAGGTTGTAACGCGGAATCAGTGATTCATTCTGGTAGATAAGAGGCCAGGAACGTTACAGAATATTACATATAATTTCGGCAAGTGAGCAGAAATAATTTTGCAATTGCTTGGTCAATGATGAGTCGGAGGTTAACATTATGATATGATTGGTGGAGTTTAGATTTAATTTATGTGCAGGCATGATAGTAGGTCAATGGTTGGGTAAAAGCGGTTCCTGGGAGATGATGCCAGATGCGATGACTCACCGCGTCTGTATTGCATCAGGCTATTAGCGATATATATATATATATATATATATAGTGAGCGCCAAAAGTAGTTATCGCTCACTAGTCCAAGAATTTTGGGCCATGAATACGCACCATTGCAGTCTAAGTTTATAAACTAATAAAACGGTATTGAATCAGTTTTACTAATAACAGTTCACATGAGACAAGGGACGTTTCGGGTTTTACCCTTCGTCAGCCACAAACAGGTGACAAAGACCAAAATTACATATAGGTACTACATAACTATACGATGTAGTACCTATATGTAATTTTGGTCTTTGTCACCTGTTTGTGGCTGACGAAGGGTAAAACCCGAAACGTCCCTTGTCTCATGTGAACTGTTATTAGTAAAACTGATTCAATACCGTTTTATTAGTTTATAAACTTATATTCCTTACCAGTTTTACTGCAGCCCCTTAATTTATTTACTTATACCATTGCAGTCTGCCCAGTTCGGGATATTCGGTAAAGTTGGGTATGTTCATAAATTAATAGTTGTGTAGGAAGTTTTTCTATAGGATTTTAGCACATTAGAGTAAGCTTTCTTCTGGGATTAAATTTAATTTTTATTAGTCAGGAGTTGCCAGCAATTGCTAACTTATACAAAACTAGAGCCAGTGTAGTGTAAGTTTGTCTATAATTATATTTGTATAAGTTAGCAGTATCTATGATTAGTGTAGCGGTTTTTGAGATAATTAACTGTATGAGGTTAGGTGCTAAGTTAGACGGGAGCTCTGTGTAATGTAATAATGAGGTCCGAGTAACCGCAGTTGATTATGATAATCTGTAGTGAATATACGTGGGTGTGGTTTGTGTGTTAATAAGTTGTGCTATTTGATAATGTAGTCAGAAGACAAGGGGCGAAGGGGGTATAATATTAACATAGATGGTGTATGTATAAGTGTGTTAAATAATTCAGTTAAATTAATAACCTTCCCGGGGCAGTCTTTAAGAAGAATAGGGATGGAAAATTATTAAGTACAGGGTATATTAGCTTCAGGGAAGCGATGTTGTGACGCCTACGAGATCACGCACACAAAAGAATCAGGTCAGCCCCCGTCTAGGTTTAACGTAACAGACAGCAAGTAATTTGTGCGGAAGATAGGAGGGAGCTGTAATTTAGTCTGACCCTCGGGCAGAAATATGTTTTATTTCTTGTGTGTAGGGGAGATTTATTAATTTAGGGGACACCAGGGTGTAGATGGATCTTGGGGGTTAATGTTTTATGTATTAGGGAGCAGCAGGAGCATAGTGGTTAGTGCACTGGCTTCCTAGCTCAGTGGTCTATGGTTCAATCCCCAGATGAAGCGGGACTTTTTTAGGCCGCAAACGGCTCCTGGGTCGACCCAGCCCCAATTGGGTACCAGAGCAACTCTGGGAAGGTTAAGGTGGCTGGCGTGATGCTGACCACATCACCCCTAGTGTGCCGATGGTCAAGAAAATATGGGCCTAACACCATATTTCCAATATGCCTCAATGGGCGTGTAACGGGATCCTTTTTTTACCTATTAGGTAATTTTGAATTGTATAGATGTTGTTATTTTGTTTTACAGCGATTCAACGGGAGGAGGTTGTAGATAACCCAAAGCCTGCCACGGACTTTGCCTTCTCAGGAGGAGGAGGCATGAGACATCAGTGTAATTGAAGAAAACTGGGTATGCGCTTGTACTTGGCGCCCAGTTACGTCTGCAACACTGAGAGGAATTAGAAGTTCTCTTGACGTCAGGAAACCTATACCTCAACGGGGGACTTGCCTCTAAATAGGAGCTCTTAGCTCGTAAAGGCCCAATAACAAAACAGGCTACCTTGCCTGGTGTTGTTACATACTGCCACAATAATGCAGTAGGCCTAAACCCGAAGCGGGTTAACTCGTTGGTTTGTAGAATTGAGTGTCATCAGCAGTGATAAAATCTACAGCCTTAGGCAATTAAATATCTATCTAATTACCAAGGGCCCCTTCATCAGTATTCGGGAAAGGAGAGAGGGAAAACGGGCCTTTCTAAATGCTAACGGGAGGAGGTGCGTGACGAAAAGCAACTTATCGGAGCCTCAGCCGAAGACGATAGTGTCAGAGTAGCACTGAACAGAAACAGAGGAGAGAGAGATTTAGCGAGGAACAGTAGGGATAGATAGAAATACTTAGAGGACAGCCTCTGAGTTAGCGCTGCAGAATCCATTAGTGAAGCATTTCTTGATGGTGTACTAGTTAGGTGGGCAGGACCGCCTAGAGCGCCTTTGAGACAGTATAGTCATTTAGTTTATACATTTTCAGCGGGACTGTGTTTAGTTAGTAAAAATAGTGTAGTCAGGAGTGGTGGCTCTTACTTAGAGACCCCCACCAAGTATATTTTTTTAATCCTTAGTTGTTTTCGTGCAGGTGTGAAAGAGAGTGTGAAAATATTGTGTCTTCCACTTGATTTGTTCTTTTTTTTCAGGTTGTGCGAACTCGCACGTTATTGTTGTTTGCTGTGGTATTGATTTGTTGTTTAATAAACTATAAAATGTACACTGGATCAGTTTATCTTTAACTATACTGTACTTGTATGCTTTGACTGTGTAGTGGTGTCTGTGGATAGTTTAGTGTAACCTTATCTCCTTTCTGGTAGTCAGAGGTGGTGAGACAGTAGCTAGTAAATAAGTCACAAGTGGCGAGGGAGAGTCAATCTAGGTTCTCACCCTTGAAGCTGTAAGTCTCATCCTTCCACATTCACTAATTCTCATCTTAACTCTTGCAGGCCGGAATTTTTTCATCAGTTTTGCCAGAATTATTTTTGTACCTTAAAGCAGTACCTTTATCCTTCTGAGTTATTACACATCATCAAATGAATAAATTCTTTTATCTTAAGTCATAACGAAAATCTTTCACGGATCTTCCCAAAGTCTAGACTTTCCGGCCTTTAAGAGTCAAAAAACTGGTGTCTTGTCTCTGTACTCAGACAGACTCTAAGTAAAGCCATGTTGTGACAAAAGAGCTCCGAAAAGCCCCTTATCCAAAATTCAAAAAGCTCTAAAAACCAAAATGTTTTCATGTAGCTGTCATGAAGTGGATTTAAGTTTAGAGTGTGTCCAGTGTATAGACAAGACCCTAGTATGAGAGAGACTGAGAAGATAGATTTAGATGAGAAAAGATAGTGAATGTGGACAGATGGGCCTATTGGCTTCGAGGGATGAGAACCGAGATTGACTCTCCCTCGCCACTCGTGGCTTCAAGAATTGCTATAGACTCACCCCCCCTCTGGCTACCTTTACAAAAGGAGATAAGGGTGTACTAAGACCACAGACACACTATACAGACAATTATATATGCACGGTAAAGTTAGCTATATATTAGAAAGACTGATCCAGTGAACATTTATATAGTTTTATTAAAACAACTCAAAAAAACTCAAATCACACAGGAAAAATAAATATGTGCACTGTTGCACAGACCTGAAAACAAGAAAACCAATTAAATTGATAAACACAAACAAAATATATGACCACTGTCACTCCTTCTTTCACCCTGCTGGGGAACAATAAAATGATTAATGGTTTAACTACAACACATGTGTGGGGGCTTCACTTTAGCCACCACTCCCTACTACAATAATATAACTATTAACTATAACACCACAGTAATCTAGGACTACTTAAAGTCATTTCCGTAATATTAATTACATCTCTATGGAATAAAATTATTCCCTTATCAGAAATATAAATTTCATCTCTTTGTACTCTGACTACACAGTAATAAAAATGCACAATAAATAACGTATAAAATTTACGCTAGCATATTCATACTGCCAAAAATTATAAACGATCAAGGTTATAAATTTAACCCCTGTAGTTAAATTCACGCGTTCCTGTATTCTCAATAATGTTAACTTCACTCCTCCTCATCCAGCTGAATATTGTCCCGAATTAATTTATTAACAGTATACACGTGCTTAAAATTACACAAATCTGCTCTGTATCTCTGTAAATTATCCTAAAACAAAGATGCGGGATTTTCTACAGACCTTCTGTTAAATATTACAGAGCACACACTTAATATCTCAAAATCTTTACCCTCTCCTAGATACTGCGGTTATCATAGAAAGAATTTATGCACCCTTACATTTCCAGTTTATCTCTAAGATAGTAATTGATGGCACGTTTGTTTAAGAAATTAAATTAAAACTTCCCGAGGAAACTTTACGTTACCCGGCTAAGATCTTATTTAAAACCAACTATAAGTTATGGTTTACCCTTGTCGAATTTCTCCGTAGAGCAGACGAACTAGTACATTAAACTTTGTAGAGGATGGGTCATGTAGCTATAAGTTATGGTTTCAACTTAAAATAATTGTGTCTGCTATACAGCACCCTGTGCGATTGTCGAATTTCTCCGTAGAGCAAACGAACTATGTATATAGAATAAGAGGCGTAGACTTTCTGCACGAAGCAAATGAAGTTTTTTCAAACAAAGAGACCCACTAATGAAAATGCGCGAGTAAAAATATATAATTAAAAACCCCACGCTGACCTATGCCCCTACGTCATAGTTTAAGCGTCCTTCTTAAAAAGTGCAATGGAATTACTGGGTATAAAAATTAACCATGGTGACCCCCGCCAATAGATTTTAAAATTTTTCTGCATACTCACGAGAATCAGGGTTCTGTTTATCCCGATCGCGCGCATTCCAATTGCGTCATGTTAAATCATGTTATGCTGACCGCATGAGCAAATTTAACTTTTGATTCGTTCAAGCGCCCGTTCTTCTGTACATGGGTAGAGGTTTATCACCCACCCCAATTAATACAAGCGCCTAATACAATAAACTGACCGCGATTATTTTACACAAAGCAAATGAGACTACGTGATCGCAATTAATTTAGCGAAAAGAACTGGTGCAAATCTAATATAACCTCCCTGATAATCCCTATTATAAACGCAATTATTTACCTACAGAACAAGACTAAACTCGATATATTTACAGAGAGAAGAACTTTATGCCACTCATATAGTTACAAAGAGAAGAAGACTGGGGCAAACTCATAGAAGAATGAAATGGGGCCTGTTGAAATATAAATCACAGTAAATAAACTCTTATCACACAGTAGCATCATATTATAAACGCAATTATTTACCTACAGAACAAGACTAAACACGATATAATTACAGAGTAAATGGGGCCTGTTGAAATATAAAAATCACAGCCCAGGCAAGAGTGAAGTGACAGTTGTGTAGACTAGATACTTGGATTCTACAATAGATGGGCCACTACAGTACAAGAACCCAGACAATACCACATAGATCCATTTTACATCGTCTGTGTCACCACAGTACGACCCTGATGAATTCGTGAAATTTTCAAATATTTGTTAAATAACGATTTAACTGATCAAAATTGTAACTCTTCTAAAATAAAAACATTTCAGTGTTAAAAGTAGTGTTATTAAGAGTAAACTTCTACATTTTCAGTGTTAGATAATAATAACAATTATTATTAATATAAACAGGAATTTTAGAAACATTATTGTGTTTGCTTATGGGGTGCTATCACAATCCTACTGAGGTGCTTCAATAAAATACTGGTACTATCCTACTAAAATAAAAAAAATTCCTAATTCCAAAACACATTTGAGGTTGAGGACCCATCTCGAGTTTATGCTGTTAAAATTTTTTTTTTATATATCAAATTTATTACTTCTGTTTTCATGAAGCTACCATAATAATAATAGCCCCCTTCAGTCATAACTGACCATGGTGACAGCCTTCAGCTGCTTATTTTCCTGGTGCTTCCTTTGATGTTTTCTCCTCTCTTTTGCTTATTGTGTGAGCTTTTTTTCGCCCAATCTGAGGTGGCACCATAAATAGCATCGCCACTTCGGCAGCTTTATCCTCCCACGTTGCTGGATTAGGTCCAGTGCCCTCATGTCTCTCTTGCACACATTTTTGAATCTCAGTTGCGGTCGCCCAACTGTTCATCTGCCAGTTGTCCGTAGAAGATATCTTTCGACCATCTTCCATGCGGCAGACATAGCCAAGCTAGCGTAGTCTGTGTTGTCTAAGCAGTGTATACATGCTTTGAAGCTACCAGAATGTGACCATTCTAGAACTTGGGTTACTATAAAGTCTGTCTCCACCCCTTCCATTGTCACAAGACTGATGACAAGTCATAATTTTTAGCAACATCATTTGCCATATGCCTTTTTTATTCAGTTGTCAAGTTGTAAGTGGTTAATAAATTCAATACATAATATTAATGTAACACCAGCACTGATTATTTCACAGTTCAGCATTGATTTCTGTATTTGCATGTTATTTAAATGCTATTCTGTACAGAAATAAACAAAAAACTCAGTAGTTTACATATCAAGAGATATTTATAATAGGCAACAGGCTCACTGCACCTACAGAGCTATTGTTGTATATAAAGATAATTCAGTTGAACATTGCCTTTCTAGTCATTCTGAAGTAAAATGGATAATTATTTTTCTAATTGAATGGGACATATTGAGTTGAACTACTATCCTCAACTTCTTTCATCATCTCGTTCAGTCCCAAACAGAGCAAAGGCCTTCAGCAAACTCAGACCAAGTCCTCCCGTTCTGTACCGTCTGTTCAAGGTCTTTCCATATCTTCCTTATTCCTTTCATTTCTGTATCCAGTTCTCTTTTCCTTGTGTTTTTCTGTCTTTGTCTACCTCTGTTACCGTGGGTATTCCAGAACAAGATCTGTCTTGTAATGCTATCAACAGGCTTTTTTTAATCACTGTATATCCTTTCCTCTACTTGTGGGCGTGAGAAATTGAATTTTTAACAGAAAAAAATAATGTGGTTTTTTTTTTTTTTTTTTGTAAAACTACAGGAGAGCCAGAAAGTTGAAATGGCCATCATGGAGGCCAAGTTTGAGAGTGCTCAAAGAAAGCTGGAGGCAGACCTGCAAGCTCAGATGGAGAAAGAGGTACTTTACCCATAATTTCTTCTTGTATTTCCTGTTTGCTGCTTATGGAACCTGGGACTACCACTGTAGCCTGTCCCCCCCCTTGCAGGAAGCTGACATCAAAGTACCCATGTGTGGTTACAGTGATGGACTCTGTAGCAATGTTATCAGGTTGCCAGCCTCAAGCACAACCTGTTGTTAGTGACCTCTTATGACCTGAGGTAGCAGTCATCTTATTCTGTCTTTGTTTCCATATAGGCTCCTAAGGCCTACACAGGGCTTACCCATTATTTAACTCATTGAATTCTGTCTTTGTCTCCACAGAGGCTCCTAAGGCCCACACAGGGCTTACCCATTATTTAACTCATTGAATTCTGTCTTTGTCTCCACAGAGGCTCCTAAGGCCTACACAGGGCTTACCCATTATTTAAATCATTGAATTCTGTCTTTGTCTCCACAGAGGCTCCTAAGGCCTACACAGGGCTTACCCATTATTTAACTCATTCAATATAAAGCATTAATTTCATTCTTTTTTCTGTGCTAATAATCATTATGAGTTGAGTCATTAATTATCATGAGAGGAACCATTAATTATGATATGAGCCATTAATAACTATTAGATTAGCAATTATCGTCATGAGAGAGCTATTAATTGTCATGAGAGGAGCCATTAATTGTTATGAGAGAGCCATTAATCATAATGAGAGGAGCCATTAATAAATATGAGATTCACTGTTAATCATCATGAGAGAGCCATTAATCAGCATGAGAGGAGCCATTAATCATCGTGAGGGGAAACATTTGATTTTTGCGAGAGTTACATTGTTTTGACAAATCTGTGCCATGTTTTTCATCAGAATTTCTGTAACATTGTTAATCTTTTTTCCTGTTTGTTGTCTCCTTGCCCTTCTACTGTTGAAGGCTCTTGATGATATTGATTTGACTACAACCCGACAAAGTGTTCATGTATTTTTATCTTTTTATCTCTATACATAGCTGCTTTGGTAATTCCCGTGGGGTCTCTGAGGAGACAGAGAAAGAATAGTTCTACTAGCTCCCTCAGACATGTCATGACAGGAAACTAATATGAGGTTGTGTTTGGGGCTGGTAACCTCATCATGAAAAACAAATAACTGCAGAAACCTCAGCTGCTCAAGCTTATGTGTAGGGCTTTCTGAAGGAAGTTATCTACAGTGGTAGCTGCATGCTCCATAAATGACAAAAAAAAGCACCATCAGCTTTCTTCTTCAGCGGGTTGTATCATCATATTTGCTCATGTTCTTCACTTAGTTCTCACTTTCTTCCTCTTCTGGTTTTGTTCATTTGTCCCTGACGAAGGCCATGTGGTCATAAAGTAGGCCATTTCTCTTCATGCTTTATTCTACTACTAAACTCCGCCAATGCCGGTCCCAAGCCCGGATG
This sequence comes from Oreohelix idahoensis, assembly GCA_024509875.1. Lineage (NCBI taxonomy): Eukaryota > Metazoa > Mollusca > Gastropoda > Stylommatophora > Oreohelicidae > Oreohelix > Oreohelix idahoensis. The sequence continues at coordinate 515,317 of JAMPIV010020825.1, read as the reverse complement.
AAAAAGGAGGAGGGCGGCCTGCATGGAGGCCGTAAGGAGGCAGCCCCTCCACCATGCAAAGGCACAACAGGCCAATCACCTGTTTGCTTTAAACCACGATTACGAGTAACAAAAGAGAGAAAACCGGACTGATTCTAAAGGCGACGACAGCCGATAGAATAGTCTGGCGCTCTCTCTTCCAAACCTCTACACCTCACGGTAGAAGGGGAACGACTAAGTAAGTAAGTAAGCTTTATTCTACTAGTAAGATGTATTGCCTATTTGCACAAGTCTGGAAAATGGGGACAACACCATCAGAGTGGAACAAAGGAATAATTGTCAAATTGCCCAAGAAGGGAGATCTTGCACACTGCAATAATTGGAGAGGAATCACTCTTCTCTCAGTTCCCAGCAAAATACTAGGCAGGATAATTATACAGAGAATTTCAAAAGCAGTAGACCACAAACTGAGGAAAGAACAAGCAGGATTTAGAAAGAACAGAAGATGTGTAGATCATATATTCACTCTCAGGAACATTATAGAGCAGTGCTCAGAATGGCAAAGACAGCTGTACATCAATTTCATTGATTTTAAAAAGGCTTTTGACAGCATACATAGGGACAGTTTATGGAAAATACTGAGGGCTTATGGAATTCCAAGCTGCATAGTGTCAATCATAAAAAGCCTCTATGCCAACTTTACGTGTAGTGTTGGGCAGAGCAATCTAACCTTTGAGGTGAAGACAGGAGTACGACAGGGATGCCCCTTATCAACCACTCTATTTTTAACAGTCATAGATTGGGTGATGCGCCAGACAACAGAGGGCAGTCCAAGAGGAATAAGATGGACTACATTTTCTACATTGGAAGATCTGGAATATGCAGATGACATTGCACTACTAGCACATTCACATCAACACATCCAGGAAAAAACGGATAGACTTAATAAGTTTAGCCAGCAGGTGGGCTTGAACATCAATTTAAAGAAGTCAGAGGTCATGACGCTCAATGTGAGCAACCCTGAGCCCATATCAGTTAGGAATCAGCAACTGGTACAGACAGACACCTTCACATACCTAGGATACATAGTAACACCAGACGGCGGGGCAGGCAAAGACATCAACATCAGAATGAATAAGGCAAGAACAGCCTTTTTTAGCCTAAACAACATCTGGAAGTCCTCTCAATACAGCACAAGCACAAAATTAAGATTATATCAGAGCTGTGTGCTTTCTGTGCTTCTCTATGGTGAGGAATGCTGGAGAGTTACAGAGAAGGAAATGTCGAAATTGTCCTCTTTTCACACAACATGCCTAAGAAAAATTCACAGAATCTTTTGGCCGAATACCATCACCAACCAAGGTCTGCTTACTCGGAGCAAGCAAGAGTTCATGCACACCATCATAGCTGGCAGACGCTGGAGCTGGGTTGGCCATGACCTCAGAAGAGACCCCGATGCCATCACAAGAACAGCTATGCTTTGGACCCCTGAAGGAAAACGAAAGAGAGGCCAACCAAAAACAACCTGGCGGAGGACTGTGGAGGCTGAGATGCAAAGAATGAACCAGAGTTGGGGCACTGTACGAAGGATGGCCGCCGACCGAGCAAAGTGGAATCAGTTTGTTGTTGCCCTACAAGACGCCACTAAGCGTGATGGCCACTGACTGCTTTGACGGTCGGCGGCTAAGGATCAAAGAAGAAGATGTATTGCCTATTTCTGTTTACCCCAAGAAGTGAAAAAGGAGATGGTGATGTCTATAGCTGGGACATGGTAATGTTTCTACCAATTTCCCAATCTTCTCGTAGATCTTGATGGGACTGGTAACATCATCATGTGAAACTTATTGTTATAGAAATCACCACTGCAAGTTTTAAACAAATGCTTGGTGAAGGCTTCCTGGGGACATGCTACAATGCTGACTCCATTCTCCGTAAAAAGTGCAAAAGTGTTTGACAAGGCTTCCTCTGAACAACTGCAAGGAGCGACAAGGAGAAAGAATAAGTGAAAAAGGAGATGGTGATGGAGTCTATAGCTGTGTCACCGATACCTAAAGACTGTTTAAAAGAACAGAGTAGAATGAAGACATGGTCAAAGGGACATGACTGCAGGAAATAAGAGCGATGACTTAAGCTTAGAATAACTTAGAAGTCACGTGGGTAGGTGACGTAAAACCTTGTATATAAGAATGAACTAAACAACATAAGAGCTCTTCTGGTATGTGAGCAGACATGTAGTTTACCTCCAACTGTCAGGAAACGTGGCTGTAACCCACACCACCATCTGTGGTATCAAATGCGACTGTTAAGGAGACACTATTAACGACTTTTGTTGATCATCCAGTCTACATTAAGTGATTGTGAGACAATTGGTTGGTATGTAGTGATGCTATTAACCCTCTAGAATACAACCAGTGATGTAGGCACAGGTTTGCGCAGGAGAAAAGTAACAGACGTCAGATATTCTTTGCAAATTAGAGATCGTGTAGAAGTTGACATGTGTAAGAAGTACAGAGACATCTTTTTGAAGAAATCTAGCTTACAAACTGATAAATAAAAAACCCTAGAGGTTACTCCGGTTCACAGTGAATATTCAGATACAGTTAGATACAGATAGGAGCAGTTTGATGCAGCTAGATGAATTTTTGATGAATCATGACCAGTGAAATGGGCAAAGAGAAAGGAATGTGTGTTCTATTCAACAGCGGTTTATCTGCAAATACATTCTTCTAAGGAACGTAAATAAAGTTTCGAAAACACCACTGATGATGATAGGAAACTCTATACAGAGTGATACAACAGGAGGCAATCTGATCATCAGAATAGGTCCCCCTATCGATCAAGTGTTTGGCCTCTTAATCTCCTTTACACTCTAAGGGGGCCGGGCCCACTTGGGTCATGACTCCCAAGTGTCAGCCTCCTGTTGTCTTGTGCGGTGAATTGAACCAACTCCACCTTGGTTGCAGCTTTCAAATTCCTATTTTCTACCAGCTGGAGGCAATTGTGAAAGTAGCCCCTATGTTGAAACCAAATTACTGTCCTGAGTTCCATAGCCTGTTGCGGTTGTTCCACAGCCAGCATGATGCCTTTTCCGCAGTTTCGCTGAGCCTCTTGAGTGCCCTTGTTCTTGACTGTCCCTTCAACCCCAACAGTTTCAGTAGATCATACACTGAGGCTGCCACGAGACCTCTTGCACCCACCTCAACAGCCATGGCCCTTACAGTGAACCCATCGTGTCTCAAGTCTGTGGCCAGATCATTATACTTTGCCACTTTGAACGAGTGTTGCTCATCCAGTCTGGATTCAAATGGTATGGTCAGCTCAATCATTATAATCTGGTGCGATGATGAGGAATGCAGCACTATATCTGGCCGTCTTCGAGATCTTCTGATGCTCTCTGGATATACCCCTAGCCCAGGTAGATCTACTGCCATCTCCCAGTTATTTGCACAGTCAAGAAGGGATGGTAAACTGCTACTTGATTTACTTGGTTTGGGGTGTGCTGACTTTCCTGCTCTCAGAAAGTGTGTCTTTGCGGTGCTTGGTCTGACATTGCTGTTCGCCTTCACCTTTGCTAGGTCTATTGTAGCAGCCAGCTCATTTAGTACTTTTTTGTGGCACCATGTGAATCGCCCTTGCCCTAATGCCACCTTGCAAGCTGAGAGCACATGTTCAAGTGTCTGCCTTTCATTGCACAGGGGCACTGAGCATCATCAGACTTTCCCCATCTCACAAGGTTTGTGGACGATGGCAGGAGGTCATACATTGATCTAATAATGAAGCTGAGTCTAAGAGGTGCCATATGCCATATATCATTCCATGTCAAGTAACTTTGCAGGGCTCCTTCCCATGTTGTCCATTGGCCTTGCTGGGCCTGCTGCACCGCTTTTCGCATCCTCTTCTCATTCTCAGCTCCTCGTATCTCCTGAATTACCATGTCTCTGCGTTCCTCGTTTGATGCCTTGGACCACCAGCGGATGTCACCATGGCCAAATCCCTGTCTATTCGTCTGTGTGTATCCGATTACCTCCCTCAGCTTGAGCGACTCTTGGGCAGCACCAACAGCTTCATCCACTTTCCACTTCTTCCTTCCAGTTTTCAGTGTGGGCTGAATGGACTTAACTACGTCATCTGCTGACTCGCACAGCATCATTGCGAGCCTTGCCTTTCCTACTTTGTATTCTTCAACAACTGACTTGAAAGGAAGCACAAGCTTTGTCTTCTTGCAGTACAGTGCTACGTCTGACAGACCTGGTGGTACTCCTAGCCATTTCCTCATGAACTTGTTGACCTTTTGCTCCGTACTGATGCTTTTTTCATATATAAACAGTGGCCATAGCAATTTAGGTATCAACATGAACTTGAGGCACCACAGTTTGAATATTCCTAGGAGTCTGCTTTAGTCTATGATCTGTAGTCCTCTGTCTGCCATTTCTATTGTCTGTTGAACTGCCTTTGAGTCTTTTAATGAGGCATCATACACCCTGCCAAGACTTCTAACAGGTTCCTCAATGACAGTGGTTTGAAACCATAAATGTGACCTCAAATGTCTTCCCCTTCCTGATCTGATGTCAGAATCGTTGTGTCATCCATGAATGCTTTAAGCGGTGGCATGTGACACCTTCAATTGAGCTTTCGACCTGTTGCAGATCCTTCAGCTGCTTTGAGGATTACCTGCATAGCCAACACGAATAGTATCGGACTGATCTTGAATACATGAACTACATGAATGTTCATTTTCGTCTAAGAGAGAAGTTAAAGGGTATCCCAGGTGAGCACTTGTGGAGGAAATATTAGACCGTCTATGTTTGACCACCCAGTCACAGCTGGTACATGGTAATTTTCCCACCATTTTCCTAATCTCCTCATAAATTATTTTTATTTACTTTAATGTGTCCATTTTATTATGTTTTTTATGTTTAACCCATTTTATGTCATAAACAGATTGCTGGCCAAGCAGCAGAGTTCCACTCACGAATAGAAACATCTTTGGAAGAGGCAGCTGGCCGTCATCGGAAACAGGTGGGGGAACTACAGAGTAGGCACGTGCAGGACCTGGAACGGCAGGCAGCTGCACTTAATGAAGAGAGGCAGAAGAAGGAAGACGATTATCGGAGACAGCTGAAGGAACTAGAGGAGAAGTGAGTAGCCAGATTTTTTTAGTGTGGTAAACTATAGACCTTTCTTTTTGAAGATTTACAAACAAGATTATGAAATGCTGGAATGGTTTCTTACATATGTGTGGAGATGCAAAGGAATTCACACTGCTCATGTGTGAATTCCAGGGTTCAACAACTAATAAAGACATTGAAGCACTTCTAAGCTGTGCATCCTGGAAACAGGCAACCTCCAAGTTCTAGAGTTGCCTGACTGGTGCTTCAGGGATCGATTAGCTGCACCAGTGCGGCCTAACATCACGATTCTCACTGTGGTGCAACATGTTGAGAACCCAGCATTGCACACCAAGCTTGGAGGAATCACTCAAGCCCCAGTTTTAGCTTTGGAAATTACCTGATTGACCATGCAGGAGGATTCCACAATGAATAGATGACAGGTGAAGGTAGCTCTGTGCAGGACATGATGATTCCTTGAGACAGCACAGAATCAGAACCCAGTAATTTAGCCCTGCATATTTGAAGAGCCCCTGGATGAAATGGAGTCCACATTATGCTGCCTGTCATTCCCCCCTGCTAGCTTAGAGCTAGATGTGAGAATCTTTTAAGTGCATGCTGAGCCAGGAAAAATACCCAGGCAAGAAAATGAAGCTTACTACTTTTACTCAACAAGTTGTGGAACAGCAGAAAAGCCACAGGAAAACCCTACATCTACAATGTAGATAATAGGTGGATGGGTGTGAAAAAAGATCGAAAAAAGGTGATTCATCTTACGAGGACAAAAGACAAAGAAAATAGCCAACGTTACGGCCACAAGGCCTTCGTCAGGGAAAGGAAAGAAATTGAAGGCTAGATAGGACACATAAGAACCTAAATAAATATAAAAATTAAACCTAGGTACTTCCCTGAAGGCATCAAAGTCCTAACACTTTTGCTGCCCGGGAACGGACGAGCGTGCCCGGACCCCCTCAACTTCCTCGAATGTAGATAATACCAAGAAAATCAAGTTAGCATTTGCTGGAAAAGTGCGTCAAGCTCAGCAGCCCTAGTTAACAATAACAACAATACACACAAGCAGCAGCAGTTTTTTCCTTCTTTTTTCCTTGTTCCATCACGCCACTTCTCTCTTGAAATTTCATATCTGTCACCCTGGTGTCTTAGATAGAGGGGTTTTGTTGTGAGGTAGTCTGTCTGGTCAAATTCTAACCGTAGTTTCTTGTATCAGTGTGGTCAGCACGTCAACCATTTTTGTTTTCAGAGATGTACATAAAACCATATGTAATAATACATACGCAAATGACTCCAGTTATTGTAATGTTCATGCTGTAGCATATTCTTTCTTTGTGTTTTAATTTTTTTGTACTGTCATGACATGCCTGAAGCAGACTTCATTAAGTGGAATATCATCATCTTCTTTATCAAGTACCATGCCTGGTGGCATAGGAGATCATGTCTCTCCACAACTTCCTGTCTCCAGTATTGTTTATCAATTCTGTTGTTGACTTCTTTCCATACCATGTCAAACTGTCCAGTATCCTCTCCCTTTGTCTTTCTTTGTATCCTTTTCTTTCATTCTTTATTGTTGCCATGTTACGTTCCTCAGCCTTCTTCTCATTATATGCATAAAGAAAGTGGATTGCTTCCTTTGTGATATAGTAAATCTTTTCAATCAATACCTTTTAGCTCCCTAGGGAGTACAGGCCTTCAACAAACACATGCCAAGTCCTGTCATGTGCCTTCCGCTCAAGTTCTTCCATGTTTTTCTCATCATTTTCACTTCTGTATCTAGTTCTCTTCTCCATGTGTTGTTTGGTCTACCTCTGCCTCTCTTTCCCTGGGGATTCCAGAACAAGGGACTACTTTGTAATGCTATTAACAGGTTTCCTCAACATGTGTCCTATCCATCGCCAGCGTCTTCTTCTCATCTCTTGTTCCACTGGCACTTGTCTGGTTCTTGTCATTAGTTCCACATTTGTGACTTTGTCATACCATTTCAGTCCTTCTGTTGTACGCAAGCATCTATTTATGAAAGTCTTGCTTTTTGGTTGTTGTTTTTGTTCTCCATGTTTCAGAGGCATACAATAAAACTGACTTGACATTTGAATTGAAAATTGTTATTTTCGTGTTGGACTTGATTTCTCTTGATCTCCATATGTTTCCCAATGCGATGAAAGCTCCTTTTGCTTTATGTATTCTTATTTTAATATTTATTGTGTTATCGGGGCCCAACAGGGAAGCAAAGAATAGTAATACTGTACCATACCAGGCATGTCGTAAAAAGCGACTAAGGAGGGTTGGGCATGGGGCTGATTACCCCATCCCGTAAAAAAACTTTTAACCACAAAAACTTTAACAATTAAATCTGTTACTGTCGTAAAAGACCTGAGCCAGACTTCAGTAAATGAAAACATATATTGTAAAAAGGGCTGTCTTTCTTTGTGTTATAACAGATCTTATAAAGTCACAACAGACATGAAACAGATTCCAATAACTGGAACTAGTACACAACAGACAAGAAACCGATTCCAATAACTGGAACTAGTACACAACAGATAAGAAACAGATTCCAGTAACTGGAACTAGTACACAACAGACAAGAAACAGATTCCAATAACAGGAACTAGTACACAACAGACATGAAACAGATTCCAGTAACTGGAACTAGTACACAACAGACAAGAAACAGATTCCAATAACAGGAACTAGTACACAACAGACATGAAACAGATTCCAGTAACTGGAACTAGTACACAACAGATAAGAAACAGATTCCAGTAATTGGAACTAGTACACAACAGACAAGAAACAGATTCCAATAACAGGAACTAGTACACAACAGACATGAAACAGATTCCAGTAACTGGAACTAGTACACAACAGATAAGAAACAGATTCCAGTAACTGGAACTAGTACACAACAGACAAGAAACAGATTCCAATAACAGGAACTAGTACACAACAGACAAGAAGCAGATTACAATAACTGGGAGCTAAAGGGTATTGATTGATCGATTAAAGTTGGTATCACATTTCAGCAGTAACTTACCTGCTGTAAGCCAGAATGCACCTTCTACCTGTTAACAGCTTTGGGCTTTATTGTTGTTTTGTGCATGCACTGTAGTCATTCTGTCAAGGCCTATGATGCTGTTGGATGTTTATGCATCATTGGCTGGGTAAGATAAGGTCATGCCTGATATGTCTCTCTTTGTGTTTCTTGCATCTATTTGTGGAAGCCAGATTCCTCTCAGTTCTTGTTTTCTTGTACTGCTAGGCTTTCACTTTCTCACAGTACCCCAGGGTGATGTTATGTACAAACAGTGGTTAGATGAGGCAGTCTTACTATTAAGTGTAAAACAACACAGTCCACCTTATTACCAGAGGTCTTCATCATGGACTGGATGCATCCAAACAGGACAAACTAAAGGAAAACGAAAGAAGTAATTGATCTAAATACAAAAATGAAGGTACATGACCACAACCTTTTATCCGAAATCATCAGGGATAGCTGTGTATCAGAAACTATATTTTTTTAAGTTTCCAGATGTCACCTAAATCGCATTACAAAAAGTAGCCCTAAATTGGCCAAAATGTGTGTTAAAAAAATTGCCCAAAGTTGCCCAAAGAAACTTTCATTTTTCAGTATATTTTAGTTTGCAGGTATTTTTTGGATAATAGGATACAGATACAGATAGAACATAAAAAAAAGAGGATAAGCAAAGGGAAAGAAAGTGAGAACAAAGTGAAATACATGAAATATAAATAAAACTGATACAACCCTTAGATTAATGTAGCTGGTTTTGTGTGTATATCACATTGATTGAAACCAGCTACCTTTTGTATACATCATGAAGTTATTATTTTCAGTACTTTCAGTATTTTCAAACAAATTCTTCAACTATAATTTGATATTGATTCTTTTTTTTTCTTCGTTAATTATGACCTGTTGTCATCACCAGAATACAAGAACTGAGGACAGAAAACTTGGCACTAGGACAGTCAAAGATCAAGTTAGAGTCACAGAGGTATGCGAGGACAAGAAACGATAAGAAAGGTTTAAGATTTGTTGTACACAATAAACACTGTCAAACGTTCACCATCTTTCCCCTTTAAGCTGTCAATGGAGCATACAGCCACCACTGTTGCTGGAAGCCTGCATAAAAACATTCATATGCTATTGTAGCTGTTTATTTTACATGATGAGATTGTCAGCTCATGAACAGCCTCATATTAGTTGCCTGTTAGGACATCATGAACACAGTAGGGTAAAGGTAAAGGATCCCGTTACACGCCCATTGAGGCATATTGGGAATATGGTGTTAGGCCCATATTTTCTTGACCATCAGCGCACTAGGGGTGATGTAGTCAGCATCACGCCGGCCACCTTAACCTTCCCAGAGTTGCTATGGTACCCAGTTCATGAGGCTAGGTCAGCCATGGAGCCGTTTGCGGTCTAAAAAATCCCACCTCAACTGGGGATCATAGTAACTGAAAAATGTGATAGCAACACACTTTTAAAATAAGCCGTCTGAAATAACCAGTAAATAAGTAAATAAATAAATAAAGGTGATTAACAGGCACTCGTTGGCCATAAAAGATGACACCAGAGAACAGAAAGAAAGTATAAGTGATAGGCTTAGCAGGAATCGAACCTAGACCAACCAAATGGCGCCATCACCTTTCTGTGAAAGTAAATCGTGAAAGGACGCTTAGCCAATGTTGCACCCCAAAAAAAAGTGCATCATTGGCTGAGGTCAGTCTCACGACACCACACAACTATGGTGTAAAGGACCCGTGGACGACCCAGACATTTTAAAGACGCAACGACTAATATAACTTTCCCTTGCAGGCAGCCTGCACCAGGCATTCACATGCTCTTACAATGGTGATTTCTGTAGCAACTTGTTTAACATGATGAGATTGCCAGCCTCATGCATAACCTCAATACATTAGTCACGTTGAACAACATTGTTCGTTGTCACATCAGAGACCTGTGGGAACAGGTTGACGTTATCATTTATTATTCTTTTCATAGGCAGCGAGGAAGGGGACTGGTCATCCCACATCTCGATGCTGGACCTAGTATAGGGAAGTCTGTAACACTTTACTCCCCTACAGCAGTATCTGCTATGGGACAACCTTTACTTTTACCTATTCTTTTCATTGTACTTACTTACTTACTTAGTCGTTCCCCTTCTACCGTGAGGTGTAGAGGTTTGGAAAAGAGAGCGCCAGACCATTCTATCAGCTGTCTTCTTCCTGGCCTGGTTCCATTCTAGTCCTCGGTCCTTCAAAGATTGTCTAATTTTGTCCTCCCAGCGGACTCTGGGTCGTCCTGGAGGTCTGGATCCCTGGCTCTTTGTTTCCCATGCTTGTCGTGGTAGCCGATCTTCTCCCATTCTGCAGACATGGCCAAACCATCTTAGTTGGGACTGTTCTATTTGGGTCTGCAGGGGGTGGGATTTTAGGCCTTGACGGATCGTCTGGTTGCGGACCATGTCTCTTCTTGTTACTTCAACCACTTTCCTCAGATACCTCATTTCTGAGGTTTGGATCTGGCTTTTGTGGGTTGTAGTCACTGCCCACGACTCGCATCCATATGTCAAGACTGGGACATAGGTGGAGCGGTATACAGCCATCTTCGTTTTCTTACCAACCTCTTTCTTGCTGAGGAATCCACGATTTATGGCCTGAAAAAGTCTCCCAGCCGCTGCTTTTTGAGTGGCCAACTCTTCTTTGATGCCTCCCTTTCGGTCTATAATAGCTCCGAGATATTTAAAGTGGTCGACCTGCCTTTTCATAGTAATTAATTATAATTAGTTTTCTAGTAGCTTATCACGTTGAGTCGCCGTTGGGTGTCTGGACCCTTGAAATAACCAACAGTAATTAATGAGCACAAAAATAGAACATGCTGTTTGAAATAAATTTCAGTATATACCCAGACCCAAGTAGAACAGTCCCAACTGAGATAGTTTGGCCATGTCTGCAGAATGGGAGAAGATCGGCTACCACGGCAAGCATGGGAAACTAAGAGCCAGGGATCCAGACCTCCAGGACAACCCAAAGTCCGCTGGGAGGACAACATTAGACAATCTTTGATGGACCGAGGACTAGAATGGAACCAAGCTAGGAGGAAGACAGCCGATAGAATAGTATGGCGCTCTCTCTTACCACGGTAGAAGAGGAACGACTAAGTAAGTAAGTAAGTATATACCCAGATTATAACTGAAATGTGGTTGAACTGGTTATTTCATGCCAAGTCCTCCTGTTGGTCCCCCCTGTTGTGTACCATCAGCTTAAGATCTTACCGTGTCTTCCTCATCACTTTCATGTCTGTTTTCAGTTCTGTTGTCCATGTGTTTTTTCAGACTGCTTCTACCTTTTTCACCCTAGGAATTCCAGAACAAGGACTACTACCTTGTAATGCTATCACCAGGTTTCCTCGTTGTGTGTCCTGTCTGTTGCTGTAGTTCCTGGGGGTCTCTGAGAAGATGAAGGAAGAATAAGACAACTTCTCTCTCATGCTTGTTGTTAAAGGTGGCTAATATGAGGAAGTGCATGGGGCTGGCAATCTCATGATGTAATACAAGTTGCTTCATAAGACAACTATGATGAGTTTGTGCATTTATGTAGGCTTTTCCGGGGGGGGGGGGGGGGGGGGGGGGGGGGGGGGGGGGGGTGGGGGCTGTATTGGTTCCTTGCTACATGAGACAACCATGGGGGGGGGGGGGGGGGGGGGGGGGGGGGGGGGGGGGGGGGGGGGGGGGGGGGGGGGGGGGGGGGGGGGGGGGGGGGGGGGGGGGGGGGGGGGGGGGGGAGAAGATGTTGTAGAGAGGGAGTTGATTAGAGTTTAGTTGTAGTGTTGCAGGTAGCTATAGCGGTGGTCTGCATATCTGGATGTGGCGAGGGGTGGGAATTAGGCAAGTGTGATAGTGGTAGATGTGGGAGAAGCTTGAGTGAGAATTGTTGATGTGGAGGGGGGGGGGGGTGGGGGGGGGGGGGGGGGGGGGGGGGGGGGGGGGGGGGGCTGTTGTCTGCAGTAGTGGTTCCTTGCTACATGAGACAACTGTGGCAAGAGTTTATGTTGTCTGCAGTAGTGGTTCCTTGCTACATGAGACAACTATGGCAAGAGTTTATGCTGTCTGCAGTAGTGGTTCCTTGCTACATGAGACAACTTTGGCAAGAGTTTGTGCTGTCTGCAGTAGTGGTTCCTTGCTCCATAAGACAACTTTGGCAAGAGTTTGTGCTGTCTGCAGTAGTGGTTCCTTGCTCCATAAGACAACTTTGGCAAGAGTTTGTGCTGTCTGCAGTAGTGGTTCCTTGCTACATGAGAACTATGGCAAGAGTTTGTGATGTCTGCAGTAGTGGTTCCTTGCTACATGAGACAACTATGGCAAGAGTTTGTGCTATCTGCAGTAGTGGTTCCTTGCTCCATAAGACAACTATGGCAAGAGTTTGTGCTGTCTGCAGTAGTGGTTCCTTGCTACATAAGACAACTGTGGCAAGAGTTTATGCTATCTGCAGTAGTGGTTCCTTGCTCCGTAAGACAACTATGGCAAGAGTTTGTGCTGTCTGCAGTAGTGGTTCCTTGCTACATAAGACAACTGTGGCAAGAGTTTATGCTGTCTGCAGTAGTGGTTCCTTGCTCCATAAGACAACTATGGCAAGAGTTTGTGCTGTCTGCAGTGGTGGTTCCTTGCTCCATAAGACAACTATGGCAAGAGTTTGTGCTGTCTGCAGTGGTGGTTCCTTGCTCCATAAGACAACTATGACAAGAGTTTGTGCTGTCTGCAGTAGTGGTTCCTTGCTACATAAGACAACTATGACAAGAGTTTGTGCTGTCTGCAGTAGTGGTTCCTTGCTACATAAGACAACTATGGCAAGAGTTTGTGCTGTCATGTAGGCTTTTCCAAGGGGGCTGTCTGCAGTAGTGGTTTCTTGCTCCATAAGAAGCAAAAAAAGTAGATGATGATGATGGATATTACGAAGGCATGGAAAAACCTTGAATGAATACCACATGCCAGGTAGGCTTGGCATGCATTTGTTGATGGCCTGAGGTCCTTAGGGACCTGAAAGGTAATAGTATTTTCTCTCTGTGGTTGCATGATTAGTCCTGTGTTGTTCACTATTGTCAAAATGAATGTGGCAACAGTTAGGAAATTATTATCAGCTTCTTAATGCAATGTTTAGAACATGTAGTTTTATTAGACATTGTCAGGAACACATGCCACTGTCTTGAGCAGTGCCATAGGACTGAGAAACTAGTGGAGGGAGATTGCGAGAGGGAGGCTGGGTAAGAAGAGCCTTGAGTTTCCATAGTTTATGATTGACCACATGGGAAGACAGAGAGGAAAGAAAGAGAACGAAAAGAAAAGCCTAAAAAATGTGTCATAATGGGAACACACGGGGGGGAAAAAGAAAACCCCCTTTTTTATGCCACTTTTTATTATCAGTTGTCGGACTAGCTTGAAACTGTCTAGTTTTTTTTTGTTTTTTTTTAACAAGATGAAATGTATCATGTATATCAAGTTTAATGTAAATTAAATGTGTATGTCTTTGATATTCAATGCAGTTATTACTTCTTACTTAATATATTTTATCTCATGAAAAATGTATTGATACATTGCATCCTTATGCACAATGTTTATGACAGACATCCTTCTATTTACCCTACTGATACCATGAACCCTTTGAAAAAATTCATGCACTCTGGTTGACTACCACCATATTAGAGAGATACTCTTCTTTTAGAAGCCATATCTGCATCCAGAGAAAAGGGCACCACATGCATTAATAAACTGTTTTATTTTTGGCCACAGAATGGAGATCTTGACCAAACTTCAGTACATGATGCAGTCCCAGTGGAACGAGGCTGTCTCTCTTCTAGTCACAACTCCACAGAAGAAGGTAACCGACAGATTCAGGTGTAACAAGTTTTAAAGGTAAAGTTAGTCCCATAGCAGAAACTGTCGCCAGGGAGTGAAGATTGTCACTGTACTAGATCCAGCTTTATGAGGTGGGGTGACGAGTTCTCGTCCTTGCTGCCTTTGCCTCACATTACTCTACAGCAGAGTCAGGTACCCATTTACAGCTGGGTAGAATGGAGCGCGACATGACCAGGTTTCAATCCCAAAAGCGGCAACTCTGCTATAAGAGGCAAGCACTCCAACCGCTTAGCCAATCAAACTCTCAAACAAATCTTAGGACGTGTTAATGAACCTATCATTTAAAACTGGACATAGGTGGGAATTTCTTCTCCTTGTCTCTTGTTATTATTGTTGACCTTGTATGCTCTGTCAGCAGCAGTTTGTTTTGCATGATGAGATAACCAGCCCACATGCACAGCCTGACATTAGTTACTTGTTTTATGACATGCCTGCTGGAGCAGTAGTATTATTCGGTTTAGTCTCACCCATATTTTACACCTCTAAGAGGAGGTTCTGTATGGGGACTGGCAACTTCATCACATAAAATGTTGTTACAGAAACTATCACCGCTAAAGCACATGAATGCTTTTATGAAGGGTTTCCTGCAAGGTGCCCATCTCCATAGTGATGGTTGCGTGCTTCATCAAAGAGCGAAAAGAGAGAGGGAGCAAAAAAAGAAGATAAGCATTTAAACAATTTTTTTTTAAATTGGTTTTTTAAAAATATAATTTTGCTTCGTTTTGGTGAGGCGCGGGCCCATTCAACCTAGTAGGTTATATTAGGACGCATGTCCAAATATAAAAGACCTTCAGGTCTTGAAACATTTAAAGATAAGCATTGAATGTATGCATATTATACATGCATGTATTTAGAATAATGTCAAAATTGTTAAATGTTTGGTTTTATTAATGTTGTTGTTGTTGTTTCCAGAGTTTGAACAGTTCATTTCTGTCCAGTCATAGTGGCGGTCAGCATTCTTCAGCCATGGTAGTTACTGACAGCAAGACGTCTGTTACAAATCTTAATTTGATAACCTCAGGACCGTCTGCCATGAGGAACCAAGAACGCGAAGGTCAGGGTCATGAGAGCTCCGAGCCCTCCAAGCACCCTCCTGCCGTCTCCACTATTGTGTTGGAAAGTGGGAAGGATAGAACCCATGAAGAGAGGGACAGGATGGACAGAGTGGAGGAATATTTACAGAGGTATGTTTGTACTGCCAGGGGTAAAGATCGGTTGACACTTTTTTTTGGTCACAAGAAAAGCGTAAGTATGTTAGAAGCAATCTGTGAGCTGATCTTTCGAGATCTTTGACATAATGAAGCCGTACAAGAGGTAAGGAGCCGTGGCCTCTGAGTTATATGAAGGACTCTTCATTATAAGAGGGAGTTTTTGTGACCTCTGACCTGTGAGAGAATAGATTTATAACAAGAGATAATAGTGTTGTGTAGGATGAATAAACAAATGACATGAAAAAAGGGAGGCAGGAACTGGACCATTGCTCATTTTTTAAAATGGACTTTTGTTTGTTATGTTTTCTTGTAGGGCATCCCTTTCATCCATTAACCATGTGCAGGGATCCATTAGCTATATTCAAATGGCAGTTATTACCCCTGTTTTGACATTTGTTTCTTGTATATCCAATAGATACAAGTGAAGATATAAACATTTAAAAACAGGAAGTGACATCAATCGTCCTGCAGAAGTGGCTTGAGATTTGTCTATTATTTATATATCCTGGTATCTTTGTTCCGTTTAACCCCTTGAACCCGCTGTCCCAGTGGTTTGTCCAACTATTTCTAATCCCTGCAGTCCTGCTCAGTTGACTTGAAAGGATTTTCACAGGTACCTGAATTTCCATAAACCTGTTATAAAATTGCTGCGACTGTAGGGCAGGAGTTTAATACCTGTCTGGGGGAGCTATGCCTTTACTATAATATTGTAACTCGTGAATTGTTATATAGCACTCTAGAGAGAAGTCTGGTGTTAAATTGGTACCTTTACCATATCATTGTAATTTGTAAAATGAATGTTTATCTTAGTCTGCGGAGTACACGATGATGATAATTATGAATATAAAACTGATGCAATTTGTTATTGTCCTTGCAGTTCTCAGGGATCTCCAAGGAGACAAAGAAAGAATATGTTTACTTCTTCCTTTCATCGTAAGAGATGAGTAATATGAGATTTATGCATGGGGCTGGCAACCTTATCATGTAAAATAATGGGCTACAGAAACCATCACCACGGGTGCACATTCATGTTTAGTTTAAGAGGACCTGCTACAGTTGTGGCTCTCTGTTCCCTAGGTAGCGAAAATGGAAACTGATAATACAGGCATACCTCGCTCATACAACATGTTAGGTTCTAGGCCACTGTCGTAAAGCAAAAATTGACGTAAAGCGAAACTGGGCCTTTATTTTTCACTGCTGAAGCAAGTACAATACTGGAATGGTCATTTATGTACATTACATACCTAACTAATCAACTTAGAATTTAAACAAACAATGTAAAACAGGAGGTAGTATTCTTGTGTTGGTAGCTGCAACTGCCGAATTATTGAAGGACCATTAGCAGAATCATCATTTTCCTGTTCATTCCTTGTGAAGCATAGAGCAACCACTTCAACTGGTCCCCCTTACATGAAGCAGTTATATCTGTAGCAATTTGTTTGACATGAAGGGGTTGCCAGCCTCGTTCACAACTCATATTAGTTGCCTTATACGACATACTTCAGGAAGCAGTAATCCCATTCTTTCTTTGTTTCATCAGAGACCCCCGAGAGCCATGCGCAGCAATTTCCAAAATTGTAACTAGTAAGTATTCAAATATTTCTAATGCCGATATTGGTTGTTCTCATGGGGGAACAAAATTTGAGACCAATATGTGAACACTGGCCATTCAGAATTCCTGTTTCCTATAAGCCTGTAATCTCACAGAAGCCGAACGGGGAGACTTTCCTTTTATTTTGACGGATTTTCCCTAAACTTTTATAATGCTATTGTGGCCAGTAACTTGAGCGCATTTAGCAGAACAGTAACTAGTAAATATTCCACCGTTTAGGAAAAATTTTGCGGTTTTCAACTGAAACAAAATTCGAAACCACACCGTGAACTCTTTTCTTTTTGGAGTGAAATAATAATAGCCTCACGATTTGATTTGTTGCATAGCAGTTTGATTGCTCTAGTTCCCTTTCTAAACCCGTTCAGAATCTCTAATTGCAATATACTCTCGCTCAGGTGCCAAACATTAAACCTGTAATAATACAGCAGCGGTTTTACATTTCCTGCCAGGAAGGTTGAGAATAGGGTATAGTTGAAAATCTTACGGTGGGCTCCAATGGGTTAATCCATACTGTCTTTTTCCTATAAATTTATATTTGGTTCATTAATCCTTGACTTTATCACTGATATAATTGTGTTTGATAACCAGGCTTCCACACAACATGGACATCCCTTTAATGAAAAATGACATCCCAGTGACAAGAAACCAACTTCAGACATCAGAAGTGAATCATGGAGGTGGTGGTGTAGACTCTGATGCTGTCCTGGTACCCAATAACAACTCAGGTCACAACTACAGCAATGCAGTGCCACAGCAGCATCATTTATCAGAACCTGGATGTGTCCAGGAGTCAGGAGGGGATAATTTCCATATCAAGGTTTGTTCTGACATCACCATTTTTACCCTTAATCTTCTTAAGGAGTACAGGCCTTCAACAAACACATTCATTCATTCATAACTCTCCACTCCCAAAGGAGCATAGGCCTTCAACAAACACGTGCCAAACCTTTTTTGTCCTGTGCCATCCATTCAAGGTCTTTCCATGTTTTCTTAATCCCTTTCATGCTCCTTTCTCTGTGTGTTTTTTGGCCTCCGTGTACCTCTCTTACTCTCGGTGTTCAAACTGAAAATGAAGAAATGATACAGCTGGCTGAAACAATAGACAGCTTGGTAACAACATACAACATCAGAGTCACACCAGTGGATACCTGGACACACAGATATACCAGGTAATGAAAACGCAGACAGACTAGTAAAACTAGAAGCAAACATGGTTCAAACAAACACTCCAGCCAACATACAGACAGCTAAGCTAATACTCCAGAACAACTTCAATGTTTTCTCCTCTAGTCTTGTTCCACCAGCACATGTCTGGTTCTTGTCATCAGTTCCACTGGCACATGTCTGGTTCTTGTCATCAGTTCCACTGACACTTGTCTGGTTCTTGTCATCAGTTCCACTGGCACTTGTCTGATTCTTGTCATCAGTTCCACTGGCACTTGTCTGGTTCTTGTCATCAGTTCCACTGGCACTTGTCTGGTTCTTGTCATCAGTTCCACTGGCACTTGTCTGGTTCTTGTCATCAGTTCCACTGGCACATGTCTGGTTCTTGTCATCAGTTCCACTGACACTTGTCTGGTTCTTGTCATCAGTTCCACTGGCACTTGTCTGGTTCTTGTCATCAGTTCCACTGGCACATGTCTGGTTCTTGTCATCAGTTCCACTGGCACTTGTCTGGTTCTTGTCATCAGTTCCACTGGCACATGTCTGGTTCTTGTCATCAGTTCCACATTAGTGATATTGTCATACCATTTCAGTCCTTCTGTTCTACGTGTAATTGACAGAGGGGTTTCAGCTCTGGTCTCTTGCAGCAAAGGAGCCGGGTTATAAACATGATGGTGTCACGCTCTAGTCTACTCAGCTGTAAATGGGTACCTGACTCTGCTTATGCACTAGGAAAGGAAAAGGCAGCGAGAAAGGGAACTGGTCACCCCCACCTCTCCGAGCTGGACCTAGTATAGTGAAGTCTGTAACACTTCACTCCCCTATGGCAGTATCTGCTATGGGACTACCTTTACCGTATCTGTTTATGCACGTGGAAGTTGTGAATGTCAGAATGATGAACCCCCTGACTGTTTCCAGCCCTCAAACAACTTGAGTCAGTCTCACCCTGCCCATGTCCATGGCTATGTAACTGGACCAGGTGGCAAGACACTCATCACAGTTTCTGGTCACATGGGAGACGGTCACATGACTAGATCTGAGCCGAGGTACCAGGCTGTAGCCATCAGATCTCCACAACAATCTTCATCATTGTATAGTTCAGGTAAGGCTGTTGATTGATTGATTTGATTTACTGTGTCATTTGTCATTGTAAGTGTCAGTCATCATATTGATTGATTGATGTGATATATTGTGTCATTTGTCATCGCTAGTGTCTGTCATCATCTTGATTGATTGATTTATGGTGTCATTTGTCATCACAAGCATCAGTCATCATCTTCATTGATTAATTTGATTTATTGTGTCATTTGTCATTGTGCATGTCAGTCATTATCTTCATTGATTAATTTGATTTATTGTGTCATTTGTCATTGCACATGTCAATCATCATCTTCATTGGTTGATTTGATTTATTGTGTCATTTGTCATCACAAGCATCAGTCATCATCTTCATTGATTAATTTGATTTATTGTGTCATTGTGCATGTCAGTCATTATCTTCATTGATTTATTGTGTCATTTGTCATTGCACATGTCAATCATCATCTTCATTGGTTGATTTGATTTATTGTGTCATTTGTCATCACAAGCATCAGTCATTATCTTCATTGACTAATTTGATTTATTGTCATTTGTCATCGCACATGTCAATCATCATCTTCATTGATTGATTTAATTTATTGTGTCATTTGTCATCACAAGCATCAGTCATTATCTTCATTGACTAATTTGATTTATTGTCATTTGTCATCGCACATGTCAATCATCATCTTCATTGATTGATTTAATTTATTGTGTCTTTTGTCATCACAAGCATCAGTCATGATCTTCATTGATTAATTTGGTTTTTGTGTCATTTGTCATTGCGCATGTCAATTATCATCTTCATTGATTTATTTGTCATCACACGTGTCAATCATCATCTTGATTGATTGATTTGATTTATTGTGTCATTTGTCATCACACATGTCAAATCGATTGATTTGATTTTTTGTGTCATTTGTCATCAAATGTGTCAATCATCATCTTCATTAATTGATTTGATTTATTGTGTCATTTGTCATTACACATGTCAAATTGATTGATTTGATTTATTGTGTCATTTGTCATCACATGCATCTGTCATTGTCTTCAATGATTAAGTTGATTTATTATGTCATTTGTCATCACAAGTGTCAGTCATCATCTTCATTGATTGATTTGATTTATTGTGTCATTTGTCATCACGAGCACCAGTCATTATCTTCATTGATTAATTTGATTTATTCTGTCATTTGTCATCGCACATGTCAATCATTATCTTCATTGATTTATTTGATTTATTGTGTCATTTGTCATCGCAGATGTCAATCATCATCTTCATTGATTGATTTGATTTATTGTGTCACTTTTCATCAACCATTATCTTCATTGATCAGTTTGATTTATTGTGTCATTTGTCATCACAAGCATCAGTCATTCTCTTCATTGATTAATTTGATTTATTTTGTCATTTGTCACCACAAGCATCAGCCATTCTCTTCATTGATTAATTTGATTTATTGTGTCATTTGACAGTGCACATGGCAATTATCATCTTCATTGATTGATTTGATTTATTGTGTCATTTGTCATCACACGTGTCAGTTTTCATCTTCTTTGATTGATTTGATTTATTGTGTCATTTGTCATTACACATGTCAAATCAATTAATTTGATTTATTGTGTCATTTGTCATCACACATATCAATCATCATCTTAATTGATTGCTTTGATTTATTGTGTCATTTGTCATTGCACATATCAAATTGATTGATTTGATTGATTGTGTCATTTGTCATAGCACATGTCAATCATCATCTTCATTGATTGATTTGATTTAATGTGTCATTTGACATCATAAGCATCAGTCATTGTCTTCATTGATTGATTTGATTTATTGTGTTATTTGTCATCGCACATGTCAATCATCATCTTCATTGATTGATTTGATTTAATGTGTCATTTGTCATTGCACATATCAAATCAATTGATTTGATTTATTGTGTCATTTGTCATCACACATATCAATCATCATCTTAATTGATTGCTTTGATTTATTGTGTCATTTGTCATTGCACATATCAAATTGATTGATTTGATTGATTGTGTCATTTGTCATAGCACATGTCAATCATCATCTTCATTGATTGATTTGATTTAATGTGTCATTTGACATCATAAGCATCAGTCATTGTCTTCATTGATTAATTTGATTTATTATGTCATTTGTCATCACAAGTGTCAGTCATCATCTTCATTGATTGATTTGATTTATTGTGTCATTTGTTGTCACAAGCATCAGTCATTAATTTGATTTATTGTGTCATTTGTTATCACATGTCAATCATCATCTTCATTGATTGATTTGATTTATTGTGTCATTTGTCATCACAAGCATCAGTCATTATCTTCATTGATTAATTTGATTTATGTTGTCATTTGTCATCACACATGGCAATTATCATCTTCATTGATTGATTTGATTTATTGTGTCATTTGTCATTTCACGTGTCAATTTTCATCTTCTTTGATTGATTTGATTTATTGTGTTATTTGTCATTGCTCATGTCAATCATCATCATCATTGATTGATTTGATTTATTGTGTCATTTGTCATTGCACATATCAAATCAATTGATTTGATTTATTGTGACATGTATCATCACAAGCATCAGTCATTGTCTTCGTTGATTAATTTGATTTATTATGTCATTTGTCATCACAAGTGTCAGTCATCATCTTCATTGATTGATTTGATTTATTGTGTCATTTGTCATCACAAGCATCAGTCATTAATTTGATTTATTGTGTCATTTGTTATTGCATATGTCAATCATCATCTTCATTGATTGATTTGATTTATTGTGTCATTTGTCATCAGAAGCATCAGTCATTATCTTCATTGATTAATTTGATTTATGTTGTCATTTGTCATCGCACATGGCAGTTATCATCTTCATTGATTGATTTATTGTGTCATTTGTCATTGCACATGTCAAATCAATTGATTTGATTTAATGTGTCATTTGTCATCACAAGTATCAGTCATTATCTTAATTGATTAATTTGATTTGTGTCATTCGTCATCACAAGTGTCAGTCATTATCTTCATTGAGTAATTTGATTTATTGTATCATTTGTCATTGCACATGTCAGTCATCATCTTCATTGATTGATTTGATTTATTGTGTCATTTGTCATCACAAGTGTCAGCCATCATATTTATTGATTGATTTGATTTGTTATGTCATTTGTCATCACATGTGTCATTCATCATCTTCATTGATTTTATTTATTATGTCATTTGTCATTGCACATGTCAATCATCATCACCATTAACTTCAGCTTCCCAAGGAACATTGGTGTTCAACAAAGTTATGCCAAGTCTTCCGGTCACATATCATCAGCTCAGTCTCTTCGTGTGTTCGTTATATATATATATATATATTTTAAGGTAGATTGAGACCAAAAAACACACGGAGAAGAGAATTAGAATGTGGTAGACCTGGAAAGACCAGGAACTTAAGGCGTGGGATAGGAGGCCTTCCCATTAGTTTGTTGAAGGTCTCTGTTCCTTAGGGAGCTGAAAGGCATTGATCATAATGAAGTATATTATACGATAACGTCTCGTAAATATCTGTATATACATGCTGCTGGTTTAAAAAAAATTCACCTGTGGAAAATCAAAGTGGCCATTTTGTCCATACTGGAAGCCATGGCAGTTACGTCAGAAAATTGCATTAATAGGTTGGACCATTGTTATTTATTTTTATGTTTTGAGCTTAGTTCTTGCCCTCTTTCTCTTGTACTTTGATTAATTGATCCCCAACAGCTTTGTGGCCCTAACGTGGGCATGTTCTTTGTTCTTTGTCCTAGTATTGACGGCATGATCTGTTTTCATTTTCTTTACCATCCCTATGGCTGCCAGTTATCGTCTTCATCATTCACTCATTCATCATGACTTAACTCCCTGAGGAGCATAAGCCCTCAACAAATTTAAGCCAAGTCTTCCTGTCCCGTGCCATCTGTCTGTCCATGTCTTCTTCATCCCCTTATTGTCTGTCTCCATGTGTTTCTTAGTCTCCCCCTACCTCTCATACCCTGGTGATTCCAGACCAAGGACTATCTGGTAAAGCTATCAACAGGTTTCCTCAGTGTGTATCCAATCCATCTCCAGAGTCATCTTCTCATCTCTTGTTCCACTGGCACTTGACTGTTTGTTGTCATCAGTTCCACATAGGTCATCTTGTCATACCATTTTAATCCTTCTTTTCTACGCAAGCACCCATTTATGAAAGTCTGTATTATCTGATTATCTTTCTTGCTTATTATTACCAACACATTCCAGCTATCTACTTGCCTATTATTACCAACACATTCCAGCTATCTACTTGCCTATTATTACCAACACATTCCAGCTATCTACTTGCCTATTATTACCAACACATTCCAGCTATCTACTTGCCTATTATTAACACCAAATTGCAGTTACCTTCTTCTGTTTTTTTTTTAAACCAGCACAATTCAGTTATTTTCTTGCTTATTTATTGTCCGGCTTCCTAGCTCAGTGGTCTATGGTTCGATTCCCAGATGAGGTGGGATTTTTTTAGGCCGCAAACCGCTCCTAGGTCGACCCAGCCCAACTATGTACCAGAGCAACTCTGGGAAGGTTAAGGCGGCCGGCGTGATGTTGACAACGTCACCCCTAGCGTGCCGATGGTCAAGAAAATATGGGCCTAACACCATATTCTCAAAATGCCTCAATGGGCGTGTAACGGGATCCTTTTCCTTTACCTATTTATTGTCCACTATGTTTCATTATGTTGGCATCAGCTCTTTGCAACACTAGAGAGGCCTCATGCTTACTTTCATGAACACAGATTTGTTGTAGATTTTGCTATGGCTATGGTGGTACTGTTTAATTAATTATGTGATACACCTTCCATTTGATGTTGTTATTGTGCCCAGGTGTTAAAATACATGAAAGTGTTTTGGAGTTGTCACCTTTACTTTGATGCTGCTTTCTAGATAATTTATTTGTGACATACTTTATCATATGTCTCAAAATGAGGACTTGAAATGGGTAGAACAGTTCTTTAACTCTTAGTATACGAGATCAAAAACCACGTTTTTACGAGTTAATTTCATAGAGTACATTTTTAAACATGACTACCTTTACAGATTTTGCAATAAATAATTTATTTATAGAGATAACATAAAGTGTTATATATCAAAATGTGAATGAAATGAAACCCCTATATCATGCACTTAACTTAATTGTTCAGTGGTTTTAAACATGCATTCACCTATACATTTTTGCTATTGACACGGAAACCGTCTAAACCGTCTCAGCCTTTTAGAAAGGCCGGCCGTAAAACGGGGATCGATCGTCAGCCTTTCTAAAAGGCCGCTCGTATACTAAGAGCTAAGATGTGAACATATTTGCTGGTGATGGGAGAGGATGGCATGTCAGATCTGGCTCGAGGTTCTTAAAATCAAAAGTACAGTCCCCCTGTCTCCTGGGTCTTCTTGTAGTTGTTGAATAAAGACATGTTCTTCCATTGACAGACTCCAGTCAACATTCAGCCAAAGCAAGTACAGACCTTCCATCGCTCCCTCCCAGCCAACACTATGTCTTTAACAGTCACCCTGGCCAGGGTTTAGTTTCTCCACATCGCCATCAACGCTACCACACTCGCCATCGTCATGAGAAAAAACCACAGTCTTCACCACAGCAACCGCAGTCATCACATGTCAACTCCAACAGTCGCAGTAATGAGATAAGACCACCACTGACTGGAGACTTCGGTGACCACAAAGATGTGAAACTTGCCTCCGGTTCAGGTGAGAAGTTGACTGTTCATGTGATTGAGGTGAATACTTCACTTCTGTTTGCATTGTTATATTCATTTCTGTCCATCCGTTCATGTGATTGAGGTGAATACTTCACTTCTGTTTGCATTGTTATATTCATTTCTGTCTGTCCATTCATGTGATTGAGGTGAATACTTCACTTCTATTTGCATTGTTATATTCATTTCTGTCTGCCTGTTCATGCGATTGAGGTGAATACTTCACCTCCGATCACATCTTTATCTTAATTTCTGTTGGCGTTAAGCATTGTCGTAAGTGGGAAATATTTTTTTCTTTGAGGCAAACAATAATGTTTTGGTTGATTGAGGTAATAATGGGGTGTTGTTATAAATAGTAGAAAATTGTCAGGTATTTATAATAATAATAGCCCCTTCAGTCATAACTGACTATGGAAATGCGCCCCTGATGTGACAGCCATCAGCTGCTTTTTTCTTGGTTTTCCTCTTGACGTTTTCTCCTGTCTTCTGCTTGCCATGAAAGATTCTTTTCGCCCAATCTGAGGTGGTGCCATAAAGAGCATCGCCACTTGGTGTGATCAACAACTTCATCATCCCATGCTGCTGGATTTATGTCCAGTGCCCTCATGTCTCTCTTGCACACATCTTTGAACCTTAGCTGCTGTGCCCAACTGTTCTTGTCCTTAGAAGATATCTTTTGGGATGTGACCATCTTCCATGCGGCAGACATGGCCAAGCCAGCGTAGTCTGCATTGTCTAAGCAGTGTAATCATGCTTTGAAGGCCAGCACATGACAACACCTTTGACATTTGTCACTTTGTCCTTCCACAAAATACCGAGGATGTGGCGTAAACACTGTAGATGGAAGGTATTGAGCCTTATTTCTTGCTTAGCATAGGTTGTCTATGTCTTGCTGCTATATAGAAGTGTGCTGGTGACACAGGCATTATATACCGCAGCTTTGGTCTTTGTTGTGAGTTTGGAGTTCCCCAAACACACATTGTGAGGCGGGCAAAGGTGGCTGCAGCTTTGCCAGTGCAGCTGTCAATTTCTGTGTCCAGAGAGAGTTTGTTGTTGATGGTAGACCCCAGGTATGTGAAGTGGTGCACCACTGCCAATTCATAGTTATTGGTATTTAACACATCCCCATATTGTCTAAGTTAAACGAAGAATGAAAAAATCCCACCAGCTTTTTGGGAATTTACGAAAGAGTGCATTGCGCCATGAGAACTAAATTGAACACCCATTAAAAGAAATCGCATGCCTTGCAATCTTTTCGTGGTGTATTTTCTGGAAAATACGGAAATGGGACACATTGCACCATGAAACAATTGAACACCCCATGATAAAAAGCACGCAGACCTTTCAGTTTCTTCTTGGTGCATTAATCATTGACCATCAGTGTGACGAAAGTACTGAGATTCTGTCTTTCAAATGGCCCATGTCTTTTTCTCCTTGCAATTTGTTTACTATTTTAGGAGGGATTACAGGTAATCCTTCGCCATGTTTCTTCTCCTTCTATTATTTACGTTTTTCAAGATGAGATCACGATGGAGTTGTATCTCATCTGCTTTATGTTTCTTCATTATGACTAGTAGTCTTGTTTAGTGTTGGTGTGTAGG
Organism: Oreohelix idahoensis; assembly: GCA_024509875.1. Classification (NCBI taxonomy): domain Eukaryota; kingdom Metazoa; phylum Mollusca; class Gastropoda; order Stylommatophora; family Oreohelicidae; genus Oreohelix; species Oreohelix idahoensis. The sequence continues at coordinate 488,825 of JAMPIV010020825.1, read as the reverse complement.
GAACTGTTGCATTATTATTCTAGACGAAAGATTATAGAGGCTAGATCAGGATTTGCACCAGTGTCCTTTTTTTAAAGATATTGCGTGGCCATAGACGCATTTTTCGGGAGTTAAATTATTTGCGGCCATTTTTGTTTCATTTCCGCAGTATAGGGCTAGGACTAATTCCCGTTTCTTTGTCTAGCAGAAACTGGTTGCATCAGCATGATCTAAGGTTCTGATTGGCTGAGAGCTAACTGCAGTTGAAATGCAGAGCTCCCATTGGCTTTAGAACCACGCCGCGCATATGACGTCATGAAGTCGGCGCGTGGGGGTCTTGATAATAAATACACCCGAATTTCATAAGTTCGGTCTCTAAAAAATTAATTGCCAAGCCGCGTTCCTGATTCAAATTATCGATTGCCTTCAGTGGGAGAATTCGAAATTTGGTAAGCAGAATTTTCGTGGTAACTTTATTTAATTTTGTCTAAGCCTAGGCCGATCAGTAAAGTTTCTTGGGAAGTTTTAGTTTAATTTAATTCTTAACTCCAGAGCCATCAATACTATCCGGGTGATAAGACTTGAGAGACCTTATAGGTCCAGTTAATTTCCATACTGCAGGAATAACGTTATTTAAGATGGTTTGAAAGTTGTTGCCGCGGGCGTGCTTGTATTATTGCAAAGCAGGTCTGTAGAGAAACCCGCATCGGCGAATTTTATTAATTTACAGAATGACGGGAGCATGTGTATTTGTGGTTTTATTGTGAATGTAATGCTACAAGTTATTTATATTATATAGTTACCCATCTATCTGTAAGCACGGGAGTGATAGAGGTATTAATTGGAGCAAGTGGGTGCATTCATTACGGTATATTTATTTGATAACGATGTTCAGAGGGACGAGGGGGAGAGAAGCACGTGGTCATAAAATTATAAACACGTGGTTGAACTACGGGGTTTTCAATTTGATAATCTGGGGTTATGTATAACTTTTGACGGCATGTAGATGCTAGCGTAAACAGGGTTATATGTTATTGATTGTGCATTGTTATTCTGTGTATTCAGAAGATGGAGATGAAATTTATTTCTGTTAAGGGAATAATACTTTATTTCAATTTTGAGGTGATTAATCATACTGACGGGAATTTTAGGAATTCCTAGAGAGGGCTAGTTTTATTTTGTATTAATCATTACGGCATTAGTGTCAGCGTAAGAAGTAGGCCACAGTACGACTGCCCAGACCGGGCCAGTGAAAATATTGTTGTTGCTCGGAGTTAGTCAGGCAGAACAGGCGATCTGGGTTAGCCAATGTTTACCTTGTGGGCTCAGGTTGAGAAGGGAACAGGAGAGGAGCGGACGGTGTTGGCATGATTTTTGTACCAAGTCGATAACGCAGACGCGGACCACCTTATGATGCACTGCAGACCACAGGTTGGGAACCACTGCACTAAATCATAAAGCAGCGTTTCTCAACCTTTTAGAGGTCCCGCATTCCTTTTTACAGCATCTTACGGAGCCTCACATCCCTTTACAGCATCTTAAGGAGCCTCACATCCCTTAACAGCATCTTAAGGAGCCTTGTACCCCTTTATAGCATCTTAAGGAGCCTCACATCCCTTTACAGCATCTTAAGGAGCCTTACATCCCTGTTACGGGCTGACTATGACTCCTAGTATGTTGAGGATGACCAAGATGTCGGATGCGTATTCTGTTCCTAGAGTCAAAGTCCCTCGGGTTCTTATATCACTTTTATAGGATTCCGTAATACTCTTCGTTAGTATCGATATTGTCCGTATTAACCTGTGTGATGCATTGATAGCTGAACATGTTTCATATGAAAGATATGAATATTGACTGACCTGTATTAGTCTCTTGTCTTATTAATAATATTAGCAGTGTGAGATGCAGCGTGTTCAGGCATTAAGTGTCACTGGTCATTATAGTTAAATATAAACAGTATTTAACTCAACTCAGAATACGTCAGTTGATAAAACCAGGATTCGACGACTCAAAACATTTTAATTAAATAATATCATTCCATGAGCGGACACAACTACATGGAGACATAGTTCACATCACATTCATGTACGTATTGCAAGAGTCCTTGTTCTTTCATTAAAAGCACATGTTCATTTAATGTCTATCTAGACTTCTGGTTAACGGTCAGTTCCTTTTACCGGCCATTGTCCTTTGGCATAAATTCAGAGGCTAACTAGATTTACTCCCGTCGCTAGTTTAACAATAGCCCTTTTCACTAGACTTACTTATCCTGCTAGTTTTCAATATACTTCTTACGCTAGGCTTACGTCTACTGCTAGTCGTCTAATATCCTATTACACTAGGCTTACATCTGCCGCTAGCTATATAATATTCATCTGTACTAGTCTCACTACTGTTGCTAGTAATACAATGTTCCTTTGGCATACCACGCCAGGCTAATCTGCCATAAATATACAAACTGCGTTAGTAACGAGGCGACTTACGTTTGATCCACGAAATACACTGCTCAATTGGCTTCCCAGCCACACACATCCCTTAAGTGGATAATGCCACACATTTAGAAGTGGTAAAACCACATATATCATAGTGGCAAGGCCACACTTCTGAAACACACTGCCGTAGGGGTCAAAACCCACAAGTCGAATGACGTTACCAAGACATCCGCGTCATGCATAGAGATATGCATACTATGTCGTTAATATATATTCAATTGCGATGTTCCATGGTGCAGCAATTCGAGTCGGCCAAACTCAAATGCCTGCACACATGCAACAATCATCGACATCAGTCGCGGAGCTATATGTCTATATCTCTATTCGTTTGAGGTGTTCCATGGTACAGCCATTCGGATCGACGTCAAATCCAAATGCCTGTAAACATGAAACAATCCTCAACAATCCCTTTACAGCATCTTAAGGAGCCTCACATCCCTTTACAGCATCTTAAGAAGACCCACACCCCTTTATCTTCTAGCTAGCAAAACGTGCGAGACATGCTAAAAAGAAATAACAATTTATTTTGAGAAAATGTTATTTACAAAATGTGACTAAAGTTAGGTATTTAATTCACGTTGTCAATGTTCTATTTTGTACAAATACATTTGAGTTTTGTGTATTATATATTGTTTATGATGATTAGCATAGGGTGACCATATTTTTCTTTGTTAAAGGAGGACATTTTCTGATTTTTTGAATTAAAAAGGAGGACACGGGAAGACACTTTTTAAGAAAAGGCGGACACAAAGGAGGACACATTAATTTCACTAACTTAGTACATTTATGTAAAGGATCATGATAAAATATATAGAAATACTTCAACAAAATAACAAATGTTTAAAAAATCTTCATAAAATGCATGTTTTAATAATTTTTCCATCAAGCATTATTTTTTCAACATCACTAAATATTCAGTCTTTAACATTGTACATTTCACATACATTATTTTTCTCAGTAAGTCTGAATTTCCAACTAAATACTCATAAAGCTCTGTACATGAAACATTCTTGTAATTGTATTGAACTTGTAATATTCCTTTAATATATTCAACAATGAATCGGTTTCTGTCCTTTGTCCACCGACTTTCCATTAAAGAAAAAAACCTCTTTAAAGGTTTTACCCATACCTCAAGGTATTTGATACAATTGCCATAGAGACTTTTGTTTTCCTCTAAAATCTTATCACATGATAATCCTTCTTTTTTGCTTTTCTTCAAGCAAAGGTTGCACTTTCATGGGCACAAACTCTTCACTCATCCTGAGTTTTAAAATATCTATTACATTTTTAATATAGTTAAAAGCTTCCACAGTAGAGTTGCACTCTCTTTCTATTTTTTTCTGTGTTGGTGTGGAAAATACCCATTAGAGAATAAAATTGTACAAGATATAATTCAGTCATCTCACTTTCAAAAACCTTTTGACTGCAGTTGGAGGTTCGTCCTGTGAAAGGAAAAATGATTTAAAAGCAGGATACATTTCTATCATTCTCCCAATGCCAGAGAATAGTGACAACCAACTAGTCTTGCTGTGGAATAACAGCTGTTTCTCCTCAATTTCCACAAATTCACAATATTCCTTCAGAGCCTCCATATGAATGGAGTCGCAGTAGCATGGTGGTTAGTGCACTGGCTTCCTTGCTCAGTGGTCCATGGTTCGATCCCCAGATGAGGTGGGATTTTTTTAGGCCACAAACGGCTCCTGGGTCGACCCAGCCCCAGTTGGGTACCAGAGCAACTTCTGGGAAGGTTAAGGTGGCTGGCGTGATGCTGACCACATCATGCCTAGTGTGCCGATGGTCAAGAAAATATGGGCCTAACACCATATTCCCAATATGCCTCAATGGGCGTGTAACGGGATCCTTTACCTTTACCCTCCATACGAATAGTGTGTATATGAAAATATTGGAATATTTAAAAAAATCATGTGTTCAATGTCTATATCCATTTTTTTCAGTTGCATTAAGCACACAGTTATTTAAAATGTGTGCAGGACAGCCAACTCCAACTAATAATTTTTTTTGCAAGGAAGACTTAAATTTTGCAACCACATTGTTGCCTCCTTCATATCTGCGGATATCTCCAAACATGGTGTTACAATTGTCTCCAGAAAATGCAATGCAATTTTCTGTAAGCCCATATTTTTTCGGTGTTTCGAATATATATATCTCATCTGCTTTCCAATCGAAGTATTGAATTATAATGGAGAACATTTTTATTGACCCATGGTTGTTGCCATCAGGAAATGGCAACACAAGCAACCATTTCGTTTGTGGCTTTCAAAACCATTTTTACAGAGTGTTTTGCTATAATGGATGTAGCAATAGCCTCAGTCTTAGTCCTTGCACAAGAAAACTGTTTGGCTATTTCTGAGTCATGAAGTCAATCTGGCCAGATTTTGCCAAATTTTGATTCTTTCTGAATATTTATTTTCGCATAAAAATAAAAAAAATTAGATTGTTTTCTTCTTTTTCTAATTTTATTAAAAAGCCGGACAAATCGCAATTTAAAAAGCCGGCCGGATGCTAAATTTAAATGTAAAAAGCCGGACAAATCCGGCCATACGTATGGTCACCTTAGATTAGCGTTCTAAAATTTCTCGCATGTCTCGCACCCCCGGAAGGTGAGTCTCGCACCCCCAATGGGTGCATGCACCGCTGGTTAAGAAGCACTGTCATAAAGTGTTATGGTACATTTTTAATTAATGTTATTACTACACAAAACGCGGTGCTAGGAGCAGCTCTGTGCCACAGTGGATACATAATAGCTGGAACCTGCACTGGAACATCGTCATTGATGATGAGGTGAACACCAGGATCTCCAAAGCCAGCAGCACATTTGGCAGACTATACACCAACGTTTGGCATCGAAGTGGCATTAGTCTACAGACAAAGCTGAAGGTGTACAGAGCTGTGGTGCTTCCAGTGCTGCTATATGCATGTGAAACATGGACTGTATACAGGCGCCACGTAAAGAAGCTAAACCACTTCCATACAGTCTGTCTCAGGAAGATAATGAACATCAAATGGCAAGACAAGATCCCGGATACCGCCGTTCTTGACAGAGCTGGTATCCCTAGTATTGATACTATTCTGATGCAGTCACAAATTCGCTGGGCAGGTCATGTAGTCCGCATGCCAGACCATCGACTGCCAAAGATACTCTTTTATGGTGAGATGCAGAAGGGTAAACGCTCCCATGGTGGCCAAAAGAAGCGCTTCAAAGACACGTTAAAGACGTCATTGAAAACCTTTGACATAAACCCAGACACATGGGAAGCTGCTGCGCAAGACCGAACTGCTTGGCGCACATCTCTTCGTAAAGGTGCAGCAGCATGCGAATCATCCAGAAGAGCAGCAGCGGAACAGCGGAGACAAGCTAGAAAGGACCGTGAAATAAAACCTTCACATGAAGCAAACATTCCCTGCCCACACTGTCCAAGATCTTTCCAGGCCCGCATCGGTCTCTTCAGTCACCTTCGTACCCATAGACTAACCTAACATATTCTTAAATAATTGGATGAACAGAGTGGTCTTCATCACCCGTGATGGACGAACGAATAGCTGATTCATAACTGAAGTCATAACTGACTATGGGAACTGACAGTGGATATATAAACTTCAGTATTTAACGTCTTCATCTTATAACTTGCCCTGTGTAGTTACCAGAGATCCCTGATGAGACGACCGCAGGACAGCTGCTCCATCAGGCATTTTGTACAAGGCAGCTAATATGAAGTTGTGCATAAAGCTGGCAAGTGAACGCTTGGTGCAGGCTTCCTTCAAGGAAGACCAGTAGCAGGTGGCTTCATGCTCCATAAGGAGTGAATAGAAGAATTATGATGAATCATAAAACAAGCCATTATGAGTTGAGAGACAGGAGACTTGTTGAGTGTGAAACCTGTTATCCTTTCTGTTTATCCTGTTAGCTGCCAACATAAACCTGTACAGGCCAGACAGCCCGAGCTATATCTCTAGTCCTGCCAGCGTCACAGCCAATCATTGGTCCCCCACCAGTGACATGATAGTACAGCACTACCAGAGTGTTCCCTCACTGATAACAGCAGCGGTCTCATCACCAGGTCGGGATGCTGCAAACAGGACCCAGTATAGTGTGGAGTCGCCTGTGAAGAGACACAGATCTAGGACAAGCCAGCAGCCCGCAAGGCATGTTGGTGAGTTTTTATGTGAGCTTTTTAACAGCAGACAACTTTGTGAGTTTTGTTTGTTTTCCCCCATGTCTATATAGATACAACAGACTTGCATTATGAAATATAAGGAAATCAAATGAAATCGGGTCCAACACAAAAATCAAAATCCTGAACTCAAAGGTCAGATCAATTCTGTTGTGTAGCTCTGAAACATGGAGAACAAACAAAATGTCAACCATGAAAAAACAGACTTTCATAAATGGATGCTTGCGTAGAATAGAAGGTATGAAAAGATCACTAATGTGGAACTGATGATACCAACCAGACAAGTACTAGTGGAACAAGAGATGAGAAGAAGACATTGGTTATGGATAGGGCACACACTGATGAAACCTGTTGATAGCATTACAAGGCAGTTCTTGGTCTGGAATCCCCAGTGTAAGAGAGGTGGAGGGAGATGAAAAAACACGTAGAGAAGAGAACTGAAGACAGAAATGAAAACAAAGAAGAAGGTATAGAAAGATCTTAACTGATGGCATGTGACACAAAGACTTGGCATAAATTTGTTGAAGACCTGTGCTCATTGACTAGCTAAAGGGTAATGAATGAAACCTTATCACGTTGATTACTTGACAACTTCCTTCTGTTTCTATCAGCGTTTCCTGGATTGATTTTCTTGTTGCCAGTAACAAGTATTTTGGTGACTTGACACTGATCCCCTGTCACTTAATGTCAGCTCTTGGTGACCTTGATGCCATTATGTGGTACTGCATAGTTCATATAAGCTGTTTTGGACCGCCATAGTGTATTGTCTATGGATCAGTTATGTGGTAGGAGTTGTCTCATTCCTTGGAGTGCAGGGCACAGTAATAGATGGTGTTCTACTGTCTCCAACGGGTTTGCGCAGTGTCTACATGTTGCTATACAGGTATACCTAGCTTTATTGCGCTTCACAGATATTGCGCTTTTTTTCAAATTATTAATGTTTATTTATTAGAATGTGCCTTCTTCTTCCGAAAGATTTTTGCTTTCCACCAGCAAAAAGATTACGATTCGCTGAAGGCTCAGATGATGAAGATTAGCATTCTTTTAGCAATAAAGTATTTTTAATTTTACAATACACTGTTTTTTTTTAAAACCTAGCGCTATTGCGCACTTAATAGACATAGTGTAAACAATGAATTTAGGCTTTTATATGCACTGGGAAGCCCAAAAAAATGGGTAGGACCCACTTTATTGCGATATTCGCTTTATTGCGGTGGTCTGGAACCGAACCCGCAATATCTCCGAGGTATACCTGTATTTTGTGAACACATTCTGCGTCTGTGGCCATGTAGTGTAGAGTGACCTGTTCTCACTTGTTTTGATGATAAGAGTGCTGTTCATTCTGTGGGAGGCTGATTATTTTTATCTTTGCAATTCTCATCTTTTTCTTCCTTTCTTTTTTTCTCATGTGGTGGAGCATGGAGCCACCATTATAGCTGGCCACCTGGCAGGAACGAATGTGCGTCAAGATATACATGTGCTATTGCAGTGGTCAATTTTGTGGCAGTTTGTTTTACTTGATGAGGGTGCCAACCACAATCTCATATTGGCCTCCTCTTATGACATGCTTGAGGAAGCAGTTCTCCTAATCTTTGTTTGCCAACTCAGAGACTCCTGGTAACTACTTGGGGCAAATTGTTTTGAGTAAGTAGTTATAACTAATATGTATTTTGAGTACAGCTTCTGCCCTTCAGTTAATCCTCCCATTGTGAAATCACTGGAAATGAGAGAGTAGATTCTCTATCTAGAAGTGGCAGTAAAATGGAACAATTCAGCCACCCATTGCCCTATCGAGAAGCTAAAACCATCACGTACAACAAGTACAAAAATCAGTGGAAGGAGGAATGTGATATATACAACAGAGATGAACCCAATCCACCAACTTAACAGACACCAACAGACCATTATTTTCCGCTTGAGAACTGGCCACTGCAGATTACTGAGCCATCTCTATCGCCTCAGGATATCTCATACAAATGAATGTCCATGTGGAACTGGAATCCAGACCCCCGAACGCATTCTCCAAAAATGACAAACCCATGACGTCTGACCTGGCCAGGAGGTGCTGAGCTCAAGCAGAAGCTATAACTTTTGAACAATGCATGTATAATTGAAAACTCTTGCTTTACTTTCTGTTTCAGGAACCATTAAGTACACACATTGTGTGTTTAATTTAATATCATAAATTGAGATAGGCATGTTGTACAAGGTGACTAACATGACGTGGTCTGTGGGGCTGGCAACCTCAACATGTAAAACACACTGTTACATAACCACCACCACAAGATCATGTGAATGTTTGGTGCAGGCTTCCTACAAGGGGACCAGCTGTAGTGGTGGCTGCATGCTCCATAAGGAACACAAAGGAAAATTATGAATAATAACGACAGAAATAGTAATGAAGAGGAAGACATGTGATGGCATGTGACAGGAAGACATGATGGCATGTGACAGGAAGACATGGAAAGACTGAGCTGATGGCATGTGACAGGTAGACATGGAAAGACTGTGAGCTGATGGCATGTGACAGGTAGACATGGAAAGACTGAGCTGATGGCATATGACAGGTAGACATGGAAAGACTGTGAGCTGATGGCATGTGACAGGTAGACATGGACAGACTGTGAGCTGATGGCATGTGACAGGTAGACATGGAAAGACTGTGAGCTGATGGCATGTGACAGATAGACATGGAAAGACTGTGAGCTGATGGCATGTGACAGGTAGACATGGAAAGATTGTGAGCTGATGGCATGTGACAGGTAGACATGGAAAGACTGTGAGCTGATGGCATGTGACAGGTAGACATGGACAGACTGTGAGCTGATGGCATGTGACAGGAAGACATGGAAAGACTGTGAGCTGATGGCATGTGACAGGTAGACATGGAAAGACTGTGAGCTGATGGCATGTGACAGGTAGACATGGAAAGACTGTGAGCTGATGGCATGTGACAGGTAGCCATCAAGCATGTTTTAAGAGTTGACTAATATGAATTTGTACATGGGCTAGCGATGTCATCATGTAATATAGATTGCTACAGAAACCACAGCTGCAACAGGACATGAATGTTGTGATGCAGGTTACCTGGAAGATGACCAGCTGCAGTTGTATCTACATGTACATAGGGAGTGAAAAAGGAAATTAATTGAATTACAAAATCAGCAGGGAGAAATTTGACCAGCAATATGATGCAGAAGTTACTCTTACCAGGATCAAAGTCAAGCATCAAACACCTGTACAATAAACTAAGACAAATTAGTAGTGTCTCCTTTGTGTTAGACATTAGTGGTCATTACTTCCCCTTACTTACTTAGTCGTTCCTCTTCTACCGTGAGGTGTAGAGGTCATTACTTCCCCTATTTCTTAAATTTGGAATAAACATGCATTGCCTCAGGGTGCTCCATGTGTTACACACAAAGGGGAGCAACAAATAGCAACACTGTAACATACAATGCAAGTCATGAAAAGTGACTAAGGAAGGTTGGGCATGGGACCTGTAGAAAATTTAAGCAACAAAAACATCAACAAACAATATAGACAAGTCATCTAAAGAATATAAAACTCAAGTCATCTAAGACAGAGGAAAGTCCTCTGGTAGGGAGACACATGACACAACCTAGAGGAAGCCAAACGGTGTCTGGGTGGCTGACTCACCTTTTATCTTCTAATAAAATCTCCAGATTTGGTACCTGGAATTATATTTCAATAAACAAACACGGGAAGACTTTGCAGGTGGCAGCAGAATTGAGAACCTACAGGGTAAGAGAAGCTAATCCATGGGTAAGAGAAGCAGAGGTAGACCAAAAAAATGTTTGGAGAAGACAACTGGTGACATAATGAAAATGGTGAGAAAGATGGCAAGACCTTGAGCGGATGGCAAGTGACTAAAGGACTTGACGTATGTTTGTTGAAGGCCTGTGTTCCTTGGGGAGCTGAAGGTGATGAGTAAATGAATTACCTCTGGGTTTCATCTTTTTGTTCATGATGTGTAGTAATAATTCTGACTTGTTCCCCCTCCAAGATGACCTGAAGGAAAGTCTGTCGCCACCAGTCAAACAAAAAGCAGAAAGAGACAACAGTGATACCACGAGTGATGCCAGCAGTGGTTGTCTTGATGCTAACAGGTATCGATGTGTATCCATCTTCACTCACATTATCATCAGAGGTTTTAAATGGTCCTTCATGTGAAAACTTGATTATGGCAATCAGCAGTAAGAAGTAAAACAAGATAGTATCATCATCATTGCGTCATAATTACTTTTCAGCTCCCCAATGGAGCATAGGCCTTCAACAAACTTATGGCAAGTCCTCCTGTCCCGTGCCATCAGCTCAAAGTCTTTTCATGTCTTGCTCGGCCAGTTCATTTCTGTCTCCCGTTCTCTTCTTCATGAATTTTTTTGGTCTACCTTCACCTTTCTTACCTAGAGGATTCTAGAACAAGAACTACCTTAAAAGCTATCAACAAGTTCCTCAGTGTGTGACCTTTCCATCTCCAGCATCATCTCATGCTTCACTGGCATTTGTCTTGTTCTTGTCAACAGTTCCACATCAGTGACCTTTCCATCACCAGCATCATCTCGTGCTTCACTGGCACTTGTCTTGTTCTTGTCAACAGTTCCACCTTTTCCATCTCCAGCATCATCTCATGCGTCACTGGCACTTGTCTTGTTCGTGTCCACAGTTCCACATCAGTGACCTTTCCATCTCCAGCATCATCTCATGCTTCACTGGCACTTGTCTTGTTCTTGTCAACAGTTCCACATCAGTGACCTTTCCATCACCAGCATCATCTCATGCTTCACTGGCACTTGTCTTGTTCTTGTCAACAGTTCCACATCAGTGACCTTTCCATCACCAGCATCATCTCATGCTTCACTCTTGTCAACAGTTCCACATCAGTGACCTTTCCATCTCCAGCATCATCTCATGCTTCACTGGCACTTGTCTTGTTCTTGTCAACAGTTCCACATCAGTGACCTTTCCATCACCAGCATCATCTCTTGCTTCACTGGCACTTGTCTTGTTCTTGTCAACAGTTCCACATCAGTGACCTTTCAATCACCAGAATCATCTCATGCTCCACTGGCACTTGTCTTGTTCTTGCCATCAGTTCCACATCAGTGACCTTTCCATCACCAGCATCATCTCTTGTTCCACTGGCACTTGTCTTGTTCTTGTCAACAGTTCCACATCAGTGACCTTTCCATCACCAGCATCATCTCATGTTTCACTGGCATTTGTCTTGTTCATGTCAACAGTTCCACATCAGTGACCTTTCCATCACCAGCATCATCTCATGCTTCACTGGCACTTGTCTTGTTTTTGTCAACAGTTCCACATCAGTGACCTTTCCATCACCAGCATCATCTCTTGCTTCACTGGCACTTGTCTTGTTCTTGTCAACATTTCCACATCAGTGACCTTTCCATCACCAGCATCATCTCTTGTTCCTCTGGCACTTGTCTTGTTCTTGCCATCAGTTCCACATCAGTGACCTTTCCATCACCAGCATCATCTCTTGTTCCACTGGCACTTGTCTTGTTCTTGTCAACAGTTCCACATCAGTGATCTTGTCATACCATTTCAATTCTACTATCCCGTTTATGAAAGTCTATTCTCCATGTTTCAGATTGTCATGTATTTCCCAATGCAGTTAGTGCTCCTGTTGCCTTTTGTGTTCTTATTATTGTTCACCTTCACATGATATTTAATGACAACACTTATCCCAGAACATAACTCCCCATCTAGATGCATAACTTCACTGGCATTTACAGTCCTGAACACATATCATCCAGACTTAGCAAACAGGTGTACAAAATAATAGCCCCTTCAGTCATAATTGACTATGGGAATGTGCCCCTGAGTTGACAGCCCTCTGCTGCTTATTTTCCTGGTGTTGCTTTCGACATTTTTTCCTCTCTTCTGCTCTTTTTGCCCATTCTGAGGTGGCGCCATAGATAACATTTGCCACTTGGTGCAGTCGGCAGCTTCATTCTCCCAGGTTGCTGGATTTATGTCCAGTGCCCTTATGTCTCTCTTGCAGACATCTTTAAATCTCAGCTGCGGTCGCCCAACTGTTCTTTTACCATCTGTACAGGTGTACGAAATAATAATTATATATATGTATATATATAACTACGTGACCTTTGGGAGCCACAATACTGGATGGAAATTTGGAAAGAGCCATCAGTACCAAAAAAAAAAAAGTTTATATACGATTATGTGTAAATTAAAAAACGTTTTCTCATAAAAATGAATGTCACTGGTATCTCACCTTCCTAGTAATGTTTTTGTAGCATCTCTGTGGTAAAAATATGAAATAAACTTTTTTGAACATTATTAGGTGTTCTTTAGCAACATTTCAAAATAATTGTTGGTATATAATGAGAGCTGCATGTTGTATAAGGTGACTAATATGAAATTGGGCATGGGGCTGGCAACTTCACAATGTACAGCAAATTGCCACAGGAACCACCTCTGCAAGGGCATGCAACTGTTTTGTGGGGGCTTCCTGTGGGACCAGTGGCATAAGTGGCTCCATGCTTCATAAGGAACACAAAGGAAAAATGATGATGAATGAGAGCCACACGACAGGCTCACTTGGGCCATGCTGTGGCCACCCTGGATCTTCTTCTTCAAGTACCATGTCTGGTGGCACCAGCACTCATGTTTCTCCACAACTTCCTATCTCCAGTAAAATTGATCATTTCTGTTGACTTCTTTCTATGCCATGACGTCACTTTGATCTTCTCTCTTTGTCATCTTTTATTTATTTTCCTTCACGATATACTCCTGCTTTCTTCTTCTCATATCATGCCTGAAGAAAGTGGATTGCTTCCTCCTAACATGAGGAATAAGCTCCCTTTGTATATTGACCTCTTTCAGGACATCCTCATTACTCTGTTTTAGAACTCCATGGTATTTTTAACATTCTGCTGTAAAACCACATCTCTGTGGCCTCTAGTGTTTTTCCTAATTGTTTACTAATTGCCTGTGACTCAGTGCCCCCAGGATACTTTGTTTAAACAAGTGACTTCTCCATCTTTGCACCTGTAACCAGCCACACCATCATCACCATGTGACACAGCACTAAGACTGGAAGTTTGTTGAGAGACCAGACAGCCTTTTAAAATGGCACTTGGCGACATCAGCAGTCCCTCATTCCAACATTTGCCCATTAATTGTTATCTGTTGTCTTCCGCAGACTTGTAGCTAGTTACAGGTAGTTGTCAGATTGTATGGATGTGCATCAGTTGTTATCTGTTGTCTTCCACAGCCATCTAGCTAGTTACAGTCAGTTGTCAGATCGTATGGATGAGCATCAATTGTTATCTGTTGTCTTCCACAGACTTCTAGCTAGTTACAGTCAGTTGTCAGATCATATGGATGAGCATCAAAGTCGTCAGGGAGAGCTTCAACATTATGTCAGAATGGTATGTCATTATGGTTTGTGTGCCTGGAGCAAGTATAACAGTAAGAAAGTTAATAGCATGATTATCTTAGTCATTGCGATTGTAGTTTCCCAAAAATGCTTGTTTCTTGTTCTCTGCATGAACGTTTGATTGAATATGACATCTTGTTTGCATTTGTGGGCTGGTAGTAAAAATATTGACCAATCAAGATAGCCTGTGTGGTTCCATAAAGCCTGTGAAGAGACAGCGGAAGAATAGGCCTTCCACTTCTACCAGACTTGTCGTAAGCGGTGACTGAGGTGAGACTTTATGCAATATAGTTTTTGGCAGGCTCACAAGAGATGAAGAAAAAACTGAACTGTTGCTTCCTCGAGCTTGTTGTAACCAGTTTATCCTTTAAACAAGTGGCAGGCATCCAGGAGCTGTGAGGATCTACTTTAGAAACACTGAGCTGTATAAAGATCTTCTTCTTCTTCAAGTACCATGCCTAGTGGCATAGGAGATCATGTTTCTCCACAACTTTCTGTCTCCAGTACAATTTATCAATTCTGCTGTTGATTTCTTTCCATGCCATGATGTCAAACTGTCCAGTATTTGCTCTCTTTGTCTTCCCCTATCTCTTTTTCCTTCAATCTTACCTGTTGTTACGATATATTCCAGCTTTCCTCTTCTCATAACATGCCCAAAAAATGTGGATTGCTTCTTTCTAACTTGTGAAGTAAATTTCCTTTGTGCATTGGCCTCTTTCAGGACATCCTCATTACTCTTTTTGGCTGTCCATGGTATTTTTAACATTCTTCTGTAAAACCACGTCTCTGTGGCCTCTAGTGCCTTCCCTACTTGTTTACTAACTATCCATGACTCACTCCATATGTCAGGATTGGTTCTGTATAACACTGAACTTCCAAAGACAAAGAATTGTTGCATAAAATACTCTTCATTTTATAGAATGCTACTTTTGCCTGAGCTATTCTGCTCTTCACTTCTGAGATGCATTTTCCATCCGTTGTTATTAATGTACCCAGGTATTTGAATTTATTGACCTGTTTTAAAACTGTTCCATTTACTTTGATAGTGCATTCTGGGGAAACCCTTTTCTTTGGGACAACCATTACATCTGTCTTTTTTGCTATTAAGGCTGAGGCCTTTATTTTCACTTTCTATCACTATTGTATCAACCATTTCCTGCAGCTCCTTTTCACTTTTTGCTATTAAGACTGTATCATCAGCGTATCACAAATTGTTTATATTATGTCCGCCAAATGATATTCTTGGCATGTCCTCTAGAGATCTCATTATATTTTCACTGTACAAATTGAACAGACCCGGTGACAGCACACATCCCTGCCTGACACCCTTTTTTTACTTGCTGAAACGTTCCTATTTGGCCGCTAATTTTTACAGCTGCTGTTTGTTGCCAGTACATATTCTTTATTATCCTTAAGTCTTTACCATCAATGTTGATGCTTTCTAACATTTTGATAGTTTCCTCGTGTTTTACTTTGACAAATGCCTTGTTGTTTCTATAAAGCACAAGTACAGATCTGTCTTCACCTTTATGGCTCTTCCTATTAATGTTCTTGTTTAAAGATCTACCTTGATAAAAGCATGTCTGTCTTCAGGTCTCAGAATGTAAAGTGCAGCCTTTTATCTTTGTTGGATGATATACTTCCTACAATGTCATCAAGAAAGAGGTGGAACTTTCAAACTGAATGATATTTTATTGAATGTTAACTTCACTTAGAACAGATCATGTTCTTATCTCATGTAGTTTATGATTAACGTGAGTTTTTGTAAGTTAGCTTGTGAATTTTTTACCATGAAAAAGTGGCTTTAATCCTGGGGAGACCATGCTTTGAAATACCAGTGGGAGATGGTATGTCAGAAATTTCTCCAGCTTTAAAATTCTGTTCCATTTCCCCATCCAATACCAAGTGATTTACCAAACATCATCCCCTGTGAACTATCAGAAGATCAGCATCTACCTTATACTGACCCCAGCCGTAAGTAACATTGGATGTAAAGCACAAAATTTCAGCTTCAGAAATTTTTCTCCCCTCCCAAATGTTCACCTGCATGTACTGGATGTAATGAAATGATTTGAAACCAGCTTATCGCAAGGTATTTTCTAATATCCCATTCAAATTCGACATACATCAAGCTGGCGAAGGTTGCGCCTGTGGGTAAAAGTAAAGGCCAATCGGGCGCACTATATGGCTCGTGGGTTAGATGAGTTAATGCAGTTTATATTTTAAAATGCATAAAATGACTTCTTCTACTATTTAAACAACTAATTTAGAATGCAGTTAAGCAGCACGTGTGCATGTTTTAATGATATTGTAAACGGTGATTTGGGTTTTGGTGGAGAAAGTGAGTGCAGAAAAATGGTTTGAGAAAGTTGAATGGAGTTGTGAAAAGACTGTTCGTCTTTGATGAAGGGAAGTGATATGAGTAGAGGAGTGCTTTGAGCAAAGGGAGGTAAATCTGGGGATCCCTTGTGGGAGATTGTAGTAGTTGTTTTAGGGTTAAGCATATCATGTGAGTTCTAAATTATGGTGGGACTAATTTGCATATAATGTTTTGGTAAAAATAATTAAAGACGATTGTATGGGGTTTGAGTGTACTCAGCAAAGGGAGTTAACTTTGAATTACGTCCCTAGAAAGGTTTGGTGAGCGAGCAAAAGTAAACACGCACGAGAAAAGTTGTTGGTAGGTGAACACATTTTAGGAGAGAACGAGAAAAATGTTAAATCGGGGGGATTTTAGATCAGTCTGATTTTAAACGCACTCAGCGTAGGTCAGCAAGTTTGCTAAACAGTAAGATTTAATACAGTGGCGAGCTAGGTTCTTGATGGTTCACGACTCTGGTGAATAAGCCACTGGATGTGGTTGGTTACTGTGGTTACAGGCTGATATCAAGTTGTTGTGCCGAACCTACAAGATGCTTGAGGGCCACTTTTAAAATAGAAGTAGATGAAGGCAAGAAAGATGAATTTGCCATAACATGATTTATGTTAACAAGTCGTCAAGATTTTTACAACGAACAGGTATGTTGAATAAGATGAAAAGAAGATAGACAGTAGCTAAGGTCAGAGCAGGGAACAGTGACTATTTGATATAAATAAACAGCCCTGGTAGTTAGACCAGTTTATACAGTCTTCTTCTTCTTCTTCCGTCCTTAGCCACCGACCGTCAAAGCAGTCAGTGGCCATTACGCCTAGTGGCGTCTTAGGGCAACAGCAGATAGGTTTTCTTTGCCACTGTTTCCCATCACGCCTATTGGCGTCTTTAGGGCAATGGCAAATCAATCCATCTGCTGTTGTTTCCGTAATCGAAGTGACTGGCAAACGGGTGATCAGCCCGTTGGTAGTTTATACAGTAAATACCTCAAAAACTAGTTCCACCAGACCTAACGTACCTCATCATGAGTAGTAAACAAAACCAAAGAACATAAATTTCTTATACGAGCTAGGAAAGCTGCGTCAGACTATAAGAGAGGAAGGATTTTATGGAATGAGAAGAGACTTATTTCAAAGGTTACTAAATGAATATAATTTTTGTACATTGTGGAAGAAGACCCGCCTGGATGGAAGGTTGGGCATGAGTACATTCTTTCGACAGATTTTGTTATTGTTGGATGACTACTGTAAATAAACACCATCTTGTTATTTACTGATAGTTGAGTACAGTGCTTTACAGTAGAAGTTCTCCATCCATCAATTGTATCTTCGTGTGATGTACTATCATCTAGAGCTATAGTACCGTAACATCATCAACACCTAGCTGCCTACTGTTTTGGGTAGTGAGACGAGTCACGCTATACAAACATTATAAACACAACCATCAACCAACACCATCACGGCCACAATATTATTACAATTTCTTTGACGATTTGCATGTTTGCATTTTTCGTTGTTATTGCTACAGAAATATGCCAAGGTTTATATTTACAATTTCTAAGCCTCCTAAGCGAATAATTGTGTCAACTATTTAGAAACATTGTTGACATTAAGATGATTGTTTGGTAGTCACAGTTTGTTGTCAAAAAACGGAATCGGTGCAGCAAGGCTAGACACATTAGATTTAGTTGATGAGTGGACATAGTCCTATATGGATAAAAATTGTGTGAATACCCTTAAATGTACTGTGCTTTTTATTGCCTGCAACAGTAAGTTGTCCAATTTACATGCAACATGTTTTAAGTATATCATAGTTGTATCAAAACTACAAAAGACACTATATATTATAATTCTCTCTCTATTTCCCTACAGTTTGATAGATATGTACATGTTCACAGAAAAGATTTGCATAAAATTTACACCAAAAGATAGTACACTTCACCATTTAGAATTCTTCAAAAAATAATTACGGCACAGGGTGGAATATAATTATGGAAGCAAAGAGTTAAGAAACTAATAGGGATATTCATTCATCCATCAAAGTTGTTAGGATAGTTTTATATATATATACACATAGTTGTTAGTATAGTTTTATACATACACATAGTTGTTAGTATAGTTTTATACATACACATAGTTGTTAGTATAGTTTTATATATACACATAGTTGTTAGTATAGTTTTATATATACAAAAAGTTGTTAGTATAGTTTTATATATACACATAGTTGTTAGTATAGTTTTATATATACACATAGTTGTTAGTATAGTTTTATATATACACAGTTGTTAGTATTGTTTTATATATACACATAGTTGTTAGTATAGTTTTATATATACACAAAGTTGTTAGTATTGTTTTATATATACACATAGTTGTTAGTATAGTTTTATATATACACATAGTTGTTAGTATAGTTTTATATATACACATTGTTGTTAGTATAGTTTTATATATACACATTGTTGTTAGTATAGTTTTATATATACACATTGTTGTTAGTATAGTTTTATATATACACATAGTTGTTAGTATAGTTTTATATATACACATAGTTGTTAGTATAGTTTTATCTATACACATAGTTGTTAGTATAGTTTTATCTATACACATAGTTGTTAGTATAGTTTTATATATACACATACTTGTTAGTATAGTTTTATATATACACATAGTTGTTAGTATAGTTTTATCTATACACATAGTTGTTAGTATAGTTTTATCTATACACATAGTTGTTAGTATAGTTTTATATATACACATACTTGTTAGTATAGTTTTATATATACACATAGTTGTTAGTATAGTTTTATACATACACATAGTTGTTAGTATAGTTTTATACATACACATAGTTGTTAGTATAGTTTTATATATACACATAGTTGTTAGTATAGTTTTATACATACACATAGTTGTTAGTATAGTTTTATATATACACATAGTTATTAGTATAGTTTTATATATACACATAGTTGTTAGTATAGTTTTATATATACACATAGTTGTTAGTATAGTTTTATAAATACACATAGTTGTTAGTATAGTTTTATAAATACACATAGTTGTTAGTATAGTGTTATATATACACAGTTGTTAGTATAGTTTTATATATACAAAAAGTTGTTAGTATTGTTTTATATATACACATAGTTGTTAGTATAGTTTTATATATACACATAGTTGTTAGTATAGTTTTATATATACACATAGTTGTTAGTATAGTTTTATATATACACAGTTGTTAGTATTGTTTTATATATACACATAGTTGTTAGTATAGTTTTATATATACACAGTTGTTAGTATTGTTTTATATATACACATAGTTGTTAGTATAGTTTTATATATACACATATTGTTAGTATAGTTTTATATATACACATTGTTGTTAGTATAGTTTTATATATACATTTTGTTGTTAGTATAGTTTTATAAATACACATAGTTGTTAGTATAGTTTTATATATACACATAGTTGTTAGTATAGTTTTATATATACACATAGTTGTTAGTATAGTTTTATCTATACACATAGTTGTTAGTATAGTTTTATCTATACACATAGTTGTTAGTATAGTTTTATATATTGTCAGGGTGTGTTTAGACGATGATATCCCCAGAATGTCAGAATAACTGTTTAGATATACGCTGGTGATGGGGTGTGGCGTGAGTGTGTAGATGGTGGTAAACAATGGCTCGCACAAACCAACCCAACGCCACTGGTTACAGTTCCAAACATTTATTAAACATCCACATACATGTCCTGAATATCAATTATACTGGCAAGCATACTGACTCACCTCCAGGCTGACATTGCCTGTAGGAAATAACAATCACAACAATAATTAGGGACTGGCTTCCCTGATGTGCACAGGCAGTACACACAGTTACATATAAAGTCCTCGGTGCGGCATACTCTCTTCGCACACGTAAATCACCATCCAGGTGTATATATCACTCATCAGTGATTGGCGGCATAACCCTCGCCATAGATTCATATAATCTCCCAGCGGGACAAAACACTTCGCCTGTATTTAATCCAAAACCAGCTACCAGGCGGGAAACGCGTCGCCTTTCTTCACGGTAGCTTCAGGGGCGGACACTGCAACGCCCTATACTGTTCTCCCCGAACAGCAATATAACTCCGGTTCCAACAGGAACACACCTAGGCGGGAAAAGCGTCGCCTATGACATAACCATTATGTCTACATTATACTTATTAACAAAGTTCCTCGTAGAACACTCTTAGGCGGAAAAACCGTCGCCTGTATGATAATTCATAGCATTAATATAATACACCATTAATATAATAATCCCAATATATAAAAGATGCAGACACAAATACGAGCTTAGAGCTCGGCTTCCAAATCACAGACTCGAGCGCTTAGCTCGGCTGTCAAACACAGAATAATCCAGTCACACCAGACTTGTGTTCACTACATGCTTTCTCTCAACGCATGAACAAGTCACACCATGTTGACATAAAGTCAGACATTAACTCATGTAGCTGAGTTACACTTAAACAAGTGTTTACAACAGTTCAGTGACCCTTAACGCCAAACACTATCATCATTCATACTCATGAAACTGTTCTGTGACATATATACACATAGTTGTTAGTATAGTTTTTTATATACACATAGTTGTTAGTATAGTTTTATACATACACATAGTTGTTAGTATAGTTTTATATATACACATAGTTGTTAGTATAGTTTTATACATACACATAGTTGTTAGTATAGTTTTATATATACACATAGTTATTAGTATAGTTTTATATATACACATAGTTGTTAGTATAGTTTTATATATACACATAGTTGTTAGTATAGTTTTATAAATACACATAGTTGTTAGTATAGTTTTATAAATACACATAGTTGTTAGTATAGTTTTATATATTCACATAGTTGTTAGTATAGTTTTATATATACACACAGTATAGTTTTATATATTCACATAGTTGTTAGTATAGTTTTATATATACACAGTTGTTAGTATAGTTTTAAATATACACATAGTTGTTAGTATAGTTTTATACATACACATAGTTGTTAGTATAGCTTTATATATACACATATTTGTTAGTATAGTTTTATACATACACATAGTTGTTAGTATAGTTTTCTATATACACATAGTTGTTAGTATAGTTTTATGTATACACATAGTTGTTAGTATAGTTTTATAAATATACATAGTTTTTAGTATAGTTTTGTATATATACACATAGTTGTTAGTATAGTTTTATAAATATACATAGTTTTTAGTATAGTTTTGTATATATACACATAGTTGTTAGTATAGTTTTATATATACACATAGTATAGTTTTATACATACACATAGTTGTTAGTACAGTGTTATACATACACATATTTGTTAGTATAGTTTTATATATACACATAGTTGTTAGTATAGTTTTATATATACACATAGTTGTTAGTATAGTTTTATATATACACATAGTTTTTAGTATAGTTTTGTATATATACACATAGTTGTTAGTATAGTTTTATATATACACATACTTGTTAGTATAGTTTTATATATACACATATGTCAGCCTTGCCCCTTGTTCCTGGGGGATCTCTCAAGAGACAAAGAAAGAATAGTACTACTGCTCCTCGGACATGTCATAAAAGGTCACTAAAATGAGGTTGTGCATGGGGCTGGCAACCTCATCATGTACTAAAACTTCCACCACAAGAGCACATCAATGCTTTGGGTCAGGCTTCCTTCAAGTTGACTAGCTTCAGTGGGGGCTCCAGGGCTCCTTGCTCCATAGGAAGTAAAAAAGACAAAATGATGATATTGTTTCAACCTTTCTACCTCCCATCTCTTCATATTGTGATGACTTTCTCCTGTATACATACAGCTACTTCAGAAAGCACCAGGGAGTGTGTGTAGTGAACCAGAGAGAGATCAGCAGTATTCAGATCCTGAGATACAGGAATCTTCTAGAGACTTGACAGGTTTGTTCTCTTTAAACTTTCCAGCCCTTTGACCATGAAAGCTGACCCAAAAAAAGTTTAGATGTTGCGATCTTGTGTACCTAAAAAACAGTGTTATTCATTTTTTTCCCGTATTGTGATTTACTGCCACAAGGATGAATGTGAATCAATTATTTTATTTGATATTTTTAGTGCCAGATTTATGCATGTTAAGAGAAGAAGGAAGCTGGAATATATTGTGACAGCAGGAAAGAGTGAAAGAAAATGAGATAGGACAACAAAGAGAAAACACTGACCATTTTGGCATCCTGGCATTGAAAGAAGTCAACAAAAAGGTTCCTGACATCTTCCTTGTTCACCCTCAGACTTCTACATTAATGAGTTTAATAAAGGTAGTAGTCAGCTCAAGGTTCCAGACATCTCCTTCCTCGTTCACCCTCAGACTTCTACATTAATGAGTCTAATAAAGGTAGTAGTCAGCTCAAGGTTCCAGACATCTCCTTCCTCGTTCACCCTCAGACTTCTACATTAATGAGTCTAATAAAGGTAGTAGTCAGCTCAAGGTTCCAGACATCTCCTTCCTTGTTCACCCTCAGACTTCTACATTAATGAGTTTAATAAAAAAGTAGTCAGCTCAAGGTTCCAGACATCTCCTTCCTCATTCACCCTCAGACTTCTACATTAATGAGTCTAATAAAGGTAGTAGTCAGCTCAAGGTTCCAGACATCTCCTTCCTCGTTCACCCTCAGACTTCTACATTAATGAGTCTAATAAAGGTAGTAGTCAGCTCAAGGTTCCAGACATCTCCTTCCTCGTTCACCCTCAGACTTCTACATTAATGAGTCTAATAAAGGTAGTAGTCAGCTCAAGGTGCCTGACATCTCCTTCCTCGTTCACCCTCAGACTTCTACATTAAAGAGTTTAATAAAAAAAGTAGTCAGCTCAAGGTTCCAGACATCTCCTTCCTCGTTCACCCTCAGACTTCTACATTAATGAGTCTAATAAAGGTAGTAGTCAGCTCAAGGTTCCAGACATCTCCTTCCTCGTTCACCCTCAGACTTCTACATTAATGAGTTTAATAAAAAAAAGTAGCCAGCTCAAGGTTCCAGACATCTCCTTCCTCGTTCACCCTCAGACTTCTTCATTAATGAGTTTAATAAAAAAGTAGTCAGCTCAGGGTTCCAGACATCTCCTTCCTCGTTCACCCTCAGACTTCTACATTAATAAGTTTAATAAAAAAGTAGTCAGCTCAAGGTTCCAGACATCTCCTTCCTCGTTCACCCTCAGACTTCTACATTAATGAGTCTAATAAAGGTAGTAGTCAGCTCAAGGTTCCAGACATCTCCTTCCTTGTTCACCCTCAGACTTCTACATTAATGAGTTTAATAAAAAAGTAGTCAGCTCAAGGTTCCAGACATCTCCTTCCTCGTTCACCCTCAGACTTCTACATTAATGAGTCTAATAAAGGTAGTAGTCAGCTCAAGGTGCCTGACATCTCTGGACATTTTTTCATGGAGAGAAGTGGGTTGTTGCCATATGTCACTCCGTTCACTGCTGTATGTTGGGCAGGACTTCTGCAGATGCTCGGCTGTCATGGAGTTGGTGCCACAGGTGCAGAGATCTGTCATACCAATCCTATACTCGTGATATAGATGGTACCTCAATCTGTTGTGTCCAGTGTGTAAGCGGAAAATGATAACCAGTTGTCCATTCATTTCATATTATTTTTTAAAATGTCTGTTTGTGATGTTGAGCATCGCAGATAGAAGCAGATTTCATTCTCATTTAAGATATAGTTGCTTTGGCCATGTTTCTGTATGAGTTAAAAAGATTTATTTCTTGTTTTTGTTTTCCATTAGCTAGTAATAACAGTTTTGATTTTTTCTCTTTGTTTTTATTCTCCATTTGCTAAGAACACTAGTTTTGATTCATATTCATTAATAACCCTCCACTCCCAAAGGAGCATAGGCCTTCAACAAACACATGCCAGGTCCTCCTGTCACGTGCCATCATCTCAAGTTCTTTCCATGTTTTCCTCATCATTTTCACCTCTGTTTCCAGCTGTCTTCTCCATGTGCTTCTTGGTCTACCTCTGCCTCTCTTGCCCTGGGGGTTCCAGAACAATGACTGCCTTGTAATGCTATCAACAGGTTTCCTCATTGTGTGACCTATCCATCGCCATCATCTTCTTCTCATCTCTTGTTCCACTGGCACTTGTTTGGTTCTTGTCATCAGTTCCACGTTGGTAACCTTGTCATACCATTTTAATCCCTCTATTCTACGCAAGCACCCATTTATGAAAGTCTGTAGCTTTTTGGTTGTTGTCTTTGTTGTTCTCCATGTCTCAGAGCCATACAATATGACTGACTTCACATTTGAGTTGAAGATTCTTATTTTCGTGTTGGATCTGGTTTCTCTTGATCTCCATATATTTCCCAATGCAATGAAAGCTCCTCTTGCTTTTTGTATTCTTATTTTGATATCACTGTCTGTCCCTCAAACTTTGTCTATATTGCTGCCAAGATATGTGTACGATTCTACATCCTGTAGTGGTGTTTCTTCAAGTTCAACCCTGTTATCATTACCTGCATTTATTCTCATTATTTTTGCCTTGTCCCTGTGCATTTTCAGACCCAATTGCTGTGACCTCTCATCGAATGATTTCAATTTGTCCTGCATCTGTTTACAGTTATGGGACAAGAGCCAAGTCATCAGCAAAATCCAGGACTTTTAATCTCTCGAGGATAATCCTGTTTAATACTTTTCCTGGCACTGATAGTAACATTATTCCTTTATAATTTGTGCACTCTTGTAAATTTCCCTTCTTAGGCAACTTAACCAGATAGTTTTGATTGGACAATTGTTATTGATTTCTTTGTTCTTATGCTCCATTTCCTAGTAACAGTAGTTTTGATTGGACAATTTCTTATTGATTTTTTTTGTTCTTATTCTCCATTTCCTAGTAACAGTCACTCCACGAGTGCTCTGATTTCCTCCCTTAGATCACACAAGGAGGATCTCAGCACAGTGCATGAACTCCGTAGCACCAGCGAGGATACACATTCTGTCAAAATGTTTTTGTGGTCGGTAGGTTTCCTAATTTTAAAATTTTGCCAGGGCAGCTTCCATATGGCCTATTCTTTACAATTTCCAACTTCCGAGAGATTTTTAACTTGCGCAACTTGTATATGCAACCTCCAATTGTTTTGCCCTTATCCGAGAAGGAAAGGCATCCAATCTCACTGCCCAGGAGATCAGGGGGAAGTATGACATTATTAAGAACCACTGGTTCTGTAAAAAATTCCATCAGTTACATTCCCTGTACTGGGAATGAACCTGGTACCTTTAGAATTAAACACAGACACCATACCTCTTTGCCACTTCAACACCCAACCTCATCATGTAAAACAAATTATTACATAAACCACCCACTGTAAGATTCCCTGAATGCTTTGGTGCAGACTTCCTGCAAGGGAACCATCTACGTTGGTGGCTGTATGCTCCATGAGGAGCAGAAACTGGGACAAGGACCCTTCTTTAAAGTGACTTGTATTTCTTTTTGTCTTTAGTGGACTTTGACCTTAATGACACTGCTACAGCCGCAGAGTTGACCTCACAGCTGACTCGGCTTCAGCATTTGAGAGAAAGAGAGCAAAAGCTAATTCAGCATTTCAGAGAGAAGGAACAACAGGTTTGTGTTTATTGGGAAATTAGGCTCTTGTTTTTTAAATTTCTTTCCAAATCTAGAGTTCCTCTAGTGTGTATGTGTATCTGTAATTGTTTTTTTCTGTGCACTTGTTAATATTTGCTTGCAGATGTACCTTTATCTGGTTTTCTCTTTCTGTATATATGTGCTTGTAATCTTTCTGTACACTTTTAGTAGATATACAGTTTATATATCTTTTATCTAGATTTTATCTTTCTGTGTACTTTTGTTGATTTACAGTTTCTATATCCTTTATCTAGATTTAATCTTTCTGTGTACTTTTGTTGATTTACAGTTTCTATATCCTTTAATCTAGATTTTATCTTTCTGTGTACTTTTGTTGATTTACAGTTTCTATATCCTTTATCTAGATTTAATCTTTCTGTGTACATTTGTTGATTTACAGTTTCTATATCCTTTATCTAGATTTTATCTTTCTGTGTACTTTTGTAGATTTACTTTTTATACTTACTTACTTACTTAGTCGTTCCCCCTTCTACCGTGATATTTTTTTTTAATAATATACTTTATCTAGATTTTATCTTTCTGTGTACTTTTGTAGATTTACTTTTTCTAATATCCTTTATCTAGATTTTTTTCTATTTGTGTACTTTAGTAGATTTCCAGTTTCTGTTTCCTTTATCTAGTTTGTCTCTTTCAGTGTGCTTGTAATTTTTCTGTGTACTTCCGTAGATTTACAGTTTCTGTATCCTTTATCTAGATTTTTTTCTTACAATTTCTGTAAGTACATCTAAATTTTCTCCCTCAGTGCACTTGTTCAAATTGTTTCTGTCAGCTTGAATGACAGGAGCGTCTCACTCTCTCTCTCTATAGGTGATGTTACTTTATGTGTGTCTAGATCTCTTTTTTTTTTGGTATGTAAATGTGGATTGACCTCTATGTTTGTAAGATAACTTGTACCTGTTTCTGTCTATGTTTGTAAGATTAGCTTGTACCTGTTTCTGTCTATGTTTGTAAGATTAGCTTGTACCTGTTTCTGTCTATGTTTGTAAGATTAGCTTGTACCTGTTTCTGTCTATGTTTGTAAGATTAGCTTGTACCTGTTTCTGTCTATGTTTGTAAGATTAGCTTGTACCTGTTTCTGTCTATGTTTGTAAGATTAGCTTGTACCTGTTTCTGTCTATGTTTGTAAGATTAGCTTGTACCTATTTCTGTCTATGTTTGTAAGATTAGCTTGTACCTGTTTCTGTCTATGTTTGTAAGATTAGCTTGTACCTGTTTCTGTCTATGTTTGTAAGATTAGCGTGTACCTGTTTCTGTCTATGTTTGTAAGATTAGCTTGTACCTGTTTCTGTCTATGTTTGTAAGATTAGCTTGTACCTGTTTCTGTCTATGTTTGTAAGATTAGCTTGTACCTGTTTCTGTCTATGTTTGTAAGATTAGCTTGTACCTGTTTCTGACTATGTTTGTAAGATTAGCTTGTACCTATTTCTGACTATGTTTGTAAGATTAGCTTGTACCTGTTTCTGTCTATGTTTGTAAGATTAGCTTGTACCTGTTTCTGTCTATGTTTTCTGGATTCTTTCTTCATGTGTTTCTAGATCAGTGGTTCTCAACCTGTTTTTGGTACTGTTATCCCTGTACCCAGCCAATAAATCCATAATTAAGCCCCCTTCCCATTTAAGGAAGGAACAAATGAAAAAGAAGACTCATAAAAGAAGAACTAATTCACATTTGATTGATACATTAATTAACAGACATAATGTTATATGTTATAGACAAGTTATATGTCTTAGACGCATGGCGTATGTTAACAATGGAATTCTGTTTGTGATGGTAGATACCATTTCATTTTTGATCAGTCTTGAAATGTCAGGATTCCTTCAGATGAAAAGTGGTGACGACGACATGGTCAGTAATGAGAAATTACAGTGGTGCTTCAGCTGTTTTCTCTTGTTGAAGGTGTTAGTCCAGAAAGATGAATCCAGTCAACAAGAACTGTATACATTGATCATAATTGCCATCATTCATCATCATTTTTTCTTTGCACTCCTTACGGAGCATGGAGTCACCACTGCATCTGGTCCCCTTGTAGGAAGCCTGCAGCATGTATTAACATGTTCTTGTAGTGGTGGTATCTGTGTAGCAATTTGTTTGACATGATGAGGTTGGCAGCCTCATACACAACCTCATATTAGTCACCTTGTATGACATGCCAGAGGGTGCAGTAGTGCTATTTCTTCTTTGTCTCTTCAGAGATCCCTGGGAACTACGTGGGACAATATTTACCGATCAGACATTCATAAACTTTGATTTTTAAAAACTGAAGTTGTTATATGTTAGTATTCTTTGAACACAGAAGGGTCTTTTATGTCACACTAACATATCTTCATGCCATTAGCATGACAAGTAACTTACGTCATCACATAACGTATATGGTTTATGTCTGTAATGTTTGTGGATAGGACACAGATTAAGGAAGTCTGTCAATAGCATCACCAGACAGTCCTTATTTCTGGAATGCCCAGGGTAAGAGAGGCAGAGGGACACCAAAGAACACACGGAGAAGAGAAGTGGAGACAGACTTGAAGGGGATGAAGAATACCTCAAGCTGATGGCACAGGACAGGAAGACCTGTTATGAGTTTGTTGAAAGCCTATGCTCCTTGGCGAGCTGGTGTGATGACGATTATGTAGTATTTAAGCATTATACATATAATATATTCTCACATGACATATTTATATAATGTACTTTCACATATTTTCTCATTGTCTTCTCAAAATGAGAAGAAGTTGCTAGCGATGGATTGGACACACACTGAGGAAACCTGTTGATAGCCTTACAAGGCAGTCATTTTCTGGAATCTCCAGGGTAGGAGAGGTAGAGGCAGATCAAAGGACGCATGGAGAAGAGAGCCGGAGACAGAAATGTAAATAATGAGGAAGATATGGAAAGATCTTGAGGTGATGGCACATGACAGGAGGACTTGGCATGTGTTTGTTGAAAGCCTTTGCTCCTTGGAGAGTTGAAGGATAGTAATTGATTAATTAATTATAAATATGTATATCTGATATCTGTGGCAGTCATTAAGGACAGCACCAAGTAGGAATCCCAGAATGCAACAAGTTCCCAGTGCGATCCAATCAAATGAGAGCATTCTGAGTCATCTGTCAGAGTTTATCGATGGCACAGGCATAGTTTCTTCCCAGCGATTGTCAGAAATTTCAAATTTACTCAACTTATACAGGTAACTCTGTCATTTTTGGTTTGTCCTGTTTAGTTTTTGTCTAATTCTTGTTTCTCATTGTTTGTTTGTAGTTCCGTACATTTTTTTTTTATCTCGGTAATTCTTCTCTGAAATTCTTCCTTGTCTCTGTAATTTCTTCTTTTTAAGAAAAAAAGTATCTGCTTGTTTTTTTAAAAATAATTCTGCCTGTTCTGTTTGTCTCTGCAATCTATTTTTTTTTGTCTCTTTGATTCCTCCGTTTTTTTGGTGTCCCTTTAATTCTCTCATTTTTTTCCTCTTAGTTCTTTATTTTTTGTTCGCTTCTTTATAATTATTCCATTTCTGTTTGCTTCTTTATAACTCTTCCATTTCACTTCTATGTAATTCTTCCATTTTTTTTTTGCTTGCTATATAATTCTTCTCTTTTTTTTTTTTTTTTTTTTGCTTTTATACAATTAATCCTTTTCACTTCTGTATAATTCTTCTCTTTCTGTTTGCTTCTATACAATTCTTTGAACTTCTATATAATTCTTCCTTTTTCATTTGCTACTATATACTTCTTCCTTTTTCCATTTGCTTCTACGTGAATCTTTAATTTCTGTTTGCATCTTAGAGATTCTTTCTTCTTTCTGCTTTCGTTGTTGTAAATGTGTCTATTTTATTTTCTTTCTTTTCTGTTTTTTGTTGTTGAAATATTAGTGTTTTAATTAAAGTTAATATTGATATATGGATGTAAATTCTCCATAAATTAGTCTATAACTAAGTCCATTAGAAGTTCTATACTAGTCAAAGATGATACGTAAAACATAATGCTTTCTTCTCACTGTCAAAGCAGACTGCCTGGTACATCTGCAGATTCAGATAAACTTTATTTTGACTCATTTTCTCCAGAGATCAAGAAATAGCTGGGCAAGCCAATATGGCAAGTCAGTTGCTGGATGCCCTTAAGGATGCAGCAGCAAGCTCAAGGTCGGTGCTGGATTTGTTTTTTATGTAACTGGTGTAATTTTGATAGCGTGCTTTAATATTGCCCCTGTTATTTCTGTTTGCTGAGGTATTTGTGTTTTTTAGACAGGCTGGTTGTTTCTGTTGTTACAGTTAGTGGTCTTGGTCACATGAGGCAAGACTTTGTTGTGACATTTGCTTGTATTGTGTTACTTCTTTGTTGGTCAACTTTCCTTTTACATATTACTTTTTTGTTGGTCTGCTTTCCTTTTACATATTACTTTTTTGTTGGTCTGCTTTCCTTTTACATATTACTTTTTTGTTGGTCTGCTTTCCTTTTACATATTACTTTTTTGTTAGTCTGCTTTCCTTTTACATATTACTTTTTTGTTGGTCTGCTTTCCTTTAACATATGACTTTTCTGTTGGTCTGCTTTCCTTTTACATATGACTTTTTTGTTGGTCTGCTTTCCTTTTACATATTACTTTTTTGTTGGTCTGCTTTCCTTTTACATATGACTTTTTTGTTGGTCTGCTTTCCTTTTACATATGACTTTTTTGTTGGTCTGCTTTCCTTTTACATATGACTTTTTTGTTGGTCTGCTTTCCTTTTACATATGACTTTTTTGTTGGTCTGCTTTCCTTTTACATGTGACTTTTTTTGTTGGTCTGCTTTCCTTTTACATATGACTTTTTTTGTTGGTCTGCTTTCCTTTTACATATGACTTTTTTGTTGGTCTGCTTTCCTTTTACATATGACTTTTTTGTTGATCTGCTTTCCTTTTACATATGACTTTTTTGTTGGTCTGCTTTCCTTTTACATATGACTTTTTTGTTGGTCTGCTTTCCTTTTTGTTAGTCTGCTTTCCTTTTACATATGACTTTTTTGTTGGTCTGCTTTCCTTTTACATATAACTTTTTTGTTGGTCAACTTTCCTTTTACATATGACTTTTTGGTTGGTATGCTTTCCTTTTACATATGACTTTTTTGTTGGTCTGCTTTCCTTTTACATATTACTTTTTTGTTGGTCTGCTTTCCTTTTACATATTACTTTTTTGTAGGTCTGCTTTCCTTTTACATGTGACTTTTTTGTTGGTCTGCTTTCCTTTTACATATGACTTTTTTTGTTGGTCTGCTTTCCTTTTACATATGACTTTTTTGTTGGTCTGCTTTCCTTTTACATATGACTTTTTTGTTGGTCTGCTTTCCTTTTACATATTAATTTTTTGTTGATCTGCTTTCCTTTTACATATTACTATTTTGTAGGTCTGCTTTCCTTTTACATATGACTTTTTTGTTGGTCTGCTTTCCTTTTACATATGACTTTTTTGTTGGTCTGCTTTCCTTTTACATATAACTTTTTTGTTGGTCTGCTTTCCTTTTACATATGACTTTTTGGTTGGTATGCTTTCCTTTTACATATGACTTTTTTGTTGGTCTGCTTTCCTTTTACATATTACTTTTTTGTTGGTCTGCTTTCGTTTTACATATTACTTTTGTGTTGGTCTGCTTTCCTTATACATATTACTTTTTTGTTGGTCAACTTTCCTTTTACATATTACTTTTTTGTTGGTCAACTTTCCTTTTACATGTTACTTCTTATTGTTGGTCAACTTTCCTTTTACATGTTATTCTTTTGTTGATCTACTTTCCTTTTACGGCTCATATCATTAAACAAAAAATGTGTTAAATCTTTAGATTAGTTCTGTATTTCTTTTCTACAGTTTTGATCTGTGTGTGATCCTGACAAAATCTTGTGATCATAGGGCAGGATATTTCTTTGTCTTAGTAGGTGAGTGGCACAGCCAGGATATTAAAAAGGTGCCACCACACTGTTGCTGAGTTATTTGCCGGTTGAAGATCATGCACTGAGTATGGTCACTTTAGTGATCTTTTGTTCATCGTGCTTTGTTATTACGTGAATTAGGGTGAAGGTGTTCATACAACTCAGTAGCATGGTATGAAGAAGTAATTCATGTAATTTGAACTCAGCAACATTAATGAAGTAATTGATGCCTTCAGGTTGAGTCCGTAATATTTAATCACATGTACACACAGGATGATCATTTCAAATAGGATTAGAACATAAGTCCGTATAAGTCATGCATAAATTAATCAATAACGTAGACTGCTGGTTTACGTGTCAATGTCCGTTTAAGGATACAATGCAGTATTGTCGTCAGAACATCACAGCTATATGCACGCGCAGCTAGACATGGCTACCTGCCGACAGTGAGACTGCGAGTCTGAATATTCATACGAATTTGACGATTTATTCTCCTCCTTCTGAGGATTCTAGTTAAACACTAACCTCCGTAAGTTTCCTCTCCTATAGAGTTCTAGGACTGACCCTGGTCCATCATAAATGCACATATAAATGGCTATATCATGCCATTGAATTGGAAGGTTAGAAAAACGCAGCTATTCAGCTTGGCGGTCAAGTAACAAAGGGTAGCGTCTCCTAGTTACCGACTGTGACCCAAACAACGCTAGACACGTCATAATCGATCGTGTATGGAGCGTTCAATAATTGAAACATCTATCGCAATATATTAAATGTCTTAACCTTTACAATTGCACGTCTGCTAACCTTTAGCAGACGGCGTTAATATCATATACCGTAACAATTCCCTGTACACCGGGGAAAAAAAAATCGATAGATTTTTTTTCAAGATCTATCCGACTTAACAATTTTTCAAAAAATTTAACACAATTGTGACATAAGGCCGACGATGTTCTGAGTAGAACCGTGTCGCGGTCATGTCAACTAACTATTTGTCATAGTCATCTAACATTAATCATATTATATATCAATATTATGCATATTATTATATCAACTAAATAAATTATCTAATGTCAATAATGAATGATAGAATTAAATTAAAGTAAGGTCTGTCGTATTAGTATGTCATATAGGAATTAATTTGACTAATTAAAATTAAATTAATTAATTAAACTAAGAGTTAAATTATTAAGATTCTAATGTAACGCGATGTTATGAGAGAAGAAAAGACAAAATAAGTGAGAAGAAATAGAAAGAAATTCGAATATATGTTTAACTTAATTGTGTGTGTTAAGTGTTAGTGAATAATAACTATCTAATTTAACTAACTAAATAATGTATAGGTACATTAAAAAAAATATATTAATCTAATACTTGTGTGAGATTTATTTTCTCTTTTCATAATTTCTTCTTTTTATATTTCGTTCTCTTTTTTTGTTCTTTCATTTCATTTTTTTTCTCACATTTCATTTTATTGATAATAATTCAATTAAGAAGTTAAGTTAACTAATTAATTAGTATAGGATATGATGATCCATCCGTAGTCCTGATCCTGATGAATTCTTTTAGACAAAGTGTTGAAACGTTTCCGTCGGACAGAAATGTCAATTATCCTAGGATCCAAGAATTAAGTGCACATAGGATAATAAGTTCGACTTGTCATCAGATATTGTTCCATGATTGTTCAACGAATATTCATATATTGTGTATGGACGTTAGACAAAGTTTCAATGTCAATATGTATACCTTGATTGTCTTTAGTTCACTTCTGTGATGCATATAGTGTTTATAAATATTAAATTGAAGGCAAGGTTAGTTCCCTTATAGTTGATACTTCGTTGTATCCAATGTAGTGATGATTGACGTGTTTTAGGAATGTCAATGTTGATTATTCGTCGTCAATAGGATTACGTGACAACGCATCCGCCACAATATTTTCAGTGCCAGGAATATGTTCAATGGAGAATTCAAATGGCTGCAGGATGATCGCATATCTGGCGAGTTTTGGGCTCTTGTGGTTAGATCGACGCAAAGATGCTACAGCACGTTGGTCAGTCTGTATGGTGAAGGGAGCACCAAGCAAGAACTTTTCAAGTTTAGTTATTGCCCATATAACTGATAACAGTTCCTTGTCCACTGTGGAATACTTTGTTTCTGCCGGCTTTAGCTTTCTTGAAATATATAAGGTAGGATGTAGAACGCCATCATGGTTCTGGAGCAGGCATGCACCAATGCCGTAGTTACTAGCATCTGTTCGTAAGAAAAATCTTTTGGAAGCATCGGGAAGTCTTAAAATTGGTTCATGCGAGAACAAATTTATAATTTTGTTGAAAGTTTCATTGCATATACCAGTCCATGTCACCTTCACCGGCATGTCTTTTTTTAACAATGAAGACAATACAGCCGTGATGGATGACAAGTTTGGTATGAATCTACTGTAATATTGAACAAGTCCTAACAAACTCCTGACCTGTTTCTTCGTCTGAGGAACTGCTATGTTTAGAATTTTGGAGACTGTACTAGGTAACGTTCGGATATATCCCGATCCAATGATATGTCCCAAAAAGGTTATCTCATTACACGCGATTTGAACCTTTGTAGGTTTAGCAGTTAGATTATAATTCCTTAGAGTGTCGAAAACATATCTAAGTCCCGAAACATGTTCCTCAAACGACGAACTAAACAAGCATATGTCGTCAATATATGTAATAACGTCTGGTCTACCTGATAAAATTTGTCGCATCAGGCGAATGAAGGTAGCTGGCGCATTAACAAGCCCAAAAGGCATCACATTCCACTGGTATAGACCTTGTGGAGTGGAAAATGCGGTGTAGTACTTAGCCTTTTCGGTCAGTGGTATCTGCCAATAACCTTTAGTTAAGTCTATCTTACTAAATATATTTGCGTTGGATAGACGTGGCAGTAAGTCGTCGATAAGTGGATGTGGTTAGCTGTCAACTATAGTCTTAGCATTTAATTTTCTATAATCAACACATAGTCTGATGTTATTGTCCTTCTTCCGGACAATCACTAATGGAGAAGAGAATGGCGAATTACTAGTCTCAGTGATTCCCAGAGACAACATCTGTTCAAGTTCCTTAGTAGTTTTAGCAAGGAAATGTAAAGGAACCGAATAGGGATGTACACGAATAGGTGTATCGCCATTGAGAGTAATGTCATGACTGATAGCCGATGTGCGACCCGGGACGTCGGTCAACACATCTGGATAAGATTGTAATAGATTAGCAATCTGTAGACGCTGTTGCGGTGTAACCGTTGAAGAGATGGTTACATCCCGCCAAGATTCAGTAGGTTGAACTACTGGTACCGGTAACGGTAACTGTACCTCAGGAAAAGAAGATTCTTCTTCCTGGATGACGGATAAGTTGGAATAATAACAAGTAGATACTGTGTTGTCATCTAGTTCATGAAAAAATTGACTGTAAGTGTTCAGGACGTGTATGAAATTGCTTGAGCATGTTAATATGAAATATCTTTTTGTGTCCCTTGATATCTAAGACGTAATCAACGTCGGAAATTTTATCAATGACTTTGTAAGGACCATTCCAAGATATCAATAATTTATTGTTATTGTGAGGAAGTAACACATAAGCCTCATCGCCTGGGAATAATTGGCGTAATCGTCGAGACCTATTTTGTAGAGATCGAGCCTTAGCTTTTGCAGCCTCAGAAGAAGCTGTTGCCAACTGGCAAGACTCAATAATGTTCTTCCGAAGATTAATCACATACTCGTAAGATGACTGAGTGTCCTGAGTCATCTCCGCGTCAATTAATAAGTCTTTTATTAGTCCCATAGGACCTCTTGGGGGAGCACCAAAAACTAATTCAAAGGGAGAGAAGCCAGTTTGTTCATGCGGTACCTCCCGATAAGCAAATAGAACAGCTGGGAGTGCTCTGTCCCAGTCATGAGGGTGCTTAACAGTAACCTTATGTAGTAGTTGTTTAAGTGTACGGTTAAGTCTTTCAACCGCACCATTACTCATAGGATGATAAATACTACTTAAATTCCTATCAATGTTCCAAGTTTTCATGACTTCCTTCATGGTGTCAGATATGAACTGTGACCCATGGTCTGATAAAAGTTTTCTAGGAAACCCTATTCTAGAAAAGATGAGATGTAGTGCATCAGCTACATCTGTGGTAGTGGTGGTCTTTAATGGGATAGCTTCTGGCCATCGTGTGCACAAATCAATGCACGTAAGGACGAATCTATGTCCTCTGGCCGATGGTAGCAATGGACCAATAATATCTATGGCCATCTTGTCAAACGGTCTTACTGAGATATCGCAAGCCTGAATAGGCGCCGTGTGAAAAGCTCCACGTGCTTTCACTTCTTGGCATGTAGTACAGGAACGTACATACTGCGAAATATCTCTTGACACTCCTGGCCAAAAGAGTGAAGACAGTACTCGAGATCGTGTTCGAGTATATCCCATATGTCCAGCACAATGTGAGTCATGTGCATGTTGAAGAATGTACCGTCTAAAAGTATACGGGACCATAACTTGTTGTTTCATTTGTGATTTGTCATTAAAACATCTAATCAATATGTCATTTTTAATAACAAACCAATGTTTGTTATTATTACCTGAGGATAGATTGTCAACTTTATCAACCAGCTTAAAAATTTTTTTTAAAGATTTATCCTCTTTTTGTTTGGTTGCAAATGTTTCCCTGTCAATAGGTGAATTGACTACAAACTCCTCTTGGTTGTCTGCATCCATTTTATTATCACTAAATTTCTCCATGAGTTGAGTCTGCGCTCTAGTCGTCACGGCGTTTCCAGTGCATAGGTTATGTTTCTCCCATTCTATGATCTCATCTGGAGTACAATCTTTACTACCGTGTATACGACCAACCATCAGATCAGCTATTGGATTCTGAAGCATGCATACCTTAACTTGTCCTGAAAAGAAAGGTGTATTAACATGGACAATAGCTGTGGGGTAAAACTCAATAGTTCCACCAAATGTCATGCAGCGTACATATTCTCCTGTCGCACAGCTAGGATGTACCAGCGACTGACGCACACCAATCGTCGTGGATCCTGAATCCCTCAGCACTGAGACGACGGATCCATTAACTAATCCCCTGTTAAAAATTAGTAAGCCTGTTCCATCGTTGACTGCAAGACCTACCTCTGGTGTAATATGTCCGCAGTTAAGCACTGTTTCTTTCGCCTTCTGAAAAATAAGATTGCATTGTTGGCAACTATTTGCCACATTATAATTAATAGCAAAACATGCAGCAGAAGACTGTGTTGTATTATTGTCAAGTGGGACCTGAGCTATAGGGGTAGTATTATTTGTAACTGCAGCCCCTGTATTATGGTTGTAATGAGATGATCCCCGAGAATGAGATCGATTCCGAGTATAATTGTTAGAATTATCTCGTCGTCCTCTATAGTAACTATTATCTCGATGTCTCGAGCCATGATTATTACCATTCCAGTTATTGTTATTTTTCGGGGTATGTGATCGATTATAATTAGTGTTATGTTGACTATTGTGGTAGTTTGTTTGAGGTGAATAATTTCTATCTCGTGATCTACCTCTGTTGAACTCATTTTTATTGTTGAAATCATTATTATGTCCCTTCTGAAAGTTAACATTGTGATTTCTTTGGTACCTATTTCTGTCTACACTGTGATGTCTTTGTTTGTTATTATGATTGTAGGCCATATTAGACGCCACAGGTAGAGGTTCTCTTAATGAAGAGTTAGAAATGTTCGCATTCGGATGTGCCGAACAGTAGTTTAAAGAAATTTTTTCCAACTCGTCAATAGTACCTGGTTTACGCTCCTGCAAATATGCAAAGAATGGCTGGCTAACCGAAGATAATACCTTATCCCGTAGTAGTAAATCAACTAATTTGTCGTACGATTTGTTGACTTCTGCCAGTTCAATCCATCTATTAAATGTATTGCGTATGTTCGCAATGAATCCTGCAAAATCTTTTGGAGATTCAGGTAAAATTCCCTTAAATTTCAACCTACAGTGTTCCTCGTCCAGGTGAAACCTTCGTAAAAGCAAGGACTTAATAGCACCGTAGTTATTTGCTATTGATGGGTCAGCATTTTGAGAAGCCGTCAATGGTTCTCCAACCAAGAATTCATTTAACTTGAGTACCCATGACTCTTCGGGCAAATGATTTGTTTTGCAAGTCTGTTCAAAACGTGACAGGAACGATGAAAGGTCGTCCACGTTTAAGTTGAAAGTGGGTAATTTAAAGTTGTAGAAATGTTTAGTTTGGCTGGATGACGATCCATTTTGTGCGTTATTATTCTGGTTTGCATCAGCACTTTGTGCTTGTAATCTTGCTGTCTCCAAATTAATACGCGCCAATTCCATTTCTTGTTGTAAAATAATTTCCTCTCGTTTCAATTTATTCTCTTCTTCCTGTCTGGTAATTGCTCTTTGCTCTTCTCTTTCACGTTGAGCAAGCTCTCTCAATCTATTTTCCTTGGCAATTTGCTTCATCTCACGTTCTGCTTCCTTTCTTTCACGTTCCTCCTCCTCTTTCTTTAATGCAACCTTTTGTTCCTCTATTTCTGCTTTATGTTTTTCCAGTTCTGCCTCAGCAAACTGACGAAGTTCTTGAGATTTATAACCATATTCCTTACCAATTTTAACGAAATGGTCTATAGTAAGCATTTTGACTTTTATCTGGTAAGTAATTATTGATAATTACTGATTAAGATAGTCAATAGTAGCTTCAGAGTAATTATTATACTTACTCAACTTAGGAATATTCAATATAAATAATCACAATAGTACTGAACTCTTATGTCTAAGTTCAACTAATAGACAATATTTTGTAACAATATTGTATCTAAGTACTAACTATATCATAAATAGTTATGATATCTGTTAACTATAATGTAATTACATCACACAATTAATCTTAATATCCAATAATGTTGGGTATGATTCCTAGTAATTATATTGTTCAATGTACTAAGTCACTCTCTTAGTACTAGAAAAGTATATTAAATAATATACAATGGGTCTGTCACCTCAAAGGTAGACTATAAGATTATTTTATTTGGTCAATATATATATTATATTATTATGCCCTAGGCATCTCTTATAAATTGTAGTGCTACTTTCTTGGACTATCACTGCATAATTATGCAATGTCCCATATTAACCTTAAATGTCAGAAAAAATTAATTAAATTAAATTACAAGTGTATTATTGAATATAATGTTATATTATTAATGTAGTATTTAATATATATCATAAGTACAAACAAAACAATGATGCAACTAAAGGGTACAAACAATGTCAAGACGCAAACAAGACATTTTCACAATTAAAAATGAATTTATGAACTAAATAAAACAAGCGGAAGTGTCACACGGAAAACGAAGGGTCAAAGATTGACCCGAGGTCAACTGAATATGCAAAGTACACAAAAAAAAAAATGACTGCAAAAAATGATGACATCACAGGACTCATAACGGACGAACATTTAACAATCATCAAAGAAATGATAGTAAGAGTAGACTGGACGAAATAGTTAACGAACATGATACAAAACTGAATAAAAATGTGAACTTAGTACAAATAAAATACGCCAGTTATCTACGGAACGGTACAGCTAACACAAATCGTCAGACGACAGCAGATTTGGACAGGTAGTCCAATGGCAAACCTCAATGGGGCTTCCAAAAGTGCAATCGTTTAACTGCCCTAAGAAACGACCGAAATCAATTCAGGCATCGTGAGAGCCACAGAATCTAATTTCGGTTCATCCTCCCTACCACCCACGAATTAACAACACATTAAAACAACCCAAAAATACATGAAACACATTCAGAAAAGACATGCCTATGCAGGCAAAAGGCATGGACTCAGTATTACTGTTTGCAATGACGACAGTTTAAACAGCTAGACTTATCTTTTCCGTTGCTTAGATCAGTGCTAGAGGTCGTCAACAGCTAGGCTAATGCCCCTGACTGTCTGCTCCTGTAGTCCATATCGTGTGTTTGCTTCAATGGCTCATGTTTCCCCTGGTTAGGCTTAGAGAACGACTTTGGTTTCTCCGACAGTTCACCTACACGACTTTCGGTGACGTCACGTTGTTAGGCATTATAATGAGTAAGACGTCATCTTCGACTGGATCATGTGATCGAAACTTGATCGTAAATATTATGATTAAATCTGTGCGTAAGGAACAGAAGTTTGCTTCTTTTTTTCTGTCGTTCCCCGCATTCGGCCGCCACTTTGTTGCTGAGTTATTTGCCGGTTGAAGATCATGCACTGAGTATGGTCACTTTAGTGATCTTTTGTTCATCGTGCTTTGTTATTACGCGAATTAGGGTGAAGGTGTTCATACAACTCAGTAGCATGGTATGAAGAAGTAATTCATGTAATTTGAACTCAGCAACATTAATGAAGTAATTGATGCCTTCAGGTTGAGTCCGTAATATTTAATCACATGTACACACAGGATGATCATTTCAAATAGGATTAGAACATAAGTCCGTATAAGTCATGCATAAATTAATCAATAACGTAGACTGCTGGTTTACGTGTCAATGTCCGTTTAAGGATACAATGCAGTATTGTCGTCAGAACATCACAGCTATATGCACGCGCAGCTAGACATGGCTACCTGCCGACAGTGAGACTGCGAGTCTGAATATTCATACGAATTTGACGATTTATTCTCCTCCTTCTGAGGATTCTAGTTAAACACTAACCTCCGTAAGTTTCCTCTCCTATAGAGTTCTAGGACTGACCCTGGTCCATCATAAATGCACATATAAATGGCTATATCATGCCATTGAATTGGAAGGTTAGAAAAACGCAGCTATTCAGCTTGGCGGTCAAGTAACAAAGGGTAGCGTCTCCTAGTTACCGACTGTGACCCAAACAACGCTAGACACGTCATAATCGATCGTGTATGGAGCGTTCAATAATTGAAACATCTATCGCAATATATTAAATGTCTTAACCTTTACAATTGCACGTCTGCTAACCTTTAGCAGACGGCGTTAATATCATATACCGTAACACACACATTTCTTGTTGTTTACAAATGTTAATAATTTAAAAAAAAAAAACTTCTAAGCTTCCCCCAAGAGTCAAGCCTGCACTTGAGGCATGGTGAGGAAGCCATTTTGGAATGTAAAAAATGGAATTTGGTGAAAATGCACCACTTTATTCAAAACTAAAAGAGATGCGACAACAATCTGCACTCTAAGTAGTGATCAAACAGATTGTAATATTGCAAATTATCCTTAGTGTTTAGCATTTGTTTATACTGCAGGAAACAATTTATATGATTAGGCGCAGATGGGATGTTTCATAGACTAATTTTGTGTTCCCATATTTTGTTTACCCCTCAGGTGGGATGTTTCATAGACTGTGATTTTGTGTTCCCATATTTTGTTTATCCCTCAGGTGGGATGTTTCATAGACTGATTTTGTGTTCCCATATTTTGTTTACCCCTCAGGTAGGATGTTTTATAGACTGTGATTTTGTGTTCCCATATTTGTTTACCCCTCAGGTGGGATGCTTCATAGACTGATTTTGTGTTCCCATATTTTGTTTACCCCTCAGGTGGGATGTTTTATAGACTGTGATTTTGTGTTCCCATATTTTATTTACCCCTCAGGTGGGATGCTTCATAGACTGTGATTTTGTGTTCCCATATTTTGTTTACCCCTCAGGTGGGATGCTTCATAGACTGTGATTTTGTGTTCCCATATTTTGTTTACCCCTCAGGTGGGATGCTTCATAGACTGTGATTTTGTGTTCCCATATTTTGTTTACCCCTCAGGTAGGATGTTTCATAGACTGTGATTTTGTGTTCCCATATTTTGTTTACCCCTCAGTTTCTCAGGTGAGATGTTTCATAGACTGTGATTTTGTGTTCCCATATTTTGTTTATCCCTCAGGTGGGATGTTTCATAGACTTTGATTTTGTGTTCCCATATTTTGTTTACCCCTCAGGTGGGATGTTTCATAGACTGATTTTGTGTCCCCATATTTTGTTTACCCCTTAGGTAGGATGTTTCATAGACTGTGATTTTGTGTTCCCATATTTTGTTTACCCCTCAGGTGGGATGTTTCATAGACTGATTTTGTGTTCCCATATTTTGTTTACCCCTCAGGTAGGATGCTTCATAGACTGTGATTTTGTGTTCCCATATTTTGTTTACCCTTCAGGTGGGATGTTTCATAGACTGTGATTTTGTGTTCCCATATTTTGTTTACCCCTCAGGTGGGATGTTTCATAGACTGTGATTTTGTGTTCCCATATTTTGTTTACCCCTCAGTTTCTCAGGTGAGATGTTTCATAGACTGTGATTTTGTGTTCCCATATTTTGTTTACCCCTCAGTTTCTCAGGTGAGATGTTTCAAAGACTGTGATTTTGTGTTTCCATATTTTGTTTACCCCTCAGGTAGGATGTTTCATAGACTGTGATTTTGTGTTCCCATATTTTGTTTACCCCTCAAGTGGGATGTTTCATAGACTTTGATTTTGTGTTTCCATATTTTGTTTACCCCTCAGGTAGGATGTTTCATGACTGATTTTGTGTCCCCATATTTTGTTTACCCCTTAGGTAGGATGTTTCATAGACTGTGATTTTGTGTTCCCATATTTTGTTTACCCCTCAGGTGGGATGTTTCATAGACTGATTTTGTGTTCCCATATTTTGTTTACCCCTCAGATAGGATGTTTCATAGACTGTGATTTTGTGTTCCCATATTTTGTTTACCCCTCAGGTGGGATGTTTCATAGACTGATTTTGTGTTCCCATATTTTGTTTACCCCTCAGGTAGGATGTTTCATAGACTGTGATTTTGTGTTCCCATATGTTGTTTACCCCTCAGGTGGGATGTTTCATAGACTGATTTTGTGTTCCCATATTTTGTTTACCCCTCAGGTGGGATGTTTCATAGACTGTGATTTTGTGTTCCCATATTTTGTTTACCACTCAGGTGGGATGTTTCATAGACTGATTTTGTGTTCCCATATTCTGTTTACCCCTCAGATGGGATGTTTCATAGACTGTGATTTTGTGTTCCCATATTTTGTTTACCCCTCAGGTGGGGATGTTTCATAGACTGTGATTTTGTGTTCCCATATTTTGTTTACCCCTCAGTTTCTCAGGTGAGATGTTTCATTGACTGTGATTTTGTGTTCCCATATTTTGTTTACCCCATCAGGTGGGATGTTTCATAGACTTTGATTTTGTGTTCCCATATTTTGTTTACCCCTTAGATGGGATGTTTCATAGACTGATTTTGTGTCCCCATATTTTGTTTACCCCTCAGGTAGGATGTTTCATAGACTGTGATTTTGTGTTCCCATTTTTGTTTACCCCTCAAGTGGGATGTTTCATAGACTGTAATTTTGTGTTCCCATATTTTGTTTACCCCTCAGGTAGGATGTTTCATAGACTGATTTTGTGTTCCCATATTTGTTTACCCCTCAGGTGGGATGTTTCATAGACTGTGATTTTGTGTTCCCATATTTTGTTTACCCCTCAGTTTCTCAGGTGAGATGTTTCATAGACTGTGATTTTGTTCCTATATTTTGTTTACCCCTCAGTTTCTCAGG
The DNA here is from genome assembly GCA_024509875.1 of Oreohelix idahoensis. Lineage (NCBI taxonomy): Eukaryota > Metazoa > Mollusca > Gastropoda > Stylommatophora > Oreohelicidae > Oreohelix > Oreohelix idahoensis. Next base: position 445,168 of record JAMPIV010020825.1, on the reverse strand, counting down.
TGAGATGTTTCATAGACTGTAATTTTGTGTTCCCATATTTTGTTTACCCCTCAGGTAGGATGTTTCATAGACTGTGATTTTGTGTTTCCATATTTTGTTTACCCCTCAGGTGGGATGTTTCATAGACTGATTTTGTGTTCCCATATTTTGTTTACCCCTCAGGTAGGATGTTTCATAGACTGTGATTTTGTGTTCCCATATTTTGTTTACCCCTCAGGTGGGATGTTTCATAGACTGTGATTTTGTGTTCCCATATTTTGTTTACCCCTCAGGTGGGATGTTTCATAGACTGTGATTTTGTGTTCCCATATTTTGTTTATCCCTCAGTTTCTCAGGTGAGATGTTTCATAGACTGTGATTTTGTGTTCCCATATTTTGTTTACCCCTCAGTTTCTCAGGTGAGATGTTTCATAGACTGTGATTTTGTGTTCCCATATTTTGTTTACCCCTCAGGTGGGATTTTCATAGACTTTGATTTTGTGTTCCCATATTTAGTTTACCCCTCAGGTGGGATGTTTCATAGACTGATTATATGTTCCCATATTTTGTTTACCGCTCAGTCTCTCAGGTGAGATGTTTCGTAGACTGTGATTTTGTATTTACATATTTTGTTTACCCTTCAGTTTCTCAGGTGGAATGTTTCATAGACTGTGATTTTGTGTTCCCGTATTTTGTTTAATACCCAACATGAATAGTACAGTTGAAAGATATACACTTTTAATCCATGTACGGTATGAAAATCTATAACAGAGCATTACAACAGAATGTAATCTGATCAACAGAAAGGGTCCCACTGTCAGACAGGAAATGACTTATTTAAAATTATGATGAGTTATTTACAATATTTATCAGCTTTGACATCATATTTTAGTGAGCAAAGTAAGTTGTAACGTGAGTCTTGCTTAATTTGTATTTATTATCGCCACTTTTGAAGCATCATGAGAAGAAGCTTTCAGGAGCATGGGCCTTCAACAAAGACATGCCAAGCCTTCCTGTCATGTGACATCTGTTCTAGATCTTCCCATTTTTAGGATTCTTGTCTTCTTTATTCCTTTTGTGTCTGTTTCCATTTCCCATCTCCTTCTTGTATTGTTGTCTCCCTCTACTTCTTATACCTAGGGACATCCAGAACACGGACTGCCTTGTAACGTATCATTAGGTGTCTCCTATGTTGTATGTCATATGTTGATTTAACGTATCATTAGGTGTCTCCTGTGTTGTATGTCATATGTTGATTTAACATATCATTAGGTGTCTCCTGTGCTGTATGTCATATGTTGATTTAACGTATCATTAGGTGTCTCATGTGTTGTATGTCATATGTTGATTTAACATATCATTAGGTGTCTCCTGTGTTGTATGTCATATGTTGATTTAACGTATGATTAGGTTTCTCCTGTGTTGTATGTCATATGTTGATTTAACATATCATTAGGTGTCTTCTGTGTTGTATATGTTGATTTAACGTATCATTAGGTGTCTCCTGTGTTTTATGTCATATGTTGATTTAACATATCATTAGGTGTCTCCTGTGTTGTATGTCATATGTTGATTTAATGTATCATTAGGTGTCTCCTGTGTTGTATGTCATATGTTGATTTAACGTATCATTAGGTTTCTCCTGTGTTGTATGTCATGTGTTGATTTAACGTATCATTAGGTATCTCCTGTGTTGTATGTCATATGTTGATTTAACATATCATTAGGTGTCTCCTGTGTTGTATGTCATATGTTGATTAAACATATCATTAGGTGTCTCCTGTGTTGTATGTCATATGTTGATTTAACGTATCATTAGGTGTCTCCTGTGTTGTATGTCATTTGTTGATTTAACGTATCATTAGGTGTCTCCTGTGTTGTATGTCATATTTTGATTTAACGTATCATTAAGTTTCTCCTGTGTTGTGTGTCATATGTTGATTTAACATATCATTAGGTGTCTCCTGTGTTGTATGTCATATGTTGATTTAATGTATCATTAGGTGTCTCCTGTGTTGTATGTCATATGTTGATTTAACGTATCATTAGGTTTCTCCTGTGTTGTATGTCATATGTTGATTTAACGTATCATTAGGTGTCTCCTGTGTTGTATGTCATATGTTGATTTAACATATCATTAGGTGTCTCCTGTGTTGTATGTCATATGTTGATTTAACGTATCATTAAGTTTCTCCTGTGTTGTATGTCATATGTTGATTTAACGTATCATTAGGTGTCTCCTGTGTTGTATGTCATATGTTGATTTAACATATCATTAGGTGTCTCCTGTGTTGTATGTCATTTGTTGATTTAACGTATCATTAGGTGTCTCCTATGTTGTATGTCATATGTTGATTTAACGTATCATTAGGTTTCTCCTGTGTTGTATGTCATATGTTGATTAAACGTATCATTAGGTGTCTCCTGTGTTGTATGTCATATGTTGATTATGAGGTGAATGCAGAAGTTTAATGTCCCATCTTGTATAACTGCTGTTTTTTCTGGTATGTATTCTTTTATTTTCTTTTTGTGTCACATTGCTTTTGACATTTGTAAATGTATTTGGCTTGTTAATTTTCTGCTAGCACCGAGAATGTCTCATCGAAGAAAGATGACAAGAAAGCACAGGGGGTCAAGAATTCTCCCAAGTCACAGCAGACGGGGAAAGTGAAAGATCTGACCAAGACTCGCAGAATTAGAAGTGAAAGTCAGGTCTGTGCATGCATTGATAATTTTTGTTTTATTTGTTTCATGTTCAAGAATGGTTAAATATTACTTCTATATGTTAAATGAATTCATCCTATGACATAAGGAGTAGGTTGGGGCGGGGTGGTGGTGGTCCATCATAGTAATGAGTCATTATTATCACCCTTCAGCTCTTTTTAAGGAGCATAGGCCTTCAACAAACGTCTGCCAAGTCTTCCTGTCCTGTGCCATCTGCTCAAGGTCTTTCACTGTCTTCTTCACCCCCCTCATGTCTGTCTCCAGTTCTCTTCTCCATGTTCTTTGGTCTCCCTCTACCTCTCTTGCCTGGAGGATTCCACAACAAGGACTACCTGGCAATGCTATCAACAGGTTTCCTCAGTGTGTGTTCTATCTTGAGCGTTTTTTCCAGATGATGATGGTGTGTAAACTGATGTAGTTGCCATCTAGGTGTATGGTTACAGTACCATTCAGTCATCTAGTTGTATGGTTCAGATCATTCAGTCATATAGTTGCATGGATACCGATCATTCAGTCATCTAGAAAACACTCCAGGAACTCTGGAGTCAGGAAACTGAAAAAAGCTGTAAAATAATAAACCAATCTTTCTCCTTTCAGTCAGCTGACTCCAGCATTGCTGTCAGTGGATGCTCACTAGATAATTCTACAAATAGCAAACCAGGGGCCCATGGACCACCCAGAAAAGTATCTCAGCCTGTGGAAACCACCAAAGACAAGAAAGCAGGAGCTGTCAAACACCCCGGGAGCAAAAGTAGTGGAGGTCCAGCATGGAAGTAACTTTAGTCCATATTAGCTGTCACTTTATCCATGTTTGTGTGAGGATCGTTCTTTTTTAAATCCGCTTGGAAGGATTGGATGATGGATTGTGATGTGAAATTTTTTTTTTTTAAGCTGACAGCGTTGTGACAGTTCATGTTTTTTGTTTTGTTTTTTTTTAACTGCTGCTAATGCTGTGAAATATTACAAGGTGGGATTGTTTTTTATTTCAAAGCACCTGGAATGAGATCTGACACATTAAAATGCATTTTGTTAGTATCGTAGGATAAGCCCCACCCCGTGTAGTTTAAGGAGGTCTCTAAGGAGAGAAAAAGTTAGTTGCTTATCTTTTACAGGACGTGGCAATCAACCCCAGCTTTTATTGGCTGTTTGTGATTTTTCTAGGCAATTTTTTTTCATTCATTAGTTTGCCATTGCTTTCTGAATGGTACGGCGCTTATACCATTGTTAAAAATCCACACAAAGCGATCTGCTACCAAACCGCCTGCAGCAGGTTTCGAACCTGGTATATCTGGACTATGAAACTGCGTTCATATCCATTAGGCCACAGACGCCGACCTAAGGAGAGAAAGAAAGAATAAGACTAGTGCTATAAGAGGAAACAAATATCAAGTTGTGCATGGGGCTGGCAACCTCCATCATGCTACAGAGAGTACCACTACAAGAGTACATGAATACTGTGTGAGAGAGCCAGCAGCGGTTAAAGCTGCATGCTCCATAAGGAGCAGAAAGGCAACTGATGATGAAACAGTCAGCCTACAACCTACAAGCCGCTAGCGGATTTTTAGTGGTGCCATTAGAAACGCAGAGAAGGCTTGTATCCTTACTTTTGGAGGACCAACACTGACCAATTGCATAAATAGTAGGCTCACTTTTGAACAGAAATGAATGAATTTTCATTATTTAAATATTCATGATAAGGTCCTGGTTGCGATGGAAACAGCCATTGTTTTACTGTGTTATCTTCTATTCTGAAATGACAGCAATATTTCAGTGTGAATTATAAACAGAAAGACCTGTTTTAAAGTTTGCCATAATGTACTGAGCACCATCAATTTCCCAGGGGTCTCTGATCAGACAGATAAAGAATAGAAATACGGCTCCCTCAAACATTTTGTTGTACAAGTTCATTAATGTCAGGATGTGTATGGGTTCTGGAACCTCATCATGGACAACACATTGCTACAGAGACCATACTGAAGTAAGCACATGAATGATTGGTGTAGGCTTCCTGCAAGGGGGACTAGCAACCGTGGTGGCTCCATGACCCATACAGAGTGACAAGGATGACAATGATAATGTGTTGAAGGTTGCAGTTAGTGCAAAAGACATTGTTACAATTTTTTTCCCCCTTTTTAAATTTCAGATAACATTTTGCAGCAAGCCCCCACTAACTTGATGAATGACTGTTGAATTTCTTAACTTGGTGTCTTGTACAGTATCCATATGTAAACTCAGTATGCAAAAATTGGTGAATATTTTAGCTTGTTGCAGATTTGGATGTGTTATTTATTTCCCTTAAATGGTAGGAATAGAAGTCTTTGGTAGTTGTCACATACCGTAAATACTCGAGCATAAGTTGAGAAATTTTTTTCCCACTTTTTGGACATTAAAAATTTTCCCCCGACTTATACTCGAGTAAAAAAAAATATTTATGAAATTGGTCAGTGTTGGTCCTCCAAAAGTAAGGATACAAATCTTTGATAGTCTACTTCCTAAAGTAAGGATACACATCTTTGATAGTCTACTTCCAAAAGTAAGGATATATATCTTAGATAGTCTACTTCCTAAAGCAAGGATACAAATCTTTGATAACCTACTTCCAAAAGTAAGGATACACATCTTTGATAGTCTGCTTCCAAAAGTAAGGTTGTGCATCTTTGATAACCTACTTCCAAAAGTAAGGTTACACATCTTTGATAGTCTACTTCCAAAAGTAAGGTTATGCATCTTTGATAGTCTACTTCCAAAAGTAAGGTTATGCATCTTTGATAGTCTACTTCCAAAAGTAAGGTGATGCATCTTAACCTACTTCCAAAAGTAAGGATACACATCTTTGATAGTCTACTTTCTAAAGCAAGGATACATCATGATGATACATTGTGAAGGACATGTAGTCAATGTGATGTGCCATCTGTGCATGGTTGTGTGTTGAGACATGTCGTTGTGTAAGAGTGTGATATTGCTGATGTCATGATCAGACCATGATATTTCATTCTTGTCTTGACTACAGTAGCTGGACATTACATGTGAAACGTATCAGACAAGTCCAACTAGCCTGGAGATTTATAGTATATCATTTGGTCAAAATGTATTGACATGCAATTGTATAGCAGTCTAGTAGACAGTGAAATAGATCCATACTTAGTATTTATTAAACTTATTGTTACGAACATCTCAACATCTGGCCAGTGTTACAACAAATGGCTTCAGAGACTTTCACACATAAACACAATCTTGCCCTCACTCAAGCAGTGTCATATTTGTTTTTGTGTGTGCATGGGCAGGTGGGCGTGAGAGGGGAGGACGGAAGAAGGGAGAGAGAGAAATATTTTTTTGGTATGGTTTGTTTCTTTGAGCAAATGAATATGAACAGTTTGAAATTGCGTGGTGTGGCTTATCTTTGTAAATAACACATGAAAAGAAGTAAATAGTAGGCACTCAAAGGAAAGAGAGAAAGAAAGAATAATAGACAACAGAAAGGTGACAGAAGTGGTAGGCTTACTAGGGAATCGAAGCAGGGACTACCATCCGAACAGCGCCTTTGCTTCGCTGGGAGAGTGAATTATGAAAGGACACATTTCCAACTAAGCACCTCCTCCTTCATTCTGCCTTACTATTTACCCTTTTTTTTTGTTTATTATTTGTTACTCACAGACAAAACTTATTATTGCAGATAAGATATCGATATCTGCTAGCTAATGGGGGATGCTATTCCAACATTTGTTCTGTAACTTTTTTGTCTTGTGTAGGTATAATACTAACTGAGAAGTAATATTACAATAAGGTGGTTTTATTATTTGTAATATTGGTGCATTTACCTTTTACTTACTCTGTGTGTGTATGTGTTCATATGTGTGTATGCAAGTTTATATGTATGTGTGTATGCAGTGCATTCTAGCAAAATCGATGACTTGTCGTAGCTGTTTGCAGTTCAAGAAAAATGCAAGAAGAAAAACACTTTTCATTGGTTAAAAAATATCAATTTTGAGATCTTTATATTTTGTGATTTTTCCATGTTATCTGCTATCAAATATAACTCTTTGATACATTTAGTTTGTATTTGAAAGCCACCTACCCGTTCAGAAAAATCAATATGGTACTGACGTTGAACCCTATTCTCTCTGAATTCAACATCTTGGGTTTAATGTCATTAAATACACAGAACTTTTCACAAAATTGTAATTTTTTCCCCCCATTGTGACGGACACTTTGACCGATGTTCCTTGTGATACCAAAGTCTTAATATCTCAAAGTGCAGACTTTTTTACAAAGTTTGTGAAATTTCTTCACATATATATGTATATGGTAAAGATAGGACAGCACACATAATGTATATGATGGATAAACCAGATTGTGGTGTGTATTGTTTTCCTCATTGATCCATTAGTTTTTATTAATCTGTCATTACCATATAAAATAGAATGTTTTAAAGGGGCCAGCTTTTAGGAATGGGCCCATGGCTAATATTTGCCTACAAACACCCGAGTTTTGATTGCATTAACTCAACTGCTTGTGATGAAAATTGTACAGAATATATAACTTCTTTCGGTTTGGTTGTAAGGACTATCTTCATTGCACACAGACAACTTCATCAGTGCTCCAATCTCCTCCCTTAGATCACACAAGGAGGATCTCAGCACAGCGCACAAACTCCTTAGCACCAGCAAGGATCCCAATATGTATATACAGGAACCACACTTTCTATAAATATTTTTGTTGTGGGTAGGTTTTTCCTAATTGATACATTTTGCCAGGGAAGCGGCCCTACGGCCTACTCTTTATGATTTCCAACTGTCGAGGGATTTTACATGTGCGCAACTTGCACTCAGGACCTCCTGTTTTTTTTCGCCCTTATCCGAGAAGGCTAGGGATCTGATCTCACAACCCATGAGATCAGGGGGGAATATGACATCATTAGGACCCACTGATTCGGACAAAATTTCCATTAAATATATTCCCTGAACTGGAAATCGAACCCGGTACCTCTAGAATTAGAGGCGGACGCCATATTTCTTAGCCACTCCAACCCCTAATATATAACTTCATCTTCATAAAACAGAACAGTTTCCACATAGGCTGCTATCTCCTTGCACCTTAATGGCTTCATATGTCTCTGACATATACTTACTTAGTCGTTCCTCTTCTACCGTGAGGTGTAGAGGTTTGGCAGAGAGAGTGCCATACTATCCTATCGGCTGTCTTCCTCCTGGCCTGGTTTCATTCTAGTCCTCGGTCATCATATTCTATTGTTGATTTAGATGTTAACTTTCTTTATGTGCTGACACAGAGATCTCTCTCCCCTCCCCATATCTCGTACTGTTATTGTAGTACTAAGTGGTTAGAGTACTTGCTTCTAGAGTCAAGTTTACCGGGTTTGAAAACAGGTAGCATCGTGCTCCAGTCTGCCCAGCTGTAAATGGGTTCTTGACTCTGCTGTTGAGTTAAGCTAGGCACAGACTTTTCACAATCTGTTTTCTCCCCCTCCCCAGCAGTATTTGCTATGGGGTTACCATTAACTTTTAATGTTGTGTATAATTGTTACAGCTCCTTTGATTACTTACAAATTGTAAATCTATGTACTTAAACTATCTTCTGTGACAATTGACAGTGTGAATGATCTAATAGAAGATGAATGAATGTATGAGATAGATTCTGCAGAGATGCTTATTCTTATGGTTAAATAAAACAATCACTCCCTGTCTGTTGCTTTGACAAACAAAAATACACTGTTTCTTACAAATTTGTGATAATTGTGGTGTCGCTACAAAGTGTGATGATTCATACTTCATTATTTTATCACTAGCCATCAGTAAATCTTTCATGTCTGTTTGAGTATATATTCATTTGTGTAGTTCAGTGTATGTCAAGTTACTGATAATTGGGTATTTTTACTTTTTTTTTTTTTTAAAGCGTACCAAAAATATTTATAGTTAGTGACTTGTGAAATTGTTATAAAGACTCCTAATTACTTCTAGAACTCATAAGTTGTGACATCTAAGTATCCTCATCTTTTCCTGTTTCGCTCCTTACAGAGCAATAGGACACAAACGGCAGCTGGTCCTCTTGCTAGCAGATTCTCTTGTTACATGATGAGGTTGCCAGCCCCCTGCACAAACTCTTATTGACCATCTCCCATGACATGCCTGTGGCAGCAGTTATCATATTTAAGTACATGTATGTAGAATGTTTGGGACAGACCTGTTTAAGTAATCCAATACCATAATTCCTGCCGTACTGTACTTCGGTCGGTCTGTCTGTCACACTTGTTCTATTTTTGAGAGTGCATTAACTTTCGAGCACAGCTAAGGGGGTGCAACTGTGGTTGAAAGACAAAAATTGTATTGTTTCCCCTTATATGTACTCTCGCAAAAATAGCAAAGTGTGACGGTGTGCATTAAATCAACAGACAATCAAGATACTGTCCAGTTTCATTCGGGAAACGGATTTAACTTGTCATTTTTCTTAAAAATAACCTTAAAATGTAAGTTTTAAATTGTTTCTTCAAGACAAAATTTTAATTTAAAGTATTGCAGACTTATTATTATGGATCAAAATGATAGGATGGCTAAAAAGAAGAGATGATCGCGTCTGTCACAGCGAGACTATAGAAGAAGCAGCAATGTAATACATGGAACAGAAACAACACACTATAATTAAAAATCTGCCAATTTTGGCGGGTTGTTGCTAGTATTTAATATAATGCTCTTGTTCTATGAATTAAAAAAAAAAAAAAACTGGAGTTTTAGTTCAAAATGTAACTTCCATTGCCATATTTCTTGAAGGGAAATCCTGTGTCCAGGGTGCCCTGAGTCCGAGGCTTCAGGGAGTTTTTTTGTTTGTTTTTGTTGTTGTTGCAGACTGTAAAAATGAGAATGTTGAATTTACAGTTTGTAGAAATTAATTATTAGTCATGATGTAGATCATCCTGCAGCTGCGTTCCCTGACAGAAATCCAGTGGTGTAGTTTGTACTGTCTGTGTAATATATTAATGAGGTCCATTTCCAACAACTGATTGATTATATTAATACAACATGAAGTCGTCATCTACAAACATGTTTTCAGGAATGAAATGGAAATATTGAAGCCATTTTTAAAATTTAAAGACCAGTACGTCCCCTATGAGTGTCAGATTAGCAGAGTGGTTAGAGCGCTTGTCTTGGTACAGTTCCTGATTTTGAAACCTAGAAGCAGCATGCTCCAATCTACTCAGCTGTAAATAGGTACCTAACTCTGCTTTTGAGTTGGGGAAGGCAAAGCTAGCGAGGAAGAGAACTGGTAAACCCCCCCCCCCCCCCCCCCCCCATCATAAAGCTGGACGTAGTATAATGAAGTCTCCAACACTTCACTCCCCTACAGCATTATCTGCTATGCCCCCCTATGGCTCCATTTACAAATATTATTTTGCGAAGTTATAAAAAAATATCCTCTTGTATAGTGAGCCAGGAGGATGGCATTTTTAAGTTGTATATTTGTTGTGTCCTGTAAATAGATATATCACATGTGATGCATTTCCTTTAGACTTGTAAGGTGTCATTAAGTTAAGCCACATGCATTTGTAGTGTATGAAATCTTAATATATTGGAACTTAGACACACCAAAGTCCTTGTGTGAACTGCTTTTAACAAGCTTGAACATTAAACATCTGTATGAAAAACTTAAGTGGTGGCTTGTGTGTGTGCGTGATTTGTTTTTCTTTCTCCAAATTATTTGTAGTGATCTGTAGTAAAAGTTTGTTTTTATTTGTTGTGATCTGTAGTAAAAGTTTTTTTTAATTTGTTGTAATTTGTAGTAAAAGTTTGTTTTATTTGTTGTGATCTGTAGTAAAATTTTGTTTTTTATTTGTTGTGATCTGTAGTAAAAGTTTGTTTTTATTTGTTGTGATCTGTAGTAAAAGTTTGTTTTATTTGTTGTGATCTGTAGTAAAAGTTTGTTTTATTTGTTGTGATCTGTAGTAAAAGTTTGTTTTATTTGTTGTGATCTGTAGTAAAAGTTTGTTTTATTTGTTGTGATCTGTAGTAAAAGTTTGTTTTATTTGTTGTGATCTGTAGTAAAAGTTTAGACTTGTTTTATATTTTGTGATTTGAGAAGTTGCACTGAAGGCAGGGCAACATATGAAGAGATAAAAGCTATGATTTAAAAAAATAACTTTTAAGAAACAGGCTATAGAGAAAAAGTAGAGTTAAATATAAAAGATGCATTTTACATCTTACCCCAGAAGAGATGAAAAGAATTTTGAGAGTAATAACCGGCCACTGAAAACTCAAATACCATGTGTTCAACTAAATCAGGCAGACTGATGTGTCCATGTGGGGGAAAACCAACAAACAGTAGCACACATCCTCTAAGACTGTCAGTTCCATGAGAAAAGCAAACTGACAGCATAACTAACCTTCACCAACCCATCTGAGAGAGAACTGTATGGTGACGAGAGAAGCCTGAGACAGAACACAAAACTTAATGAGAGAAGCATATAGTTATAAGACAGTGAACAAAGAAGTCAAGAAAATGTAAAACAAGCTATATTTGTCAGGTATTGGCACACGTTTGTTGAAGGCCTATGCTCCATGGGGAGTTGAAAGGTTAATCATGATGTTGACATTTCATTAAGGTAATATGAACCTGGCAGTTCAACAATAACAGACACAAAAAATTAAACATGTTTTGGTCACAATAACTAGGAATTCAGAAATAATAATACAAGCTATATTTTTTCAGGTGGTCAACTTGGCAGTTAAGCAACAGCAGACAAAAACAAGAGAAACTAAAATTTTCTGGCGATGCAAACTGGCAATTCAGATATAATAATTCAAGCTACTATTGTCAGGTGGTACAAGTCTGGCAGTTTAACAATATACAAAACAAATCAAAATTTTCTGGTAATTGGGTAATACTAACTGGCAGTCCAGAAATAATAATATAATCTATATCTGTCCAGGTTGTACAAACCTGAAAGTTCAATTATAGCAGACAATATAAACTAAAATGTTCCCATGACACTAACTGGCAATAAGAAATAAACACAAGCTGTTATTGTCACACAAAACTGCCTGGCAGCCCTTGAACAAAAACTACAAAACCTGATTCATTAAATAAGAATATGACAGTCTTGTATTACATATGAACAAATGATTAACTAACATGCAGTGATAATAACCAAAACAGCCAGTAGAAATCTAGATCTAGAATCACGTTACCCTTAATAGTGCACTGCCCTTTTGTTGCTTTTTTTTTTTTTTGAGGTGCAAATAATGGACAAATAGCAAATAATGGACAAATAGCAAATAATATCATATCTACATAAATATATTTCCTTTGTTTTGCTCCTTATGGAGCACGGAGCCACCATTACAGCTGGGCCCCTAGCATGGAACCTGCCTCACTCCTGTATTACATCTAGGCCCCTTACAATGAGCCTGCCTCACTCCTGTATTACAGCTGGGCCCCTTACAGGGAGCCTGCCTCACTCCTGTGTTACAGCTGGGCCCCTTGAAGGGAGCCTGCCTTACTCCTGTACTCTTGTAGTGGTAGTTTCTGTGGCAATTTGTTTGACATGATGTTTCCAGCCCCCCCCCCCCCAAAAAAAAAACCTCATATTAGTCACCCTTTTTGACATACCAGAGTGTGCAGTAGTTCTATTCTTTGCTTATATCATCAGTGATGCCCAGGAACCACAAGTGGCTATGTATGCATACACTTTATCAAAACTCAGTTATTCATCACTAAATATTTTTTCAATAGTTTTTGTAAATTAACTTTAACACGTTCTCATGCATTATTTCCTCTTCTCTTATCCTTACCACTTATGCACATAAGTTTCACCACATATATATATACACACCAAGCACGCACAGAGACGTATTGTCACGGCGCTATTTCGCAGTGACGAAAATTCAGCCGGGCAACACTGAGATAACTAAACCGGCAAGTCATGTGACTAGCGGAAGTGGGGAAAATTAGGCGCGAAGGTAGTCAGTAAGAATCTAGCCTCTGGTCCAGGAAGGACGGATATATTCTTCCCTTTTGCCAGCGTTAGCTGTGAAGTCCATGTTACGGACTATTTGTTAGAAAGGCTTGCCATTTTCCAGTTCTATTGTATTATTAAGTTGTGATTCTAGGACACTGTAGTGTCTGCACTGAATTTGTTACAGGCCGTTATAAGTTGCCAAAGATTTGAGTATTTCTTTGTCACAGTTTCTGCCGCTTATGTTGAGCGTTAGTCATGGCAGTTTATCAGTGTAAATCATACTGTTGGGTATGATACTGACAGTCTAAGTTGTTAAGGCATTTCATTGTTATATTGTATTTCATATGTTTGTTGGCCGTGTGAGGCCTTATTGTGTGTGCACAAGTATTAAAGGGAAGTACCTGTAGAAGGTGTTGATTTTCTTATGTCAGCCATTGTGGTTTGGTCATACTCCTAGGGAGCGAGCCTATTACTATGGTTATTATTATTATCCTAAATCCACATTACAGTGGTGCAACACATTGGAGTGTTATCCACAATTAGTGTCATCTGACACGTACAATGACTTTCTTTTGGAGACCGTGCTTACAAAATGGTTTGTCATCTGGTGTACTGTTATTATTGAATAGAATCGACATCATTGCACTCTGGACAAACCTATAGGTGCTCAGTCTCCTTCAGCATATGTCGAAGGGTGTGAATGCTAACTGTTCCTGTTGCGGGCTGGTTGTATACATGACAGATGCATCTTCTCATATGTCCATCTCTGCTTGTCTTATGTTTAATTTCAAATTCCAGCAATCTTAGGCTTGTTTATTAATCTATTGCAGTGTTGTTGTCTAACAGGTGATCATTAATTGTCCTCAGTATCTCTCCTTTATCCATATCCAGTATCCCCACTATGGGTGCTCGAGGCTAGTCTGTCGTCTCTCATTGCCGTGGAACCTTGCATGAACAGGACAGTAGATCCACACCAGTTCATGAAGATTCAAAGCTTCTATGGATGTTTTGCATTCATCCTGTAGCCAACCATTTTGAACATTCCAAAGCATGAACTAAGAGTCTTGCACAATAACTGTCCTGGTTAATGGAGTTCAGACAGCCACCTCAGAGCTGCAGTAATTGCCTGTATTTCCATTCTCATGCTGGAGGTTGTTGTCATGTAAGCTGCGCTCTGTTCGGCAATGATCCCCTTTACTCTAGCCAAGAAGCCCTGATCTGATTTCTCACCTTGGAGAACAGACCCGCCGGTGTACACAATAGCATCATAGTCTCCCACATGATTGTGTAGCAGCTGAGTAATTTCCAGCTCTGCTTTCCCTTTGCCCCAAGATCTGCACTCCCTGCCAAGGCTGATGATGACTTGCTGGTAGTTTGTCCAGTTATCACTTGACTTACTCCTATCTTCTCCCTTGCATATATTTTAAACTGTGGTCACCTGTCTAACTGTATTCTCTGCCTGTGCCATCCATGACACCCCCCTCTTTATTCTTGTTTCGTTGATGTCAGCTATGTTTCTATGCAGGGGCTGACATTTGGTATACTGTGCTTGGCAAGAAAAGAATGTAAGTCAGTAATACAGTGTTGTTCTGTGATTTTCAGCTCCCTGTAGGGTATGGAGCATAGGCCTGTCTTATGTCACCTGTTAAAATTATTTCCATATTTTTCTTTTATCCTTCTGTCTGTCTCCAGTTATCTTCTGAATGCATGTGTTTCTTTTTGGTCTCCCTCCATTTCTTTTACCTTGCGTATTTCATAAAAGGACTGTCATGTGATGCTATTATCTGGTTTCCCTGGTGTTAACCACTGTCATTTCCTCAGCTCTTGTTCCAATGACATTTGCCTGACCTGTTTTTGTCAATTTAAAACTTTTTTTTTAAAAACTAATTTATGAAAATCTGTAACAGCCTAGTCGTTGTCTTTCTTGTTCTCTATACTTCAGTGCCATACAAAGGTCTGCCTTGACATTTGAGCTGATAATTTGAACTTTAGTGTTTGGCCTACCCTCTTGGATTTCCATATACTTCCTAAAGCAATGCCACCTGTACCCTAATTTAGATATTTTTATCTGTTCCACCAACTTTATGTTCCTACTAAGTCTACATCTTGTGGGGATGCTTCTTCAACTGTAATGGTTGTCTTTTCTTTATAACTTTTCATACCCAGTTGCTCTGACCTCTTATCACAAAAGTTAAAAAAAAAAGAAAAAAAAAAAAAGGACTGGAGTCAGTTACAGTTGAAAAATATACAATTTAACAATACACTAAAAATAAGAAACACAAAAGTATATAAAAGTTTAAAATAAACTGTTTTAAAGTTAGAAAAGCTATACCGTGAGCTCTCATTTTAGAAAATCAAAAAATCGTTTTGAGGCCAGTTCAGTTTTCAAAATGAATAATATGCCAGAAACATGCACACAACAAAAAGGCACATAACAATACTATGGACTCATCTGGCAAAACCAGTACTACGACATCTGGTCTATCTGGCAAAACCAATAATACCACTTCAGGTCTATCTGACAACACTAACACTACCACTTCAGGTCTATCTGGCAAAACTAACACTACCACTTCTGGTCTATCTGGCAAAAAATATACTACCACTTCTGATCTATCTGGCAAAAAATATGCTTCCACTTCTGGTCTACCTGGCAAAAAATATACTACCACTTCAGGTCTATCTGGCAAAACCAATTCTACCACTTCTGGTCTATCTGACAAAACTAATACTACCACTTCTGGTTTATCTGGCAAAACTAATACTACCAATCAGGTCTATCTGGCAAAACTAATACTACCACTTTTGGTCTATTTGACAAAACTAATACTACAAACTTCTGGTATATCTGACAAAACTAATACTACCACTTCTGGTCTATCTGGCAAAACTAATACTACCACTTATGGTCTACCTGGCAAAAAATATACTACCACTTCTGGTCTATCTGGCAAAAAATATGCTACCACTTCTGGTCTACTTGGCGAAAATATACCACTTCAGGTTTATCTGGCAAAACCAATTCTACCACTTCTGGTCTATCTCTATCTGGCAACACTAATTCTACCACATCTGGTCTATCTGACAAAACTAATTCTACCACATCTGGTCTATCTGACAAAACTAATACTACAACTTCTGGTCTATCTGGCAAAACTAATGCTACCACTTCTGGTCTATCTGGCACTCTCATCTTGTGCTAAATGTGTAGGACAGTGCTTTACCTTTAAACAAAAATAAAATTTTAAAAACTCTGCAAGGCACTTCTTTTTGAAATATACAAACACTAAAAAAATGGTGGACATAAAAAATCTAACCTATTTCTTTAACAACAATCAAAACAAAGGGCAAATAAGTACTACATGTTAAAATTTTGTTATAAACTGCTATTTAAAAAAAAAATAGATATATACATCTGTAATGAAAAATACTTTGTAAAGAATATATACAGTACAAATACTGCTTATTTCACACAAAACACTGGCATTATTAACAATAAAGAAATCTCTTAATTGTTCCAAAGGTTTAAAAAAAAGAACCAAACTCCTAGAGTGTGTTAAATATTGATGAAACAAAATTGAACAGACAGTAGAAACCCAAGGGTTGGTTGCTAGGTACACATTCTCACTTGTTGCTCTCTTACTGTTATGTTATAAGCAGATTCTGGTTAATATAACTGAACTTTTCATGAGAGTAATACTGTAGAAGCCCCAGCTTGTGACTAACCAATAATGAGGGGGGGGGGGGGTTTCATAAATGTTATTAATGACTATGTTTCTCTTTATAATACATCATTAGAACAAGAGATGAGAGGAAGATGCTGGAGATGGATATGACACACATTGAGAAAACCTTTTGATAGCATTAGGATATGACACACACTGAGAAAACCTTTTGATAGCATTAGGATATGACACACACTGAGAAAACCTTTTGATAGCATTAGGATATGACACACATTGAGAAAACCTTTTGATAGCATTAGGATATGACACACATTGAGAAAACCTTTTGATAGCATTAGGATATGACACACATTGAGAAAACCTTTTGATAGCATTAGGATATGACACACATTGAGAAAACCTTTTGATAGCATTAGGATATGACACACATTGAGAAAACCTTTTGATAGCATTACCACACTCTGTGCACAGCTCCGGTGATTTTTCTTTCATCTAGATAAAAGTCACGAGGTGTGCCCTTAGTCAAAAAAGGTGGACCAATAGCAACACTAGCTTACTGACTCCTGATGCACAGCTGAAACCTCTGTCAAGCCATGTTATGGTGTTACCATAATATAAGGTACCTGTGCCAAGCTACCATTCTGAAATCTGAAAAAATCCTAATTCCAAAACACATCTGGCCCAAAGGTTTCAGATAAAAGACTGTGAACCTGCACTTCATAACTACTAATAAAGATAACATCAGATACCTGCCTAAATGATTAATACTAAACAATAAAGAAAATATATCCAAAAATGGGCATCATATTATCTTTCTCTCTCTCTTCTATGACTGTATTTCATTAAATACTGGTATAAATATACCTGATTAAAAAAAACGACAACATGCTGAGCTAGAAAAAAATAAGAACAATATTTTATACCTGTTCCACGATTGGGCACCATATATCTCTCAAAATACTGACAACACAAAACCCAATAACACACTATAGGCAACAAACCCAAAACATGTAGAGAATAATCAAATATTGCAGTCCTTCGCTTAGCGCTGTTAATTTGTTCTTGAAATTGCGAGTGCTAAACAAAAATTAATAGAAAACAAATTAATTGTGTCCAGAAAGCTGTATAAAAATTAAGTAAAAAAAAACAAAAACTAAATAGTTAACATCTTTAATTAACTACATGTAATTATCAAACATATTGAACACAAACAAAATATTATGTATGTACGGTACTTACAAAAAATATTTAACAAATATTATAGGACTTTAACCGCTACTACTTCCAACGCGTGTGGCTACAGATGTCATGGCGGAGCTGCCTTCATCATCAGACCACTGGTTAGCAGAAGGTTTAATAGGTGTTGAAAAAGTTTTACCGGCTCCAGATGTAGAAGGCACCACTACTTGGTCAGTGGGTGCAAAGATATTGGAGGAGTCTTAAAAATAAATGATTCAAGCTTGCTTTGCTTTGTCACCTTTTTCTCTTCAAGAAGCACTTTGTAGCAATTAAGATCTTGCTCTATGTTATAGATTACCATCAAACTGCATTTCATTTTGGGGGTCATGCTTCTTGGCTATCCCACCACCCTGAATGAAGTTGAAAGTTATACTCCTGCCTCCCACGGAATTTTGCACACAACGTAAGATCGAATTTTTAAAGTCTATCACGGGCATATGGCATAAAATATCGAGAAACAGTTAATCGAACAGCATAAGACTAGGGGATTGCTGTATTCTGTTCTTTTCTTTGGCTGTAAATGTGTGCTTCATAAAATAAACCAACATCATCAACAGGAAGGGCAGAATGTTAGACGGGCCTGTGTGCCCAATTCTCAACCCTTTGAAAATAAAGTTCGTACGTTCATTCTTGTTTGTTGCCCATGGAGAATTGAGCTACCACTGCTGCTGGCCAGAAGCCTGCACTGAAGTACTGATACTCTGGTAGAGGTGGTTTCTGTAGAAATATGTCTTACATGATGAGGTTACCAGGCCCCCCCTATAACCTCATATTACTCACTTCTTAAGACATGTCTGAGTGAGCAGCATTCTCGTTCTTCTCTTAGCGTCTGATAGACCCTGGGAACTAAGATAGTATTTCAAAATATCATTTTCCTTTTTTGCTCCATATGGAGCATGCAGCTACCACTACAGCTATCCTCCTTACAGGAAGCCTGCAGAATGTTTTTACATACTCTTGTAGCAGTGGTTTCTGTGACAATTTGTTTTACACAATGAGGTTGCCAGGCCCCCCCCCACAACTTCATATCAGTCACCTTGTGCGACATGCCTGAGGGAGCAGTAGTTGTATTCCGTCTCCCTTTTCAAAATAAACTGACACGTACATACGTAACATAACCAAAATGGGTCTGATGCAATCACATTTCTATCTGTCTGATAATATATGTTTAATATGTAAAATATCTTATAAAAATAATTTATAATAAACATAATATGTCAAATATAGGCAGGACATAACCAAAGTTTTAGCACTTGGAAGGAGGCAAAACAAAATGTTATACCCTTTTAAAAACTTATATTATGCGTCTCGTAAAATGCTGATATAGCAGTAAATGCTTACAAAATCTAACAAGTCTGAAATGAACAGAAGATAACCATGTTATCTACTGATTTCATGGTGAGGTACATGTGTGTTTAATCCACGGGTCCCCAAAGTGGTTGATAGTGGTCATCCGGGTGGTCAATTAGAGGGTTGATCGGGGGTCGACTAAACTTTTGGTGTAAGAAAAAACCATATAACAATTAAAAATGCCTGCAATTACTCAGTTTTACTTCTGAAAGTGTTCTTGTGGGCGATTACATTTTTATTTCACACCTAGCCATAAAAAAAGTAAGGGAAGACTTTTATAAATGTTTCGAGAACCTGGAAAAAATGTATGTACATGACTGGATTGTAGCTGTTTAATGCAGAAATAGGAAATGCAGTCACTGAAATAAAAGCCTCAGTGACTACTGGAGCAATGAAAAAACTGCTACAAAATACCACAAGTTTTGTGCAGCGGTTGAGCTGTTTCTACTTACACTCCCAAGGTCGTACATGGTTAAAGCTGGTTTTAGCCACGCAAATGCAGTTTTATCAAAACAAATGAACAGACTGAACCTACAAGAGCGTGGTGACTTACGACTAAATCTCGACAATTTCCAACCACATAACAACGCCTTTGTTAATGTTCAGCATCACATCTTCCCCATTAATGAATGTAACCAGTTCAATAAAAAGGTAATGTTAACTTATTGTGTCTCTATAATCACTTCCTTATTTGATTTATTTATTTTTTGTCGATTAAGGATTCCATGGAATTTCAGGACTCAAAAATAAAAAAAGTTTAGGGACCCCACTGCTGGCATAGCCATCAGCAGCATCATTGTCATCTCCCTGTTTTGCTCCATAGCCACCATTACAGATGGCCCCCCCTCATGCCAAAGCTAAATTTATTTCGTATCATTGTGTTTATACATTTATAAGTTCTCTGATTTAAGTTATGTTCTTGGTATCGTTGTTGTTGATGTGGTAACAGACAACAGCATTGTGCAAGGCTTGTGTAAGCTGTACACAGACAGTAATCACCTACACATTGAGAGTTAACTTTTATTGGTGTACACCTCTAGGGTGAAGATAATTTAGGGGGGTAGTTTTATTACGATTTTATCTACACTAGGGAATATATATTATGATACAGATAAAAATTATACTGTTTACCCTTTGAACCCCTTTCTTATACCCCCTTGGTTATGCTTACCTCACTTTAGCAAACACTGTACATTTTTTAATATGTATATAAGATGACCGTTAGTACATCTTGTAGACAACATATGTAGATCACAACTGGTGAACACAGATGGTAAAATATTACGTCATTACTGCTATGTGAGCACATCAATAATGCAGTGATTTATTTACATATGAAATGATAGAAAGCAGACAATAGTTCTCTGTCCAAGCCCTCATAACATCTAAATCTCAATATACTGATTCTTCAGAATTAATAAATGACTCATTCTTCAGAAATAATTAAGACTCAATATACTGGCTCTTCACAAATAATAATGACAAACTGTTCATAATTTTTCATCAGATGAATAGAATGAATTACTTTGAATGACTCGTTCACATATTTTGAATTTATTTTTGACTTGAAGTTTATAAAGGATTAAATAGGAAAAAACAAACAAAAACACAAATAGTAATACGTCTTACTAAGAGAAAGGACAAGGAAAAACCTAAATTGCGGTCACAAGGACTTCGTCAGGGACAGACAAACAAAAGACAGAAGGGAAATAGAGTGAGAATTAAGTGGAGAACTATAGAAATAAGAGAAAAATACTCCCTGATGTGTGTCACATATTGGAGCAAAAATGTCCGCTACTGAACCGGAAATGAATAGTACATTAAAAGCATAAATAAAAAAATTATGAAAACAAAGACTGGAAAACCGAGTGTAGGAAAAGTAATATATATTAAAAAAAAAAAAAAAATTAATATATATAGATATAGATACAGAAGAGGTAGAAAGAGTTAAAAAAAAAATTACATTTATATAAAAGATTATTTTTTAAAAAAATTATTAAACAAAAATAAGATTTTTGAAATAAAATTCATTTACAAAAAAATTTTTTCTTCAAAGGATTAAATAGCCAGCCTCATTGTCACGAAGTGGTTTTACGTTTTATAGAGTGTGCCTGAATGAAGCAAGACCCTAGTATGAGAAAGTCTGAGAAAATAGAATTTAGATGGAAAATGACATGCCTGTGGACAGACGCGACTATTGGCTCAAGGGATAGAACCAGGATTTGAATCTCCCCTTGCCGCTTCGTGACTTTAGACTGGCTATAGTCTCGCCCTCCTCTGACTTCCTTAAAATACAAGGAGATAAGGTGTATAAATACGACCACAAACACCACTATACAGACACATAGAGTAAGTATAGTAAAGAATAGAAGCTGATCCAGTAAATAATATATGTATATATTTATTTACATACAAGAAAAACATAAAATGGCATATTACGTCATCAAGTCAGTCGATAGCGTGCACTGTTGCACGGCCTGAAAACAAGTAACAATTAAATTGAGAGACTCGAGAGACAATAAAAAAACCCCAAATCACATTCACTCTTTCTGTCACCCTGCTGAGGAACAATAAAATTGGTTAGTGATTAAAACCCAATCTAATTTGGTGGGGCTGTCAACTTTTAGCCTCCACTCTCTACCACTAATAAATTTCTACTGTCTTAGTCCTGGTGGCTTCTTCCTCAACGAAACGCTACACAGCTTTCTACTTGTTAGGCGATATGCGCTGATAACTACACCACAAGAATTGCTAACATAATAGACTTGGTTTTTTTTTCGAACGCAGACTCAGTGTCTATCCGTCAAATGGATACTGAACAGACCCTACTGGTCCTGTCTATTTTCTCCCTCCGTCTCTCTCGTGGTCTCAGTGTCTCCCTAACACTCGAGGGCTGATGATGCGGCGTCTCCGTTACTCTCTTCTCGATTTCTATCAGGACCTAGGTATGGTAACCCTGTCACCTGTTCCTGATTTTGGTGATGACAATGTTCGGATATCAAGCATGAGGGACTTGATTAACTGTAGACGCTTCTCTGCTGCTGAGCAATTTTTCCCCTTTTCTCCCACTCCTGATTTAGAGGAAGACACAGCCTTGATTTCTGGCTGTATGAAATTGAAACCAGTCTCCCGGCCACCTGCCGTTGCTAGAGACTATAATAGCGATGCTCTCGGCTGTCTGATAAATAAACCCTGTTCCAGCTGAAGCATAGGGACTTCACTGCCAGAGACCATAGGGTAATTTTCTTTTGCTCCTGACGATACTCGAGTACTCTGACCCTGAGATGTCTTTTGCCGTGGATAATTTTATTTGACAAAATTATGCTCCCCACTGTTTCGCCGAGACTCGCTGAAATTAAAAGAAACAGCGTCTAATGTACACCCACTCTAAAATCACTTATACCTAACATGTACGATACATAAAATAATTCTATCCACGTGTCACTTCAATCTCACTCCTTCTTCTATTCCCCTTCTCTCGTTCTTCACATAATACATGAAATACTATTATCCCACGTGGCACTAAAATCACACTCCTTCTCTCGTTCTTCACACAATACATAAAATACCACTATCCCACGTGGCCTCTTCATCCCCCCTCCTACTAAAATCTGCCAGGAAAAATAAACAAAACCTCCCGACACCGTCTGACACGTTACATGGCCGTTACGCATGGCCGATCACGTGTTCAAACTTGACAAAAATAGGGAAATCCTTTTACCCATTAACACAGGAGTTTCCCCGGCTTACTCCTATTTAAATTAAATCTCGCTATAGGAATAGTTTCCTCCCCTAAGCAGTATAATTCATTTACAACGTAAATCTGAACCCTCCGACAATATTTCTCACATTTTTCAGGCTCAGAAAAATTAACGAACACACCAGGGATTTCCCCATAAATTACATTAGTAAATACACAGAAATAAATGGTGGTTTTACATAACATTCTACAAATATGGGCACACGTGTTCCTCACAACTTCACACACTCCTATCTATTGCCAAAATCATAGAAAGAATAAGCACACTGTTGCATTTACGTCGTTCTTCAAAAAAATGATAATGGATGGCACTATCGTTTATTTTAAAACCGAAAAATTAATCTTTACCTATGGGCGAATTTCTGAAAAACCCACTAATAAGTAAAACGAATTAATAAAATGTTACATACCAAATTTATCGCGGTTTTTCCCCGCAAAAATGGAGACGATAAAATACGTAGTCGTCCGGCCAGGCAATTATTTCTTCAGAGACAATTGCCCGCAGTTTCCTCTTTCATTATATACAAGAGAAACCACCCACGCGAATTTCCCTTCCTACGCAAATCGCGGACCAATGGCAGCGCTAGGAAAATCAAATACCGCGTGTCCGCAAAATTGCGTCACATTACGTGATAACCTCGTGCTACTGACGCGTCATACAGGAGTGCCCGAAAATATCGATTTTCGTAAACAATGAAATCTACGGGAATCGCGAAAAATTCAGAAGAGGGTAAAACTGGCCGAGTGAAAAATAAACCTACCGACATAAAACGAACCCATTAAAATTACTACTCAAAAATACCAAACACGATATATTCACATGGGAAGAACCAAGGCAAACCCCCTATAATTACAAAGAGAAGAGAAATGGTGAAACTCAAAACAGAATCGGGCCTGATGAAAGTCAGAATTTCAGTGTAGCATCACACTCATGCCTAACCCTCTGTAATAGCCATGTATGACATGCTTGGTGGATTAAGCAGTGTCACTATTTTTTGCTCCTCTTTCGGGCCCCAGTAACACATATATCTTGGCAGGGATGTGGGCAAAGTTGGAGGAACAGACAGTGATATCAAGATAAGAATATACAAGGCATGAAGAATTTCATGGCACTGATAATTGTGTGGAAATCAAGCCCAATGTAAAATTCACAATCTTCAGCTCAAATGTGAATTCACGCCTATTGTATGGTTCTGAAACATACAGAACATAGCCCCATCACCTATACTGCCTTTTTAAAAAATATAATTCTTCATTTGCAATTCCCCTATCATCTGTAATGCATTTAAAAAAAAATCATTTTTCTTTTTAAAAAAAAAAAGCTATAGCCCATCATCTATATTGCCTTTCTTTAATCATTCTGCTTATTCTAAAAAAGCCATAGCCCCATTATCTATTTTTACTTTTATTACCCTTAATTTTTATCATACTGTTTTTAAAAAAAGCCATAGCCCCATCTATATTGACATTTTTAACCATTCTGCTTAAAAAAAAAAGCCATAGCCCTATCATCTCTACTGCCTTTTTTATCACTTTGCTTGTTCAAAGGAAAAAAGCTATATAACATCACCTACACCGCCTTTTAAAAAAAATAATTTTGCTTGTTTAAACAGAAGGCAAGATTCAACAGAATTTAAGTACATTATTGTTCTAATATTTCAAGATGTGATTTGAAAACATCAGAATCTGATATGACTTACACAAATTTATTTACAAATTAGCACAGCTATATCTCATTTCCTTTGTATGAAACACCATTGTTTTAAACAAAACACAAGTTTGCATGAAACATGAGCCTGTAATACCTGACAGGAAGGCACACAACTTGACTTTTCCTATCCTCAGTGACAAGTTTTCACCTTTTTCATTACCAGAAAGGCACATACAATTTATGATTAGTGACTTGGGCAGAGTGCATAGAAGTACAAGCTAGTCCTACATTTTCATTTATCATTCTTCTTGTGATCTTGTTAGACAGTATAGCAGCATGCATGGTGTACCTGGCGATTTCATATAATCTTGTATGGCCGTGCATCTCTCTCAATCCAAGTTTTTCTTGATCTTTCTTATGCCCCACTTTCTGAAGATCAGGGATGGTTTTTAATATATTTTCAAACTTTCAGAAAAAAAACAAAAAACTTGCCTAACTCAACAAAATCAAAATGGTGTATTTAATTTTAAATGTGACGTCACTATCAACCTGAACATGGACAGCAAAGGTGTTCAAGTGTCTGCCAAGATTGATACATGATACCTTTATAATACAAAACCTCTCTGATGCTTTGAAAGAAAACAAACTGATTGTCAGACTGAAGCTTTAACCTTTAAAAGCCACTGGCACACAACCTGTTGCAGATATACAAGATGTGATGTACTGTCTCTGTAACAGTTTACTTACAAACAAGATTAAATGTTAACAGCTCACAAGTATAACACTCAATATATTACACAATCATACACACTCAATACATTACACAATCATACAAACTCAATACATTACAAAAGTGTGCATTCAATACATTACACAATCACACACACTTAATACATTACACAATCATTCACACTCAATGTGTTACACAATCATACACAATACATTACACAAGCATACAAACTCAATACATTACACAAGCATATACACTCAATACATTACACAATCATACACACTCAATACATTACACAAGCATACACACTCAATATATTACACAATCATACACACTTAATACATTACACAAGCATACACACTCAATACATTACACAAGCATACACACTCAATACATTACACAAGCATATACTGAAATAGAAATGACTACACAGAGACATTAATTTCCTTAAGAAAATGTGCCCAAACATTATATTCTAAAAGATGCTAGGAATCTCTGAAAGCCCAGCTATGAGAAATATGGACTCTCTGAATGCCCTGTTATGAGAAATATGGATTCTGAATGCCCTCCTATGAGAAATATGGATTCTTTGGACGCCATGCTATGATAAATATGGATTCTTTGAATTACTTGCTATGAGAAATATGGACTCTTTGAATGACCAGTTATAAGATATATGAATGACCTCACTATTTCAGCCTTACTTTCTCCAGTTAAAGCTAACTTTCTATTTATAGTTTAATGGTCCTCATCATTTTATTTTGAGCTTCTTACAGAGCATGGGAGCCACCATCGTTGCTGCTGGTCCCCTTGCAGGAAGCCTGCAACAAGTATTCATACTCTCGCAGCAGTGGTTTCTGTGGCAATTTCTTGCACATGATGAAGTTGCCGGACCAATGAACAACCTCATATTAATTGCCTTGTACGATATGCCAGTTTAAGGATCAGTGTGTGGCAAAGTCAGAAAACTTTAAAGTACCCTTACACTGTACTAGACCAAAATGTTCACAAATAAAGTGACACTCATCAGCAACAACCAACTCATACTTTGATACTCCAGAAATTTGTTTCAACAACTCCATAATAACTCAATGAAGCGACAAAAATTTAATACATTTTTTTAACCACTCAAAGTACCCACAAATCACTTTTCATTGTAAACAATACACCAACACCTAATAATTAATACTTCTAAAAATCCAACAGCTGACAGTGTTTGTGGGATTCTGACCATACATCCATAAATGATAATTCACACAACATAATATTGAAAACATATGTGTGACTGGCAATTCACACAACGTAATATTTGATACTGGCATAATTCTGCTGTCTTAGGAGTCAGTGTATCACAACCTTATAGATATGACAACTACCTGATAGCACGGATTGTATATGCAAAAATATCCAATGCAGTCACTTATCATCATCATCTTCACTGCTAGAACCATGAACCCCGCGAGCAGAATACAAGCTTGGCTCATGTGGCAGGAGAATACGGTGAGGAAAAAACGTATAGTTCGTTGAGTATCTAGACAAGTTTGTCAGGCTTGACATGTAAATATCAGCAAATCTGGCCATACGACGGAAGAAGTAGGTCGGGTTGTGATATGTCCGGAAGAGGCTGCCAAATTGTGGGTTGAACAAGGATTTTGTTAACCTCCTGTAGGATGATATGATTAGAGAATACAAGGCATGTATGATATTAATTGTGAAGTGATCCAAAATTAATTTTGCGAGGTAAGCACTTAGATTTAAAAAAAAATAATTCTTAATCACACTAAGGTTATGCCAATATCATAACCCAGGGAAGGCAATATAGAGGTCGACCAAAAGCAGCTTTGTATACAACTGTGGAAGCAGAGATGCAAAGCACGAACCAGAGCTGGGGTACAACATGAAGGATGGCTGCCAAGTGAGCAAAGTAGAGACAGTTTGTTGTTGCCCTACAAAACGCCATTAGGCATGATGGTCACTGATTGTTTCGTCAGTCAGCGCCAAGGATCTATGAAGAAGAATACCATGACTACTATTACAATGCCTGTTGAGATGTCAAGAATTTAACATTGCTTGTGTGTGATTCCAGGGATGCTTCCATATTACATGCATATTGCAAGTATTATTATAACTATTTTCTACACTACTACAGCCTTGTCTATTTCTTGGGGGTCTCTAAGGAGACAAAGAAAAAACCGAAATACTGCTACTTCAGGCTTTTCTACACGACGACTAATACAAGGTTGTGCATGAAGCTGGGGATGGCAACCTCATCATGTTAAACTAACTGCTACAGAAATCATGGTTGCAAGAGCATATAACTGCTTGATGCAGGCTTCCTGTAAAAGGGGATCAGTGGCTCCAGACTCCGTAAGGCGCGTAAAGGAAAACAATGATGATTATACTTATATATTTATTCCAATAAAGTAACTGTCACAGCAAGAGCCGCGCTGGTGTAATGGCTACGGCGTTGTACTGGTGACCAGGTTTTCATGGTTCAAACCCGGGCGTCAGCGTTTGAAGGAATGTTTACGACCAGAAATTTGGCTGAATAACCTGAACGGCTCCTGCACATAAATTCCGTGTGGATGGGAAGGAGCAAAGCTCCTGACCGGGTTGGAAGGAAAGTCCACTGACCCCCCAGCCTCGCAATGACATGTCATTGGGCCAAAAGAGCTGGAAAGCTCGAGTGCCGCTGGTTAGAGAAAAAAAAAACAAAAAAAAAAAAGCAGCTGATAGGATAGTCTGGCACTCTCTCTTCCAAACCTCTACACCTCACGGTAGAAGGGGAAGTAAGTGTAAGTAAGTAAGTAAGTAACTGTCAAGTATCCCAAAATAATTACTACCAAAAATCACAACAGTATTTCTATTAAGTATCAGATATAACATGCAAACTTCAGTGATATGGTCATGTGTCAAGATCCAATTGGTTTTCAAATACTGTTCTTAAAGGACAGTCTCAGAGAAAATAAAATGGTGGACCAAAGATATGCTGGGCAGATAATATACAGAAATGGAAAGTAAAGACCTCTACAGAGACACTATTACTAGCACAAGGCAGGCACACAAAGAAACATTTAATAAAGCATTCAACAGAATATGGTGCCCCAAGAACCACTCAGGTTAGGAAGGAAGGGGTCAGACAGAAAGGCTATGAAGTATTAAAATAGTTATTGTCAAGTATTCTAAAAATAACGACCATCAAGTATTCCAAAACAGCGAATGTCAAGTATTCCAACAGAAAGTCTGTTAAGTATATAAATAAAATGATTAGCTTCTATTTCACCTCAGATAACAACTGACATGTATTAACTCAATAAAATTATTAACCGTTCTGCATGATTCTCAGGGAACTTCAACAATGGATATTCAAAGGAACAGCTTTCAACAATGGATGTCTAAAGGACATTTGGTTTTCATGGCACATGCTCTTTTCAGTGGGACAGCTAGGTCTTAGCCACTTTTACGGGTAGTACCCATTTTTTATTTATATTCTTATGTGCCCTACTTAGCTCTCACTTTCTTTCCTTTCCCTGATGAAGGCCTTGTAGTCATAACATTAGCTATTTTCATTGTCTTTTGTCCTAGTAAGATGAATAATATTATAAAAATTGTTTCATATCCACCCACCGATGTTTAAAGGAACAGTTTCAACACTGGAAGTTTAAAGGAACAGTTTCAACACTGGATGTTTAAAGGAACAGTTTTAACACTGGATGTTTAAAGGAACAGTTTCAACACTGGAAGTTTGAATACATACAAGCAGGGCTTTGGAGCGGAGCCCAAAGCTAGAGCAGCAGTTTTTTGCCTGGAGCTGGAGCGGAGCAAATAAAACTTTAACTGCTCTGCTGCTCCAGTTTAAAAAAAAAAAAAATTATATATAAAAAAAAAAAAAAATCCCGTACATTTTCAGGATTTATTTAAATTGGAAAAAATCTAAATTTTAAAATAAAATAAAAAAATTGTACCCCAGTATGATGATAGAAGAGCTTGGTCTTTACCCAAAATAAGAACACATTTGTATTATTTAAATGTTGGCAGCACTGAAATTATTTAAATTATAAATGTCATTTTGTCTAAAAAAATATTTCAGATTTATCTAAAAACAAATAAGTTCATATCTATCAAGTATCAGGTTTACATTATGTTATTTATTTTTTATAAATGTAATTAATCATTGTTAAGGCTTAAGTGGTAAGCTGAAACTGATAATACTAGTACTTCCAAAGCAGGTACATTATGAAATAACAAATTCAAAAGTAATACACATTAAACCGGACCCAAAAGTTCATTTTTATTTGGACATGCGCCCTAATTTAACCAACAAACCCTGTGTATTGGTTGAATGGGGGGCATGCTTCGCAATAATGAGGCGAACATGTATTTACAAAAAATTATGAAACAAATGTCATACTTTATTTTGTATACTACTTTAGAAAGGCCATAACAAAAACCAGTTCCAAAGGTTGTCATAGCCGGGAGCTGTAGCAGGCATAAGCTTCCAATGCAGATAAATGTTTCTATGGCTCGTGCCTCAAATAGCATCTGACAGGCAGGTCCAGCTCCTGACCTTCATGTGCGGCTCAATTTGAACCTGGCAGAACTGTTTTCACTGACAAGAGAAGGAGCGAAGGCAAGCCACAGGTGCCTTAAAACTAGCAGCTTCAGGCAGAAAAGGCTCATGATCCTTGGTTGGTATCCTATCTAGGAGAAAGTAAAACTCTGATTTCAAACCTCTGCTGCCTTGTGGGAATATTTGTTTACGAGAAAGGATTCGGGAATAAACACTGAGGATAAATTCAGAGTTGGAGTCTCTAATGTTGATTCAACATTATTCTGGCAACTCCTGTGACGTCACTGGTACCAAACTGTATCAGTCACTGCTGTTCATTTGGACCTACTGACTTGGAGGAGAGGGGGAACATGCTGCATGGGCAACAGCTTGATCTCCATATAAGGAAGTAGCAGTTACCGGTTATAAGTATCTTGCCCAACTGGTGTAGGGCCTGGTGCTAGGGGTTTACTTTCAACAATGGGAGAGGCTCTAGGACAGAGGTCAGCAACCAGTCGACCCCGATCTACTGGAACATACCAGTGGATGATTTGGTAGATCTTTGGGCAACTGCGGGAAAAAAGAGAAAGAATTTTTAACCTAGGGACATTTCAGACTAGACCTCTCCCATGGCATTTTAAATCGCGGTGTCCCCAGGATCACAGGTACTTTTTCTGCATACCCAATGAAAATTCTCGAGCTGATAACTAAAATATTTTGGTGAACTGCAAGAGATAGGAACGTGATATTTTCTTTGTAATGTTCAGCAGTAATAAGAAGGTACTGTCTTGTGCTGGCCTTCAACGTATGTATATACTGCTTAGACAGAATAAACTAAGCTGGCTTGGTTATGTTTGCAGCATGGAAGATGATTGCATCTCCAAAGATATTTTCTATGGACAACTGGCAGATGACTAAAGACCAGCCCAGCAATCGCAGCTGAGGTTCAAGGATGTGTACAAGAGAGACACCGGACATAAATCCAGCAACCTGGGAGGATGAAGCTGCCGACTGAACCAAGTAGCGGCGCTCCCTACAGTGCCACATCAGATAGGACGAAAAGAAGCTCTGACAAGCAGAAGAGAAAAGAACATGCCGAAAGGTACACCAGAAAAAAGAGTGCATCATTCCCATAGTCAGTTATGACTGAAGGAGACAATTAATAACAAATAAATTAGCTGTGGTAAAAGTACAAGCTATCGCATCAGCAATACATTCAAGTATGCCCACATGAGTGATAGTCGATTTACGGACATAGATCTATAAGATGTCTTTACATTTGAATTTGAAACGCCTAAATTTTGGGTTTTGGGGAAAAAAGCAAAGAAGAGATCGGCAACATGGAGGATTGAAAAGGACTTGATTGGCGAAATCAAATAATTTAGTTTAAACATTATTAACCAAGAGCCGGAACAGCCGTGGCCTCATACTCTATAAGGAATTAAAAGGGAATGATGATGATGATGAATTCTTCAGAAGATGATGACTTCGAAAAGGAATTGGAAAAACAGGACAGATATAGGCGAGATTCTGCGAATCGTAACGGCAATGACACATTACTCAAACGTCTGTTGTTTTTTTTTAACTCTTTAAGTCCCAATCGACTTTATAAAGGCTCAGGGGTTAGACGCGCTTGGCCCAATCGACTTTAAAAAGCCTTTAGTATATGTACCTCTGTTTGACACTGTTTCTAATTATAACTACCCACAAAGTCATTTCCGACTGCAAGTACATTCTTTTAAATACCGCACGTGTTTAAGAGTGAACGTGTTTCTGTTTTGAGATATTTATTTTAGATTTTTAAAGCGATTTTTTTAAGCACATATCCTCCATTTTACCTTGAATAACTAATCATTTTTCAATGAAAGCTTTTATACTTGTAGCACAAGAGTAAAGTACATCCAATTACCTTCAGTTTCATATACAACAACAAAGTTATTTATGCATATGAACATTTTAAAAAATTATTTCCAAACAACAACAATAAAAACGCACTGGGGTGGCCATTTTTGCTTGGGCCAAACCCACTTTTTTGCTTGGGACTGAAAGAGTTAAGATCATTTGCAGCTAACGACACCACATTCAGACTGCTCGTAGAGTCACTTCAAGCATGTCGACAACTCAAGCTAGTGTAGAGCAACAGTTTTCAGTTTTAATGGTAATTTTAAATTACGAGGGGCGTTCAGAAAGTAATGCACCACATTGTTTTTCTCGGGAGCTGTTTATTCAAAAAGCATGAAATTTATACACAATATACATGGATATGTCATGTAAACATCGGTATTATTCAACATAGTCCCCATCAACTTGTACGGCTTTATGCCAGCGCGAAACAAGTGCATGTATTCCTAGCCCGTACCAGATTTTGTCTTGATCATGTAGCCATTTCTTCGCTGCATGAATCACTCCTTCATCATCTTCAAACCTTATCCCACGGAGTGCATCTTTAAGTGGACCAAACAGATGAAAATCAGAGGGTGCCAAATCGGGACTATAAGGTGGATGGGGTAGTACAGTCCAACCCAATTTGGTGATTGCTTCCAGTGTTGCCAGACTTGTGTGAGGGCGCGGATTGTCGTGAAGGAGAAGCAGGTCTGCTGGATTCTTGTGCGGCCGAACTCTGCGAAAACGTTGATTGAGTTTTTTCAATGTCTTAATGTAAGCTTGCGAATTGATTGTCTCTCCTCTTGGCATAACGTCCACAAGAATCACACCTTCAATGTCCCAAAAGACTGTGAGCATGACCTTTCCAGCTGTGGAATTGTCTTGAATTTCTTTCTTCTTGGTGACTGCGAATGATGCCACTCCATTGACTGTCTTTTTGTCTCAGGTTCAAAATGATGTGCCCAGGTTTCGTCACCTGTAACGATCTTAGCCAAAAAGTTCTCTCCATCAGCAGTGAAACGCTCCAAAAATTCAGAAGAAATTGCTTTCCTTTGCAATCGGTGGTCATTTGTGAGACTTCGAGGAACCCATCTTGCGCAAATCTTAGAAAATCCGAGAGTTTTTATAACTGCATTTGCACTACCAATGCTGACTGACAGCTGTAAGGCCAATTGTTGAGTAGCGATTCGCCTATCAGTAAGAATAATGCCCTCAGCGCATTTCAACATTTCTGCGTTGGTGGCTGTGGCAGGACGTCCACAGCGCGGCCGATCAAGCAGCTCCGTATCTCCACTTCCTGATTCTCTGAACCCAGCAACTGACTGTACTCCTGTCGACTGCAAAACTTCCATACACATCACATAGACGCTTGTGAATATTCACAACAGTTTCCTTCTCTGCAACGAGAAATTCTATCACAATTCGCTGTTTATAACGCAAGTTGCTAGCACGCTCCACTTCAACGGTTTAGGGCAGCCGTATTATTTGGCCGGTTGCGGTGCAATTTGGTGCACACAATTGGCACATGCCATATTTGAAGTGTGCAAAATGTCATGCTTCTATCTTCATTATTAGCTGAGAAAAACGATGTGGTGCATTACTTTCTGAACGCCCCTCGTATCTGCGCCAGACTAGGAAAGATGATTTCATTGCAGCAATAATATTTTACAGAATGAATTATGAATATTACCATGATGGAAAGATTCTAGTTTATAGTTTATGTGACATTTAAATTGTTTGAAAATGCTTTAATAAATATAGCTTCGTATTAAAAGTTCGACTGTGCATTTTTAGACATGCAATAAAAAAAAATAAAAATAAATTAGTCTCAGCTGGATCGGTCACTATTGATGCCTGAGCCGAGCTGGAGTGGAGCAATAAAAAATTTGACATCCTAAATCCCTGCATGCAAGACACAATTTAACAGGGAATGAAATAATATACTGAAGCACATTAAAAACGCACCACTATTATATATACTGATGCCGAGAAGCTGGCAAAAAAAAGTGTGGGAATGGATTTTCCCCGTGTTTGCCATGAGGTAGAGAGCGAATGGCTGCTGGAATGGAAAGTGCATGATTCAACCCATGGGTGTGTGTACAGACTACATGAAAACGATGAAAGTTACACGTACAACACGATTCTCAACAGCTATGACCCTGAAAATGTGTACGCGTTGTGGCAGTATACTGGGTATAAAAAGGCCGTTGAGACAAAACACCCAGTACATCATCATCATCATGTGACGTATTCTTTCCAGAACGTTGTCTCCATTACAGCTGCTCTGAACGCATCACGATTCTGGGCAAGTCGACCTGCATCAGCCAAAGACAAGTTCAGACTCTCTGTGATGTCCTGGGTCCACCGTCGTCTAGGTCGACCCCTTCCCCCTTTTTCCAGGGACCATGCCTTCCATCACTGTTTTTTCCAGACTATTATGTCTTTTTATATGACCGAAAAATTTCAGCTTCCTTATTGCGATGGTATTTAGGAGCCAATGTTCCTGTACATTTAGTGAGTGCAGTACTTCTCTGTTGGTCTTTTTTTCTGTCCAGGGTATTCTCAACATCCTTCTGTAGCATTTCATTTCGAATGATGTAATCTTTTTTGCAACTGTTTTATTGAGTGTCCAAGTCTCGCAGCCGTATGTTGCTACTGGGAATATACATGCTCTGATCAGTTGTAACTTTGTTTCTTTGCTTGTGCCTTGCCATAGGTTGAAATGCCACGACTATCTGAAAACGACCGCCAACGAGCCATTGGTATGTTGGAGACCGGAATGAGCTCGCGGGCCATTGCCAGAAGGATGATATGCCACCACAGCACTATTGTACGTCTCAATGAACGTTACGGAACCACTGGCAGTGCCCGGGATAGACTTCGGAGTGGCCAACCACGAGTTACTACCCCTGCGCAAGATCGTCATATTGTGCTTAGTCACCTAAGGAATCGTACTCTCCCGGCAAGTCAAACAGCAAGAGCAATAGTGGGTAGACATGGGCAAGTCTCTCGAATGAAAGTCATACGACGACTCAGAGATACAGGCCTTACTGCAAGACGACCTTATGTTGGGCCAAACTTGACTCACAGACATCGTTAGCAGCGCCTGCAATGGGCAGAGCAACATATCAGATGGACTAGACTGCAGTGGAATGCTGTCCTATTCACAGACGAGAACAGATTCAACATATCCTTTGCAGATGGACGTATGCGGATTTAGCGACGGTGTGAAGAGTGCTTTGCAGATTGCTGTGTCAACCGATTTCGAGGTGGCAGTATTCACATTTGGGGAGGATTCAGTTTTCACCATCGCTTGCCTCTTCACGTCTTCCGTGGAAATGTTAATGCTGTGACATATCGAGATGAGGTTCTGGATGCACTGGTTGCTCCTGCGTTCACAATTTATCCAGACTTGCAGCTTCTCCAGCAGGATAACGCACGTGCATTTTTTTGTATTTTTGGTTTTCTCCCTTGCCTGCACAGAATGCAATGAATTTCGTAACAATCAAATGTACAAATTAATGACCAGCATGGATTCATAGGAAAATGAATAAAGATTCCAAATATGTAAACTTGTACACACTTATATTTACATTTCACACTCTGTTCCTGGATTATACAGGTGGTGCGTTTTTAATGTGCTTCAGTATATTTTGAAAATTTCAATAGCTCACAAACAACTGAAGTTACCAACCTCAGCTCATTTCTCTCTTGCAGCCAAGAGTTGACCACTTCAATACATTCTGAGGAGTTTTGATGCTGAAAAGGAAACATCTCCATTGTTAATACATGAAACTGCTGTCACAGCACACATATAGATATGACATGGTGTTGAAATAACACACGTGTAAAACTGGACATAATGAAAGTTTTAAACTGATGTCACAACCAAGGTGTTTATATGACATGGTGATGGTGTTAAACTAATGTCACAATAAATGTGTTTATATGACATGGTGATGGTGTTAAACTAATGTCACAACAAAGGTGTTTATATGACATGGCGATGGTGTTAAACTAATGTCACAATAAATGTGTTTATATGACATGGCGATGGTGTTAAACTAATGTCACAACAAAGGTGTTTATATGACATGACGATGGTGTTAAACTAATGTCACAACAAAGGTGTTTATATGACATGACGATGGTGTTAAACTAATGTCACAACAAAGGTGTTTATATGACATGGTGATGGTGTTAAATGTATGTCACAACAAAGGTGTTTATATGACATGGTGACGGTGTTAAACTAATGTCACAACAAAGGTGTTTATATGACATGGTGACGGTGTTAAACTAATGTCACAACAAAGGTGTTTATATGACATGGTGATGGTGTTAAACTACTGTAATAACTGGGAAAATCTACACTGTAATAACTGGGAAAATTTACACTGTAATAAGTGGGAAAATTTACACTGTAATAACTGGGAAAATTTACACTGTAATAAGTGGGAAAATTAAATGGGGATGACTATATATATACTGAAATAATACTGGAAAGAAATTGGATGGTGGTAAGTGGAAAAATAACATTGTGATTTGGTAAAGGTAGGCCCATGGCAGATACTGCAGTAAGGGAGTGAAGGGTTAACGATTTCACTATTCTTGGTTCCCTTCTTTGCTACCATTGCCTCCCCTAATTCAAAAGCAGAGAAAGGTGCTTGTCACTGTGCATTTTTGCCATATGTTTAGCATGCTTGGTCATATGTCCAAGCTTCCGAGTGAAGGCGTAATTGTGCGATGGAGTGTGGTCATGTGATCAGCTCAAATTTTGGCGCAAAGGGCAGTCTAGCGCACACTCAGACGAGTTTTTAATAAGGTCGTACCCATGAAGTTTGTGGAGGTATTGTCGTTATGAGACAATACAAAAGTGGCAAGAGTGACGTTCGCGAATGAACGGGGGGCGCTGACTGCAGTCAGGTGAAAGCACATGTCGTTGCTTGACAACCACCTTTTGACAGTTCAGCAATAGGGATTGCGAGATATTTGTTTACGCATATGGTTCATGTTGTTTCGGTTGATGCGAACCGAACGTAAGACTCTGACCTACTCTTCCAGCACTAGACTGCTGAATGAATGAGCATATTGAGTTTTTTCATTCTAACATGTATAATACTGCGATATATTGATTGTTTTCATGCTGGATATGGCCATTAAGGCAAATTGGATATACTATTATTTTTATGATGTAGATGCTCTGACTTGTAATGATTTGTTTCGGATCATGTATGTTTCGATATATACTGAAGAGATGTATTTACAGAGTGACCCTATGGGGTATGATGACTATGACACCCAGGTGAGGCAGCTAGGGTCATTTTTTCCCACCACAATTACCTCGGGTGATATATTAGGTAAACATTTTTGGGTTTTGATTAATATGTGAATGTGATAGATTCGTAGGGTACAGGGAATGAAGTTACAGGACGAGGGATGTTAATGCTGCTGTGCGGCATATGGTCTCCAAACTTTTGAGGAGAGCTAGGCCCAGCATCCTCCGGATGGAAGAAAACTCTGTTTTCTTTCTTGGGGGGGTGGATGTCACGGTGCATTTTCGCCGTACATTTAGCATGCTTGGTCATAGGCCAAGCGAATTGTACTGGGCCATATACGCAAGCTTCCGAGTGAAGGCGTAATTGTAAGATGGAGTGTGGTCATGTGATCAGCTCAAATTTTGGCGCAAAGGGCAGTCTAGCGTCACTCGAGTTTTTTTCTGCCGCCTAGATATGGTGCATTTTGCCGGCAGTGTTTTGCCGTGGTTTGGTCTCCTTAGTGGGACAGCGTTTGTCATTAATGTTAAGTCCTGGTATATGTGTTATGGAGAACTAGTTATTTCCCATATCTTGACAGTAGTGCAAGCTGTAAGTTATTTCTTGCATAGTAAGTATTTACGTGAATTCATTATTATCCAGTACTGTAGCCTGCCTCGTTTTCCACTATGGTGAGTGGAAGTCACATTCAGCCGTGAGGCTTTTTGATAGGGCCTATTTATTGTATGCTGTTTTTGCAGTGGTAGCATTATATATGATGTATTTCACTATGGCGACATTTGTTATTATCTTAATAAAGGGATGAGAGCTGTGTGAAGCCTTGATGATTTTGTGTCAGCCATTGTTCGTGTTAGGGTAAACAAGCCTGTGTCTGTCTTGAGATTAAATCCAGCACGAATAGTGGTAGGGTGTGATACAAGTACTGTCAGTTATGACACCTATCATACTTTGGCAGTGCTCATTTATAGCTGGATAGACTAAAATATAACAACAGAATGAATAAAGCGAGAACAGCCTTTGCTATTCTCAACAACATCTGGAAGTCTTCCCAGCACAGCACAAACGCCAAACTAAGACTGTATGAGAGCTGTGTACTTTCTGTGCTTCTCTATGGTGCGGAATGTTGGAGAGTAACAGAGAAGGAAATGTCGAAACCATCCTCCTTCCACACAATCTGCCTAAGGAAAATTCTCCGAATCAGCAACCAAGAACTACTTATTCGGAGTAACCAGGAGGACATGCACACCATCATAGCTGGCAGACGCTGGAGTTGGGTTGGCCACATCCTCAGAAGGGACCCTGATACCATCACAAGAACAGCTATGCTATGGACCCCTGAGGGAAAGCGAAAGAGAGGCCGACCAAAAACAACTTGGCGGAGAACTGTGGAAGCTGAGATGCAAAGAATGAACCAGAGTTGGGGCACTGTACGAAGGATGGCCGCCGACCGAGCAAGGTGGAATCAATTTGTTGCTGCCCTACAGGACGCCACCAGGCGTGATGGCCGCTGACTGCTTTGACGATTGGCAGTTATGGATTAAAGAAGAAGAAGACTAAAATATATAAAAAAGACAGAACACCTTGCTGAAAACCATAATAGAAGAAAGAGTTGAAGGCAAACGTGCAAGAGGAAAACTGTGCTATAAGTGGGAAGATGACATCAAGAGATGGGCAAGAAAGATTCTACCAGAGTGCATCTTCAAGAAAAGAGACAGAAGACAGAGATCCATTGCAGCCAACATTCAATGTGTTGATAGCAGCTGATAAGACTGGAGATTACAACTGGGAAATTAAAAGGACATATCTGTGAAAACTGCATGAAGATAAATGGGAAACTAGATAGTGATACCAGAGAATAATGAGGAAATCTTTAACAGGAAATTCTATACACAGCAATACAACAGGAGGTAACTTGAACATCAGCATGATTCCCCCCTTTCCTTTCAGAAAAGTGTTTCAGCCCTTTTACCCCAATTACACTGGTTTGTGGTGACACAACAAGAGAAATCCATACTAGAATTGCTTTGGCAGCTAGCGCCTTCAATAGATTATCTAACATTTGGAAATTACGATCATTGAATATACATACCAAGCTTCGTCTGTTTAATTCAAATGTTATCTCAGTGTTAACATACAGGCTGTGAGAGTTGGAAAATAACAAAATCATTGGAGAACAAGCTGAATACATTCGAGAACAAATGTCTTAGAAAACTCATGAACATCAGTTGGAAAGAATTCAAGACTAATCGACAAATAAGAGAAGACTCTAGGCAGAAATATGTCTCCGACTATATAAGGAAAAGACGATGGTCATATATCGGTCATGTCCTACGAATGCAAAACAACAGAATACCACTACAGGCGCTCACTTGGGTTCCTGAGGGTAAGCGGAAAAAAGGAAGACCAAAAGAAACACTCAGAAGAACAATAATAAGAGAAGGAAGAACGTTGGGCCTAAATAATGTGCAAGAGCTAAGAGGAGTGGCGTCACAACGAACAACCTGGAGAGCACTGGTTTCTGCCTTATGCGCCGTGTTTGGCGCTTAAAGAATTTATTATTATTATTATTACACTGGTTTAGAACCACCACCAAAGGGCAGACAAAGTTGTTTGGTATGTGCTTTCTGCATAATGGTCAATCATTATTATTATGCTTCCTGCATAATGGTCAACTGTGGTGGTTGCTCATGCTCCTTAAGATGTTAAATAAGGACAATCATTCAATCATTACTATAAAGCTTCCTGCATAATGGTCAATCATTATTATTATGCTTCCTGCATAATGGTCCATAATTATTATTATGATTCCTGCATAATGGTCAACTGTGGTGGCTGCTTATGCTCCTTTGGATGTGAAGAAGGGACAATGATTCAATCATTTATTATCTTCTTCTTCGTACACTCTCAGACGTCTACTTGAATGTTTTCAAAGAAAGCAGTAGTCAGTTTGAGGCTATTTGCATCTCTGTACAGCTTTTCCATGAATGGTACTGGTGACGGCCATATGCACTTTCTCTGTTCCATATATGTTGGGCATCTCTGAAGCAGAAGTTCAGCAGTCATTTTATCAGTGCCACAGTTACACTGTTCGGTAGTTCACATCTTTAGCTTGCTGAATAGATGGTATCCCAATCTGTCGTGGCCAGTGCGGAGTCCGAAGATTACCACTTGTTCTCTTCTGTTCAGCTGGTAGTATGTAATATTTTGTGTGTGACCTGGATGCTCTACATCCCATTTGTTTCTGTATCTGATTCTGATAAACCTCGTTGCCTCTTCGAAAGTTATGCTCTTATCAGGTTGAGTTAGCTTTAAACCTTCCTTTGTCAATCTATCAGCCTCTTCATTGAGGTTACAATGAGATGGGATCCATTGGATCACAACTCTTTTGAATCAGTATACCTCAACCAGCTACAGTGGATGACCAAGGAAAAAGTGAATCATGGAATGATAGACATAGTAAAGAAAAGACACCCGGTCACACTACATGCCCTAGATCACAGCCCAGGAACAGAAGATGGTCCAAGACAAAATGGATCACAGAGTGATAGACATGGTAAAGGTGGGGGGGGGGGGGGGGGGGGAGTCGGACTGGCTAAGAGGTATGGTGTCCGCCTCGAGTTCTAGAGGTACCAGGTTTGATTTCCAGTTGAGGGAATATAATTTATGGAAATTATTTTTCAGAACCAGTGGTCCTAATGATGTCATACTTCCCCCTGGTCTCATGGGTACTGAAATCGAATGCCTAGCCTTCTCGGATAAGGGCAAACAAAATAGGAGGTCCCGTGTGCAAGTTATGCACGTTAAAAATCCCTCAGCAGTTGGAAATCATAAAGAGTAGGCCTATCAGGTCGCTGCCCTGGCAAAATTTAAAAATTAGAAACCTACCCCCCACAAAAATATTTATAGAATGTGTGATTACTATATACACACATTGGGATTCTTGCTGGTGCTACGGAGTTCGTGCACTGTGCTGAGATCCTCCTTGTGTGATCTAAGGGAGGAGATCAGAGCACTGATGGAGTAGTCTGTGTGCAATGAAGATAATCCTTCAAACCAAACCAGACCAGACCAAACCAAACCATGGTTAAGAAAAGTAATTGTACACAAAGATCACACCACAAGCACTAGATCAAAGTCCAAGTACAGAGGGTGACTCAGAACAAGGTGCATCATGAAGTGATAGACTTCACAAAGAAATGTGATAGTTCACTGGGCCACACTACCTGCACTAGATTGAAAATCAACTGTCGACCATACCGTGTGAAATTGTGTGAGATATACAGTAAATTAACCTTTAGCACGCGGCATTCTCTTCCAGAAAACTTCCCCTGCAGCTGCATTCTTTTTCACAATGCCCCGTTTTTATAGTGGGCGACTTGTAATGACTATAGTTTTTGTGTTTCTTGGTCAATTGCTATAATTTTTGGAATTTATATAAATAAATGAATGGTGAATCTGATGATATAAAAATTGTTTGTGTACATGTTAGATGTGATAGGAAGAGAGGAAAGGAAAGATGAAAAAAACGATTAAAAAAATGTAAAAAATAAAAAAAAATTTTTTTTATATATTTTAAAATTAAAAAAAAAATAAAATAAAATAACCAGCAAACGAAGTGTCCATATCTAAATTATCTCTTGCATCTCAATGAAAGTCATTTGACCAATACAAATCAAATGACGATCTTTTCGTTACACCCATCATCAGTAGCAAAGCAACAAACGCCCATGTCAGCAGTGACATTCGGCCGTAACCCTAAATCTTTCCGATAAATCTAATCCTAACCCCTAAACTTTTACATACTAGCAATGACATTCCACTTTCGTTTCGATCTCTGTCATCAAACATATTCTGAGAACCGATATTAGCGCTTATAATGACAAAAATCTCATCCCCACCGCATGGCATCAGAATCTAATAAAATTAGAGCGAAAATGGCCACGTGTTCGATGCCAATTCATTTCGATTAAAAAATGCACAGAAAATAAACGCGGATGCACCCATTACTTAAAAAGATCGGAAGCGGAAGCTAACTCTCTCTCAGATAAGTTTAAAACTTAACATCCGGGGGTGAGATCACGTGTACACACATTCTAATGCTAAAAAACGTAGCACGCTGTGGTCGACATATGTCGACCGCAGCGTGCTTACCTTCGGTCGACATATGTCGACCGCAGCGTGCTAAAGGTTAAAAACAAATTGTTTAAGTCACAAACCTGCATTTCATCAATCAAATGCTGCAATGCTATCAACCACCTCACATGTGCCTTGTACACAGAAGAGTTTT
The DNA here is from genome assembly GCA_024509875.1 of Oreohelix idahoensis. Classification (NCBI taxonomy): domain Eukaryota; kingdom Metazoa; phylum Mollusca; class Gastropoda; order Stylommatophora; family Oreohelicidae; genus Oreohelix; species Oreohelix idahoensis. Next base: position 403,089 of record JAMPIV010020825.1, on the reverse strand, counting down.
GTTTCTCGATTTCAGCCTGGACAAACAAACAAGCAAAATAGCAGTAACTATGTTAACTATATTACACTGGATACTACATCATTTACCTCCCTGATGGACAGCTAGCCTCCTTCCAACCAGGATCATCAACATTATCACCTCTTTCACTCCCCAATGAGCATGGAGCTACCACTACATAGGACCCCCCTTGAAGAAGCCTATGCTAAAGCACAAACTCCTGCAGTGGCAGTTTCTATACAATATGTTTCTCATGATGATGTAACCAGACCCATGCACAACCCTCATGTCAGTCACCTTGTTGCACAACCCTCATGCCAGTTACCTTGTTGCACAACCCTCATGTCAGTCACCTTGTTACACAACCCTCATGTCAGTCACCTTGTTGCACAACCCTCATGTCAGTCACCTTGTTGCACAACCCTCATGCCAGTTACCTTGTTGCACAACCCTCATGTCAGTCACCTTGTTACACAACCCTCATGTCAGTCACCTTGTTGCACAACCCTCATGTCAGTCACCTTGTTGCACAACCCTCATATCAGTTACCTTTTAGGACATGCCTGATAGAGCAGTAGTCTTATTCTTTCTTCGTCTACTGGAGACCCATCAGAAATACACAGGATCATACCAGACAAGTGCAAGTGGAACAAGAGATGAAAAAAAAAATGACAACACTGGGACTGGCTGGGAGACACAATGATGTAAACCTGCTGACAGCATGCTGGGACACACAATGATGTAAACCTGCTGACAGCATGCTGGGACACACAATGATGTAAACCTGCTGACAGCATGCTGGGACACACAATGATGTAAACCTGCTGACAGCATGCTGGGACACACAATGATGTAAACCTGCTGACAGCATGCTGGGACACACAATGATGTAAACCTGCTGACAGCATGCTGGGACACACAATGATGTAAACCTGCTGACAGCATGCTGGGACACACAATGATGTAAACCTGCTGACAGCATGCTGGGACACACAATGATGTAAACCTGCTGACAGCATGCTGGGACACACAATGATGTAAACCTGCTGACAGCATGCTGGGACACACAATGATGTAAACCTGCTGACAGCATGCTGGAACGCACAATGATGTAAACCTGCTGACAGCATGCTGGGACACACAATGATGTAAACCTGCTGACAGCATGCTGGGACACACAATGATGCAAACCTGCTGACAGCATGCTGGGACACACAATGATGTAAACCTGCATGACAGCATGCTGGGACACACAATGATGTAAACCTACTGACAGCATTACAGGCAGTCCTTGTTCTAGAATCTCCAGGGTAAAAGAAACAGTAATCAAAAGAGACCTAAGAGATAGACTTTAAAAGTATAAAGACGTGAAAGGAACTTGAGTGGATGGCATGAGGAGAACATGGGTGTGTGACCTGACTGAAGGCTTGTGCTCCACAGGAAGCTACAGGGTGATGATTAGGACATTACACTCCAGAAGTGTGTGTATAATAAGAGAATAGGGTTGTTCATGACAGTTAAACAGACACTATCACTTCTTGTTTAAGGATATGTGTATGTATGCATGTGTGAAAAAATGTTTGCAAAATAGAGTAATAGCTAACAGGAAGTCCATTGTTAGCATCAAGTAGCACCAAAATAGAGTAGACATCTTTTGTACAGTGTAACACCTGAAGGAGCAGTCACCCCTTGAAAAGGATAACACCTAATAGGGCACTGACCCTGTGTAAAGGATAGGGCTCCCATTACATGCTCATTGAGGCATATTGGGAACATGGTGTTAGGCCCATATTTTCTTGATATATCGATATATATATATCTTGATATATGTGCCATCGGCACACTAGGGGCGATGTAGTCAGCATCACGCCAGCCGCCTTAACCTTCCCAGAGTTGCTCTCATACTCAATTCATGAGGCTGGGTCGACCCTGGAGCTGTTTGAGGTCTAAAAAATCCCACCTCAACTGGTGATTGAACCATGGACCATCGAGCTAGGAAGCCAGTGCATTTACCATTGTGCTACCTTGGCTCCCTGTGTAAAAGATAATACTTAAAAAAAAAAGTAGTCATTATTTGTACAGGATAACACCTAATAGGGAAATCATCCTTTTTATAAGATAACACCTTAAATGGTGGTCATCTTTTGTAAAGGATAACAACTAACTGAGAAGCCATCATGTGTATAGGATAAGATGACAGGGTGGTCATCCATTTGTATGAGATAACATATAATAGAGTAGTCATCCTTTTGTATATCTAATAGAATGGTCATCCTTTTGTATATGACAACATCTAACAGAGTGGTCATCATTTGGTATAAGATTACACCTAATAGAGTGGTGATTCATTGTATAAGATAACACCAAATATAGCAGCCATCCTTTCCATTCAAATTGCCAAACATACCTCAAGTTCTGGAATAATAGCCCCAGTCCTCCAGCCATACTTCAGGGAAGGGTCCTGAAATTGATGTGAGTTTATATGAAAAAACAAACGAAGATGAGAAATAAGAGCGTACAATCATAGAGAGTTTGATTCATAGTCAAGTTATTAAAAACATATACAAGATGAGAAATAAGAGCGTACAATCATAGAGAGTTTGATTCATAGCCAAGTCATTAAAAACATATACAAGATGAGAAATAAGAGCGTACAATCATAGAGAGTTTGATTCATAGTCAAGTTATTAAAAACATATACAAGATGAGAAATAAGAGTGCACAATCATAGAGAGTTTGATTCATAGCCGTCATTAAAAACATATACAAGATGAGAAATAAGAGCGTACAATCATAGAGAGTTTGATTCATAGTCAAGTTATTAAAAACATATACAAGATGAGAAATAAGAGCGTACAATCATAGAGAGTTTGATTCATAGTCAAGTTATTAAAAACATATACAAGATGAGAAATAAGAGCGTACAATCATAGAGAGTTTGATTCATAGTCAAGTTATTAAAAACATATACAAGATGAGAAATAAGAGCGTACAATCATACAGAGTTTGATTCATAGCCAAGTTATTAAAAACATATACAAGATGAGAAATAAGAGCGTACAATCATAGAGAGTTTGATTCATAGCCAAGTTATTAAAAACATATACAAGATGAGAAATAAGAGCGTACAATCATACAGAGTTTGATTCATAGCCAAGTTATTAAAAACATATACAAGATGAGAAATAAGAGCGTACAATCATAGAGAGTTTGATTCATAGCCAAGTTATTAAAAACATATACAAGATGAGAAATAAGAGCTTACAATCATACAGAGTTTGATTCATAGTCAAGTCATTAAAAACATATACAAGATGAGAAATAAGAGCTTACAATCATACAGAGTTTAATTCATAGCCAAGTCATTAAAAACATATACAAGATGAGAAATAAGAGCTTACAATCATACAGAGTGATTCATTCAGTCATTAAAAAAAAATGGAACTGATTTGTTTTTAGAATACACCTCCAGATACTCCATAATATGCAGCACACAGATTTACATTATAAATGTGAAGAGCGGGAAACTGTCAAATACAGTTTTCCAAGAGTCATCATCATTGTGGTGGGTTTTGATGTTATGAATTGTTGTTATGTATTATTATTGTATTAAATGAGATCAGCTATGAAGGTCTGAATTTAACAAATATTATTTTAAACTTTCCAGAGTACCTTTCCGCTACCATCCTTTTGATCTCATTCAAAATTAATCTATATTATTATATAAAATGACTTCGTGTAGTGTCTAGGGTTAGGAATGTGGAGTGTAATGTGCAATAACCAACAAATATACAAACAAATAGTTTATTATCCACAACCACCAACAGTATTACAACAATAACATACAAACGACACTTTAAAAGGCTATCTTATTTAAGACAGTGGTTGAAATTTGTGTAAATACAATTTTTTACAATTTATTATCCTGATTCTAATTTATTTTGAACCAGGACTGACAATCAAAAGTGAAATCAAAAGAATCCTTTACAACATTCCAATAACACAGTAGATCTTCTGTCCATACATACAATATTATTCTAATATAAGTGTGTAGTTGTATTCTTCTACTTTGAGGTAATACTGGTATTAAACCATAGGTTGTTGGTTATAATCACTCCCTTTAAGTTATGTCTGTTTTCGTTTGTCACTTGTGGAAATATTAATACTAGGCACAGTTTTCTTTACTATCACTTTCTAGTCTTTTAAGTTGAGCTGCCAGGTGCTGAACAAGAACTTATCTTGGCAGGAGAATACAGGTAGAACGTTTCCTCTGCTTGCTTGACAATCTTTTCCACCCTTTTGATAGGCAATGGCCACTAGCATGGGCTCGAAGTATACAGATAGAGTCCTGAATCGAGCAGTTCTCAAGCGTTTGGTACTACATTAACGTCAGTACCCAGGACCCTGAAATGTGAAGGTTATGCATCCTTCTTTATACCTAGTATACTATACTATTCCACATTTAAGTACAGGTACATTACAAACAAACGAAAAGGGTCATAGCTTTATACCAACCTATGCCACCATTATCTTTTGATGTGACAATGTACACCAGTATTCCTCTCCCCTAATAGTTACAACGCCACTGCAATTCCAGCTGTCATCTTTTCCATATAATAGGATAGGTGTTATGCTCCTTGATGACAATCATACATATTTTCTTGTAGTTTTACACCTCTCTGACAGTCTATCACATGGTGGATCAATCTCTAGGCTTTGCCTAATGGTTGCTACAGACCCACTCACTTACAGACATATATTATTATTTCACATTCAATTTTTATTTTAGATACATGTTAATAAAGTCAATCTTACCACATTTATTCAATGAAATACACAGTGAACGATGACTGGCACACTTTCGATCTGCCGTTCTGTCCAGGCTTTTGAGAAATATGGTTTTCACAGCACAAGCCTGATCTCATCGCTACTTGTCAAAATTTTGTTAGAAAATGGCGTCCCCAACTAATGCTTTTTCCCCAATATCAACTACTCTGGCCAATGATTATCTTTATTTCACTAGTAAACAAAGTCTTTTCAAAAATACAATTCAATTTTCTATTACGTTACTCGGGTGATATATGTTTAGTACGAGGTCGGCCAATAATATTTCGTCTCACTTCAAATTCCACCCAATCCTCTTCATCGTACCATCTTAGCCTAGCTTTCACGTAATTTTTCCCCCCAAAAAATATGCGATCCAATCTAAGCAGATATGACTTGACCTGACAGTATCTCTGATTCTTTATGTATTGTTTTATCAATATTTGATTATTTAATGGACTATTTAGATAACTAACAACATATTCTTGGTCAGCAAGTCTTCAGGTACACGAATATACGATTTTTATGGGGCTATGTGGCTTGGTTCAAAATTCTATCTTTTTTTTTCTATGTTAGTTGTTTATTTTTAAACTACCTACGAGAGCTTATGTCATTCGCAATAAGAGCTAAACGTGTTTCCATGACCGTAGTGTCCACATTTCTAACTTTTTCATCGTATTGGGGAAACCCGCCTATGGCAAAGCGTGCAAGTCGGTTGTAGAGTTAGAACCAATTTGAGACGTGATTTGCGTGCGTTATCTAGCCTTGCCCCTCCTTTCCCCAAATGCAGTTAGGCAAATATTTCTTAGAACTAGGAAAAGTGGGGCGTTTATGTCAAGGACGAATTTGAAAAATTGGGTACCGTTTTGTTCGGCTTATGCGTTAGCAAATAATAAGCTGAAGGCGTAGGCGACAACTTACGATTCTCGCCGAAAATTTTTAGTACTATCTTATCTTTGACTTTATGCACTATACTGTTATATTCTAATTTAGATATTGTATTTAGAAGCTCACCACAATCATTCCCTTCAGCTCCCTAAGGAAATAAATTAAGAGGCTGCTGTAAAACTGGTAAGGAATATAAGTATATAAACCAATAAAGCGGTATTGAATCAGTTCTACAAATTAATGAATCACATGAAACACGGGATGTTTCGAGTTTTACCCTTCGTTAGCCACAGTTACAAACAGTTGACAAGGACAAGAATTACATATAGGTACTACAAAAACATACGATGATGAGAAACATACACCAAATGAGCGACACAAGCAGATGGAAAAAGTAAACATCCACAGTGACGAGCAAAAAAAGAACAATAATAATACAAGAAAATCATAAAACCTGAAAGAAATAACGAAACAAAAAAGTAAATAATCAACAAAACGAAAAAAAGAGAATGAACAAAACTTTGGAACAAGTAAAAGGTCACTTAGCTAGATCCGTAGATGCTTGGAATAGAACACCGAGGTACCTTGTCCAAGAAATCATCTAACTCCCTAAGGAGCACCAGGGCTTTAACAATTCATGCAATGCCATCCTATCCAGTGCCATCTGTTCAAGATTTTTCCATGTCTTAATTATCCAAGTCTGTCTCTAGTTTCAGAGTGATGATGTTAAATGGCAATTTCCTACGACTGTGCTCTCACACTGGTGTGATGTGTTAAAAAAAAGAAAAAGGTAATGGTAGTTGTGTAACAGATACTTCTGCATGGGAATGAAGTGTTACAGACTCCATTACACTAGGTCTCAGCTTTATGAAGTGAGGTTACCAGTTCCCTTCCTCGCTGCCTTTCCTTCCCTAAAAGTCTGGTGCCCATTTACAGCTGGGTAGACTGAAGCATGATGCTGCCAGGTTTTGAACTACTCTAACCAGTCTGCCAACTGATACTCCATGTGATCTACTTTCCCTCCGAAGTTGTTTACAATTTTGTGATCTTTAAACTAAAACTGAGGTTTTCTTTTTAGGTAAAGAACACACACAGCAAGCCATATGTCCCAGAAGAAGCTAAGTGTAGCTTAAGAATATCTGTCTGGCAACCCTAAAAAACATCACAAAATAACTATGAGACAACTATATTAAAAAAAAAATGAGACAACCACACAAAAAAATATCTGTGAGACAACCATAAAAAATTTTTGAGACCACACAAAATAAACAAAGAATATCTGTTGACACAACCATTACAATGCCAAAGAATATCTGTGAGACAGAAAAAAATACAAAGAATATCTGTAAAACAACCACAAAAACACCAAAGAATATATGTGAGACAACCGTACAAAAATACCAAAGAATATCTGTGAGACAACTACAAAAATATGAACGAATATCTGAGACAATGCAAAAAAAAAAAAAACAATAGCATATCTGTGAGACAACCACAAAAATACAAAGAATATCAGTGAGACAACCACAAAAACATCAAAGAAAGATGTGAGACAACCATAAAAACACCAAAGAATATCTGTAAGACAACCACAAAAACATCAAAGCATGTATGAGACAACCACTAAAACACCAAAGAATATATGTGACAACCACAAAAACACCAAAGAATATCTGTGAGACAACCACAAAAACACTAAAGAATATATGTGAGACAACCACAAAAACACCAAAGAATATCTGTGAGACAACCACAAAAACACCAAAGAATATATGTGAGACCTTACAAAAATGCCAAAGAATATCTGTGAGACAACCTTAAAAAAATGCCAAAGAATATCTGTGAGACTACCACAAAAATATCTGAGACAACTACAAAAATATGAAAGAATATCCATGAGACAATGCAAAAAAAACTTATAGAATATCTGTGAGACAACCACAAAAATACAAAGAATATCTGTGAGACTACCACAAAAATGCCAAAGAATATCTGTGAGACTACCACAAAAATATCTGTGACAACCACAAAAATACAAAGAATATCTGTGAGACTACCACAAAAATACCAAAGAATATCTGTGAGACAACCCCAAAAATACTAAAGAATATCTGTGGTACAATCACACAAAACATCATCAAAGAATATCTGTCAGGCAACCCCAAAAAGTACCAAAGAATATATGTCAGTCAACAACACTAAAATACCAAAGAATATATGTGAGACTACCACATAAACACCAAAGAATATCTGTCTGACAACCAACAAAATACGAAAGAATATCTGAGACAACCACAAATATATCTGTCAGAAAACCAAAAAAATACCAAAGAATATCTGTGAGACAACCACAAAAATACCAAAGAATATATGTGAGACCTTACAAAAATGCAAAAGAATATCTGTGAGACAGCCACAAAAATATGAAGAATATCTGTGAGACAACCACACTAAAAACATCAAAGAATATCTGTTAGATAACCAAATAAAAAACAGCAGAGTATCTGTCAGGCAACTCCAAAAATACCACATTCCGAATGTCTGTCAGACAACCCCAAAAATACCAATAGAATATCTTGGAGACAACCACAGAAAAACCACCAAAGACCATCTGTCAGACAACCCCAAAAATATCAACAGAATATCTTGGAGACAACCACAGAAAAACCACCAAAGACCATCTGTCAGACAACTACACAAAAATACCAAAAAGTATCTGTCAGACAACCATAAAAATACCAAAGAATACCTGTCAGACAACCCCAAAAACACCAAAGAATCTGTGAGAAAACTCCAAAAACACCAAAGAAAATCTGAGAGAAAACTCCAAAAACACCATGCCACATAAACAGGATTATCAATAATAAGTACAGCTAGCTCAAGAAGGGTGGGGGTACACACTTGTCTGGAATGTAGCAAGTGGTAGGGAGGTCACATGAATGGAAGCATGAGATCACTGGCCTATAGACTCAAGTTTAACTGATGGGAAAAATGGGTCAACAATAAGAATATGAGACCAAAAATACATGGAGAAGACAACTGAAGATAGAAATGAAATAGATGAAGAAGACATAGAAACGGCCTTTAGTTTACAGCACGGGACAGGATGACTTGGCATGAGTTTGTTGAAGGATATGCTCCTGGGGGAGCTGAAGGGCAATGATGGTAAATGAATAAGAAAACGTATGGACAAGACACAGAACTGAAGAACAAACGAACGAACAAACTTTATTTTCAAAGGGTTAAGAATTGGGCGCACAAGCCCATCTAATATTCTGCCCTTCCACTCTCACTAATCTTGCATACTATATCCTTTCATTCCCATGTGTTACTTTAAGCATTAATTTAAAGAAAATGATCAAGAAAGACAGTGGGTAAATGAAAAGGACTATCTGTGTACAACAAACACTTAGCTGAATAGCCCATGTGGAGCCCAATGACTGATTTTGGGAAGTAAAGAAAAGAACCCCACTGTATCTTATCATACATGGGGTAAAAGGCAACAAAGAAGAATTTTGAACAGGGCTAGACAATTTATTAAGTGAAACAAATTTCTACAGAAACCACCATGGCTTGAGCACATGAAGTGACCTGGTACAGTAGTTTGTTCACTGCTTCTTAAAGAACAAATTTAAAAAAAAAAGAAAAGAAGAATATGATAATGAAAAAAGAAGAGAACTCATGCTTGACAGATCATTCACTACTGAGAATATGACAGAGAAATCAAAACAAGATATCAAAAGGCCAGTGCAGTGACTTACGAACTATCACCACACTCAGACATCAGAATATTAGTATGGAAACTAAATGACAGCTGTAATATATATATATATATTATATTCTTACCAACTCTTTGCTGTCATTGTGAAATATAGTCTCTGTCAAGGGCACAGAATAAGAAAATCCTCTTGTGCAAGATGAAATGCTTCATCACCTTTCTCATTAATTTTACCAGGAGAGACAGAATGAGAAATGATATATGAAAATTGTAAAAGCTACACCTTGTGTCAAATATACAGAGAGAAAGAAAATAAAGTGGATTGGGATTCTCATGAGAATGGAGCCTGATCAGTTACCACTACAGACTTACAACAGTAGGAGATCTGGTTTAGGACACAGGGAAGATCAAGAAGCACATGGATAGCCTACATCACAGAAATCCTACAACAATGTGAGCTCACATCAGCCAATGTCATACACTTGGCTCAAGAAAGAACACTTCAGCTCCCAATGATGCTTCATGACTTAGAGAGAACCAAAGAAGTAACAGGACAGTGAAATTCAGGGTCCATCTGTGGCAAGACAAGAAAAGACATAGAGACCATGAGCACACTCAGTCTGTCAGTTAATCAACAGGTTTCTTCATATATCTAGGTCAGCATTTCATTCCCCTCTCTACCCTAGCTCAATCTTAACCCACATGAATCATCAAACTTTCCACTTTAGCATGTAATATCTTTTCTGTGTTTTTCTCTGTCTTCCTCACTTTTTTCTCTTGCCATTTAACATCTTTGCCATTAACTCTTTTTAACCCATGAGCAATTGGAGTGCTATGATAAGGAACAACTATCTTCCAAGTGCCACCTGGTACAACAGTTTGGTTATATTTCCTCATTCCAGCATTGTACACAAAACACACTTAACTGTTGCGAACAATTTAAAGTATTTTTTCAGCAAATTCTTCAGCCCATGAGAGGAAAAAAATGGTATCCATTTTGGTGCTTCAGTAAAAAATAAAAACTGCCTGCAACAGAAAGAGTTAAGTGAAACAAAACCATTGACTTACTGCAAGGTCACTGTATACATGGTCACCAAAGTACAAGACTTTAGGCCCGTACCAGCCAGTCATTTTCTGAAGCTCCTGATGGTTACCCTGAAATTATAAAGTACATGCCATTTTCAAATACAAATTTGTATGCATCTTCTTCAAGGACCATGACTACAGCACAGGTTATCATGTTTCTCCTCATCTTCCTTTCCTTAGTTCATTCATTACTCCTCAGTTCCCCAAGGAGCATAGGCTTTCAACAAATGTGTGCCAGGTCATCCTGTGCCATCCCCTCAAGATCTCTCCATGTCTTTTTTATCTCTTTCATTTCTGTCTCCATTTCTATTCTCCACATGTTTTTTAGTCTCCCTCTACCTCTCTTACCCTGGAGATTCCACAACAAGAACTGCCTTGTTAATGCTATCAACAGGTTTCCTCAATGTGTGTCCTATCCATCTCCAGCGTCTTCTCCTCATCTCTTATTTCACTGGCACTTGTCTAGTTCTTATCATCAGGTCCACAATGGTGATCCTGTCGCTAATGCTGTTTAATGAAGTTGAACACAGCCTCTTGCTGTATCATCTTCTATCTCATGTTCTATGAATCTTTCAAAATGTATTCCAGCTTTAATCTTCTTATAATATGCCTAAAGAAAGTGGACTGTTTCCTTATGAAATGATGCGTAACAATTTTATTTACAAAGTTCAGTTATTAGAGACATTACTATATTATGTGGAGAGTAATACTGATGAATTGTGTTTCTTCTTCTTCCTCATTCGTCCTGAAAAAGACGTTGGTTGCTCTGTGTCCGTTTACAGTGAAGCTGCGATATTTGCACCTTTTGGCCGACACATCTGACTTCAGCATGGCATTTTTTGGGACCGGGTCTGCCTTCCCACTTTGATCCCTACTCTCTCAGCCAGACTGCAGTGATGCAGCCTGTTTCCAGGACCACCACGTGGAGGTGGAGTAGGGTCTTGGTCAGCTCTAGTTCGCTGACCCTGATGCAAAGCAGTCAAGGACTGCATTCATCTCTCTTGCTGCGTCTTCGGTCACAATTGTGTTTCTGAATGTTCAAACATTTTTAGGATGATGACTAAAACAAAAATCAAAATATTACTTTGAAAATACAAAAAAAAAACTACCAAACTATATTTTTCTGTTTTGCACCTTTATTTCAGTATATTTTCCAACAGTACTGATTACATATACTAACTGCTGCAGAAACTGTGCTTCAAGCTAGAAGTAAATGGATGTACTTTTATCAAACAGATTGTTACATTCTGTGAAATTAAACAAACATCTTTTGAGGAATGAATGGTATTAACGGAACAAGATACCCATCTTTACTGGATTACAACATATCAGTAATTTAATAAAACAGCACCTTCAGCCAAGTAAATTAACACGTTTTGTTTAACACAACAAAGGATGACCTTCAGTAGAACGGAACACCCCATTTCTTGGTGGGGGAAAAAAAAACTTATTTCTGTGGCATAAAACATAGTTTCTTGAAACAACACCATCAGAGAGATAAAAGTAATTTGAGTATTTTGTATAGGCCAGGGGTAGCCAACTAGGTGACCTTTGGAAGCCGCAATGCTGGAGGAAACTTTGGAAACAACCTTCCATATATTTTTGCAGAGTAAATGCGTTGCTGAAGACATATACTGTCAACAGCGTACAGGTAACATTTCCTGAATGTCACAGGTACCTCACTGTTACGTGCAGTCTTTGATATCTTACAATATTATACATTGGTATACTTGTTATGTTCGCAAATATTTTGTAAACAAAATAGATATTTTTTAGTGCTTAAGGGAAAGTCATTATTGAGTTACTTCCCTTGAAAGTTGTGCCGTCTCTTTCGATCGAACTCCGCGGATGAATCCAGTTTTACTGCGATTTATTCTTTGTTTGGGTAGTAATAGATTGTTCTTGCTTCAGAATATCTATGGCCTGAATTTATGTGTATTGTTTGTCTGTGTAGGACGAATCTGTCTTATATCTGTATATCTTTACATATCTAAGTCGAACTATATGTTCTGTTGTCTCTAGAGAGGTCAAAGGCTGTTCGGCGGATGTGTCGCGAGAGAGGTGTGTTTTGGCTTCGCCCTGATGATGGGCTGTGTTTTTCTATGTCGGCTTGACGCCGGGGAAAAAGTGATCTCAGTGGTTTTTGGGGAAAGTGATAGTCGTCTAGACCTATCGTGTATGCTTTACCCCAGTGTTCATTCTTATTGCCAAGGAACGGCAAAATCATATTTCTGAAAACCAAGGTAATAAAGATACTCTTTTGAACTCTCGTACGAAGCCACCGTTTTTCGGTAGGGATGATTTGTATGTCTGAGAGGATACATCTAACTAGATGAAAAAAAACGATTCTGATTCCTAGCAGCACTATATCCTGTAGAATGCAGTCAATTGTTCATGATCAAATCTACAGAGCAATGAAATGTTTAATGAATGACTAACTTTAGGACAGATTCATTATCTGTATCCAAACGTGAGTGACAGCTCACGAGTGAAGCCATCTTGGAACCAAACATGTAGTGACTTTCAAGAAGAGAAAAGGGATGCCCGTATTATCGCTTGATTAGTCCAGAGATCACTGCTACACATGAGAACCCATTGCTAGCGGTTCAATATAATTATATGGAAAAATCTGTGCTGGACATTATGTTAAGGAATCTTCGCTAGACGAGATTAGGTCTAGAAGCCATCTTGGATATTGTTTATAATCTGACGTGCTTTGTCAGTAAACTCAGTTGATATATATATATGGGCAATACTGAGTGCTTGGCTACTGACAGTCCATTATACTATTATTCTACATGAGTGCCCATGTAACATAACATTGCAAGACCATTTATCCACTGTACCATGATGTATTATGCCAACCTGTGATTTGTCACTATCTGTGCTGTCGAGTGTGTACGTCCAATTAAACTTTAGTAAAGGTACACAGTCGTTGATGTCGATGACTTCCAGCCATACATGAGTGTGAGAAAAGAACATTTGTCAACACCACGAACTCTTCCTATCATTCGCACATTATACACTCCATCTATGTCTACACACCACTGCGTAGGTCAAGTTGACATTCCATACTCGAACCACGAGCAACACAACAACACAGTATTTAACTCTGGTGATGTTCGAGCGAGCTTCAGATTTCTCAGCATGTCTCTTGCTCAGGGCAAGGGTCTTGTATTAAGAGTTTATCAACTGATGATGATGATGTCTGCTTCCATCCACTTATATTTATCATTTGGTGGACATCATTAATAAGAAAAAAGATTCTTATCAACTGGTGGACCAGCTTTCTGGGTTTGACCTCGCAGAAGTTCAGAAGTCAACAGATTACCGATACCAGACCGTTTCCTGTGGCTGATACGACACACTTGCAGTATTAGTTTGCTCTTTGTCAAGACTTCGTCACGTGACCTGTCAAGTGAATGCAGTATGTAGGTCAGCGTTGTTGACATTTTTACATTAGACATTACAGAGTTTCACAGAACAGTTGGATCAATTCTTGTCAATGTTAACAGGAAGACAGTATTATTGAACTAAGAAGTCCTATTTTCATCGATGGATCTTCTTGTTTTCTATATATGAACTTTAATATTTAAGGCCAGAATATATATTTCAATAAAGTGGCAGTTTATTTATTTTACAAGAATAACTTTGCCATTACTGTAAAACTGAGCCTATTTTGCAACACATTACACACATGATATATGTATTTATGATGTGTTACATGTTATTTGTTTGTATAGTATGTTAGTTTATATGTCAGCGGGTTGTGTTTAAGGTTGGGCAGCGTCCTCACAACAGAATATCCCACGTCATAGAGGGTCCGTTGTGGGCGTTTTCTATAGGTGCAATTTTCTTGATTGAAAATTTGCTTGCGACAACTGTTGCTTTTGTGTTAGCTGTGAAGTCTGTAATTATTGTTATTTTTGTAATATTTCTTTGTTCTTTAGTTTTGTTTTGAATTGTTTGTAATTTGTTGGTCTACCCTTTTCTATCTTTCAGTTCTATTCACAATTTATATTCATATACTGTGACGTCATTTGTGTTGTTATTCTTTGCAGATTCAGTGATTATTTTCATTGATTTCCCTATTTGATTTATTTTGATTTCTGCAAACGTTTTCGTATTGTCAGTCCTATTTGTACTTTATGTATTCTGTTGGTTGACATATGTTTTATATAGGTATATTTCATAAGACACAATTGCCTGTGCACTGCACTTGGGTTATGGTATAAACCAGTACTTGATTATTATTACTGTTATACAAGACCTTATTAAGGCTTGTGACCCACAGATATTGGGATAGTATACTGATTAATCAAGTCATTAAGAACTTGTGGTATTATTATTGTTTCAGGTGATTAGTATTATTGTTAGACACCATGTCTACATTAGAATACTTCATTATACAAGGGAAAGCCCTTGATAAGACTGGTCAACAATTAGGAGAATGGACAGTTGCTCAATATGACAAAGCATTAGCTGCAGAAGAGAGAAAAGCTCTGGCTGAAGAGAAAAGATTAGAAAGAGAAGCTGAGGCTGCTGCTGAACAAAAGAAATTGCAGATGCAGGTGGAGCAAAGGAGATTTGAAGCTGAACAAAAGAAATTAGAAAGAGAAGCTGCTGCTGAACAAAAAAGATTAGACAGTGAAGCTGAACAAAAGAAATTAGAAAGAGAAGCTGCTGCTGAACAAAAAAGATTAGACAGGGAAGCTGAACAAAAAAGATTAGACAGAGAGGCTGAAGAAAAAAAAGCAATAAGAGAACATGAATTTGAGTTAGAGAAATTGAGATTGACAATTATGATTAATGTTAATCAGGCATCTAGTGGTAATGGTAAACCTTCTACTTACAAGGTTAAGGTTCCACCGTTCAATCAGTCCAGTAACGATATTACATTCTGGCTGGATAGATTTGAACGTTTTTGTCGTACACATAATGTGGATAAATCACAATACGCTAATCAATTAGCAGAAAACTTGAAAGGTGAATCTTTGACTAGATTATGCCTTGTAGGAGAAGCAGATAAGGATAATTATGATGTCATTAGGGCGGCTTTGATAAAAAAATACCAGCTAAGTGAGGAAGGCTATCACCTTTTGTTTAAGACGATGGTGCCTGAGACAGGGGTAGAATTCTCAGAATTCACTGCAAAGGCACGTCTCACAGTTGATCGTTGGATTGAGCTTTCCAAAACAGAAAAAACGTATGAAGGACTTATGGATTTGTTGCTCAGAGATAAGATTATGTCATGTGTGAACAAACCATTCCTGGAATTTATACATGAGCGTAAACCCAAATCTCTAAAGGAAATGGAAGAATATTGTTCCCAATATGTCACTGCACACCCCGACGTGACTTTTGGCAACACTAAGATTAAGGAGGGTATGCCAGTTGCTTCAGCAACACCATACAATCCCAATTATTCACACAGATTTCAGGGACCTCAAAACAGATTTGATAAAAAAGGTAACCATAATAGTTATCAAAACCAAGGTAAGCAATCATTTCAGGGTTCTTCTTCAAAGAACTGGAGACGAGCTGATAGCTCTCGACACAGGGGTGGTCATAATTATAGGAATTTCCGTAGAGGAAGTAATTATAGAAACTATCAGGGTTATCCGTCTTGGAGTCAACAAGATCATAATTACAGAGATACTCATTATAATGAATATGATAATGGTAACCAAGGGAACTATGACTCAAACCCAAATAGGGGTTACAATAGAGGTAACAATAACTACAGAGGTGATAATAACCGAGGTAGATCTCAAAACAAAAGACATAAACCACATTTTCAGGCAAACTCTGCACAACAAGAGTCCCATGAAGCCTATAAACAGAGTAAAGATAATAATGATGCTAGTAATATGGCATGTGCCGCTTTTGATTTTGGGAGAGCATCTCAGTGCCCCCAATGCAAAACGTTATTTGAGCCAACCACAGTGTCTACTTTAAGCTGTGGCCATCCTCTTCCTGCTCTTCCGGCATCAGTCGCGCATGATGGAAGAGGTTCTCTTGTCTTACATAAGGGTTTAGTGAATAACAATCCAGTCTCTGTGCTATTTGATTCTGGATGCACCACAATTGGTGTTAGGCAGTCACTCGTAGATCCTTCCCGTGCCACTGGACAAGTAGTCAAATGTGTAACATTTGGCGGCACATTAGAGAAATACTCTACTGCTATCATTAGGATTGCTACTCCTTTCTTTACAGGAGATGTACACGCATGTCTTCTCCCGAATCCGATCGCTGACCTCATCATCGGTCGCATTCATGGAGTCAAAGAATGCACTCCGCAACAAATTTCCACGTGGGAAAGGCAAAACATGCAGATTGCTAACGCTGTAGTCACTAGAGCTCAGGCTCTTAATATGCCTCAAACTTCATCTACTGAAGATAATGAAGTGCATAACCAAGATGATCCCTTGGTAATTTCTCGTGACTTGTTTATAAAACAGCAAGAAGATGATCCCACTCTGAAGAAATTCTTCATTCTTGCAACTAAAGGTGATCCGAATAAAGACACAAGTCGTAAATCGTGGATTACAAAGAAGAATGGCGTACTTGTACGTATGGTTCAAGACTCCATTACGTCAAGTCATTCTCAAATCCTGGTTCCCAAGAATTTGAGAGTTAAAATTTTGCAGCACGCTCACGACTCTCAGTGTGCTGGACACATGGGTTTTTCCCGTACTAAGTCAAGAGTCCTTGCGGCTTTCTTTTGGCCATTGGTAAACAAGGACATACGGATTTATTGTCGATCTTGTAAAGTATGTCAGGAAGTTAAATCCAAAGGTCCACGGCATGCTGCACCCATTCAGGCGGCGGACATTCCTATTCGGCCGTTTCAAAAAATGGCCATAGACGTTATTGGTTCATTTAAGATCAAGTCTGCCAGAGGACATCAGTTTATCTTGACATGTGTTGATATGTGCACACGTTGGCCAGAGGCTATTCCTCTGAAGAGCATTACTACTGCTGATATTGCAGATGCTCTTTGGCTTATATTTTCTCGTTTGGGTTTCCCCGGAGAGATATTGTCAGACCATGGCACCCAACTAATATCAGATACCATGTCTCAAGTAATGTCTACTCTGCAGATAGATAGATCTTTAAGTAGTATCTACCATCCAATGTCTAATGGTATGGTCGAACGCCTTAATAGAACACTTAAAAAATTACTAGGGAAGATAACTGAGGATCATCCTCAAGACTGGGACAGAGTTTTACCTGCGGCCCTCTTCGCTTACAGAGAGGTACCCAATGAACATACAGGATTTTCTCCCTTTGAACTCGTCTTTGGCGCGCGTCCGCGCGGCTCTATGTCGTTGCTTCACGATCTCATAACATCTGACAATATTGACGATGACACAAAGTCATCCTACGAATATGTCATCGCGTTGAGACAAAAGATTATCGAAGCATGCAAATTAGCAACTTCTTCTTCTGAATTTGCGAAACAGAAGGCAAGGCAATTTGCCAATAAGAAGAGATGCTTACGACAACTTTGTCCTGGTGACAAAGCATTTGTATTACTACCTTGTAGGGAAAACAGACTACTTATTTCTTGGAAAGGTCCGTACGATATAATATCGAAAATTTCCGATGTCGACTATATTGTCGATATTGATGGGAAGCATAAAACCTTCCACATCAATATGCTTACTGAATTCCATGAACGTCCGGATTATTTGCAACCCATTTTCCAAGCAACGGACAATTCTCCAGTACAACATGGTCATTACTCATCACTGTCCGTGATACAGGATGAGGAAACAAGTTTTTCAGATGTAAATCTTCCTCTTCCAATGATCCCACTTCATTCTAGTGAATCATGGAAGAACGTTACTGTCTCTCCTGATTTGTCTCTAGGAGAACAGCGACAAGTTTCAGCTATGTTGCAAACATTTCAGGATGTACTCACTGACATCCCTGGACAAACGAATGTCATTGAACATGACATTGTTCTAACTAACCATACTCCTATTAGGGTTAGACCTTATCCTATACCTATACATTTTCAAGCACAGGTCGAGAAAGAGTTGGATGAGATGATAGATTTGAAAATAATCAAACCATCCACCTCTGCATATTCTTCGCCGATGGTTATTGTGCGTAAAAAAGACAATAACATACGTCTTTGCGTTGACTATCGAAAATTGAATCAGGTAACGAAGTTCGATGCTGAACCTATGCCTTTACTGGAAGAACTACTTACTCGACTCTCCAAATCTCATTTTTTCACTAAACTTGATTTGTCTAAAGGATATTGGCAAGTTCCTTTATCTGAACGCGCCAAACCTCTCACGGCTTTTTTCAACACCTAGAGGTTTGTTCCAATGGAATTTTATGCCTTTCGGTCTTATGAACGCACCAGCTACATTCGTACGCATGATGCGCCGAATCCTATCTTATCGGTCAGATGTCATTGCATATCTAGACGACATCTGTCTTTTCAGCGATACTTGGGAAGATCACTATTCAGGGTTAGATGAATTGCTGTCTACTTTGCGCGAGCACAACCTGACAGCGAAACCCTCTAAAGCCTATATTGGTTTTAGCGAAATTTCTTTCCTAGGCCACCGAGTTGGTCATGGTTTCCTAAAGACAGAGGACCATAATACTAGTAAGATACTTAACATCTCAATCCCTAAGACTAAAAAACAGGTGAGAAGTCTGTTAGGTCTTATTCAATTTTATGGCAGATTCATTCAGAATCTATCCTCTATCATGGCACCTCTTTCAACACTTCTAAAGAAAGGTTCGCCTAATGTGGTCCACTGGTCTCAGGAATGCCAATGCTCTCTGGATAAGATTAAAACATTGTTTTCAACACCACCTATTTTAGTGCTACCCACTAAAGATAAAACATTCGTTCTTCGTAGTGACGCTTCATCCACTGGGATTGGAGCGGCACTAATGCAAGAGTACTCTGGAACTCTGCATCCTGTAATGTATATTTCCAGAAAACTTAATGCGGCAGAAAGGAATTATTCGGTTTTAGACCGTGAGCTATTAGCTATGGTTTGGTCGATCCTCAAACTACAGAGATTCCTTCTGGGCGCACATTTCATAGTAGAAACCGACCAAAAAGCTCTTACTGCTATACAGAGTAAGAATTTGAAGAGCTCGAGGTCTACTCGATATGCAATTGCTCTTCAACCTTTTCATTTCTCTGTGCGAGCTATTCGTGGATCAGATAATGTGATGGCAGACATTCTGTCAAGATGCCCACATGATTCCACATAACTATTAGGGCTTAGACTTCTTGATATGTCTAGTTCTATAGTAGTTCCTTTTCTATATCATGATAGATACAAATTTGTAATTTAATAATATAATGATTGTATCACTACATAGCGGTTCATTGATGTTTATTCACCGCTGTGCTTTGATGATTTTTTCTTCATAAATCATAAATGTAAGATATCTAATACGAAATGATGGTATGAATTTTTTAGGCATCGTGTAATTGCCAGAATTGTATTATACTTTGATGACACCTTCCTGGAAAAATATACTTATAGAGAAATAATTTCTCTCAGTTTATGAGACACATTCTCACCAGTCGCTCCATAAGTCGACTTAGCCTCATATTAGGCGTTATATGTATTCCTGATATTTTCATCTGCGCATTATTCATGCGTTGTGAGCCTATTGTACGTTGCTCCTAGATGTATTTCAAAAAGAAAAAAAATGTTCCATTTTTTTTTTTCCCGGGAGGTGTGGTAAGACTGTTACGTGCAGTCTTTGATATCTTACAATATTATACATTGGTATACTTGTTATGTTCGCAAATATTTTGTAAACAAAATAGATATTTTTTAGTGCTTAAGGGAAAGTCATTATTGAGTTACTTCCCTTGAAAGTTGTGCCGTCTCTTTCGATCGAACTCCGCGGATGAATCCAGTTTTACTGCGATTTATTCTTTGTTTGGGTAGTAATAGATTGTTCTTGCTTCAGAATATCTATGGCCTGAATTTATGTGTATTGTTTGTCTGTGTAGGACGAATCTGTCTTATATCTGTATATCTTTACATATCTAAGTCGAACTATATGTTCTGTTGTCTCTAGAGAGGTCAAAGGCTGTTCGGCAGATGTGTCGCGAGAGAGGTGTGTTTTGGCTTCGCCCTGATGATGGGCTGTGTTTTTCTATGTCGGCTTGACGCCGGGGAAAAAGTGATCTCAGTGGTTTTTGGGGAAAGTGATAGTCGTCTAGACCTATCGTGTATGCTTTACCCCAGTGTTCATTCTTATTGCCAAGGAACGGCAAAATCATATTTCTGAAAACCAAGGTAATAAAGATACTCTTTTGAACTCTCGTACGAAGCCACCGTTTTTCGGTAGGGATGATTTGTACGTCTGAGAGGATACATCTAACTAGATGAAAAAAAACGATTCTGATTCCTAGCAGCACTATATCCTGTAGAATGCAGTCAATTGTTCATGATCAAATCTACAGAGCAATGAAATGTTTAATGAATGACTAACTTTAGGACAGATTCATTATCTGTATCCAAACGTGAGTGACAGCTCACGAGTGAAGCCATCTTGGAACCAAACATGTAGTGACTTTCAAGAAGAGAAAAGGGATGCCCGTATTATCGCTTGATTAGTCCAGAGATCACTGCTACACATGAGAACCCATTGCTAGCGGTTCAATATAATTATATGGAAAAATCCAACGAACTCTTTCTATCATTCGCACGTTATACACTCCATCTATGTCTACACACCACTGCGTAGGTCAAGTTGACATTCCATACTCGAACCACGAGCAACACAACAACACAGTATTTAACTCTGGTGATGTTCGAGCGAGCTTCAGATTTCTCAGCATGTCTCTTGCTCAGGGCAAGGGTCTTGTATTAAGAGTTTATCAACTGATGATGATGATGTCTGCTTCCATCCACTTATATTTATCATTTGGTGGACATCATTAATAAGAAAAAAGATTCTTATCACTCACATTCCTAGTAATATTTTTGTAGCATCTCTGTGATAAAAATATTAAATGATCTTTTTTGTAACATTATTCAGTTTTAGTCAGTAAAATGTCTGTATGACCTCCGGTGTGCCATGAGAGCTGTACCACAGGCTTGTGAGCTGCACACTGGCAACCCTGGGTCTAAACATAAGGCTGATAGACTGTGTACTCATGACACAAGAATGAAGGTATGCATTGTCTGAACAGTAAAATTTACCTGATGATAGACTGTTCCCTTCTTCAAGTTATGGACAGGCCCCCATTCTGGCGCCATCAACTCAACATTATAAATTCGAAATGGTCTAAAAGAAAAAACAAATAGTGAAATAAATTTTCTGTTAACAGACTGGTAATTAAATACATTACTAATGCATTACACTGCAGGCAGCAAGAAAGAAGACTTAGGACACGAATGCACTGAGAAAATGTTATTACAATAAGAAATGAAGTTACAACTTTACTTTTTTTTGGGTTAATTTTGTTGTTGTTTGTATTTGTTGTTTTTTTTATATTTATTGTTTGTTTGTTTCTTGGAAATGGGAGGTCACACACACATATACAATTTTGGTTTTGATTTACTTTATTTGGACAGAGTGGAGGGCAGAAGTAGTTACTATATTGTCTTGAATTTATTTCACTATATATCCTAATTATAACCCGTCGAAGGTTGAATGGGATACTTTGTTTAAAAAAAAAAAGACAAAAAAAAGGGTAATTTTGATTTGCCATATTTACAGTGATTTGACAGATGTGATGTCACTTTCCCATATCGGCAGTTATTCATCTTATTTGGAATTTAAAATACTATATATCCTAAATATAACCCATCAGAGGTTGAACGGAATATTTTACATCCTTAAAATTAAAAAAAAAACAGCCCCCCCCTATTATTTATACTAGACAACCATTCATAAAATTGCAGTTTTTTAAATTTTTTACCTGTACAGGTTTAGGCAAATAAGCATAATACAGGATGGTGACTACAAGTTATTATAACAGAGAAATTCCTGGTATTATTTTCTCAGTACTGATATGTAATAACAAAATAACAAGACTAACCTGGATCCTTCTTTGAAGAACTTTGGTTTCCTCGCATTGACTATCACCACATCAAACAAATCCAGCCAATCCTCTCCCACCATGTACTTCATGCCATGGTCTCTATAAAGATGGAGAACATTGCTTAGTCTTCATTTTATGTCTTCCTCACACAGCAGACTGACTTACTACCTTATTATTAAGTCTTCTTTACTTTGTACTCTTCAACCAAGAAGATCGCAGACTTATTCTCTTCTTTCCTTTGTTCTTTGCCGTGCCACAAGTTAATTTTATTACTCATTATTGTTTCTCATTCAATTTTTCACAGATTCACTCTTATGATGTATCTTCTTCAGACTCGACTCAATAGGACACATTCAAAACAAAGCCATTATCTGTTCTTATTGCCTGTTTACTTCTTTCTTTTTTTGTGATACGTGTAATAGAAAATAGTTCCCATGTAGTGCCCGAGGCCAAGGACACAAAGAAAGAATATGACTACAATGCCCCCAGGCATGTCGTAAGAAGCAATTAATATGATGCTGTGTCTGGGGCTGGCAACCTCACCATGTAAAACATATTGCAACAGAAACCACTAGAGCAACTGCACATGAATTGGTGCAGGCTTCCTGCAAGTGGGAGCCATGGTAGCACAGTGGTTAGTGCACTGGCTTCCTAGTTCGGTGGTCCATGGTTCGATCCCCAGTTGAGATGGGGTTTTTTTTTAGACCGCAAATGACTCTGGGGTCGACCCAGCCTCATGAATTGGGTACCAGAGTGTCACAGTAGAGATATTCGCCGAAATATATTTAGTTGGTTACGCTGTAGAGTGGCAACAGCGTAGAATAGAAAACACATTTGGCGAGTCGGGCCAGAATGGAAGAGGATGTAGATATTTTAGAGCGATTCATTCTACGAGATGTCCGCCGTCCTGTTCGGACGTTTGTTCCCTTTGTCAGCGGTTTTGCTGGGATTACATGAATGCCATTCTTGTTCATTGCTTGCCAATTGTTTCAGGTGTTCAGGATTATTGGTATATTACTAGAATGTGGATGTGATTTCTAGTGGTTTTTTCCTGGATAGTATTTACGTAGAATCTTGCAAGTATGTATTGCTTTGCGTCAGTTTTGGACTTAGCCTGTGAGCGATAGTCGTTGTGTGCTCGCTGGGTAGAGTATGTCGGTGACTATTTTTGCTATTATGGCAAGTAATTTGGCATTTTCATTACATTGTGCATTGCATTTCGTGTGTATTGCTAGCCGTGTATGGCTATGGTGTGTGCACATTATTTATTAAAGGGATCATACCTGATTTAGGCATTATTGTATTACTCATGTCAGCTACTGTGTACTGTGGTCGCACCTTTGAGACAGCGAGCTAAGAGTCTAGTGTGAGTGTGCCTTAAACCATAGTACCAGTAGAGTTTGTATACATGGCACAAGTAGTCTGGTGTGTGCTGCTGTATATATGTATATGTTCTGACATCTGGGGCTCGTCCGGGATAATACAGCATAACTATGCATTGTACAGCATTTCCTAACCTGTACAAGTCTACCAAAATACACATACTCATATCAAGATCGAACTGGGGCATGGGTCAGAGCCACTCAGGTTCGGTTCGTATTAACCGAAACATCTTACTGATCACGAACCCGAAATCTAACCCTAGCTGGGAAGGTTAAGGCAGCCAGCGTAATGCTGACCACATCACACCTAGTGTGCCGATGGTCAAGAACATATGGACCTAACACCGTATTCCCAATATGCCTCAGTGGGCATGTAACGGGATCCTTCCTGTAAGTGGGCTTGCTGCAGCGGTGACTCCATGTTTCATAGAAAGCAAAAGGAATGATGATGATGGATGTAAAATAAGGTGCTAGTGAAG
The DNA here is from genome assembly GCA_024509875.1 of Oreohelix idahoensis. Classification (NCBI taxonomy): domain Eukaryota; kingdom Metazoa; phylum Mollusca; class Gastropoda; order Stylommatophora; family Oreohelicidae; genus Oreohelix; species Oreohelix idahoensis. Next base: position 378,663 of record JAMPIV010020825.1, on the reverse strand, counting down.
AATTATCCATAGCTAATAAAATACTAATTCTTTATCCAATAATTCTCAGTAAAGTTCTCCCCCCCCCCCCCCCCCCCCCCCCCCCCCCCCAAAAAAAAAAAAAAAAAAAAACTTACATAAAAGGGAAACCACTGTTTGTTACTAGAAAGAGTTTCTTGCCCTCACTGGCCAGGTTCTCCAACAACAGCTTGGTCTCATGGCATTTTTCAGAATACAGGTACACATCTGAAACATAAATAATCAGGTGTTCTTATCTGCTTGTCTGGACTACTTTAGGTGTCAGCAGTTTCCACTTTAGATGTCTAGTTTGGCTACAGAAGATCTGATAGGCACAGACAAAATTAGATCACTGCTGTTCCCTCAGGCATGTCATATCAGGCAACTAAAGTGGGTTTGTGCATTTGGCTGGCAGCCTGATCATGTCAAACTTATTGCCACAGAAACCACTGCTGCTAAAGCTTGGTGCAAGCTTCCTGCAAGAGGACCAGCGACAGTTGTGGCTCCATGCTCCACAAGCAGCATAAAGGAAAATGATAATACATTAGATCGAAATGTAAAAAACAAAAATATAACCAGGGGAAGAGTTATGAGCAATGACTACAACCCACAAAAGCCAGATCCAAACCTCAGAAATGAGGTATCCGAGGAAGGTGGTTGATGTAACAAGAAGAGACGGTCTGCAACCAGACGATACGTCAAGGCCTAAAATCCCACCCCCTGCAGACCCAAGTAGAACAGTCCCAACTAAGATGGTTTGGCCATGTCTGCAGAATGGGAGAAGACTGGCTACCACGACAAGCATGGGAAACAAAGAGCCAGGGATCCAGACCTCCAGGACAACCCAGAGTTCACTGGGAGGACAACATTAGACAATCTTTGAAGGACCGAGGACTAGAATGGAACCAGGCCAGGAGGAAGACAGCCGATAGGATAGTCTGGCGCTCTCTCTTCCAAACCTCTACACCTCACGGTAGAAGGGGAGCGACTAAGTAAGTAAGGAAGAAGAAAGAGAAAGTTAAAGAGGGGATTGTTGTTGTTGATTAACTAGGACTGCTGAGCTCGTCGCGCAGCCAATGCCAAGTTGAAGAATTTGCATGTGTTTCTGTAGCTGTTGAGTAGTGCTGCATCGAATGTTTGTGATTGCTGACAAGCCAAGCAATAGCTTTCTTCTTTCTTTGGAGAGTACCGGGCATACATGCAGCACATGTTCAACTGTCACATATGGATGCTACAATTAGGCTCATGTGAGGGTTTTAATTTGTTTAAGTGCTTGTTGAGTCTGGTGTGTTCTGTTCTTAGTTGGAAGACTGTGTGGTGCTCTGTGCGTCATAAGTTGTTGATGTTGTAAAGGTAGTCCCATAGCAGGGGAGTGAAGTGTTAGAGACTTCACAATACTAGGTCCAGCATTGAGAGGTGGGGTGACAAGTTCCCTTCCTCGCTGCCTTTTCCTTCCCTAGCTCAAAGAGCAGAGTCAGGTACCCATTTACAACTGGGTAGACTGGAGCGTGTTGGTACCATGATTCGAACCATTGTCACGAGGAGTCGCGGTAGCATAGTGGTTAAGGCACTGGCTTCCTTGCTCAGTGGTCTATGGTTTGATCCCCAGATGAGGTGGGATTTTTTTAGGCCACAAACGGCTCCTGGGTCGACCCAGCCCCAATTGGGTACCAGAGCAACTTCTGGGAAGGTTAAGGCGGCCGGCGTGATGCTGACCACAACACCCCTAGTGTGCTGATGGTCAATAAAATATGGGCCTAACACCATATTCCCAATATGCCTCAATGGGCGTGTAATGGGATCCTTTATTTTTTTACCATTGTCACGAGAGACCAGCGCTCTAACCACTCTGTCAACCGGACGCTCATATCAACATGTAAAAAAATATATATATACTCATGGAAAAAAGTAAGTGTGCAACACTTTATAGGACACTGTGCGTGATTTCATGGACGAAATGAAATAAAAGTTGGCACACAATGTGGTTGAATATTGAATAAAAGACCATGTGATCACTTTGATTTTAGTGAAAGTGTCATGAAAGAAAGATAAAAACTAAAGTCAGTGTGGCATCCCCACGAAAAAATGAAATCTTGATTTCAGTACCGTGTATGTCCACCTATTCCGCACTGTTCTGCACGACATGGGTCTTAAACCTGGAATGTTCCTGGCAGTCCATGTTGCCTGAATAAACCTGTTACGCAAGTGCATAAGGCGTATGTAACGGTCTTGTGCAGGGGTGGTAACTGGTGGTCGGTTACTTCTATGGCGATCAGCAGTGGATCCAGTTTGGTGGAAACGAGCTTGAATGCGTGATATAGTGTTCTTGTGAACACTGAAATGTTGTGATACAGATAATATAGTCGCTCCAGCAGCTAACATCCCTATAGCTATTGCAAGCTGTTGTTGGTTCAATCTTGGCATTGTCAAAAAAGATGTTTCTGTTGGACTCTTGGTACTCTCTATTTCAACAATTACGTTTTCACATGCTTGTGATTAGAGCTACACACTTACCTTCCTTTTATCTGTGATAAATTCTCCCCTACGGCACTTTTCACGTGATTTATCTCGCACCGTGATTATCTCCCCATGAATAGTGCGATCCAATTGTAATTGCACAGGTAAGTGAACAACACTCACACAGAAATGTGTGCCAACTTGCATTTGAGTTCACCCAAGAACACACGCACAGTGCCCTGTTGAGTGCTGCACACTTACTTTTTTCCATGAGTATATATATAAATAACAGTGAAGAAACAGGTGAAGAAGAAAATAACAAAAGAGAGAGAGAAAGAGGAGATAAGGTGTAGAAAAAAATAGAATGAGACAGAAGATGGCAGAACAGTTTGTGTTACCTAGGTCTTTCAAAATTGCCTGATGCAAGATGCCAGAAGTATGAATGCTCTGAACAGTGTTCTGTAAGTCAGAATAAAATTATATTTAAATATTATGAATACAAACAGTGCAAGCCCAGCAAATTTTACATTTCCCAATTAGACAAAGAATATGGAGTCACAAAAAAATAAAAAAACACAAAGTTAGAATGTTTGCAGATCACAGTTGCCACCAATGTGTAAATGACTCTGCTTCTGGGTCAGGGAAGGCAAAGGCTGCGAGAAAGGGAACTGATCACCTTACCTCACACACATGCAAGTCTTTCAACCCTGTGAGCTGGCCTATGTTATGCATCTATATTACATTTCTTCCTGTTCTTTTCTTTCAGCTCCCCAAGGAGAATATGTCTTCAACAAACATATGCCAAGTCCTCCATGTATTTATCAGGTCTACATTTTACCCTGGAGATTCCAGAACATATACTGCCTTGTAAATCTATCAACAGGTTTCTTTGACGTGTCCATCACCAGTATCGCCTCTCATCTCCTGTTCCACTGGCACCCGTCTGGTTTTTGTCATCAGTTTTATTTTGGTAACCTTGTCATATCATTTAAATCCTTCTATTCTACACAAGCACCTATTTATGAACATGTAAAACATGTGCCATACCATAGTCAGCAGCAGTGTCTAGTTTTTTTCAAATTCTCACACATTTTTTTTTCATGACTTCAAGAGAGCACCTGGTCCCATTCATTCATTATCTTTCAGCTACCTGTGAAGATCAGGCCTTCAAGAAATTAACGCCAAGACTTCATCGTCCTGAGCCATCCGTTCAAGGATTTCCAAGCCTTCTTTACCCCTATCATATCATTGCAGACTCAAATACCACCTTTACAAGAAACTGAAAATTGGAGAGAATATGTGCCCACGAGGGGGGAGAACAAAACAGCAGAACACATACACCAAAACTGTCGGCTATACGAGAGGAGCAGGGTAGCCTTCTCCAACCCAGTTGAGGGAGAAACTGTATGGTGATGTGAGAAGCCTGAGACGGACTGCCAGGTTTGTGAGAGAGAGATAGATATGGTTATTTGAGAGCGAATGACGATGAAGAATATTTATTTCCTATTCCCTTCTCTTGGTTGTAGATCTCCCTCAATTTCTTCTAAGCTTGGCATTCCAGAAGAAGAAATGTCTTGTAATGCTGTGTCCTAACAAATGCCTTCTGATTCTTTCCTACAGTTCCACATTAATGATCTTGTTATAACATTTCAATCCGTCTAATTCTGCACGAGTATCCATTTATGAAAGTCTGTAGCTTTCTGCATGTACTCTTTGTCATCTTAAGCCCTATTCATCTCATTCTTTCATTCACTTACTCCCTCCTTTATCTTACATTATACAATTTTTGCCAATGCAACTGTCAGAGAAAGTTCTCTAACTGGAGGTTAAAATGCCCACCTCTCCTATCAACAAAAAATAATGTCAAATTTAAATATGAAACAAAGAAACAATCATAATTCATATCTATCTTCATTCTGTAAGCATGCATTCTTCTTCTTCTTTGATCCTTAGCTGCCGACCATCAAAGCAGTCAGGGGCCATCACGCCTGGTGGCGTCTTGTAGGGCAACAACAAACTGATTCCACTTTGCTCGGTCGGTGGCCATCCTTCGTACAGTACCCCAACTCTGATTCATTCTTTGCATCTCAGCCTCCACAGTCCTCTGCCAAGTTGTTTTTGGTCGGCCTCTCTTTCATTTTCCTTCAGGGGTCCATAGCATACCTGTTCTTGTGATGGCATCGGGGTCTCTTCTGAGGACATGGCCAACCCAGCTCCAGCATCTGCCAGCTATGATGGTGTGCATGTCCTCTTGCTTGCTCCGAGTAAGCAGATCTTGGTTGGTGATGGTATTCGGCCAAAAGATTCGGTGAATTTTTCTTTGGCATGTTGTGTGAAAAGAGGACAATTTCGACGTTTCCTTCTCTGTAACTCTCCAGCATTCTGCACCATAGAGAAGCACTGAAAGCACACAGCTCTGATATAATCTTAAGTTTGTGCTTGTGCTGTACTGAGAGGACTTCCAGATGTTGTTTAGACTAAAAAAGGCTATTCGTGCTTTGTTCATTCTGTTGTTTATGTCTTTGCTTGCTCCGCTATCTGGTGTTACTATGCATCCTAGGTATGTGAAGGTGTCTGTCTGTTCCAGTTGCTGATTCCTTACTGATATGGGCTCAGGGTTGCTCACATTAAGAGTCATGACCTCTGACTTCTTTAGATTGATGTTCAAGCCCACCTGCTGTGTGTATCTCAAGGTGGACGGACGCATATGTGTTTTTTCTGGATATGTTAATGTGAATGTGCTAGTAGTGCAATGTCATCTGCATATTCCAGATCTTCCAATGTAGAAAATGTAGTCCACCTTATTCCTCTTGGACTGCCCTCTGTTGTCTGGCGCATCACCCAGTCTATGACAGTTAAAAATAGAGTGGTTGATAAGGGGCATCCCTGTCGTACTCCTGTCTTCACCTCAAAGGTTAGGTTGCTCTGCCAACGCTACACGTAAAGTTGGCATAGAGGCTTTTTATGATTGACACTATGCAGCTTGGAATTCCATAAGCCCTCAGTATTTTCCATAAAGTATCCCTTGGTATACTGTCAAAAGCCTTTTCAAAATCAACGAAATTAATGTACAGCTGTCTTTGCCATTCTGAGCACTGCTCTATAATATTCCTGAGGGTAAATATATGATCTACACATCTTCTGTTCTTTCTAAGTCCTGCTTGTTCTTTCCTCAGTTTGTGGTCTACTGCTTTTGAAATTTTCTGTATAATTATCATGCCTAGTATTTTGCTGGGAACTAAGAGAAGAGTGATTCCTCACCAATTATTGCAGTCTGCAAGATCTCCCCCTTCTTGGGCAATTTGACAATTATTCCTTTATTCCAATCTGTTGGCGTTGTCCCTGTTTTCCAGACTTGTGCAAATAGTGCTTCTAATAGTTCTGCTGCTAGCTCAGGGTCTGTCTTAAATAGCTCTGCATTTAAGTTATCATGGCCAGGTGATTTTCCATTCTTTAACCCTTTGATTGCTGTGATGATTTCTTCTTTTCGTGGAATGTCTGTATTAACATCTAGATCATTTTTAGCCTCTGGAACATTCAATTGTGTCTCTGGTGGTTCCTTGTTCAGAGTTTCTCTGAAATGCTCTGCCCATCTTGTTTCCTGTCCCTCTGCTGTCGTGATGAGATTTCCTTACTTATCTCTTACTAATGTAATATTGTTTGCAACTCGTTTTCCACTGATGAATTTAGTTATTCTGTATACTGTGCTTTGTTCATTTCTCAGTGCTGCCTCTCATTCTTTCATTCACTTATTCCCTCCTTTATCTTATATTATACAATTTTTGCCAATGCAACTGTTAGAGAAAATTCTCTAACTGGAGGTTAAAATGCCCACCTCTCCTATCAACAAAAAATAATGTCAAATTTAAATATGAAACAAAGAAACAATCATAATTCATATCTAGCTTCATTCTGTAAGCATGCATCAAAATCACTAATCAAAAAAGTTGTCATAAATTCACAATATCTTCCTTTTCTCTTTGCTTCACATGCCATTCAAATGAATCTCCTAACACAGAAACAATGTCAGGAATAAAATAAAATTGATAAAATTGATAAAAGAAGTAAAGAATTAATGAGAACACTATGAGACACATACCTGAAATATACTACTTGTCAAAAGTCAAGGGCCACTTAGAAAAACCTTGGTTGAAACCATAAAACAAATCTGATATAAACGTAATTGGTATCAGTCAAAACAGCATTTATTGAATACCAAATTGACATGTCACGTAAAGAAATGGAAACACACATTCAAACGCAATGAAGCTGTGAAGTGTGTCACACACCTTTTCAAAAGTCACACAATAGATATTGGACAAATAGACATTTCAAAATCGGGTATGACCACCGTTTGCAGCAAGGCATTCAAGACAGCGTAGACACATCGAGTCCACAAGGGTCCGAAGAGTATCCTGAGGAACAGCTTGCCATTCCTGAAGCAGAAATTCAGTCAGCTGTGCAACATCCATTGGCAGGGGGTGATTTGTTGCCAATCTTCGACCAAGGACATCCTAGAGGTGCTAAATCAGAGAAAGGTCAGGTGAATGAGCTGGCCATGCCATCCTGATGATCCCATGTTGCTGAATAAACTCATTCACCACACGAGCTCGATGGGGTTGAGCGTTATCATCTTGGAGGATGGCATTACCACCTATGGCCTCCAGAGCAGGCTGAACAATTGGTCTCAAGATTTCGTTCTGGTATCTTGAGCCGGTCAAGTTGCCTTGGATGATGTAGAGTGGGGTCCTGCCGTGTCTGTAGAAGCCTCCCCAGGCCATGACAGAACCCCTACCATAACGATCCACCTCTCAAATTGTGTCATCAGTAAATCGCTCTCCTGGTCGTCTCCAAACTCGAATCCTGCCATCATTGAATGACACAGTGAAGCGAGATTCATCAGTGAAGAGAACTTGACTCCATTGTTGCCTTGTCCATCGGATGTGCTCGCGACACCAAGCAACACGGGCTCTGTGATGAGCAGGAGTAAGAGGGATTCTGACTGCAGGACGTCGAGCAGCCAGTCCAAATTCATGTAAATGTCTGTGAATGGTGCTTTGACTGACATTAACGTTTACAGTTTGTCTCAGCTGACATCTTAGAGTGGAACAAGTCACTGTTCGATGGCGCAGGGCTGACAACAAGAGGTACCGGTCATCATGTCTATGGGTGCATCTAGGGCGACCTGGCCGGTGGCGATCCTCCACACTTCCTGTGGCCTGAAATCTCTCCAAAATTCTTTGGATAGTAGAGTGTGACACTGCAAGCCGTCTAGCAACCTCACAGACAGATACACCACTTTCAACCCACGCTATAGCCCTCATTCTTTGTAAGGTGTCAAGACTTCTTCTCGGTGGCATGGTTTTTGCAAGTGATGAAACTACCCTAAGTCTGCTGATTGTAAAACAAATTAAGAGTGAACTCTGTTCACGAAAAGTCGCCATTGCACGTGGAATGTCAATCAGCACAATTACTTCACCTGTTTGGTTGTACGGAAGTTTGAAAAAAACAGATTAAAAATGTGAATTTATGGTCAGCAAACCAAATTGCACGTGATCACCATGGTTGTCGGTGAGTTGTTTTTATGCTTAACGTGCATAGAGGACTGTCAGAGGAAGATATTGCATCCATTTTTACTAAAAACTTTCTTCATTTAATCATTCTATGCGCTTATATAAAAGTGTATTGAAAATAACCGGGTGGCCGTTGACTTTTGACGAGTAGTATATAAAGGAAAAATTTAATTATGGCTATTATTCCTTTTTCTTTTAATTTTCCTTTTCGCTCCTTATGAGGCATGTAGCCACTAGTTGTACCCCTGTAAAGCCTGCATCAGAGAACTCTTGCAGTAGTGGTCTGTGAAGACATTTATTTTGCAGAAGACTACCAGCCCCATGTGCAACCTAATATTAGCTGCTGCTTATGACATACCTGAGGAAGCAGTAGTTCTATTCCTTGTCTCCTCACAGAACCACATGAACTACATGAGGCTGACTATTACTTATTTGTCTCCTCACAGACCCACATGAACTACATGAGGCTGACTATTACTTATTTGTCTCCTCACAGACCCACATGAACTACATGAGGCTGACTATTACTTATTTGTCTCCTCACAGACCCACATAAACTACATGAGGCTGACTATTACTTATTTGTCTCCTCACAGACACGCATGAACTACATGAGGCCGACTATTACTTTTTTGTCTCCTCACAGACCCACATGAACTACATGAGGCTGACTATTACTTATTTGTCTCCTCACAGACCCACATAAACAACATGAGGCTGACTATTACTTATTTGTCTCCTCACAGACCCACATGAACTACATGAGGCTGACTATTACTTATTTGTCTCCTCACAGACCAGCATCAACTACATGAGGCTGACTATTACTTATTTGTCTCCTCACAAACCTGCATAAACTACATGAGGCTGACTATTACTTATTTGTCTCCTCACAGACCCACATGAACTACATGAGGCTGACTATTACTTATTTGTCTCCTCACAGACCCACATGAACTACATGGGGCTGACTATTACTTATTTGTCTCCTCACAGACCCACATGAACTACATGAGGCTGACTATTCATTATTTGTCTCCTCACAGACCAGCATCAACTACATGAGGCTGACTATTACTTATTTGTCTCCTCACAGACCGGCATCAACTACATGAGACTGACTATTCCTTATTTGTCTCCTCACAGACTAGCATCAACTACATGAGGCTGACTATGCATTATTTGTCTCCTCACAGACTAGCATCAACTACATGAAGCTGACTATTCATTATTTGTCTCCTCACAGTTTAGCATCAACTACATGAGGCTGACTATTACTTATTTGTCTCCTCACAGACCAGCATCAACTACATGAGACTGACTATTCATTATTTGTCTCCTCACAGACTAGCATCAACTACATGAGGCTGACTATTCATTATTTGTCTCCTCACAGACTAGCATCAACTTCATGAAGCTGACTATTACTTATTTGTCTCCTCACTGACTAGCATCAACTACATGAGGCTGACTATTACTTATTTGTCTCCTCACAGACCAGCATCAACTACATGAGGCTGACTATTACTTATTTGTCTCCTCACAGACCAGCATAAACTACATGAGGCTGACTATTCATTATCACCCTGAAATTTATTTCTCTCTACAATTTACAGCATCAGTTCTAATGAAGAAACTCTTCCACCCCCATCCAAAAAAAAATAAATTAAAACAAAACTAATAAACAAACTAAAACAAAGTCCAAATAACACTAATTCAACATGCAGTTATCTAGAACTTTTTTCCTTTTATCTAAACACCTGATTACTGAAATATTCTGAATATCAAAAGTTTCTTTGGGCTACTTTTGATCACATTTTTGGCCATTTCTGGCTATTTTTCTAATGCGGACTGGGTGACTTGATCTATTTTGTAGGAATTTTGGCTACTTTTCAAACTTAATTTGGGTGACATCTGAAAACAAAATTTGGTTTCTGATACAAGGCTGTCTCCAAGGATTACGGATAAAAGGTTCTTCTTCAAGTACCATGCCTTTTGGTGTAGGAGATCATGTCTTTCCAAAACTTTGTCTCCAGTACAATTTATCAATTGTGTTGTTGACCTCCTTCCATGCCCCGATGTCAAACTGTCCAGTATTTGCTCTCTTCCTCTATCTCTTTTTTCTTCAATCTTGCCTGTTGTTACAATATATTCCATTTTTTTCTCTTATTTTAACATGCCCAAAAAATGTGGATGGCTTCTTTCTAATTTATGAAATAAGTTTCCTTTGCACACATTGGCCTCTTTCAGGACATCCTCATTACTCTGTCCATGGTATTTTTAACATTCTTCAGGAAAACCACATCTTTGTGGCCTCTATGGCCTTCCCTACTTGATAAAAGGTTACATACCTGTATTAGAAACACTTACCCTTATATCATAAAACACGTACTCCGGGTCATAGTTGATATTGTTCTTGATAAAATACTGTAAGGTTTAAAAGAAACAACAAAATAAACATTACCTGAAACAATACTATAATTCAGAAGAGATTACACTTTTCATGTCAAGAGAGAGAACTGAGGCAGAGATTTTATTGTCAGTGATTATTTGCTTCCCTTAACTCCTAGTATACGTGCTCAAAAACCACGTTTTTACAAGCTAATTTCAGAGAGTACATTTTTAGACATGACTACTTTTACAGATTTTGCATTAAATAATTTATTTATAAAGATAACATAAAGTGTTATATATCAAAATGTAAAGAAATGAAACCACTATATCATGCACTTCACTAAATTTTTCAGTGGTTGTTTAACATGCATTCACCATATACAGTAATGAGTGCAGAAAAATTTAAAAATTAAATTGTACTTATCAATATGTGTAATTAATTCTGGTAAACTTCAACCCCTAAAACTACTTTTATTTTAAATTACATCCATTTTCACATAATGTAGGAACATTGCAGTTGTTTCTGAGCACAAATAAAGTTTTTATAACAATCTGAAATTTTTTGGTATATTTAGACAAAGCGAAAAAATATTTTAGCCTATATTTAGACATGATTACCGTTTGAATTTGCATTAAATAATTTATTTATAATGAAAACATAAAATGTTATATATTAAGATGTGGAGAAAAGAAACTCTTTTGATATGCATCTAACTGAAATGCTGAATGATTTTAAACATGCATGCAGCCTATACAGTACAGAGTGCAGGAAAGTTTACAAATATTTAAAAATTTGAAAAAGAGTTGTACTTACCCACAAAAATAATCCAATCTGAAGCCAGAAACTCCTAAAACTACTTCCATTTGAAAGTACATTCACATAATGTAGAAAAGTTTCAGCTGCTTCTTTTCATAAATACTATTTTTATTACAACTGAAAATTTGTTGGCACATTTTGAAGACGCACTCAAAATCTGAAAGTATACTATATACAATGTAAATTTTCCCTTCATTCTTAAAATTAAACTACTTTGCCTCATGGTATTTGGCAAAGTAGTCATTTGGGTGAAGGTGTGGATGATCTGTGCACCCATCACAATAAAAAAATGTTCTCACTCTAACTTGAGGGGTGCTATAAATGACGCACTTGCGCAGAAATTTTGATTCTTTTACAATGTGTCTGGTTCCACACAGACGGTTTAACGGACTGATGTGTTGAATTGCATGGGTTACTCTGTATGGGATATTCTGGATAATATCAGAAGCAACAAGACTTAGTTCAGTAATTAACTCATTCTTGAACTGCAGTAGGGTCTGCTTCTTTGAATTATTTGATCTGCTGAGTGCAAACAACACAAAAGCATTCAACTGGGAAACTTCAAAGATCCAAAAGAAAATTTTCTTCCACCACTTTCTGGTTCTTCTGTTGAATGTTCCATAGGTTGTTACACACTGGTCAACCTTGTCACATCCATTCATTCGTTGGTTGTAGTCATCAATCATAGTGGGTTTGTGCTTTCTTTCGCCGAAACGATTTGTGATTTCTTTGGTTTCCACAGTTGCAGAACTTGACACTAGAATGCACGACTTTTTTGCCTTTTTATCTCTAAACATTACACAAAGAAATTTACTTTCTAGATCGAGAAACCATTTCATCTGGAGATGTATCAGTTGTGTACTCTTCAGCGCCTTTGGAAAATTTTTAGGATTTATATTTACAGTTCCAGTAAAATACTGATTGTTGTCGGTAAGATATTGCAGCAATGCAAAACTTGTGTAGTAACGATCTGCATAAATATGATGACCTTTTCCACAAGGTTTTAGCAGTGTATCAAAGACTTTGATGGCTTGTTGGCTCTTTACATCTAGCTCAGGGCTGTATGATGTATTGGCACTGAAGTAAATCAACAAATCGACAACTGTCACAAAGGCCGAAGGTCTTGACATGATATTTCTTAGGCTTTGAACATTTTATGTGCCCACCTGCCTTTCCACCCTATCACCATTTCATCTAAAGACAGCTCTTTGTAGGGATAAAATACCTCCTGAAATTGTGTTAGGAGTTTCTGCAGAAACGGCTCAATTTTTTGCTTTTCCCTGCGCGTCAACATCACTTACATGAAACACTGTGTTACAATGCTTGAAACCTGTCCCTTGTAAATATCTGCCTGAACCAAGGAGTCTGTATGTAAGCTCCCGAGACCAGTAATCACTCATTTTTGGTTTTTTGACAATGCCCATGGCTATTATAACAGAAAAAAAACATGTAAAGTTCATGTAGTGTTATTGGATGCCAGTTGCGATAAACAGAACTTGTGCTCGCAGTTGCAGCTTTTGCCTGACAGAGGTGATCAGCATAATCATTGACAGACACAACCCCATCGAGGCCAGCTCCTTGACGTGGAGATGGGGCTCAAGTACAGCCATCAGCGGCTGAAAAACCAAGACTGGCCAGGCCCTCCTACACTCGAGCAAGACCACAGTCTGCCCTAGCAAGTCAAGGTGCTGAAGACGGAGGCAACCAGCCAAGAGGCGCACCACAGCAATCAGGATGCCACGCACATGCGCTATGGAAGTATGCCTATATCTGCAAAACGTTATGGCACTCGCCCTGTGACGGACACCCATGCAGGCGCAGTGCCGGGCCCTCTGCCTCGGAAGGGCCCAACCCCTACTACTGGGGGTCCTTCTCAATTGCCCCGTGGAGCCAGGAGGCATGAGAATAGAGCTACTGGCCAAGCAAAGAAAAGACCATTTAAAATATTGCACTGGAATGCTGAAGGCGTCAATAGTAAAAAAGACGGCTACAGCAAAAAATTAGAGCTCGAAAATATCTTGAATAACTACAAAAGACAGTGAAGTTTATACAAGAAACAACATTGCAGATATAGACAATATAGTTCAAGCGAACGAAAGAAGAAGAAGAAAAATTGACAGACACAACAAGTTCTTCCAATATTTCCTCTGTAAAAAGGGCTTTGAGGCAAAAAAAAAGTGCTGGCGAGTCTTCGGGGACAATATCTGGATTCACACCAGGAGCCCTGCCCTGAGGTCGAACAAAACGAAATGCATTCTGAGTTGAACCCTTATCAACTTCATTCCATTCAACCTCCTGTTCAATAATATTGTTGCTTTGAAGCTCAGCATTACCAGGTTCTGTGATTACCGATCTCAGCTGTGATCTAGACCTATCTTCTCTTTCATTTTTATGGCATTTACCTTTCCTTTTTAGCAATCCCCTACCAGTTCTATAACTAGGTCTATCCAATGGACATGCCCCCTTGTCCTCAGAATCTGCTAATGTATCACTAAATTCAGCGTCATCTGAACTATCTGTGCTCGAGAACTCATCGCTGTCATTATCAATCCATGATTTAATAAGCTGTGATGCATGTTCAGCTGATAATCTTTTCTAACGACCATTTGAACACGAAGCCATTCTCAGACAAACAAACAAAAATTTTTTTTTGGACTAATGAACCCTACTAAATTTAATCAAAATCGATCAATATTTCACACAAATTTGAGTATTCCAGTATTTTCAAACATGAGGTGTACTGGAAATGGCATTAGAACTCTTTTATGGGAAGAAAAGTATGTAAATAATGTTAAAACTTTTGCTATTGACACGGAAACCGTCTAAACCGTTTTAGACAGGCCGGCCGTAAAATGGGGATCGATCGTCGGCCTTTCTAAAAGGCCAGCCGGGTACTAAGAGTTAAGTTCTAAGTTCTTTTTTTTTCTTCAAAAGCAACATAAATATGCATTTATATGTTGTGGAAATGTGACAAACATAACTCATCGTTTTGATTTCTATTTTCTGCTCCCAATGGAGCAAGCAGCCACCACCATTACAGCTGGTACCTTTGTAGCAGGAGGCCTGTGCCAAGCAATCACATGCTCATGTAGTGGTGGTTTCTGTAGCAATTTGGGTGACCGGTCAATGTTGTTACGTGTTTAAGACCCCAAGGGAAGTAACTTAAACAAGAGATCTCTTAAAGTCTTTTACTGCAATTTGCTTAACATGATGAGATTGATAGCCCCATACACAACGTCATATTAGTCAACTTATATGATATGCATATAGGGAGCAGCAGTTTTGATCTTTCTTGGTCTCATTAGAGACACCCAAAACTATCATCATCATTCCTATTCTTTTTCTAATCTATTTGTTTTCTCCTGCATATCTTGCTGTCTATGTGACAGAAGCCACAAATCACCCAAAACTATGCTGGGCGATAAACATTAATGATGAGGAAAAAAAACAACATCAAAGCTCATGGTGGCTTCATGAGTACCAGATCTTCACTAACAACACAGACTATGACACACAAAGATTTTTATCTAAATTTCCACAATTTTGTAAGCACTGAAAACAATACACAGAATTTGTGCAAAACAATTCGTTTAATTTATCTTGCTTCAGATAACAATAAAATATAGAACTTTTAGTGTATGTAGGCTTTTATAAGCAGTCTACAAGTAGCCCTCGAGTAAGTCCTGCACTCATTTGGTGTTACATTGGCTTATGGAGAGAGGTCACTCTGACTACCTTTAAAACAACTTTACAAGTAGCAATTAAGGAAGGTTGGAGATGGGCTACCCATCTACTTCATTCAAAATGAGAAATCCTTGTAGCCAGGGATATTAGTATAACTTCTCAACTCTGTAGCCAGGGATATTAGTATAACTTCTCAACTCTGTAGCCAGGGATATTAGTATAACTTCTCAACTCTGTAGCCAGGTATATTAGAGTAACTTCCCAACTCTGTAACTAGGGATATTAGTGTAACTTCCCAGCTCTGTAATTAGGGATATTAGTGTAACTTCCCAACTCTGTAATTAGGGATATTAGTGTAACTTCCCAACTCTGTAATTAGGGATATTAGTGTAACTTCCCAGCTCTGTAATTAGGGATATTAGTGTAACTTCCCAACTCTGTTATTAGGGATTTTAGTGTAACTTCCCAACTCTGTAATTAGGGGTATTAATGTAACTTCCCAACTCTGTAATTAGGGGTATTAATGTAACTTCCCAACTCTGCCATCATGATTATTAATATAACTTTCAACCCATAACTAAGGATATTAGTGTAACTCCAGAACTCCATAATTATGGATATTAGTGTAACTTCTTTACTCTGTAACTAGGGATATTAGTGCAAATTCCAAATGCTATCTAGGGATATTAATATACCTTCCCAACTCTGTCATCAGGGATCTTAGTGTAACTTCCCAACTCTGCCATAAGGCATATTAGTGCAACTTCTCCACTCTGTAACTAGGGATATTAGTGTAACTGCTCAACTCTGTAACTAGGGATATTAGTTAAACTTCTCACCTATGAAACCAGAGATATAAATCAACTCAGTTATGTAATTATGGAAATATGCTTAATTCTGAACTTCAGTAATCAGTGAACAAGTTTATAACTTCTCACCTCTGTGACCAACGAAATAAGGGTAACTTCAGGCAGAGCAAATAGATCAACCATCTGGTACATAGGTCCCTATACATATGACAGTACAAAGAAATATACTCTTTAAGTGTTTCATAAATGTGGCTTGTAATAAATAATACGTACAATAAAATTTGCTTCATGAGAATCACATAATTACAGCAACATACAAGGAGACTACAAGCACTCAGAAGACAATAAAAAATAGACACACTACGCTTGAGAAATGATACCTCCAACCTTACTATAGAAAAACTAGTGGCTAAATAGTTTCATTCTTATATGATGATGGCAGAGGTTTTATGTTCCTGGCAGGTTCAACCAAGCTGAAAAGGTGGAGAAACAAAAATGGGAAGTGGGAAAGGCCAGATCAAGACAGCAAGACAGACCCTCTAGATTTTGGGGGGTTGTTGTAATTTAACTAAGGCTACTGAGCTTCTCGCTCTTTTGCAGCCAAAAGCATATTGAAAACTCCTTGGTATTATCTACATTGTAGATCTAGGCTTTTCTTGTGCCTTTTCTATCATTCCCAAACATGTTGAGTTGAAGTCATGAGCTCCAGTTTCTCCAGCTTGGCTTGCATTTAAAGGACTATCACATCTCATCCCAAGCTAGAAGAAAGAAGAGCGTGGCACACTATGCATTCCTTGCCATCCAAGGTGGCTCTCCAAATATGCAGAGCTAGAATACTGTGCTCAGGGAAAAGATAAAGATACTGAGAATAAATGTAAGACATGATAACAAGGTCGAACCTGAAAAAACACCAATACAATATGTGGAATCATACACATATCTTGGCATCAATATAGACAAAGCTGGAGGGACAGACAATTATATCAAAAAGCAATAGGAGTTGTCATTGCAACAGGAACATATGGACTCAAGAGAAATCAAGTCCAACATAAAAATAAGAATCTTCAACTCAAATGTCATGTCCTATTGAATAGTGCTGAAACACAGAGAACAACAAAAACAACAATAAAGCTAGACTTTCATAAATGGGTGCTTGCATAAATTAGAACAATTGAAATGGCATGACAGGGTCACAAATGTGGAACTGATGATAAATACCAGTGCTAGTGGAACAAGAGAAGAGGATGCTGGCGATAGATAGGACATTGTCAACCTGCCTATATCAGGTTTAGAAGGCACACACTGAAGAAACCTGTTGATAGCATATGTATGTATGTATGTATATGTATGTATGTGTATATATGCAAATGAATGTGTATGTATATATGTATGTGTATGTATATATGCACATGTATGTGTATGTATATATGCATATGTATGTGTATGTATATATGCATATGTATATATGCATATGTATGTATATATGCATTTGTACGTGTATGTATATATGTATGTGTATGTATATATGTATGTATGTGTATATGTATGTGAATGTATATGTATGTGAATGTATATGTATATATAGTCACGAATGGTTTATAGAATGAATGTCAGTACTCATGCTCCGGTGGGAGCTAGAGGTATTAATGTAAGTTGTGAGTTTAAGTGAGTGAATGTTAAGTTTGACTGTGGGCATGAATGCAGTAGTAGCAGTAAGCACTAATGTCGAGTTCGCGGGCATGATTGAGTTGTTGTGAACGAAGTGGTGGTGAAGACTGGTCAGGGGTGAAAAGGGTCATGGGTGGTAAGGCATTCGAGAGAGAGAGATTGGAGCAAGAAAGTATGTTGAGTTATAGTGACATTCGTTCCATTGGATTATGTTCCAATTATGCACCTCATACATTGTGCATTTCTGATGATTCTTGGCCAAAGCGGCAGTCTGCCTGTGTCATTGTGTTTATGATAAAGTTTGTGACATAAAATCATCAGATATCGTACCTACGTGTTGAGGTTCAGTGAGTTGATTAGCTGTGAATAACGAGCCATCTTTGTCGCTCCATGTATACTGTAACATTTATGTATTTGTCAATGTGCACTCACAGCAAAGCACTTGACATTATATATATATATATATATATATATATATATATATATATATATATATATATATATATATATATATATATATATATATATATATATATATATATATATATATATATATATATATACTGGATTCGGTAGACTGCGCGGAAGAAACCACCTGTTGGTTCAACGGGCATGACGGCGATTACCAGCAACGCGCTGTGGAGCGTAAAGAGCAGGGCGAGGCATGTAGAAAGCCCTGGTCATCCACTGCACCTGACTTCATCTTCAGTTGTCTTGACTTGTCTTGCCACTGGATTAAGATGGACCCAGGCGAGAGAGTGAGGTCGACGAATTGCGCAACTCTTCCTCACTTTAAACCAAATCACTGCGCAAGTCACTCTTTCATCCACTCATCTATCCACTTACAACAAACCTTCACATGATGCAAACATTCCCTGCCCACACTGTCCGAGATCTTTCCAGGCCCGCATCGGGCTCATCAGTCACCTTCGTACTCATAGACTATCCTAACATATTCCTAATAATTGGATGAACAGAGTGGTCTTCATCACCCGTGATGGACGAACAACAACAACATATATATATATATATATATATATATATATATATATATATATATATATATATATATATATATATATATATATATATATAAATATAAATATATATATATATATATATATATATATTTATATTTATATTTATAAAATATTTTTTAATTCAATATAAAAGTTATTTGATGACAACATTTTTTGTGAAAGTGCATGGATTTGTTTCAAAGAATGTTCCCTGATAAAAAGTGTTTTTAACAAAAACTTTCAAGTTGTCATGATTTGTTCCTCGGTTGAGGATGACATAGAGCTGGCCATGTCCGAAAACAGGTTCAGGAAGGAAAACTCCTATGTGACCAAAAGATTGTCCTTGCACATTATTGATCATCATTGCAAATGCTAAAATCACTGGGAATTGACGACCCCGCATCCTAAATGGCAAACTGCGCTCGCTCGGTTCTAAGTCAATGCAAGGAATTAACTCATTCTCCCTTATTACTGCCAGTGATAATTTCTGCATCAATGGAATTCCAATGCAAGACTTTTATGACCAAACGCTTGCCATTCAATAGTCCGTTTTTTGCATTCAGATTTCGCAATAGCAACCTTTAATTTCAGCAAATGCGGTGGCATTCCTGATGGGCACTGCTCGTTAAGGAACTCGGTTGGGAAATCAACTGCGTCGTTGGGATCATCGAAAATCATGGTATCTATGCTCCAATAAACCGTTTCATTTCCAGTGAATAACTCCAACAATAAGTCTGCAATACTTTAAATTAAAATTTTGACTTGAAGAAACAATCAAAAACTTTCATTTTAAGGTTATTTTAAACAAAATGATGAGTTAAATCTGTTTCTGGAATGAAACTGGGTTCTACAATCAAAAACTTACACTTTTTTCATATATCACTGTCACTCACTTTGTGTTGCACAATTCACCGACTTTTCTTCGTTGTGTTACTATTTTCGGGAGAGTACATATTAGGGAAACAATACAATTAACCTTTAGCACGCGGCACTCTTTTGGCGAAAATAGTCGCCTGCCGCTGCATTCTTTTTCACAGCGTCCCGTTTTTATAGTGGGTGACTTGTAATGTCTATAGTTTTTGTGTTTCTTGGTCAATTGCTATCATTTTTGGAATTTATATAAATGAATGAATGGTGAATCTGATGATATAAAATTTGTTTGTGTACATGTTAGATGTGATAGGAAGAGAGGAAAGGAAAGATGAAAAAACGAAAAAAAAAATTAAAATAATAAAAAAAACATTTTTTTTAATTTTAAAATTAAAAAAAAATTTAAAAAAAATAACCAACACACAAAGAGTCCATATCCCTTGCATCTCAATGAAAGTCATTTGACCAACAGACCAATACAAATCAAATGACGATCTTTTCGTTACACCCATCATCAGTAGCAAAGCAACAAACGCCCTCGTCAGCAGTGACATTCGGCCGTAATTCTAAACCTTTCCGATATTCCTAGTCCTAACCCCTAAAATTATACATACTAGCAATGCCATTCTACTTTCGTTTCCATCTCAGCCATCAAACATATTCTGAGAACCGATATCAGCGCTTATAAAGACAAAAATCTCATCCCCACCGCATGGCGTCAGAATCCAATAAAATTAGAGCGAAAATGGCCGCGTGTTCGATGCCGATTCATTTCGATTTTAAAAATTTACAAAAAATAAACGCGGATACACCCATCACTTTTTTAAGACTTACAAACCTCGAGAATTATGGAGTTTGATGATATATATATATATATATATATATATATATATATATACATATATATATATATATATATATATATATATATATATATATATATATATATCTAATCAACTAAGATCACCTTAAGGTTTAAGGTAGAGAAAATTAGAAATTTTAATATTGAAAATTATCATGAATTATTTCAACATTATGTGTTTTTTTAAATTTTTGATACAGTAACTTCAGAAGAAAACTAAAGAATCGATAGATTTATAAGAAAGTCTGTTTCGACATTTTTAAAAACAAAATTCCCAGTAAATGAAACAAAAAATCCTTCCTTCTTTCCGAAGGTTTTATGGTTAACATTGCTTCAAAATGATATATTCAAATTAGCAGTGGCTTCAAAAATATGAAATTATTTTTCTCAAAGTGTTTCTGTGATTGACTTGTGTTTTCTGATTACTTTGATTCATTTTATTCAGTTCCAGGCTCAGTTCATCTTCTCTAGCCATTTACATTGACAAATTATCATTATTTTCCTTTGTGTTTTCCCGTTCTTTATCTTTGTCATCATTGTCGATGGCCAGATGTTGTTGATGAATGTGTTTATTAATTCTTTTGCGAAAGAACATAAAGTAATTTTTGAACACAAGGAAAATTGTATTCTCTTTTAATGCTCTCTGGATTCTGGAGGTACATGAGGAGGGTAATAATTTTCTTCTCTTGTCGTTCCTTGATTCTTTTTAGAAGAGCTTCACTCATGTCATCAGCTACATGACCATTTAGAACTTAAATAATTTTTTATTTATTTTGGAATTAGGAAACATAAAAAGATCAGAAATTACTGAGCGCAACTTTTGTACCTCAATTGACATGAACGGTGTCTATTAACAGCAAATTGGTTTTTGTTTTAACATGATTCATTAACTCTATTCAATTCTTGACTTTTTATAGTTTTTTTGTGTAGATTTTAGGTAACATTTTTTAAAAGCATTTTTTTAATAATACCAACTCATATCATTTAATATGTTAAACATATATACATGATATATCAATGTGTTTGGAATTGAATGGACTTTAGAAAAATAGTAGTTACTTTGGGATTCTTTTTACCTTGCTTGAGTAGCAACACATTAATTACCTAATTAAATGCATAAAAAATATAAAAAATTTACATACACTTAAATATTCGAAGAAAAAAAAATTAGCTAATGCAATATGTACAAAACAGTGGCTTTTATTTAAAAGTACATCTAATTTTGAATATGATTTCCAAAAAATTAGACAAATCTGATCATAAATTCTTTAATTAAAAAATTAATAAAAGTATTAGTTAGAAAGGGGCAAGAACTGGGTATTTGAACAAGATTATGGTGACATTACAAAATAACACTTAAAATCTTGAAAAATGTATGAAACCAATATTTATTATATATAGATTTGTTTGGAAGTTAATAAACTGTGTATCCGGGGCATTTATAGCAATAATGTTGTACAATGTAATTATCTATGGTCTAAACTATTGCAGAAATGGACATAAAAATGTTCAAAATAATGAGATATTCAAGAATGAAAAAACCTGTTTAATTAAAATAAGACAATAAATTGACTTGTATTTAATAGATTATCCAAGCATGTTAACACTTTGACAAAATTTTAACATTCTGACTGTTTATAAATTAATTAAAAATAATTAAAACTGGTATATACAAAGGAGCAATAAGTGAAAATTTTAAATTAAAAAAACCAAACTAAGATTTGTGAAAAAAAGTAAAGTTCACAATCATGTTGAATCAAGAAATAAAGATTGTTTTAGGACTTATGGTATTCAAATAGGCAGTTTCTGTTTTTCAGGAAGCAAAGAAAGGTGTTGCATGCACTACATTTTGTTTGTATTCTTTTTTTTTATTCTCAGAAAAAAGAAAGAGAAAAAAAGTATTCTTTGTTTTTCTTGCAATACCTAGAGGCATTGCAAATTTTAATATCCCTCCACTGCATTGTTAAAATCTCCCTCTCCCTAAACAAACACATGTCACAACGAGCTGATTTTTTTTCAAATGACTATTTCTTTTAAAGACTTTGGAAAACCCTTTCTATTTTTTATAATAGTTCCACACGCACAAACACATTTCCTTAAAAAATCTTGTAAAAGCTGTACCCTGGTGTAAAAATTATAAAAAAATAGGTGATAACCTTGATTAATAAGAGACTTTATTAGTCTCATTACTACATCATAAGCCAAACCAAATGGGGAAGTTTGGGTACCCTTACCAAGGTAAACTTCAAAATCTTATGTATATCCTGTTTTAGCCTCAGCTAGGATCAATAATTTAATTCCCCATTTAGTTGGCGTATCTCTAATATACTGCCTAAATGGATACCTGCCTTTATTTCGAACCATCCGTTCATCAATGGAAAGATGTGTGTAGTGAAATTGACAGAGATACAACGGTAAAATACCTCCAAAGATAACATTTAAGGATAAAAACATAATGCGTAGGCTGCGAATAGTACATGATCGCCTAGACCGCGGGTCATCACCCTCCATAAAAATTGACTCGCTAGACAGGAGGGGAACGGCGGATAAAAAGGAAAAAATATGACTGGAAAGATTGCGTGAGACTAGAAAGGCTAAGGAGACGCAATTGGGGGGGAAACGGAGAAAAGTCACGTTTCCCAAGTTGACATAAAAAGTAAGCAACTCGACAGAAGGGACCATAGATATGTTACGCCACAGTCATTTATTGGACGCTTTTGCAATACCAAGCCCTTGATTTGAATTCAGCGGCTAAAACGCAGATGTTTGGAATATTACAAAATTTAAAAAGTACTTTTTTCTTAATATTAATGTTAGGAATATAAAAATTAGCTGGCCGGATGGCCCATTCTGAGCAGTGAACTAATATGGTCTTAATTTTACAGACGGATAGATAATATTGAAGATAATGACAAAAGACAGTGTTGTTCACATCATCGACAGACTGTATTGAATCTAAAAGTGTCGCTAATTGCACAAAAAAACACGACCTTGAGACGCAGGTGTTCAAATCTACGTAGTATGGAAGAGAGGGACATTGGTGGTAGCTGTGTCTAAATATAACTTTTAACGACAAAATTTTGGAGGGGAGAGAAAGGTTGGTTCAAAAATCAAGTACATTTTTGTAGAAACACAAGTAGAGACGGACAGACCAACAGATAACCATCCATACTTGACTGAAGCATGACTGAAATGACTTTAGGGTAGGAAATTTGAATTTAAAATAAACCTAGGCAGTGATTGGCCACAGACAATCATATTATTAGCGCTCAGAGCGCATTTGGGGCCATTCTTCAATAGTTGTTCAGTGATAGACACAGATTTTAAAGTGTGGTGATTTCCATATGAAAGAAAGTGAAATAAATTTAGGGACGCCATACTATAGCCAGCAGCTCAGCTGAGTTTTGCTAGCAATTCTGTGTTATTTATTCATAATCTGGTAAGATTGAAATTATTTCTTTATATATTTTGAATATTGTTTCATGTTTGAGTGATTTGATACTGCCATATCGAAATCTAGCCTTACAAACAAGTAGGGATTTGCTCTAGACCCCCCGCCCAGGTCAGGGTCTAGGGACCAACAATATACATAAACTCCAGCAAGGGTTAGGCAAGACAGATCAAGTGTTGAGAATAATGAAACATATTACCTATCCTCTTTTAGGGCAGAAAACTAATAAATATTTTTCAGAATCTATAGTCTGGGAGGATCTATCTGATGTAAAACCACCATGGTAAATGTGCTGTTTGGTCAGAGAGATCTGACCTGTCTGTATGATGTGGTTGTTGTGTCAGTGTTGTGTCCAGACGTGGGTAGAGAATAGATTTTGACACATGGCCCATACTTTGATTGCAGAGCTGTGAGTTTCTGTTGTCAACAAAGCAGTGTCTATTCAGTTGGTGACTTTACTCGAGTGTATCTGTGCAGTACTTGTGACAGAGACCACCATTATTGCCCGCCAGCACGGAGAGGTGGGACCACCTGATTTCAGCACCAGAGCTACAACTACAAGATGAGTGAGCCTCTGGTCTGCTGGACATTCACCAACGCTTTGTAGTTACTAATATCCCCATAAAAATTCCCACCATTTTCTGGACACTGTGTAGTTAATATAGACAGGTGTGATGAGGCCACCCCAACAGCACAAACAT
Source organism: Oreohelix idahoensis (assembly GCA_024509875.1). NCBI lineage: Eukaryota > Metazoa > Mollusca > Gastropoda > Stylommatophora > Oreohelicidae > Oreohelix > Oreohelix idahoensis. Next base: position 354,361 of record JAMPIV010020825.1, on the reverse strand, counting down.
TAACTATCCTCCCAAGTAGATGACTACTAGAACATTTTAATAAAACTAACTAGTATAGTACATATATATGTACACTATTGCATTTATGATATAATATTCCATGTATTTCTTACATAATCTCTAAATCCTTTTAAGTTCTGGTCAACCTAAAAATTGACCCAGAACAAAATAAATGTAATATAATTTTATCAAAAATTTTACACACGTGAGTTAGTTCAGTGTATTTTAACATTTATTAATATTATTAGTCTTGTTAAATATCTGTGGGTATATCTATAACCTATTACACCACACTACATATCATAACCCTAGACACTTTACGTAGCCACATTTCATTAACAAAAATTAAGTGTGAGGTCGTAGTGGTAGCAAGAAAGGCCTTCTGACAATTCTCAACTACATTTTATCTCAGGAGCCTTCACAGCTGGCCTCATACAATTACATTTAGTAATATCACCATCATACAATACCATCAACACCACTACAATGTCATCCAGGCTGATAAAGCTTCTGAAATTTCCTATGTATGTAATCAAACAGAAAGCGAACTTTACTTAGCTTATCAGTAGGATTTTCAGTCTCAAAGTTTGAAACTTTCAGAAAGGACATTATCTGTAAAAATCGCTTTTTTGTCATGAAAGACCTAGCCCACAATCCATAGTACAAGGAAGATGTAGACCAATATTTATGCACACTTGGTGTTTGTACAATACCCATTTACATAAGAAGTCCCAGAAACTTATAAAATTCTTCAACCGTTACATCCATCCATCCACTGTAAACTGATGGCCTTGATTGACCATACATCGAAGCATACTTGTTTGTATACAAACATAAATAACATACGAGATCAACAGTAAAAAACAACTTGAAAAAATCCACAGGCCTTAAAAACTCTCGAACATCATCTCTCGTTAGCATTTCCTGCTTCAGATGAACCCCAGGTTTTCGACAGGGCAAAAACTTTGGAATTGACACAGGGCTCCACCATCGAAATCATTATAGCCTCCGGGTCTGTAATGAAAGAATTTAACACACATTTAGTTAAAGTCTGAGAAAGCAGGTGCAATATTTTGTAAAAGCTTTTATAATTTATTCTTTATAATTAAAATAATAATGATAATTATAAAGTAGAAACTTTAAAAATTGTTAAACATTATTCTTTCAAACAAATAACAACTATCACCACTTCCCGGGCTGTTTTATTATATTATTTTACTCTGTATCTGTTTGTTTTGCAAATATATATTTCCTTAGCAACCGTAAGCTTTAGACATGAAGAAAAAACTTTTGTTCATAATAAATATTAAATTAATTACTAATTTTAATAGAAAATAGGTTACAGTTACTATTTAAGTGGTAATTTTTTTTAAATTAGGTCATTATGATATCACATTCCTGTACAATTCTTGACGCTATCGCATAGTCGCTAGTTCTTGGAACTTACCTTGCCATGCCGGCTTCACAAATTGGGTCATCGGGGACATTATCATTAATATCCATGTCTGAATCCGATGTTTCAGACTCCCAGACATCATCCTCTACAGAATCACTGCTGCATTCATAATTTAAATCATCGCTGGAACTCATGTTTTAATTTTTTTTGCGGTGGCAAAGAAATCGAACTCAAGCCAACTTTCAAAATGGTGTCGAGTGTTTTCGGTGTTCACTCGAGATTTTAACATTAATTATTTTCTCATATAACTGGTTTTAAAGAAAATTTTTATGTTTTAAATACATTTTATTTAGTATTTTATTATAAAATAACGATATTAATATGAAAAAAAAAAAGTTTTTAAGGTACTTCCTGTGACTTAGAAATTAGTAGGCGTTAACGTCCGATTTCTAATGGCTGAATTGAAGAGAGTTAATGCGCCAAACAAATTCCAAGCATAAATAAGCGAGAAAAGATGTGTGTTTCATAGATCTATTTAATTAAACAATTTTTGTTAATTAAAAATTTTTTCAAAATTTCCCAGGTCCCATTAATTTTTTCCTGGGACTCGATGGATCAAAATGTTTTAAAATTCCTGCGAATATCATCCCGGGAGTTCCTGAACCAGAAACCCTAATCTGGAGTCATCCTTATATGATCACCAGCTAAGCACAATGCTATAGTATACAGATGTGGATATGAACCTCTGTCTGTGAGACTAATTACACCCTCATCGACTCTTGAAATCATCCACACACTTCCAGGGATTCCCCCTGTGGTGAAACGTGCTGAGAACCCAGCATTACACACTAAACTTGGAGGCGTCATTTGAGCCATAGACATAACTATGGCTTTTACCTGGATGACTGCATGCAGGAGGATCTCACAATGGGCCCATGATAAGCAGGGGGAGCTGAGAAATGGCTCTGTGTAGGACATGACAATTCCTTGGGAGAACCCAGAACCAGAGCACTGTATTTTAGCTCTGCATATTTGGAGAGCCCCCTTGGATGGCAAGGAATGCACAGTATGCCACATGCTTCTTCCTTCTAGCTTGGGACCAGATGTGATGATCCTATAAATGCAAGCAAAGCTGGAGGAACTGGAGTTCATGACCACAACTCAACACGTTTCGCAATGGCAGAAAAGCCACAGGAAAAGCGTAGATCCACAGTGTACATAATACCAATCAGTCTTCTATAGTAATGTTGGAGGTATCATTTCTCTAGCGTAGTGTGTCTATTTTTTATTGTTTTTGGTATTGGCTGCAAAAGAGCGAGAATCTCAGCAGTCCTAGTTAAACAACAACAACACTTGCTGGTTCCATTAAACTAAATGCCAGCATAAATCTGCTATCAACACAATAAGAACATGTTTATTCGTTCAAGCCTAAAATTCTACTAGTTTATGAAAACATACATTTGCACACAGAGAAATACAGACAATAAACAACTGTTCAATCATGCCTGTTTATAACACAAAACATTTAATTATACTCACAACTCCATAGAAAGTATTCATATTATCCACAGATACGTGTGTTCCCTCATACAAGGCTTTGACTTCATCATCTGGTACAGGCTGCAATCCTCTGTGTTTAAAAACAAAAATAACTGAAATCAAAACTTATACTCGTGACCTATATACAGCAAATAAGGAATGTTGCAAATTTCTCTGCCTTATACTCTTGACCAACAGACAACAAGCATGAAATGTTGCCAAGTTCCTCTGATTTATACTCTTGATCTACAAACAAGCATGAAATGTTGCAAAGTTTCTCTGATTTATACTCTTGATCTACAAACAAGCATGAAATGTTGCCAAGTTTCTCTGATTTATACTCTTGACCTACAGACAGCAAGCATGAAATGTTGCAAGTTTCTATGATTATACTCTTGACCTACAGACAGCAAGCATTAAAATGTATGTTTCTATGATTTATACTCTTGACCTACAGACAATAAGCATGAAATGTTGTAAGTTTCTATGATTTATACTCTTGACCTACAGACAACAAGCTGTAAATGTTGCAAGTTTCTCTTATTTATGCTCTTGACCAGTCACAACAAGCATGAAATATTGCAAGTTTCACTGCATTCTTAATATATTTATTTCTTGTGCATTATATTAGTAGGCAAAGTTAGATTTCAGAGGCCGGCTCGCAAAGAATTCACGCCTCATCAGCTTCATGCAGGCGTGTCAGTGGTGTGCTGTGAAACGACCACAATAATTTGTCTTCACTTTGTTACTTTCACAATTGCCTCCTGCTGGCGGAATTGTGGATTTTAAAGCTGCATCCAAGGTGGAATGGGATCATTTTCTACACAAGACTACAGTAGGCTAAGACACCCGGGAGTCATGACCCAGGTGGGCCCGCCCTCCTTAGAGTGTAAAGGAGAATAATGGGCCGAAACACTTGTTCGACAGGCTGACATCTTCTGATGCTCAGATTGCCTCCTGTTGTATAACTCTGTATAGAGTTTCCTATCATCTTCTCGCTCTCAAATATCTTTTTCATTGAACATTTTCAGACAACTAAATGTAAAGAAAGCTGTGGTTGGTATCTTCACAGAATTTGTCCAGCAGTGGTATTAGTGATGGCCATATGTGCTTTCTCTGTTCTTCATATGTCAGGCACTTTATCAGCAGATGTTCAGCTGTCATTTTATTGGTGTCACAGCTACAATTATCAGTAGTTTCTATCTTTAGCTTGTTGAACAAATGGTATCTCAATCTGGTGTCCCGTGTGGAGTCTGAAGATTACCACTTGTTAACATCTGTTAAGCTGGTAATATGCATCACTCTTCTGGTGGCCTGGATGCTCTGCCTCCCACTTGTTTCTGTATCTGCTTCTTAAAAAACTCTTATGCTTGTGTCAGGCTGAGGTAGCTTTCTAGGATCGTTTGCCAATCCATCAGTCTCTTCATTGCCAGGATGTTGCAATGTGATGGAATCCAATGTATCAAAACTCAATTGAATCACTGACATAATTGGTAGAATACTGCTCTTAGGTCTGCCTTTTTTTTTTAACTCCTCAGTGCTGTAACTACTGATAGCGCATTTGTGAAGAAAGCTACGTTTCTAAGGGCTTTCCTCTGCTATTAGGATTTGTGCATTTTCAAGGCTTCTGCTTTGAAGTTACTGGAGAATTTTCCTGTCAACACTGACAACTTTTTGTGTGTGTGTGTGTGTATACCACTGTTTACACTTAGAAAAATTTCTCCACTGCCATTCTCTGTTGCAGTAGTTTTATGAGCTGTCTGTGTGTGCATGAGTCCAACTGTGGCTTGGGTAATGTTTCTCTATGTATTTTATGAGCTGTCTGTGTGTGCATGAGTCCAACTGTGGCTTGGGTAATGTTTCTCTATGTATTTTATGAACTGTCTGTGTGTGCATGAGTCCAACTGTGGCTTGGGTAATGTTTCTCTATGTATTTTATGGTTTCTGTGTGTGCATGAGTCCAACTGTGGCTTGGGTAATGTTTCTCTATGTATACCCTTCAAAAGAAGTTAAGGACCAGTAGGTGAAAATGACCCAAAAATAATAAAAATTATATTTCATAAGCAATTAATCTGACACTGATTTTTCTCGAACGACAAACATTCAACACGTGCTGCATGGGCCACCAGCATACTGTGTGGCTAGTGTTCAGCTCAGCAAGCACGCTGAAAAAATGCTGCTGAGATGCCAAAATGTGGGTGTTTTTAATGATGTCTAAGCATGAAAAAAATACCTGCTATTCCAAAAATGCGTGATGCATGTGGGAGACTATAGTGTTGGTCTTGAGCTGTACTCACAAAATTGTCTTTATAAGCAACACAAGTGCTGCATAACCATTGCACAACAATATGCCTCAACGACAAAAGCTGAGTGTTGTGGATAAAGGAAGAGCCATTGCGTGGTTGCAGGAAGATCTTACTGTCCGAAATGTCGCTCAGAGGCTTGCATGAAAATAGTGTTGATTGTCACTGATAAGCTTGTCATGTTATATTTTGTTGTGCTGTGTTTTTTATTGTTCATTTTCATTTCACTTTGCACCCTTAATAAAAATGGTCCTTAACTTCTTTTGAAGGGTATATTTTATGGTTTCTGTGTGTGCATGAGTCCAACTGTGGCTTGGGTAATGTTTCTCTATGTATTTTATGGTTTCTGTGTGTGCATGAGTCCAACTGTGGCTTGGGTAATGTTTCTCTATGTATTTTATGGTTTCTGTGTGTGCATGAGTCCAACTGTGGCTTGGGTAATGTTTCTCTATGTATTTTATGGTTATGGTTCTACTTTCTATTACCTTCTGCTGTTCTTTCTTTTAATACCCAGTAATGTTTTCTACCATTTCAGGGAATTTTTTTTTTTTTTTTAAACAAAGTATCCCATTCAATCCTCGATGGGTTATAATTAGGATATATATAGTGTTATACATTCAAGACAATATAGTAACTTCTTCCCCTTCCACTCAGTACAAATAGAGTAAATCAAAACTAAAATTGTGTATGTGTGTGTGACCTCCCCTTTCCAAGAAACAAACAAATAATAAAAAACAAACAAAAAAACACTCACACAAAAAATGAATGGAAAAAAAAAACAAAAAGTAAAGTCTCATAACTGCCCTGTTATTAACAGGGTGAAACAGAGTGAGAAAGCCCAGGGGTGCTTGCAATTACACCAAATCCACCAATTATCTGCCATCATCCACACGAGCCCCCCCCCCCCCCCCCATCAGACTACCCCTTATCCTCACATCATCACTGATCCTTATACATTACTTTTAGTTCTTGTTATATACTGTTTTACTATATTGTGCAATTCTCTAGGTCTATCTATTCTCAGCACCTGTTCCACAGTTATGGATCAATTGCATGCCTGTAAATAATCTAACATTGGTTTTCTCTGTTGTTCATAATTCCTACATTTTAGTAGGGAAATGCTCTATATTATTTTTTCTAGACACTCTGCACAAAAAGGTTCTTCTATCCTAAAATAGCCCAATCCTAGTTGCAGTTTAAGAAGTTTCTTAATGCTATACATTTTTAGTTCTCTAGATACCTGACACATTCATGTTGGGGTCTTAAACAATTTATACGCATGACTGCCCTTCAGACTTCCTTCCTACTCTACTGTCCATTCCTGTTATTATTCTTTTAAGTAGGCTTTTGATCTCCGTTTTACTCATCCCCACATTTATTTAGTTTCTATTATTTCTACTTTTCTTAGCTTCTTTAACCGCCTTTTCATTTTCTTCTATGCCAACATGTAAAGGTATCCAAGCTATTAGAACGGAACATCCTCCAGAGCATAGGTAAGTATTTGCCAGTAATATCTCTTCTGCTATATCTGGTCTAATGCATTCTCGTAAGTTTCTTATAGCATCAGGCCTAAAGATTTTTTATATTTGGTCTTGCGATTAATATAACTGAGTAGGTTGAATGAGACACGCCTGGCCAAAACGAAGCAAAATTTTATTTTAAAAAATAAAAAAATTGCTTCAATAGCTGAAAGTGAGTCTGTTAATATTGTCAATTTATGAGCAGGGTTCTTAGAGAAGATTTCCAGAGCTTTCAGAATTGCAATCATCTCTACTGTGAAATTTTTGTATTGTCTGTTATACTATATCCTTTCACCATTTGCCACATGGGAACATAAATTCCTATCCCCAATTTGTTATCATCTCCCTTAGATCCGTCTGTGTACTAAATTTGATATTTGTTGAATATATTTCCTGGCTTTGTTTTTGATAGTTGCCATATCAGTTGTTTTATTAACTGCCAGGTGGTAGTCTGTACCTGGTTTCTTGAGCTCCCAGAGTGTGACCACCGGCTTGTATATACTTCTGTTATTTATTGATGCATTTAGGGCATCCAAGTGTACTAGTTCCTCCATGCATTTTCAACCTGTCGGGTATCTACTGATATTCATGAACCTGTTCTGAGTTAATCAATACCTAGCAAATGCTGGAAAAGCTGGATGAGTCTTGTCCAACATAATTTTGGTCATGTAATTTAGTCTTAGTTCCTTTCTCCAAAGTTCCAAAGGGAGGGCTCCTAAGACTCCAGAGCACCCCTCGATGTTGATCTGATTGCACATGCAATTGTACATAATGCTTGGTGCTGAATTCTATCTAATTTAATCTTGTAACTATGTGCTTCAGCCATATACCATGCTTCCATAATCAATTTTGCATCTAATGAAAGATTTATAGAACATGATCATTGTCTTAGTGCTTGCACCCCATCCATGGCCTTCAAAATATCTTAGCATGTTAGTTAGTCCTCTACAAAACTCTACCAGTCTATCTATGTGTTTGTTCCAGTTCAGTTGTAGGTCCAGTGTCATTTCTAGGTATCGTGTGGTTTGAACTCTACTAATTTGTTGCCCCTGTAGGTTTATGTCAATTATCTTATTTTTAACAATCCTACCTTTACTGAAGATCATTCTTACTGTCTTATTTGCATTTAAGTGAAATCCCCATTTATTCATCCATTTATATACTTTATTTATTTGTTTTTGAAGATTATTATATAATATTGTTAGATTTTTCCCAGACCTCCACATAGCAACATCATCTGTGAACTGTGTTAAAGCACTTGTGTTTCAAGAAAGGAAGCTTGTGTGCAGTGCAGCCATGCCTCGGTTGTTGATATCGCATTTACCGGGTCTGCTCTTATCTGTTTTTGTTAATTCTACAAAGCTCCTTCACTTCAGCCTTCCCCTTCCAAAAACATATTTTGTCTGCTCTCAAATTTGAATATAAAATAATACAAAGCAGACATACGACCCATGTGGGCCTGCTCATGTCATCATCATCATTTCCTTTTTCACTCATTACGGAGCATGTAGCTACCACCGCAGCTTGTCACCTTGTAGGACATCTGCACCATAGCATTCCCATACTCTTGTAGCTGTAGTTTCTGGAGCAAAAGGTTTTACATGGCTGAGTTGCCAGACCCATGAGCAACAGCATATTAGTTGTCTTTTATGACGTGCCTGATAGAGCAGCATTCCTGCTATTTATGTTTCTACCAAGAGACCCACAAGGCTACGTAGGGTCGTAGCCATTTAGAAGGACCTAAATCGCTTTGTGTGGATTTTTAACAATGGTATAAGCGCCGTACCGTTCAGAAAGCAATGGCAAACTACTGAATGAAAAAAATTGCCTAGAAAAATCACAAACAGCCAATAAAAGCTGGGGTTGATTGCCACGTCCTGTAAAGGATAAGCAACTAACTTTAAATACACTTGCATAAAGCACGTAACAGGTAAAGGTAGCCTCATAGCAGATCCTGCCTTAGGGAAGTGAATTGTTAGAGACTATTAACCTATGTCCAGCTATGAGATGTGGGGGTGACCAGTTCCATTCCTTGCCACCTTTGCCTTCCCTAACTCAAAAGCAGAGCCATATACCAATTTACAGCTGGGCAGACTGGAGCATGACGTTGTGTTTTTAACCTGGCATCTTTGCCGAGAGAGACCAGCGCTCTAATCACTCTGCCAATCAGATGCTCAAGTAGCAGTTCACGTGATAAATGGACACTTCATAATCTTTATATAGAGATTTCCCTGTTAGATCAACAGAAAGTTGGGCACAACGCCAAGAAAACGATGGACTGAGAGAGCGGCTGAAATTTTAACTTCTTTTCTTGGTTATCGGATACCGAGTCATGGGCAATGATTACAACCCACAAAAGCCAGCTCCAAAACCTCAAAGTACACATTGTAATCTTCCTGAATACAGATGGTCATGGTCTAGCTCCCAGCTCTCATAAGCTAACACATTAAATAAACTCCTCAATTACTAAACTGTACATCAGCAGTCATTCTTTAAACTGTTCCTTTCCTGCATAAATCAAATTCTGGTGTATATTTGATGTTTCATTTTCTCTCTTTGACTTGCATTTTATTTTATTTTCAAATAATGTGACTAACTAAATTGAATTTGTGTTTACCCTGAACATGATGCTATTCCATTCAGAAGTGTAATAATAAAAGGAAAGAAGCCAATGTCTTCCCCCTGATAAAATTAGATTTTTGTTCATTTATTCACCTGGACTGTCAATACAATAATGATTAAAACACACTTACTTACTAGGTCGTTCCCCTTCTACCGAGAGTAAAACACACAATGATTGAAAACCACTTCTGATGATCACACACCATAATAATGTTGCATTCTTCCTCTTTTCCCTTTTTACCCCTTGTTACTAAACTTTTTGCTTTTGCTTTTGCACACAGGCGTAAGCCCATTATTTTAGGAGATACAGCTGTATGCATTAGCTACTTCTGTACGATAAAACACTATTATTGAACGACGCAACATTTACGAACGATATGACGTATTGGTAACCAAGTGACGTTAGCATCGTCTGCTTGTGTAGGTTAACCGTTATTTTTCTGGGCCTTTCTCGTTTGTCCGTCGAAGTGAGAGGACGTTTGTTATATATGCTCCCTGTAATGTTATGATGTATGTATATAAGCATTACCTCGTCATCTACACAAGCACACACATGTTTCAGAGAGCACTCAGTAAAAGCATGTTCAGTTCGTAGCCATGTTTATTTACAGAATATCGTACATGTCAAGATTCGCATTATATTACAATGTGTGGCTCGTACTTTAATGTATTCATATTACATCCCCCCTTTTTTGAAAAAAAAAATGTGTGCAAACATTTCCAACGAAATGTTTCATGTGAGAAAGGATAAGTATGTGTAATGCTCAGTGTGAGTATATATATGTCACTGTCTGTATCGGCTGGGAGGTGTCACTGTACGGCCAGAACGAGTGGTGTTAGGGTATGTGTATGAAGAAGTGTAAGTCACAACAACAGACAGATAAACAATTTAATGTAATCCACTACTCTTGACAACACTGTGACACTCACATACATATAACACTCTATGAGAATATCTTAAAGGAGGCACTGATAACTTTCAAATAACAATATGTATTCATTACTGGCATGAATGAATATGTGTCCTGATTCAACTACAAGGGAATCAGGAATCACAATCAATTTAAATTACAAGTTATGTACAGAATGTATTTAATATGAATATTGTAGTGACATATATTATTACAAATGTTCTATGTGTGTCAGTTGTGTAGTAGTAAAATGAGGTAATACTGGTTTTGTTTGTTCAAGCTCTGTTGGTATTTGTCATCATGACTTCAATAGTTTGTCTTTAGGGACTAGTATTGGCGATGTTCACAGTTCCTGATTTTAAGATAAGTAAATTCCCCTCTGAATAGTATTTTTATAAAGTTATTTCAAGATGAGGGGACATAATGTTGAGCTCAGCTGGCCAACTCTGCTTATCTTGAGTGATGGCGGCAGGAGAGGACTCCTCTGCTCGAATTCTCTTCTGGGCTCTGGAGACACCTCACTGATAGTTAAAAAGACCAAGGAGTATGCTGTCCGACTCTGGATTCAGCAAATCTCTGACCAGATGCTGCTCAGTACCATCAAGACCACTGTCCCTGAAATCAAGAAGGATGTACCTTCTACTTCATAACTAATTTATATTCTCTTTTACACTGATCACAATACAGCACAAACATTGCGTTCAGAGCGTTAGGCCAACAGTCAGCTTCATCTGAAATACTTTATACCAGCATTACCATCCTTAATGGTCACTACGCCTCTGCACTTCCAGCATTATTTCTGTCTAATCAATCATCCAGGTGTCAGTGTACTATTTGGCCATTCCATGCCGTTTTACTTCTCTCCGACACCCTCTGTTCAGGCTGGAGCATTTTAGGCTTTACCTCACGTTTGCCACTGAACTACACATATATATACAGGCATAAATCAACAATTCACATTCAATTTTCATTAAAAGATATTAAATGGTTCAAGCTTACCACAATTCATACGAATAACACAGATACGTTGATTAGCAATGAATTCTGGCACAAACTGGCACAAACTTCCATCTGCCTATGTTCCAGGCTTTTATTGAGCCAAATATATGCTGGCTTCAACGCACTGATGCTTTATCAAGCTATTTTAAACAAGTGGTCTCGAACTAACGCTCCCAAGTGTGTATATCAGCGAGACTGGCCAATGAGCCACGTTTCGACAAGTGTTTGAAAAAATGTTACCTTTCCCCGTTTCCCCTAACAACCAAGATAGTATTTATAGCCCGACCAATCGTGGTTAGGCTTTCATTTGTTGCGCTCCAATCAATTTGGAGTTTACATGGTAGGCTATTTATGTAACGTAAGGTTTTTTTCAAACACGTTATAAAAAATTTTATGAGCAGAAATGATTTTATGCTGTCAGGCACCCCCAATATTTTATTTTGGGTATAATTTATTAATTCCTGGACTATTTGCGTAACGTTTTACATATTATTTGTCAGCAAGCCCTAAGGAACCCAATAATACTAATTTAAAGGAGCTACGTGGCTGCGTTCAAAATATGCAATTTCTTCTACCTCCTGTTTGGAAGATGTGCTGTCTGGGTACTGTTATGTGTTCAAACGTAAACCCATCTATTGTTATCTTTTCTAATAAGAGTCTGTTATGATTTATAAACCTAACTCTGGGAAAGGGTAGTGTATTTTATCACTGTCCGTCTGAAAAAGTTAGTGCTTGTAGACTTACACGCGTGATGCCAGCATTTGTATATCGCGCGTCGCGTGTTGCATGCGTTCCTGATTTTCAGCCCTCCCCTCTCGCTATCCTTTTGTCCATCTGTTCGTTCGTTTTGGTAACGTAATATAATTAATGTTAGGATTAATTTAGGTCATTACGCAGTCTCTCAATGTTTTTCTTAGAAATGCAGCACACGTTTCATTGAAGAAGGCGGGTAATAATACAGTAAGCTTTTACTATCAACGTGAAAGCGTTACAATTTGCAGACGAAGCAGAAAACAAGGGGGATTTCGAGTACATTCTTTGTGACAGCACTGTCATTTTACCATTGCTCTTCTCTTTATTAATTTTATTTGTTAGGCTTCATATTTACCTAATAATTTATATATGTGGATTAGAATATTTCATGACACCTCCCTCTTAAAACAGACATTATATGTCAGTCCTTTATTCTATATACACATAGAGAAATTTATTATTATTTCTGGGGTTTACGGTGATTCTCATCACACGGATGGCGGCTTAAAAAATCCGCTCCCAGATTGGTTTTTCCAGATATATATTCAATGCTAAAATTATATGGAGCCAGAAGCAAAGACCATCGGAGTAACCTAGAGTTCTCATGCTTAGCCTGTGCTAAAAACGATAAAGGTTTGTGGTCAGTTTGCAACTTAAATGCCTTCCCATATAGATAAATATTGAATTTCTTTATTGCCCATATTACTGCAAGACATTCTTTTTCGCTAGTTGAGTAGTTGATTTCAGCTTTATTCAACTTTCTGCTAGCATATGCCACTGGGCTTAATTCCCCATCCAATGCATCTGATTTCTGTAGTAAAGTTGCACCTAACCCAATATTACTTGCATCCGTCCTTACTATGAATTCTTGACTTAAGTCAGGTAATTTCAAAATGGGTTTACTTGTGAGCTTTTCCTTCAATTCTTGGTAAGTCATTTCACATTGTGGTGTCCATGTAATGCGATCTGGAAGTCCTTTACGTGTCAATTCCGTTAAAGGTGCACATATGGAATTAAAGTTTTTGATATACTTCTGGTAGAAACCACATAATGAGACAAAGGATCTCACGTCCTTCTTGGTTTGTGGTCTCGGGGCTTTCTGTAGTTTCTCTAAATTCTTTGGGTCAGGGGTCATGTTTCCCTGATAAACTGTGTGTCCCAAAAATTCCAATTCTTTACATCCAACGCAACATTTGGTTGGACGGGCTGTTAAATTTGCCTCCCTAAGTCGATCAAACAGCATGTTCAGAGAGTCAATGTGTTCCTCAAATGTTTCTGTTGCTATAAGGATATCATCCATAAAATTTGTTATACAGGGATTATTCAGAGGATCCAATAATTTTCTCATCATTCTAGAGAAGACACTAGGCGCATTCTTCAATCCAAATGGCAATCTATTAAACTCATAGTGTCCTTCTGAGGTACTAAAAGCTAGGTATGGTCTAACCTCAGGCTTTACTGGAATCTGATAGTATCCTTTACTCAGATCCACTTTTGAGAAATATTTAGCTTTATTTAGCCTGGCAAACAGCTGATTTGTATCCGGCAATGGATCCACCTGTCCTTCTGTAATAGCATTCAGTCTCCTGTAATCTATACAGAGTCTATGTTCTCCAGAGGGCTTCCTTAAGAGTACAACACCGGAACTATACGAAGACTCACTGTGCGAAATAATTCCTTCCTTCAATAGATAGTCTATCTCTTCCTTCAAAGCTTTTTCCTTAGCAAACGGAATCGAATATGGTTTCATACAGACAGGTGTGGAGTCTATGAGTTTCATATCATATTCCAATAGGTTTGTATGCCCTGGTCGGTCTGTTAACACCTCTGCATGATTATTTAGAACCTGTTGCACTCTCTCTTTCTGAGTTTTCGTTAAATGTGTACTGATTTTCACCTGTGCTGCTGTCTCACAGGGGTGTAATGGATATTCAAATGATGAAAGTGGTTCCTTTTTCATTTCCATGGCGATGGACAAGGTCAACAAGTGTGTCTCTTCCTGATGTTCTCTTTCCAAATATTTCTTCAGGAGATTCACATGATAGATTTTTTCTTTCCCCTTCTTATCTATCTTATAATTTGTTCTAGACACCTTCTCTAGAACTGTATATGGACCCTGCCATCCAATTTGTAACTTATTCTGACTCCCAGGCAAAAGAAGCAGTACCTTCTCTCCCACAGCCAAATTTCTGTCTTTCGCCTTCCTGTTATAATAGGCAGCATGTTTCTTCCTGGCTTGTTTCAAATTTTCATTGGCAAGTTTCCAGCCAGTTTTTAACCGAGTGGTCAGCTCATTCACATATTGGTATGAAGATGTAATGTTTTCCTCTGCCTTTTCATCAGTCCACGTTCTTAACAAAGCTTCAAGTGGACCTTTTATTGGCCTTCCAAACAATAATGTTGCCGGGGCCATACCGGTTGAACTATGGTCCTCTTAAGCAAAGAAGGGCTTTGCAGGTACTGGTCCCATGTATCTGGTTTTTCGTGTGCCAACTTTCTCAGGATCGACATCAATGTGCCGTTAAATCTTTCCACTTGGCCGTTCCCTTGGGGATGATACACACTACAATGGAAGTGTTTGGCCTGAAAGATCCTGAAAACTTCTTCAGTTAGTTTCCCCTTGAACTGAGAGCCATTATCAGTCAAGATTTGATTGGGAAAGCCTAACCTTGTGAAAATTGTGAGCAATGCCTCTGCCACATGTTTAGAATCAATCGATGACAGGGCTACTGCCTCTCCCCACATAGAACAAGTGTCCACCAGAGTCAGAATGTAGCTGTTCCTTCTCTTGGTTCGGGTGAGAGGTCCCACAAGATCCACGGCAACTCTCCCAAAGGGTGTTCCCACTATGGGCATTTCCCCCAGAGTTGCTGGTGCAGTCCAATGTTTAGGTGCTACTCGTTGGCACTCTGGACAGGATTTTACATATCGTTTGATATCTTCAGTTATTCCTGGCCAGAAATAGTGACAAGCTATTCGCTGTCCTGTTGCGCTGATTCCCATATGACCACTGAAGGGAATCGCATGCCCTAGTTCCAACACTTTAGTCCTATATGAAGTGGGAAGGACCAGCTGTCCGTGACCATTGGATTCAGATCCAGCCTTCCTATATATCAATTTGTTCTTCATATAAAACTCTCCTTTGCCTGGAGGTGTATGAGATTTGGGCAACTTCTTGAAACATGGCTTGAGTGTTTTGTCCTCAGCCTGTGCCTTCCTCATCTCATCTGGGTGAGTATTTATTGGATTATCCTCCTCCTTCTTTGTCTGTGATCTGGTCTGCACTGTTGCCAATATCACAGGTCTCTTGGGATTCCCCAAGAAGACATATCTACACCCCAATATTAGAGGGTAGATTGGCTCATTTATCACTGCTGCTTTTATGATTCCTTCCACAAATCGCGTTTTCACTTTTATTCGGGCGACGGGAAGTGTCATGGTAGCTACATCCTTGGTTGCAGTTTGAATCTCCACTGTTTCTGTGGTGTATTGATCGGCCTGCACCAGGTGAGAACTCACAACGGAATCGTAATCTAAACCGGTATCATATAAACATCTTATAGTGACACCATTACAAATGACATCTTCACACACTGGGGGGTGGTATGGTTCCTGTAATTCTTCAGGTTTGCCCTTCTTTTCCTTTTTCCCCGATGTCATAGCAGCAAAATGAGGAGGTTTCCTTCTACAATGGTCAGTGTCATGATTGTTCATCTTACAATTTTTACACCACCTTTTTCCTTGGTTGAAAGATTTTCTTTCATCATATTTCCTTTCATCGAATTGTGGGAATTTATTTTTATTTTCATACCGTGGCCTATCAAATTGGTGCTTACCTTTATTTTGATCCTTAGGATCAAATTTATTAAAGTTCTGTGGTGCCCTAAAGTTATCCACCTGTTTCTTTTTATTACCTGTTACCTCTGCTTGAGCTGCTTGATACCTTTCAGCAACATTTAGCAACTCATCCCGCCTCTCTGCACCTTGTTCCATGAGAAACTTTCTCAGGTCTGGAGCCATGGACTCTCTTAGTTGCTCTATAAGGACCATTTCCTTAAGATCTTGGGTTTTCCCCAGAGAAGTCCATTTCTCCAAGTATGTCTCTATTCGTGCAGAGAACTGGTGATAGGTTTCACCTGACAGTAGTTTAGCATTCCTAAATTTTTTCCTGTAAAACTCTGCATTCTTTTCATACCTTAACAAAAGAGCCTGCTTTAGCATGTCATAATTTTCCTGATCACCTCTGCTCATTTTTTGCAAAAACTTCATAAGCTGCCCCACGAAGTCCCTGAGATAACTTTAAGCTCCACCTTTCTCTCTCCAACCCATACGTGGTAGCTAATAGCTCATACCTATTTATATAGCTCTCAATATCATCGTCTTTCTCAACAAAATGATCTAAATGAAAATTCATAGCTGAGATTGAGGCTCCTTGAGTAACCGTAGCATCAGAGGCAAAGGGACTGGCACCATTTTCAGGAGCATGGCCTTGAAACTCAAACTCCCTTAGTCGTAACTCATGTTCCCTTTGTAATCTTTTCTCTTCTGCTTCCCTTTCTGCAGCTAATTTCCTCTCTTCCCTTTCTGCAGCTAATTTCTTCTCTTCCCTTTCTGCAGCCTGCCTTCTTTCCTCGGCTTCCAATGCTTTAGCCTCTTTGTCAGCCTCAATCTGCAACCTCTTAGTCTCAGCCTCAGCTTGCAACCTCTTAGTCTCAGCCTCTAACTTTCTTTCGGCCTCTTTTTCTAATCTTCTTTCTTCGCGTTCAATAAATTTGTCACATTCCGTTGTGACATAGGCAACCATAACTTGCCCATCTAATCCTAACTCTTTTGCAGTCTGAACCGCAGCAGATCGAAATTTGGCCAGGTCCGCCATTGTCTATTATGTAAATTTATACAATGTCTAACCAACAATTCAATCTCTAATGGACAACACAGGCACCGTGAGCTCAACCTTATTTAATTCCACCCAAGGATACCTTTTAATTCTTATATTCCCTGAAGTGAATTACCCCCAATATTTTTAATAGTTAAAGATTCAAAATCCCAAGAGCGAGACCCCAATATATGTGGTGAAGTGGGATGTTATAAATATTTATAGGGAACTTAGTGTACTGACTGAGATCAGCTGTGAAGGTATCTATATCTATTAAGAGTAGTGTATTATAGATAACCTTACTTGCTACCACATATCTATATATATCTCAGTCAGAATTATTCTGGAATAGTGTGATGCTACGTTATGTGTCTAGGGTATGTGTATGAAGAAGTGTAAGTCACAACAACAGACAGATAAACAATTTAATTTAATCCACTACTCTTGACAACACTGTGACACTCACATACATATAACACTCTATGAGAATATCTTAAAAGAGTCACTGATAAACTTTCAAATAACAATATGTATTCATTACTGGCATGAATGAATATGTGTCCTGATTCAACTACAAGGGAACCAGGAATCACAATCAATTTAAATTACAAGTTATGTACAGAATGTATTTAATATGAATATTGTAGTGACATATATTATTACAAATGTTCTATGTGTGTCAGTTGTGTAGTAGTAAAATGAGGTAATACTGGTTTTGTTTTGTTCAAGCTCTGTTGGTATTTGTCATCATGACTTCAATAGTTTGTCTTTAGGGACCAGTATTTGAGATGTTCACAGTTCCTGATTTTAAGACAAGTAAATTCCCCTCTGAATAGTATTTTTTATAAAGTTATTTCAAGATGAGGGGACATAATGTTGAGCTCAGCTGGCCAACTCTGCTTATCTTGAGTGATGGCGGCAGGAGAGGACTCCTCTGCTCGAATTCTCCTCTGGGCTCTGGAGACACCTCACTGATAGCTAAAAAGACCAAGGAGTATGCTGTCCGACTCTGGATTCAGCAAATCTCTGACCAGATGCTGCTCAGTACCATCAAGACCACTGTCCCTGAAATCAAGAAGGATGTACCTTCTACTTCATAACTAATTTATATTCTCTTTTACACTGATCACAATACAGCACAAACATTGCGTTCAGAGCGTTAGGCCAACAGTCAGCTTCATCTGAAATACTTTATACCAGCATTACCATCCTTAATGGTCACTACGCCTCTGCACTTCCAGCATTATTTCTGTCTAATCAATCATCCAGGTGTCAGTGTACTATTTGGCCATTCCATGCCGTTTTACTTCTCTCCGACACCCTCTGTTCAGGCTGGAGCATTTTAGGCTTTACCTCACGTTTGCCACTGAACTACACATATATATACAGGCATAAATCAACAATTCACATTCAATTTTCATTAAAAGATATTAAATGGTTCAAGCTTACCACAATTCATACGAATAACACAGATACGTTGATTAGCAATGAATTCTGGCACAAACTGGCACAAACTTCCATCTGCCTATGTTCCAGGCTTTTATTGAGCCAAATATATGCTGGCTTCAACGCACTGATGCTTTATCAAGCTATTTTAAAGAAGTGGTTTCGAACTAACGCTCCCAAGTGTGTATATCAGCGAGACTGGCCAATGAGCCACGTTTCGACAAGTGTTTGAAAAAATGTTATCTTTCCCCGTTTCCCCTAACAACCAAGATAGTATTTATAGCCCGACCAATCGTGGTTAGGCTTTCATTTGTTGCGCTCCAATCAATTTGGAGTTTACATGGTAGGCTATTTATGTAACGTAAGGTTTTTTTCAAACACGTTATAAAAAAATTTTATGAGCAGAAATGATTTTATGCTGTCAGGCACCCTCAATATTTTATTTTGGGTATAATTTATTAATTCCTGGACTATTTGCGTAACGTTTTACATATTATTTGTCAGCAAGCCCTAAGGAACCCAAAAATACTAATTTAAAGGAGCTACGTGGCTGCGTTCAAAATATGCAATTTCTTCTACCTCCTGTTTGGAAGATGTGCTGTCTGGGTACTGTTATGTGTTCAAACGTAAACCCATCTATTGTTATCTTTTCTAATAAGAGTCTGTTATGATTTATAAACCTAACTCTGGGAAAGGGTAGTGTATTTTATCACTGTCCGTCTGAAAAAGTTAGTGCTTGTAGACTTACACGCGTGATGCCAGCATTTGTATATCGCGCGTCGCGTGTTGCATGCGTTCCTGATTTTCAGCCCTCCCCTCTCGCTATCCTTTTGTCCATCTGTTCGTTCGTTTTGGTAACGTAATATAATTAATGTTAGGATTAATTTAGGTCATTACGCAGTCTCTCAATGTTTTTTCCAAGAAATACAGCACACGTTTCATTGAAGAAAGCGGGTATAATACAGTAAGCTTTTACTATCAACGTGAAAGCGTTACAATTTGCAGACGAAGCAGAAAACAAGGGGGATTTCGAGTACATTCCTTGTGACAGCAATGTCATTTTACCATTGCTCTTCTCTTTATTAATTTTATTTGTTAGGCTTCATATTTACCTAATAATTTATATATGTGGATTAGAATATTTCATGACAGATGGTAGGAGGTCTTTAATTCTTCTATCAAACATAAGTTCTGCTGGACTGTCGATCTTACTGTCTACCGGTGTTGTTCTCCATCTCAAGAGTGCTAGGTGTACATCCTCTGTTCTTGTTTTCTTCATGATTGACTTGATAGTTTGTATCTGTCTCTCAATGAAACCATTAGATTTAGGGTATCTAGGTGATGATGTTGTGTGTTTGATCTTCCAGTCCTTAGTGAAGTTTCTGTATGCTTGACCTGAGAAATGTGGACCGTTGTCTGATCTAATTTCATCTGGGATGCCAAACATGCTGCAATACTTCTTTGTAATGTCTGCAATAACAGCTGACGGTGAGGGTTGTGGAAGTTTCTCAATGATGGGAAATTTGCTGTAGTAATCAGCAATAATAAGATAGTCATTATTGTCGATTGAGAAAATATCAGTTCCTATAATGCTCCAAGGGCTCAATGGTATGTCTGATGGTATGAGAGGTTCTCTGCACTGCCTATTTGCATGTTCTTGGCAAATTGAACAGTTTTTACATAGTGTTTCTATGTCCTTGTTTATCTGTGGCCAGTAAACATCTTTCTTTGCTCTCAGTTGTGTCTTCACAATACCAAGGTGACTATTATGGAGCTGTTTAAGGATGATATCGCGTTGTGTTTCTGGTACAACAATGCGATCTCCTTTAAGGATCAGACCATCTTCGATGCTTAACTCGTCCCTCATCGAGTAGTATGGACGGATGTGTGTTGGAACTTCCCTGATAGAGCTTGGCCATCCATGGTATATCAGTTCTTTGAGAGAGTTAAGGATAGGATCTCTCATTGTGTCTTCTCTGATGTGTTCAAGCCGATTATCGCTAAACTTGACAAAATCAACTTTGATGTTTGGGGTAAGATCTGCTGTCTTGTTGGGGTTTGGTAGTCTGCTGAGAGCATCTGCAAGACCTATATCCTCTTTAATGTTGTTAATAGTTACCACACTCAGCTTTTCGCACATTGGTAAACCCAAAATTGCAGGTCCTTCAACATCTACCAAGTAAAATGTTGACGATGTCCATTCTGAGCCTCTGTATGAACATTCAAGTGTTACTGCTCCAAAACAGTCTATACTTGTTCCATTGTAAGCTCTTAGCTTTGTCCTGCCACTCCTACGTTTTACATCCCTTGTGGGAAATCCTTGCTCATCCACCTTGTCAGGCATGATCTGTCTGAATATTCTTAAGGGTAGAGTGTTACCTTGGGCACCTGTGTCTATCTTGAACCGAATATATCTTTCTTTGTGCCTTTTAATTCCTGGTATTCGGAATTGTACCTTGCAGAAAGCCTGCGTTCTCTTTGGTTCATTACTGAAAGTTAGTATCTTCACAGTATCAAAAGTGGAAGGATCACTTTCTTCACTGGAGTCAAGGTCCTCAGTCATCATAGAGTGTGTTTGTTTTGACGACTTTCTGCTGTGAAGTTTGTGTTGAGCACTGTCTTGTTTCCTCTTGAAACATAATTTTATCCAGTGGCCCCTCTTTCTGCAGTAATGACATGTAGAGTCTTTAGCTGGACAGTGGTTTTGTATGTGGTTTAGGCCACAACATTTACACATAGCACCTCTGCTTGTGTTGTGTTTTTCTTGTTGTTTCGAACCAGTTGCTTTGTTGTGTCTAGGTTTATAGCTTTTCACTGCATCCACCTGGGCTGCTAATGTACCTTGCTGAATTTGTTTAATGTTTAGTGCTTGTGCCTCGTGTTTCCTGCCTTCATCCAGAAGTTGTTGTAAAGTTAGCGTATCACTCTGGCTCAGTAGCCATTTCTGGAACTCTGGCATTGGTGTGCTAAGAAGAATCTGTTCAATAATTCGCTCTTTTTCTTCTTCGTTGCTAAATTTACATACTCTTGTTTTCTCCTTAATGCGAGTGAAGAAATCATCTAGGCTTTCACCACGTTTCTGTCGCAGGTGGTGAAGCTCTAATCTTGCCGCTCTAAAGTTTGTGTGCTTTATGCAGAGGAGACTTTCAAGATATTATTTTGTGGCTATTTTATTGGAGATCGGCTGCCACAATATTATTGTCAAGCCACTATGGTTCACAGCTTCTTAGATAAGTCTTGCAACCGATTATTATGAAATGTTGTGAAAATGCCTTCAATTTTAATATGCATTAGCTACTTCTGTACGATAAAACACTATTATTGAACGACGCAACATTTACGAACAATATGACGTATTGGTAACCAAGTGACGTTAGCATCGTCTGCTTGTGTAGGTTAACCGTTATTTTTCTGGGCCTTTCTCGTTTGTCCATCGAAGTGAGAGGACGTTTGTTATATATGCTCTCAAGCAGAGGAGACTTTCAAGATATTATTTTGTGGCTATTTTATTGGAGATCGGCTGCCACAATATTATTGTCAAGCCACTACGGTTCGCAGCTTCTGAGATAAGTCTTGCAACCGATTATTATGAAATGTTGTGAAAATGCCTTCAATTTTAATATGCCGTAGGATTTCGGTCAAGTCGCATGTGATCTGACCTCTAGTTGAAATGTTCAGTTATTTGTATGCAGTTTATGCTTTTGAGACTGGACAGACAACAAACTACATACTATGCATTTTATTATGATGTCATACTTGTGAGATGGAGCACCCAATTAAATGTTTGAACTGTACAGCGGTCCTCGGCTTCATCTTGATTTTCATTCATTCAAGCTTCTAGATGTTATGGTGTGCTGTTTTTGGACTTTTAATGATCTTGGACTTTTGAATATTGTGTTAATCTCCTAGAAAGTGTCTGTGTCTGAATGCCCAATAAATTAATTAAATATTTCTAGAAAGAGCAATAAAAACAACAACTCAGTATGACAATCAAATCTGTGGAATGTATAAAACACCATAACCATCACACATTCTACATATTAGATGAGCAGAAAGTTGGGCACAACCCCAAGAAAAAGATGGATTGAGAGAACAGCTGACATTTCAACTTCTTTTCTTGACTTATGGATATTGAGTCACGGGCAATGATTACAACCCACAAAAGCCAGCTCCATAACCTTAAAAGTGAGGTAATTGAGAAAGGTGGTCCAAGTAACAATAAGGGACAAAGTCCGCAACTAGACGATATGTATGGACTCGAAACCCAGCCCCTGTAGAGCCATGTGGAACGGTTCCAGTTGTGATAGTTCGGCAATGTTTGCAGAATGGTAGAAGACCAACTACCATGATAAACATGGTAAACCAAGACCAAACCTCCAGGACAGCCCAAAGTTCTCTGGGAGGACAACATCAGACATTTCTGAAGGACCTAAAAACTGGACTAGAACCAGGCCAAAAGGAAGACTGCTTTGACAGTCGATGGCTAAGGATCAAAGAAGAAGAGAAAAGGAAGAGAGCTGACAGAATAGCATGACATTCTCTCTGGCTACCCTCTACAACCCAGGGTTAAATGGGAGTGACTAATTAAGTAAGTAAGAAAGGAACTTCCAGTAAGTTCTCTGTTAAAGAAGTTTATTAATGTATTTTTGCATGTTGACCACACTTAGTCTATTAGCAGTTAATCTACGCGGTAATATGTCTATCTGTGGTTCATCATGTACTTGCACGGTTTTTGACTTATATTGAATGCATAATATTTAATACGTCACCGGGAGTTTATGACGTAATCTGTTCTGCACTAATATATGCAAACGGTTGGCTCTAGACCTTTCGTCGATTGTAGTTGTCAAAGAAGGACGTACTTGATATAGCTCCTGTGTTTTTTTGAGGAAAGATATAATTTATGTGGCTTAAAGTATTTCGAGGGCCACCACAATGTATTACTGAAGATTCAGAAGTATGAGAGAAGATTCGCATTTATATTATTGAAGGAATTACATTGATATTCCTTAGTCTTCATATCCTGTCCCACATTACTAGGGTGTCGTCGTCTGCATGCACCTTCAGTACAGCGGCCAGTTATGAATTGACCAGACAAGACTGAGAGGAGCTCATTTTACATGTATGTACTTTATGAATTTTGCCCATGTATGAACAGTTTATTCGTCGCATTAAACGTTTGTTTCATGTGGACCCATCCACCAAGGCATTCTGAATCAGTTTATGAATTGAATGGTTCATCTGTAACCCCACGTCATTCTTCAGGTTATCAGCACGATACATTGACATATTACGAGGTATTACACCAATCTCCTTCAACACAAAACACCAACTGTAACACTCTCACTAACCTGTAAACTGTACCCAGCTGAATGTTGTGGAACTGGTCTATCTTCAGAAATAAGCCCTGCAGAGATCAATTAATGTAATAATTTGACTCAAGTGAGTTTAAATTTTAAAGATGCTATAATAAATTAGTACATTGAGGCCATGATGAGTTGAGCTTAACCTTCAAAGACTGCTTAAACTATCAAATAAACATACTGTTAGAAAAATTCAAAAAAATTACACTAAAATATTCTAAACAATAATTTTACTGGATTAAAGCTGTATAATAATGGTATATTCAATACATACATTAATATTATGTTGCTCTTGCTTCTAAGACAGATTAACGAAGTAAGAATGAATGATTCTAGAGGAACAATTTAGCAGCTGTAAGATGCAGCCTGTCTGTGTCAAATATATGCTCATGGAATTTAAATGGTTTAATTTGCCTTGTAAGTCCCATGTAGTTCCCTGGGGGCAGGGGGGGGGGGGGGGTCTCGGAGGTGTCACCTCAGGCATGTTGTAAGAGGCTACTGTCACCTCAGGCTTGTTGTAAGAGGCTACTGTCACCTCAGGCTTGTTGTAAGAGGCTACTGTCACCTCAGGCATGTTGTAAGAGGCTACTGTCACCTCAGGCATGTTGTAAGAGGCTACTGTCACCTCAGGCATGTTGTAAGAAGCGACTAACATAAGGCTGCGCAAGAGGGTGGTAAATTCATCATGCAAGACAAAATACTACAGGCACCACCACTACAAGAGCAAAGGAACAGCTACAATGGAGGCTTAATGCTTTATGAGGAGTGAAAGGGAGAATTGATGATGATGATGATAATGCCATATACAACTACAGAAACGAAGCCAAGGTTCTGTCTAAAAATTTGATAACTGTTTTGATGCTGTAACAGATTCACACAGCTGGATCTTGGCAGACTGCTAATATAGCTTTTCAATACTTGAAATACAGCTCAGTATTCTAAATACATCTAAGCTGACCAAAAAAATGTTATGGGCTGGCTATCAAACTGAAAATGTGACAGCATGAAAAAGTTATAAAAAGAAACCACTAACATTAAAAACTCTATACGTTATTTCGTAAGCTAACTTGTGAACACAGTTTTCTGTAATTACCCTTTTTATGTCATAATGGAGTCCACGTACAGCAAAGTCTGCATCGTATTCAAGTTCCAAAATATCTTCAGGATACTGGACAAAGAACAAGATACACTTTTGTACACAATAATTGTTAAACATACTTTGCATATTACCACATTTCCTTGGACAACAACAGATATCCTTGACGAAACATAATTCTCATAGCAGAATATAATGTGATTAAAATTTAACTCAGTGGTACATTAAGTATATCTATAGCGTTTGTAAGTATTTAAATAAAGTTTGATATACTTGTGTGCGTAGGTGGGTGCAAGGACATCTATGGGCATCACTATTAGAAGTATCTTTCACTTTTGCTACTCATTCATTCATTTCCTATTCACTCTTTATGGCACACATAGCCACCAATGTTGCTGGTGTTTTGGAAGCCTGCACCAAAACATGCTTTTGCAGCAGTGGTTTCTGTAGAAATTTGTTTTGCACAATGACAGCTAGCCCCATGAGCAAACTCACATCAGTAACTTTTTGTGACATGCCTGAGGTGGCAGTATGAATTATTCTCTGTCTCCTTAGAGACTCTCTAGGAACTACACATGGCACATGTGTTATTACTGTGTATCTATGTTTGTTTCTTTTCTCCATGTCCCATCTTTGTTGTAGTTGATAAAGGTTTTTAAAGTGACTAGCTTTTGTGTTGTCTGTGAAGTAAAACTGATACACATTTTTTGTTACATACCACTCAGTTGAACACAACTAGGAACTAATCATTAACCATTCTAAAGCATGATTTCAATTTATTTAGTTTCTCTCTGTCTTCTTCATCTGTTTTATTACTAGGTATGGACACAAAATTAAATACTGCTCTTTGGCACTCTATGGAGCCGCGGTAGATTAGTGGTTAGTGCACTGGCTTCCTAGCGCAGTGGTCTATGGTTCGATCCCCAGATGAGGTGGGATTTTTTTTTAGGCCACAAACGGTTCCTGGGTCGACCCAGCCCCAATTGGGTACCAGAGCAACTCTGGGAAGGATAAGGCGGCCAGCGTGATGCCGACGACATCACCCCTAGTAAGCCGACGGTCAAGATAATATGGGCTTAACACCATATTCCCAATATGCCTCAATGGCTTGTAACGGGTTCCTTTGCCTTTTTGGCACTCTAAGGGTCATGAATTTCAAGCATCAGCATTTTTTAGCAAGCTCTTGGATGTAATCTGCCTCTACTTTGCCAAATTTCAACCTGGTTTCATTCATTCTGCCAACCTGTAAGTGGAAGTGAAGCAACAAATTTTGTTGTATAAAAAAACGTCCTAATTTCACTGTCCATAACGGTTACTTCTCAGCCAACAGATGGTTTTTTTTCTGCAGTTTTACCAAGTCTTCAATAAATAGGCCATTCTGAATATCATATACATTACCCAAGTTTCAAAAGTTTTCTCTGTCTTTTGGCTTTCTTTACTATGTCCCTCCTTTTTGGTTACTTTTTCAGCAAGTAATACTCTTTGTCTGATAAGAATGCTTCAAGTGCTGTAGCTCTTGTGACTGACTGAACCTCAGCTAGAAACCTGCTCATAAATGTTATTATCATTTCTGAACAGTTAAATCTGTTTCACACTTTTGTTTAAGAATGTTCAAACTATTTTTCATAGCTTTGCAAGCTGGAATTCTGAAGTCAAACTTTTAGCAACCTTACTAAGAACATAATATGTTCCCTTAAAATTCTTTGGTGATGGCACAGAAAACAATCATGTCATCAGAGAGCAACTCATCAGACTTTCTATCCAACAATTATGAGAATCATCAGATTTTCTACACAACAATTATAAGACATCAGGTTTTCTATCCAACAATTGAGACTCTTAGATTTTCTATTGAAAAATTATGAGAATCATCAGATTTTCTATTCAACAATTATGAGACATCAGATTTCCTATCTTACAATTATAAGACTCACTAGATTTTCTACACAATAATCATAACACTCATCAGACTTTCCACATAAGAGTTTTCAGAATGCTACAATCAGGTAACAAAGACTTACCCTTAATTTATTAACTAAAGCATCCCTTCCAAGGGTGAAAAGAAGTTTGTGCAACTCAGGAGTGTATGTGGCAAGAGTGTAATCATAATCAAAGCCGTAGATTTCAATATTTTGCAGGGACAGTTCATTGTTGGCAAATATTGCTTCTGGATTTTGGTCTGGTATAGGCTGCTGCTCTGAAATTATACAGGCACACAATATATCTATTAAAATCAAGATTACTTAAAATATGTTTATTAAAATATATGCAACCATTAATATCTATCTAAAGCATTTATACATTTTATACATGGGGGCGGGCCCACAGTACATGAGGTGTTTAAATGGTGTAAGGAAACCGGCTCCAAGGTCAACCCCAACAAGGCCTTCCAGATGTTACTCTCAATGGGCAGAAAATTGAAAGGCAAGACATAATAATAATAGCCCCTTCAGTCATAACTGACTATGGAAATGTGCCCCAGAGGTGACAGCCCTCAGCTGCTTATTTTCCTGGTGCTCCTTTCGACATTTTCTCCTCTCTTCTGCTTGTTGTGTGAGCTTCTTTTCACCCAATCTGAGGTGGTGCCGTAGATAGCATTGCCACATGAAGGATGGCTGTTGACCCAGCAAAGTTGAGACAGTTTTTTGCTGCTCTACAAGATGCCACCAGGTGTGATGGCTACTGATTGCTTTGTCAGTCAGCAGCCAAGGACCAATTCTTCCTGTCTTTTGTGCGTCTAAAGTAGACCCCAATAGCTCCTGGGTTGCCTACCCCCTGATTTATAACTGTTAAAACCAAGATTATAAAAAATATGGTTATTAGAATATATAAAACTACTAATACCTATCTAAAATACTTTCCAGGTTTCCATGTCTAATGTGGCTCTGCTATATATTCATAATCTCACAGGATTACAGGATAAATCTGATATAAGAAGATACCAATATGAAACTAATGGAAAGAACCAGGTGAATACTAATGGAAAGAACCAGGTGAATACCAATGGAACAAGGTGAGGAAAAGATGCTGGCCTTGGACAGGTACACATCGAGGAAGCCAGCTGATAGCGTGACAAGGCAGTTCTTGTTGTGGTATCCCTAGGTTAAGAGAAATAGAGATAAAGACTAAAAAATACAAGACAAAAGAAATTAGAGACAGATATGAAAGGGATAAAGAAAACAGGAAAGTCTTTAAGTGAATGGCACCGGACAGGCAAGTTTGGTGTGAATTTGGTAAAGTCTTATGTTTCACAGGCAGCACAAGGGTCAATCAATCAATACTGTTTAGCTCCCAAAGGAGTACAGGCCTCCAACATGTCCTCCTGTCACATACCATCAGCTAAAGTGCTTTCCACATCTTCCTCATCATTTTCACTTCTGTCTCCAGTGGTTTTTTTGGGTCTACCACTACCTCTCTTAACCTGAGGATTCCAGAACAAGGACTGCCTTGTAATGTTATCAACAGGTTTCCTCAATGTGTGCTCTATCCATAGCGAGCGTGATAAAATGAATAACAATTCATAATTAATGAACAATGAAGGCAAGGTGTTAAGAATACTTGACACAAAACACACAAACAGCATGTCCTAACTAAAACATGATTAATGATGTTTGTGTCAAATACACCCTCACTGTTATCATCACATTAGGTGGGCATAACAACAACAGCTATATTGTCTAGGGGAAAAGCTTTCACACAGTTCACAGAAATAAATAAACTCAAGATAGTATTCTCGATACAATATACCGGTAATCACATCGTAACACAATATGCCATACAGAAAGAGGTACTCAAATAAAAACTCAATTTAACACTACCTAATCAGCAAAGCTTTTTTTAATTAACAGAAAAAATCCCATACAACGCCTGATAGGTTAGAATTAGGATGTATAGAGTCTATAATTTTGTACAGTATATACAACTGCTGCGACTAGCTTACGAAATTATCCCTCCTGGCAATTTCTTGTATACAGGGTGAACGAAAGTCAAAATTTTGTTTGTTTCTTTGTGTGTGCTTTTTGTTAAACCTTTAATACTACGTCCTTCATATTTGTTATATTTTATATTGTTGTACTTTATAGTGAGCCGAGTGAAAGCGGGGGTTGGGGGGAGAAGGTGTATATTTAATTTATTCTCAATTTCTTCTTCTTCGTACACTCTCAGACGTCCACTTGAATGTTCTCAAAGAAAGCAGTAGTCAGTTTGAGGCTATTTGAATCCCCGTAAAGCTTTTCCACGAAAGTAACTGGCGTCGGCCATATGCGCTTTCTCTATACAGCTTATAAGGGGCAACTTTGAAGCAGATGTTCAGCAGTCATTTTATCAGTGATACAGTTACACTGATCGGTAGATGGTATCTCAATCTGTTGTGGCCAGTGCGGAGTCTGAAGATTACCACTTGTTCTCTTCTGTTGAGCTGGTAGTAAGCATCATTCTGTGTGTGACCTGGATGTTCTACATTCCATTTGTTTCTGTATCTGATTCTGATAATACTCTTTGCCTCCTCAAAAGTTATGCTTGCATCAGGCTGAGGTAGATGTGAACCTTCTTTTGCCATTCTGTCAGCCTCTTCATTGCCGGTGATGTTACAATGAGATGGGATCCATTGGATCACAACACTTTTGAATTCTCAATTTGATATTAGTAATACATATTGATGCATTCATTACCATTGAGCACCAAAGAAGATAGGCTTTCAACAAACGAATACCAAGTTCTCATGTTGCATGCCAGCAGCTCAAGGTCTTTCCGTGTCTTTCTCATCAATGTGTATTATAGAACCTCAGAAGACCTTTACTTTCCTGCCATACCCTCACTAATTCTTGTTCTTTTCTGTTTCACTATATTGTGTAGTTCTCTAGGTCTGCCTATTGTCATCACCTGTTCTACAGTTATGGGTGAATTGCATGCTTGCAAATAATCTAATATTGGTATTCTCTGCTGTTCATACTTCTTACATTTTGGTAGGAAATGATTTATGTTATTTTCTAGCGGACATTCTGCACAGTAAGTTTCTTCTATTCTAAAATCGCCCATTCCCAGTTGTAGTCTAAGTAGTCTTTTATTGCTGGGAATTTTTAGTTCTCTAGATATCTGACATGTACTAGTTGGAGCCCTGACCAACTTATATACATGTCTACCCTTTAGGCTTCCATCCCACTCTACTGTCCATTCATCACTTACTATTCTTTTAATCAAGCTTTTGATCTGTTTTACTCATCCTCATTTTTATTTGGTTTACTGATCTACTTTTCTTGGCATCTTTATCTTCCTTTTCATTTCCTTCTATTCCAACATGTGAAGGTACCCAAGCTATTAAAACGGAACATCCTCTAGAGCAGCATCTCTCAAGTTCTGGTCTCAGGGCCCCTTTACACTCTTAAAAATTATAGTTTGTATGGGTTATACTGAGAGAGAATGAGAGTGAAAAATCCAAATAACATGTTAGATTATTATGGAAATAGTTTTGACTTCGTGGACCTCCTGAAAGGGTCTCGGAGACACCCAGGGTCCGCAGACCATACTTTGAGAACCACTGCTCTAGAGTATAAGCACATATTTCCAGAAATATTTCCTCTGCTATATTGGGTTTGCCACATTCTTGTAAGTTTTTTATAACTTGAACTGCTGAAAGTGAGTCTGTTAAAATTGTCAATTTATGATATACACCCCAGGCTTTCCCACACTCCTACCCCTGGTTAACAACAGAACAGATGTGAGAGACTGCCATTTTGGAACAGGGGAGGACACACACACATATTCCCACAATTTGACTTTTCATTTACTCTATTTGGACTGATTGGAAGGATGAAATGATATAATATTCACATATCGGAAATAAAAATTATTATTTTGAATTAGCGACACTATATACCCTCATTACATACATGCCAAGAAGTACGGGTTACCCATAATCTGTACAGAGTTTTCTCATTTTCAGATTTGTTTGACTGTACAGGTTTTCGCCTCATTATTAACCCTTTACAATATGATTCGGCCAAAAACGCCAGTGAACAAAGTCTACCATCCAAGTTGAGGGTGGGAACTCTGTTTAGCCTGATCTTTCTGGTACATGAGAAGCTTCTGTTTTCTGAATCGGTCAATATTTTGATTTTTCGCTACTTTTTTTTTTTTAAGTCATGGCTTTTCAGGCAGTGGAATCTTTGCTTTGGGAGCTGAGAGGTGACGTGTATTTGATCATGGACCTGATTTAGACTTCGACAATGACAAAAGTGAATCTAGGGAATGACTTTGGTCAACAATATTTATGACAGATCAAACATTCAAGGAAGTCAAAACAGCATACTTTTGTTAAAATTTGTGACTTTGAAGGAAACCTGCGACCAGTGTTGCCACTCTGAATTTTGAAAAAAAACCTAGATGGTACCTTAAAAAGTACCTAAATACAACTAGGTTGGACTACTTTTGTGCAATTTGGGCTACTTTGGGAGATTTTTGGGCCACTTTTGGTGATTTTTGGGCTATTTTGGGTGAAAAACAGAAAACTGAAAGTTGACCTAGTTCTTCAATTAATGAAGGACAATTACACCTAGATGGGATTAAAAAAACCCAGATCTAGGTGAATCCACCTAGGAGTAGCAACACTACCAACGCCCTAAATACACACTAAATCTAGTTTATCTGGTCACGGACTTGAGACATGACGGGTTCACAGAAAAAGTCATTGTGGAGATTATTAAAGGTCTTAAACACTTGGCAGACAGAGGGAACCCTTATGATGATCAGACTGCCTCCTGTTGTAATGCTCCGATTGACTTTCCTATTATATCCAACGTGAAGAATTGTACCAAATGTACAAAGAAGGAAAATGCTGTAAACAATAACTTATGCTTTTCGCCTGACCTCTCAAAGAACACAATGGTTGATATATGGATCTTTCTCCTTTGTGTGTTTTATAAAAAAAAAATATTTTTGGTAGGTTTTTCAGATTTCTGTACAGGTTTCCAGATTTTTGTACATGTTTTTAAGATTTTTGTGTGCAGGTTTTTCATCTCTGCGGTGTGGCATGTATGTCATTATAACCCATCAGAGGTTGAATGGGATATTTTTTCTTCATAAAATAAAAAAAAACCATGTCTTCCTCGTCATTATCATTTTTCTCTCCAGCTCTCTTCTCCATGTATTTTTTGGTCTACTTCTACTTACTTTACTCTGGGGATTCCAGAACAAGGACTGCCTGGTAATGCTATCAACAGATTTCTTCAAAATGTATTCTATCCACCGCCCGTGTTTTCTTCTCAACTAGTAATATGTTTTATTCCTCTTCTACCGTGAGGTGTAGAGGTTTGGAAGAGAGAGGCCATACTATCCTATTGGCTGTTTTCCTCCGGGCCTGGTTCCATTCTAGTCCTCAGTCCTTAAGAGATTGTCTAATGTTGTCCTCCCAGCAAACTCTGGGTCGTCCTGGAGGTCTGGATCCCTGGCTCTTAGTTTCTCATACTTGTCATGGTTGCCAATCTTCTCCCATTCTGCAGACATGGCCAAACCATCTTAGTTGGGACTGTTCTACTTGGGTCTGCAGGGGCTGGATTTTTAAGCCATGATATATCTGGTTGTGGACCATGTCTCTTCTTGTTATTTCAACTACCTTCCTCAGATACCTCATTTCTGAGGTTTGGATCTGGCTTTTGTGGGTTGTAGTCATTGCCCAATGACTCGCATCCATACGTCAAGACTGGGACATAGGTGGAGAGGTATACAGCTATCTTCGACTTCTTGCCAACTTCTCTTTAGGAGGAATTCTCAATTTATGGCCTGAAACAGTCTCCCAGCTGTTGCTCTTCAGGTAGCCAAATCTTTGATGCCTCCCTTCCAGTCAATAACAGCTTCAAAGTATTTAAAGTGGTTGACCTACTCCAGGACCTGTTCTCCCAGCTTAATCTGATGCCTTCTTTCCTCTCGTTTTATCACCATGGTTTTGGTTTTGGAGCTACTGATGACCATCCCTCTCTTCTCCAGCTCTTCCTTCCAGACTTGCAGGCTGGACTGAAGATGTGCCTCTGATTTAGCAATGAAGGCAACATCATCAGCAAATGCCAGCTCTTCCAGTACCCCACTGAATACTTTCTTGACCTCTCCTTACATGTTTTGATGACATCATCCATAAGGAGTATGAAAAGATAGGTTGACAGGATATCACATTATCTTACACCAGTGGTGCTTGAACTCTTCCGACTTATGGTTTGCCATCCTCACATAATTTCTGCAAGACTTGTAGAAGCTCTGTATAACATGAATCAGAAGTGCTGTATTGTTCTTCCTTGCCAAGCAGTCCCAAAGTTTGCTCCAGGGGACCTTGTCAAACTCTTTTTCCAGATCCAAGAAACAAAGATGAATATCACCTTTATACTCAAGGGCCTTTTCACTCAGCTGTCTGAGTGCGAAGATCAGGGCTTGAGTACTTTGGTTAGCTTGAAAGCCACACTGAACCTCATCCATTTGCGGCTCAGCTAGGCGTCTAAGTCTCTGCTCCAGGATTCTAGAGTAGATTTTACTGGGGACACTAGAAAGGATATGCCTCTATGATTTCCACATTGTCAGTTGTCACCCTTTTTGAAAATTGGTGTTATGATGGCAATCTCTCAATCCTTTGGTATGGTCTTGTGGCACCAAGCTGCCTGTAGGACCCTCAGGAGTAAAAGGTCGCCTGCTGCTCCCATGTACTTAACCATTTCTGGTGTTATACCATTATGCCTTGCTGCTTTGCCCATCTTGATTTTCTCCAGTGCTGCCTTCAGTTCTTCCATCTTTACATCATCTTCACCATCATTGGTTTTCTCTTCTGTGCTAGTGTTTATCATTTCTGATGCTTCACCATGCTCACCATCCAGGAGTTCTGAGAAATATTCTTTCCATTACTTCCTTCGGGGCAGTAAGCAATTTGCCTTGCTTGTCCTTTATAAATTTGAGAGGGCATTGTTTTTCCTTCCTCATGTTCTTTAGGGTCTTATAGAAAAATTTCTGGTTTTCTTTTGCATCTTTTTCTAGCTTTTCTCCAAATTCTTCCCAGGACTTCTGTTTTGCTGCTAGCACTTTGTTCTTTGCTTCTGTTCTGAGTGTCACATATTCTCTATATTTTTCCATTTGTCCTGTTGTGTTTTTAGCTCCTAAGTATTGTTTCCATGCCATTTTCTTCTCTCTTATTTTCTCTTTGACTTCCTCTGTCCACCAAGGTGTCCTCTTTCTCTTGTTCCCAAGTCGGACTTCACCGCATGCTTCTGCAGCAGCTGTCTTTATGATATCCTTGAATTGAATCCAGAGGGTTTCCAAGTCATCAGGTCATTCTTCTGTGTTGCTCACCGCTGCAGCAATAAGCCCCTGATATCTGGTCTTAATTTCTGGCTCTCTCAGCTTGTAGGTCCTAATGCTCATTTCTCCTGCTCGTTTACTTGGTTTCTTGCGTGATGTTGGGCAGTTCCTAGGCCGAGTAACTCTTTCAGTTGTTCTTTTAATTGGTAGCAGGTAGTCATCACTTCCAGTCTCTGGCCCTCTCCAGCCTCTAGCATCCCAGACATACTTGAATGAGCTCTTCCTAACTATGGCATAGCTGATCATTGATTTCTCATTATTTGTGGGTTCGCATCTAGTGTATGCATGGACGTGCTTATGGAGGACAAAATTATGAAAAGCAGTAATAAGGAGTAAGGGTTAGATTTAAAAATTCTAACTGTAAACCCTAATTCTAATCCTAACCCTAAGTTAGCGACTTGACTGGTCACCGGATCGATAGACATTTGAGCAAAATCTGAGACATATCCCACTGTTCTTCATTTCAACCCTACTGCTCCCTCAGCATGTCGCAATAAGCGACTAATATGAGGTTGTGCAATGGGCTGGCAACCTCAATGTGTAAATCAGACTGCTATAGAAACCACCATTGCAAGAGAACATGAAGGCTTTTGTGCAGGCTGCCTGCTAGGGGACCACCTGTAGTGGTGGATCTGTGCTCTGGTTGAAATGATAAAAAACTAGGGCCATGTGTTTGATAAGGTCTCAACAAAAAATAAAAAGAACCCAGTGACTCATTAATGAGGAGTAAGAATTAGGTTTAGGAATGCTAAATCTAACACTAACCATAACCCTAACGATGTGGATGACTTATTGGGATGACATCCTAGAACACATCCCACTGTGCTTCATTTCAACCCCGAGCACCATAAGTGGCGAACAGGGAGATGATATCTATAACTTTAGATGGCATGTTTAATTACCGTTTTTAGCCAATGACATTAGCCTATCTCTTTAGGGCCAATTATTGTACAGCCTAGATAATATATTAAATACCTTCTGCTTCATCCTTTCTTGCTTTATACAATTCTACCAAATGTTTCCTTGAGGCGACGTAGAACCGTGGCAATAAGAAACGATGAGAGAAACTTGGTTTACGCAACACAGCAGATGACAGCAGACTTCTGCACAAACTCACTGCAGCAGACATCGTCAGTATCAGTACTGATCGCGTTTTTCAAAATTTATTAATTTTTATGAACGCATTAACAAAATATAGATGACTTATTCGCGATAAATCAGTGACGAAATAAACGTGCAGTCACACAAGGATGATGTGAGGTCAAAAGTTATGAATTGTGCTCAAACATGAATCATCTTTTTGTTTTTTCCCTCACAGGTTTCGCACAACAACACAAACAAGAACAAATATGTAGGCCACCGGTAACATTCCATGACGGTGTCGCTATAGTTAAAAAAACCCGTTTTATTATTCCATTCGCGCAATTCTGATTTCGATTTGGTTGAAAATAGTGAGGAGAGAATTTTTCTCTTTATTACAGTGGATCATAAAGTTATTTTCCCTTGTATGTTTCTTTCAATCTTGTATTTGTTCCCTTATTTTCGTCCCTTAACCTAGGTTGTTGGTTGTTCTGACACCATTTTCTGTTGATTGCTTGACTGTTTTCCACAATGGTCTGCCAATATTTTTGTCTTTGGGACATCTATCTTGTCCATTTATGAATACTGTCTTTCCAGCAAATCTTTTGGCTACTCTTTTCCCCTGAGGTTTCCCCTTTATGTAGGTCTACGTAATTCAATGATCTGTTTGATCTTGAGACATTACCTTACTACTGAATAAAAAAAAAGTATACTTGGATGACTCAACATGCTGTGTTATGATGGTCAGCACACTGTCGTGTGGGGGTCATCCAATATGACACCACTCAATTTTTTTCCATTTAACTCCCCCTCCCCTGTGTCACATTTCGTCACAAAAACCTCATCATCATCATCATCAGTTGCCATCTCCACAACGAAGGTTGGCTGTAATGGATCTCCAACGTCTTCTGTCTCTTGTCTTGGTGGTGCACTCTGATAGACTCTTTCCTGTCCATCTCTTGATGTTATCTTCCCACTTATGGCGCTGTCTTCCCCTTGCACGTTTGCCTTCAACTCTCCCTTCTGTTATGGTCTTCTGCAAGGTGTTATGCCTTTTTATGTGGCCAAAGTATTTTAGCTGCCGAACTTTGACCTCCCTCATTAGTTCTCTTTTCATACCTAGATTTTCTAGGACCTCCTTATTTGTTTTCATCTCTTTCCATGAGATACGCCCCATTCTTCTATATATCCACATTTCAAGAGCCTCAATTCTTTCTTCCAAATGCTTATTCATCGTCCATGTTTCTGCACCACACAGAAATGCAGAATATATATAACACTTTATGATTCTCAGTTTTAATTTGTGAGATAACTGTTTGGATGTCAGTATATGTTTCATGTTGTTGAATGTAGCTTTGGCCATTCCTATTCTCTTCTTGATTTCTGTTTCACATCTGCCATCTTCTGTTATTATATGACCAAGATATACGTAGCTCTTGACTTGTTCCAGGATTTTCCCATTTACGCTTATCTTTAGTGTGGGTTTATCGTCTGTTTTGCTAATTATCATAGTTTTTGTTTTCTCAATATTAATGTCGAGTCCATATTCATGACTTATACTGTTCACTTGCTTCACTAGTTCTTGTAACTCCTGTTCGCTTTCAGCTAACAACACGGTATCATCTGCATATCTAAGGTTGTTTATTGACGTTCCACTGATGTTCAGTCCTGGTATTTCCTGTATCTGTTTGAAAAATTTTTCGGTGTATAAATTAAATAGGCAGGGGGACAGCACACAACCTTGTCTGACACCTCTTTTCATGTCTATGTATGGTGAATAATTCCTTCCTGATCTTACTGTGGCAGTTTGCTCCCAATAAAGGTTACTGAGTATTCTTATATCTTTTCCATCAATACCTATGTCTTCGAGGCATTCAATTATTTTCTCATGATGGACTATGTCAAAAGCCTTCTTATAATCAATGAAGCACATATACATACTTTTTTGGACCTCTGTATATTTTTCTGCTAATATTCTTAGGCAAAATATTGCCTCTCTTGTTCCACTGTTCCGTCTAAAACCAAACTGTTCTTCTTGGATTTCGCTGTCTACTTTACTTTTTATTCTTTCCTGTATGATTTTGAGCAGTATCTTAATTGCATGACTCATCAGGCTGATTGTTCTGAAGTCTGAACATTCTGCTGCATTTGGTTTTTTGGGCAATGTTATGAAAACTGATGTCTTCATGTCATGTGGTATATATCCTGTATTGTATATATCGTTGCATATTTCTGTGATTGTATCTATACCAAAGCTCACCAGAGCTTCTATCATTTCAATTTTTATGTTATCCATGCCTGCTGATTTTCCTTTTTGTATCATATGAATGGCATTCTCTACTTCTGATCTGAGAATGTTTGGGCCTTCATTAGAATCTGGTGATGGTTTTTTACCTCTGTTGTCCTCGAATAGTTCTTTTACGTATTCTGCCCATCTGTTTGATATGTCTTTCTCATCAAGTAATATTACACCATTTTTGTTCTTGATACAGCTTCCTCCTTGTGCAAACCGCGACCGATTTGATAATTTCTTTATTTCTTCATGCATATCTCTTGTCATGTGCTTTGCTTCCAAGTCTTCTATTTCCTTGCATTTTGTTTCTATCCACCGTTCTTTTGCTTCTCTACACATAGTACGTATGTCATTGTCTATTGTTTTATATTCTGGAGTGTTTTTTTGCTTTCTTTCTTTCTGCCATTTTATTCAAGATGTCATCTGTCATCCAAATTTGATTTTTCTTAGACTCCTTTTTAGGTAAATTTGCATTTGCTGATTGTATGCTTGTTTTTAAGCATTCCCATTTTGCGGTTGCTTTTTCTTCTGGGTTTTCTCTTCTATACTGCTCCATGCTTTCTGTCAATAACTGTTGATATTTATTTTTGACATGGATTAAATATTTCTGTTTTATATCTGGTTGTTTCAGCGCTGATATTTCTATCTGGGGTTCCTCCTGTCTTCTGTTTCCTGCTCTTTTCAGCTTTATATTTACTTTGATGACGACTGGATTGTGATCTGAATTTATGTCGGCGCCAGGATGTGTCTTTGCACTTGTGACACTGTTCTTAAATCTATGATTTATCATGATATAGTCGATTTGATTTCGTGTTACATCCCCTGGGCTTTTCCATGTGTATAATTTCCTTGGGTGGTGTTCAAAAAAGGTGTTACATATGACCAGCTGGTTTTCTTCACAGAACTGGATAAGTCTGTCTCCTCTATCATTTCTTGTCCCTAATCCATACTGTCCTACTATTTTCTTGTATTTTCCTTTTCCTACTTTTGCATTCATATCACCCATTACTATCAACACATCTGTAGATTTGACTGGTTTAAGTGTGTGTTGTAGCTCTTCATAGTATTCTTCTATTTCTTCCTCGCTGTGATCTTTAGTTGGTGCATAAGTTTGTAAGATTGATATGTCGAATGGCTTTGTAATATAATACATTAATAATACGAACCACACATTGCAATAATATGCGAATCTTCACATGTACGATTGCTGTAAATAAACATGGCTACAAACTGAACATGCTTTTACTGAGTGCCTTCTGAAACATGTGTGTGCTTGTGTAGATGACGAGGTAATGCTTATATACATACATCATAACATTACATGGTGGCAGCGGTCGATACCGGACTGACGCAAAACAGCTACACGATAACACGTGAGTAGGCCTACAGTTTATTCGGCTAATTTTCGTCATCGAGGTCAGCCATGGCGGCGAAACAATATCGCAACGCACCGCAAATGAGATTCGCCGGTCAAGATGATAAGAGTGAAGCTTTCTTGTTATGGCGCCAACGCATAGATCTATATTCCAAGACCACTGGTCTGGAAGGACAAACCTTAACTCCATATATCTTAGAAGCATTGGACGATGAAGGTTTGAAAATTTACAACAGTTTTGCTACCGCCATGCCTGTTGAGTCAGCGACCGACCCCGTAGCCATATTGGACGAATTTGAAAAACGTCTGATCATAAAGCACACGAACTTTAGAGCGGCAAGATTAGAACTTCACCACCTGCGACAGAAACCTGGTGAAAGTTTAGATGATTTCTTCACTCGCATCAAGGAGAAAACAAGTGTATGTAAATTTAACAAAGAAGAAGAAAAAGAGCGAATTATTGAACAGATCCTTCTTAGCACACCAATGCCAGAGTTCCAGAAATGGCTACTGAGCCAGAGTGATACACTAACTTTACAACAACTTCTGGATGAAGGCAGGAAACACGAGGCACAAGCACTAAACATTAAACAAATTCAGCAAGGTACAGTAACAGCCCAGGTGGATGCAGTAAAAAGCTATAAACCCAAACAAAACAAAGCAACTGGTTCGAAGCAACAAGAAAAACACAACACAAGCAGAGGTGCTATGTGTAAATGTTGTGGCCTAAACCACATACAAAACCACTGTCCAGCTAAAGACTCTACATGTCATTACTGCAGAAAGAGGGGCCACTGGATAAAATTATGTTTCAAGAGGAAACAAGACAGTGCTCAACACAACCTTCACAGCAGAGAGTCATCAAAACAAACACACTTTATGATGACTGAGGACCTTGACTCCAATGAAGAAAGAAAGTGATCCTTCCACATTTGATACTGTGAAGATACTAACTTTCAGTAATGAACCAAAGAGAACGCAGGCTTTCTGCAAGGTACAATTCCGAATACCAGGAATTAAAAGGCACAAAGAAAGATATATTCGGTTCAAGATAGACACAGGTGCCCAAGGTAACACTCTACCCTTAAGAATATTCAGACAGATCATGCCTGACAAGGTGGATGAGCAAGGATTTCCCACAAGGGATGTAAAAAGTAGGAGTGGCAGGACAAAGCTAAGAGCTTACAATGGAACAAGTATAGACTGTTTCGGAGCAGTAACACTTGAATGTTTATACAGAGACTCTGAATGGACATCGTCAACATTTTACTTGGTAGATGTTGAAGGACCTGCAATTTTGGGTTTACCAATGTGCGAAAAGCTGAGTGTGGTAACTATTAACAACATTAAAGCTGACAAAAAAGAACATCTTACTCTACACGTCACTGGAGTAGATGACCTTAAACAGCGATTCCCAGAACAGTTCGACAGAATAAGCAAACTTCCAGGAAAGGCAAGATTCTTTTTAAAAGACAACGCTGAGTCAAAGATAGACCCACCTAGAAAGTATCCTATACATGTTAAACAGAAACTTGCCACAGAACTAGAAAAGATGGTGCAGAATGATGTTATTAGAAAGGTTGAAGAGCATTCTGATTGGTGTAGTAGTATCACAACCGTTCTGAAGCAGGATGGTTCTCTTCGGGTTTGCCTTGACCCAAAACACTTAAACAACAGTCTAAAGCGCTGTCCACACAAAATGCATACAGTGGAAGAGATAACTCACAGATTCCACAATGCCAAATATTTTTCTAAACTAGATGCTGTACACGGATACTGGAGTGTTGAGATAGCAGAGGCAAGTCAACTCCTTACAACTTTTCGAACACCATTCGGCAGATATTGTTTCAAGAGACTCCCATTTGGTTTGAATGTATCACAAGACATCTTTCAACAGAAGATTGACAACATTGTTGAGCAATGTTCTGGTACAGTGGCTATTGCGGATGACATTGTAGTCTGCGGCAGGTCAGAACAAGAACACGACCGTAACTTGATTAACTTGATGCATGTAGCACAGGCCAATGGGCTAACATTCAACAGCAAAAAGTGTACAATTAAGGCAATGGAGATACAATTTTTTGGATTGCTGTACACCCAGAATGGTGTAAAACCAGACCCTAAAAAGGTTGAAGATATTCATGACATGCCAACACCAGCTACAAAGAAGGAACTGCAACAATTCTTAGGTGCTGTCAATTTCCTAGCACAATTCATACCAAATTTGTCAGCTGCTGCAGAACCTTTGCGATCTCTACTACAGAATGAAACTCCGTATGAATGGTCAGAAGACTACCAACACATATTCAACCACTTGAAGACCCTCATATCATCTGATGCATGCTTGAAATACTATGACATGCAAGCACCCACTTTTCTCATGGTTGATTCCAGTCTGAAAGGCCTAGGAGCAGCACTTTTGCAACCAGACAAAAATCCTGAAGGACACTATGCCAAAGAACTTCGTCCTGTAGCTTACGCAAGCAAATCATTAAGTTCTGGCGAAAAGAAACTTGCAAACATTGAAAGAGAAATGCTAGCTGTACGTTTTGGAATCAAACGCTTCCACACATTTCTTTTCAACCGCCCATTTACAATTCTCTCAGATCACAAGCCACTTGAGATGATTCATAAAAAACCAATAGCTTCAGCACCACCACGACTACAAGCTCTGTTATTGGAAACACAAGGTTATGATTTTAATATTCAGTATATCCCAGGAGAGGATATAGGTCTTGCAGATGCTCTCAGCAGACTACCAAACCCCAACAAGACAGCAGATCTTACCCCAAACATCAAAGTTGATTTTGTCAAGTTTAGCGATAATCGGCTTGAACACATCAGAGAAGACACAATGAGAGATCCTATCCTTAACTCTCTCAAAGAACTGATATACCATGGATGGCCAAGCTCTATCAGGGAAGTTCCAACACACATCCGTCCATACTACTCGATGAGGGACGAGTTAAGCATCGAAGATGGTCTGATCCTTAAAGGAGATCGCATTGTTGTACCAGAAACACAACGCGATATCATCCTT
The DNA here is from genome assembly GCA_024509875.1 of Oreohelix idahoensis. NCBI lineage: Eukaryota > Metazoa > Mollusca > Gastropoda > Stylommatophora > Oreohelicidae > Oreohelix > Oreohelix idahoensis. The sequence continues at coordinate 312,419 of JAMPIV010020825.1, read as the reverse complement.
AAACAGCTCCATAATAGTCACCTTGGTATTGTGAAGACACAACTGAGAGCAAAGAAAGATGTTTACTGGCCACAGATAAACAAGGACATAGAAACACTATGTAAAAACTGTTCAATTTGCCAAGAACATGCAAATAGGCAGTGCAGAGAACCTCTCATACCATCAGACATACCATTGAGCCCTTGGAGCATTATAGGAACTGATATTTTCTCAATCGACAATAATGACTATCTTATTATTGCTGATTACTACAGCAAATTTCCCATCATTGAGAAACTTCCACAACCCTCACCATCAGCTGTTATTGCAGACATTACAAAGAAGTATTGCAGCATGTTTGGCATCCCAGATAAAATTAGATCAGACAACGGTCCACATTTCTCAGGTCAAACATACAGAAACTTCACTAAGGACTGGAAGATCAAACACACAACATCATCACCTAGATACCCTAAATCTAATGGTTTCATTGAGAGACAGATACAAACTATCAAGTCAATCATGAAGAAAACAAGAACAGAGGATGTACACCTAGCACTCTTGAGATGGAGAACAACACCGGTAGGCAGTAAGATCGACAGTCCAGCAGAACTTATGTTTGATAGAAGAATTAAAGACCTCCTACCATCTAAGGTCCACTTCCGTCCACAACATAGAGACAGCACATATGATCAACTTCAGCATCGTCAGCAAGTTCAGAAATCCAACTATGACAAATGTGCTAAAGACTTACCACCATTATATCCTGGTCAGCATGTGACTACCTACAACCACAACAATGACACATGGTCAAAAGCAACAATCATTTCCAGAAACCCTGAACCCAGGAGCTATACTTTAAGACCAGACAGCAGCAGCAACCTCCTGAGGCGAAACAGAGTGGACATAAGAGAAATCCCACAGAATACAACAGAACAGAGAATTCCCATGCTTTCAACAGACAATGCAGTAACTCCAGACCTTGGTGCCCCACAAAACCAACAAGCGCCAAGGCCGAAATCACAACCAACTCAAGCTAAACCAGGGACTTCCGCAGAACCACCAGCACTTTACACCACTCGTTCTGGCCGTACAGTGACACCTCCCAGCCGATACAGACAGTGACATATATACTCACACTGAGCATTACACATACTTATCCTTTCTCACATGAAACATTTCGTTGGAAATGTTTGCACACATTTTTTTTTTCAAAAAAGGGGGGATGTAATATAATACATTAATAATACGAACCACACATTGTAATAATATGCGAATCTTCACATGTACGATTGCTGTAAATAAACATGGCTACAAACTGAACATGCTTTTACTGAGTGCCTTCTGAAACATGTGTGTGCTTGTGTAGATGACGAGGTAATGCTTATATACATACATCATAACATTACAGGCTTTGCTCTCATCTTTAGTAACATCATTCTGTCATTGTGTGTCCAGTATCCACATACGTATTTTTCTAACTCCTTCTTTATCAACATTCCTACCCCTCTTTCATGTTTTTCTCCTCCTGAGTGTATAAGCGTGTACTGGTCTCTTGTTATGTAGCCTGTATCCAAAAGTCTTGCCTCTGCAACTCCCCGTATATCGATTTTCATGTCTGTTGCCTCTAATATAAGATTGTCAAGCTTTCCTTCTCCGTTTAGAGTTCTAACATTCCATGTTCCTATTTTTAGGCTTCTCCTACTAGTTTTTAGGTGGTCTTTCTCAGAATGTTCCCTTTCAACAGAATTTAAGGAACACTCGTCATTATGTACTTCCTTACTCATTAGAGGAGTTGCCTCTTCCCTGTTAATTTGTACAGTAGATTCTTCCCCAGGGGACAGAGAGTTCTCTACATATCGGTTCTTATCTTGTTGTTGTGATCCCATTACGTTCTGTAGGAAGTACGTGGTAAGGCCCCAATCTCTTCCACGGTGGCTAGCCATTGTCTTTTTCTATGTCCGACATGCCTCTAGTGCGCCACACACTTTGCTGTTTCGCTTTGCGAGCCGTTGATCTTCTCAGATTCCTCCGCCTCACTCACCGTCTCAGTCTTTGTGTACTAGGGATGGACATTCCCTTGAGTAAGATTGCTCCTACTCCACCCATGTAGTTTAGCCAGTCAGCCAAGACTGTTGCCCGGGATGTGGCCACCGCCGTACACAAGCGGTATTCGAGGAGCCATACATGAGCTAGATAAAGAGAGGAGAACCAAATAGGATCCTGACTATCCTAAAAAAAAACCTAGACCCCTTCGTTTGTGACATCACAAATCTCTTACACCCCCACCCATTTTGAGTAAAATAATGTTTAATTAATCGGATTCACAAATATCTTACCTTTCATGCGTGTCGTTCCAGCACCAGACAGCGCCTAACATTTGCCATACCAAGGTACTAGCTAAATGATTTTGCATTCCTCCCTCCCCAGAAAAAAAAAAACAATGAAAAAACTTTTTAAACATTTACACCAACCGCAATTCCCTCTTTCGACTTGTTAAACGTTTGTGTTTTTGATCTCATTGAACTGTTGTCGGAAAGATGGTAATGTGTAATTGTTTTAATTTTTAAAATCTAATTTTAACACATTAACTACCGAATTAAAAAACACACTGTGGCCGAATTAAATTTTGTTCCCATTTTCATTCTGTAGGTGTATGACGAATTTAATCTGTAGTTTTCTTAATTTTAAACATATTTTTATGAATTATATGTCATTTTAATGATAAATGAATGTACTGTTGCCTAAAGCTGATAAAAGGAAAGTTTACTTAATATGGTAGATATTATTAGTAATGTAAAATGATTGACAGACAAAATTCAATTCAAATTTGTTTCCAAATTATCAACTTATGTTCAAATTTCTTGTTTCTATGGTAGGTAATACCTTTCTTAAGGTGATTATTATGTAGTATATCCAATAACAAGAAAAACAAGCCCAAGAACACACACACTGACTAATATTTACACTATTGGTAACTTACATTATCACACCTATGCCACTTCCCAAAAAATGTCAGAAATTTTTTCATTTTCTCCCTGTAAGTGTTTGGAGAACTTAAGCTGCAGATTTATTAATTTTAAACAGATTTTTATTACTGATATGTCAATTTGATGATAAATGAATGTACTGTTGCCTAAAGCTGATAAAAGGAAAGTTTACTTAATATGTTAGATATTATTAGTAATGAAAAATGATTGAAAGAAAGAAAAAGCATGCAACATTTTCTTTAAATTATCAACTTACCTGGAACTTGCTTGTTCCTGAGGCAGCTAATTTCTTTTCTTGGTGATTTTCATGTAGTATATCCAATGACAAGAAAAAACAAGCCCAAGAACACACACAATAGCTAATAAATACACTATTAATGACTTACATTATCACACCTACACCACTTCCAAAAAATCTCAGAAATTTTGAATAAATAGCTCCTTTGACAAAGCACAACATCTATAACTTATTTACAATATATCAATGTCTTTAGTAAGTTACAGCTGAAGGATCATGCGTATGGTACAGCCTAAAACAGCTCTTTGGATGGAGATGGGGCTTTTCGGGGCAACCGATGCAATAAAAATTTGTTCGGACTCGTTTCGCAGGTGTTGAGCACACTATACAGTTCCTATCTTTGTCGGTGTAATCCACAATGTGCTTTGCACCCTCAAATCTTTTAACTTTGTTTCCTAACAATTTCCTACCTTTCTTGTTGCTACTGGTATCTACTAGATCAGGTGAAGTTATGGAGGCAGCCTTCTCAGTCAACTGATCAATCAGTTTGTCTTTGAAAAATTTTTTCTGTTGATGTTGACTGTGCCAGTATAATGAATGCCCCTACTCAACAGATAGGTTATCAGTGTATCCACAGTGTAGTATCTGTCAGCAAATACATGGTGGCCCTTCCCAATTCCTTGCAGCAAGAAATCAAATACCTTCACCGCCTGACTTGTTGTAGAGTCATTAGCAAGAATATATGATGTATTCTTCCCAAAGTATGTCAATACAGAATAGACATATCCAGTGGCAGAATCACACAATCCAAAGGTCTTAATGTGATACTTGCTTGGCTTTGTTGCATTGTACTGCTTGTGTTTCCAGCGTCCATTATACCCAATAACCATTTCATCAATGGCTAAATTCTGAAATGGATAAAAATGCATCCTGGAACTTCGCAACGAGCAAATTTAAAAAAGGCTCTATTTTGTCCTTCCCTTCTGAATCAGCATCTCCAACATGCATCATTGCATGGTAAATTATTTCAAACCTAGATCTTGAAAACATATTGCCATACCAGGGTGTATAATTATGAGGTGTATGTGCCCAATAATCTTTTACCGATGGCTTTTTATGTAAACCCATCGCAGTTGTTACTGCGAAAAATTTCAAAAGCTCATAGTCAGTGACAGGTTTCCAAGCAGCAGATGAAGATCTGTTTGAAGATGGGGGTTTTGAATTCTTTACTTCAGCATAGTCATTTATTACTTTGACCAAAGAATGTAAAACATCTGGTGTCAGCAATGTAAGCCAGCAATCAAGCACAGAGGAAGTTGCATCAAGATTTGCTTGCAAACCTGGTTCATGAGTTGGATCAAAATAAAAACTACTTGTTGTTTCACCCTCAGTCACTTGCTCCCATTGTTCTCTTATTTTAGTTAGGCCTAGGCCTACAGTATTTCCTGCACTATTGGTAACTCTAACCGAGGTTTTCGCTCTTTTACGACCTACTGATGGCCCAGGACTTCTAATATCTTCATTGCTTGAATTGTCACTACTACTGTTATCACTGCCATAAAATTCACTAGGCCTACCTGAATAAATATCCACATTGTTTTCATTGTCCTCATCGTCGCTAGAGCTATCAATCAATTGCTGAAATAAGTTTCTAGCCTGTTCAGCAGTTAGACGAGGTGTACGTGCGTTTTTTGTGGCGCTATCATTCGTTGCCATAGTAAACAGTTTTGCGATTTGGTAACTAACCTGAAACGTGTGATAAATATGAATATAATATCACTTTTGAGAGGCACAAATTTACCCACGCTTTGGAATGTTGTTTTCCGGTGTTAAATTAAAATCTCGAACCAGATCAGAATGTGTTTCGTCATATATTTCATTCGTTATCTTACTAAACTTAGAAAGCCGATGGGACCGGTTTGCCGTCCAAATGTGTTTCTTTCGTAAGCCGCCCCCATCGGCTTGCGGTAGTTAATGAGTTAATCAACAGGATTAGTCGACATTTTGTTTAAGTTGCGTATAACATAATTTTATAAAGGAATATATAATTAAAACAATTTAAACAAGGTTGTAACAATTATCCGATATTTCAGCTGAGATTATAATATTAATATACGTCGTCCACAACGGAGTTGTTAAATGTTGCGAATAAAGGTACACTATGCGGATGGAAGTTACAAAAATCTATTTTTCCCCCCGACATCAGTTATGAAAGAAGCGAGCCTCTCTCGCGCTATTTGTGTGACGTCACAGTTTTATCAAACCCCCTCCACCTATCGTCCCACCGTCGCAAAATTTTGATCTCCTCCCCCCCATCCCCCGGCGTGACGTCTATGTAGACAACCTTTCTAACATGATTCATTTTTGTTTTTCTAAGGATATTTTTGAAGCGCTTTCCTTTACAATGGTTACATTTTGCATACATTTATTTGTTTGTTTTTAATTGATGAAGAAAAAAACTCCTGTTCACCCCCGATTGGTTATAATTATGGTGTAATTTTAGATACCGCAAAAATAAGAATTTTCAACTCAAGTGTCAAGACAGACCTATTCTACTGTGTGGCGCTGGAACAGGGAGAACAAATAAAACCGACCACAAATATGTTTCAGATCTTCACTAATGAGTGCTTGCATAGAATAAAATTCTTAAAATGGTATGACAAGAATCAGATAAGTGTCAGTAGAATAAAATGTTAGAAGGAGATGCTGACTTTAAGTAGGACAAGCATTGAGGAAATCTGTTGATAGCACTACAAGGCAACCGCTGTTCTGGAATCGCCAGGGTAAAAGGCACATGAATAAAAAACCAAAAGACACGCACACAAAAACGTACACAATGGAGAAGAGCATTGGAGACAGATACAAATGGAATAAGGAAGACATGGGAAGTCATTGATCAAATTTTTATTTTTTTTTAATTTTATTTTTTTAAATCCCGTTCAACCTCTGATGGGTTATAATTAGGATATATATTGTTTTCAATTCCAAATAATATGAACAACTGCCGATATGAAAGAGTGGCATCACATTTGTCAAATCATTGTAAATAGGGACAATCACAATTGTGCTTATACGTAAAATAAATAAATAAATAAAAACAAACAAACAAACAAACAAAATCAAGAAGAAACTGAACAAGAATAACATTATAGTGGAGGGGTGTAAAGGCCTGGTGGTTCCAGTTATATAACTGACTTTAACAGATATTTAATTGACTTTCATCTGTTAAAAGGCATATGCATTGTAAGAACAGCATCAGACCTTCACATTCCCAGCCACTATATATTAACATTTGTTCGTGTTAAATATTGTTTGACTATATTATGCAGTTCCCTAGGTCTGTCTATTCTTAACATCTCTTCTATATTTATAGGTAAGTTGGATGCTTGCAAATAATCTAATATTGGTATTCTAATTTGTTCATACCTCTTAAATTTAACAAGAAATGTTTTATATTATTGTCTTGAAGACATCCTGCACAGTAAGGCTCTTTTACTCTGAAATAGCCTTTTCCCAGCTGATCATATGGCACAAGGCAGGAAGGATTGGCATATGAGTCGAGTGTGCTGAAGGCTTTTACTCCTTATGGAGCTGACGGGTAATATATACAAGAATGAGTAGGCCTAATAATGTCTTTACCAGTAGAATAAGAGATGAAGGAAAGAACTTGGTGGTGAATTTGGGACATACTGAGAAAGTAAGCATTTAGCTTCACAAGCCAGTCCTTATTCTGGAATTCTTAGGGTAGAATAAATAGAGGGGGAACGCAAAAACACAAGAAGACCAATTTGGAACTAATGACAAGAACTAGACAACTACCAGTGGAACAACAGGTTAGAAGAAGACGCTGACAGTGGAAAAGACACACATTGAAGAAACCTGTAGATAGTGCTGCGGGGCAGTGCTTGTTCTGGAATCCACAGGGTAAGAGAGATAAATGGAGACCAAAAAAAAAATAAATGAAGAAATAAACAGGAACGGAATAAAGAAGAGTTTGAACGGATGGCACAAGACATGAAGGCTTGGTAAGAATTTATTGAAGTCCCTATCTCCTCTAGGACGAGTAATTTTTTGTTTTTAAATATTAATGAATAAAAATATCCCGTTCAACCTCTGATGGGTTATAATTAGGATATATATTGTTTTTAATTCCAAATAATATGAAACACACAATATACCCCAATTATAACCAAATTTCAGGTTGAACAGGGTATTACAGCATCATAGTAGACGAAATCAACATAATATGAAAAACTGCCGATATGAGAAAGTGGCATCACATTTGTCAAATCATTGTAGGCCTAAATGGTTTACATGCTGAAGAGTAACGAAAATGACAAAAACAGAATAAAAAACTGTAGACAGATATAAGAAGGATATAAAACATGTGGACAGAACTTGAATGGATGTCTTAATTCAGGAGAGTTTAGCAATGAGTTACTGAATGCATTTGCTTCACTGAGAGCTGTTTGTTGTTGTTTAACTAAGGCTGCCAAGCTATTCGCTCTTTTGCAGCCATTACCAAGTTGAAGAGTCCATGGTATTATTTACACTGCAGATCTAGGTTTTTCCTGTGACTTTTATGCCATTCCGAAACGTGTTAAGTTGAAGTCATGAGCTCCAGTTTCTCCAGCTCGGCCTGCATTTAAAGGATCATCCCATCTAGTCCCAAGCTAGGAGAAAGAAGCGTGTGGCAAACTGTGCATTCCCCGCCATCCAAGGGGCTCTCCAAATATGCAGAGTTAAAACACTGTGCTCTCCCAAGGAATTGTCAACAGACAGACAGAAGGAGAGAGGGAGAGAGAGAGAGAGAGAGAGAGAGAGAGAGAGAGAGAGAGAAGATAGAATAGTATCTCTGCTCCACGCATCCAGTGGTGTTATCATTTCCCCTGCAGGTTCAATGTTAGTGCCAGGCAAATGATGTCAGGGGTCACTACCTTCAATATCCACTTTCACAAATGCTTATCGGCAAACTCTCGCTCTTACGTGATTCTCTTCAAACGTGAACTTTGACCCTCTTCTAATCAGTGGCATATTTAGGATTTTTTTTCAGGGTGGGTCGTTGGTGTATATGTATGGGAGGGAGGACATTTAAAGTGGTCAGTTTTGACAGCCTCTACCCCCTCCCCAATCCCAAATAGACCACTTAGTTATAATACGTTCTGAATTACATTTAGCACATGTAATCATACATGTGTAAGTACAACATGCAAGACGTTCTCAGCCACTCAGTAGATACTAGAAAAAATGGGGGGAGAGAGAAGCCTGTTTTTTTTAAGTTTTTTTTTTGTGTGGGGGGGGGGGGGGGGTTACGGTAGATTAATTGGCATTGTCTGCTAGAGGTTAGCAGCATGCGATTCGCCCCTGCAACAACTGGTTGCCATTGATGGGGAACGAAAGAAAGAATTAGTTGGCCATCGCTGAACGAAAGAAAAAAGGAAAAAATTTTTTTCTTGTTTACATGCTTTTACAGACTGTTTACCATTGCAAGAAAGTCACATGATGCGTAAAAACGACGTTCAACGCATGACTACGAAATGCCAATCTGACGTCATTACATCATGCGCAGATACCACGCTCTGAAAGTACAACCGTCAACGCCTTCCAAGTTGATGAAGATTTACCTTATCAAGAAGACCGGACGATTGAATACGGTTGTCAACCAATCGAGAGCAAACAGTACTAGGCATTGATCTAGTCCGTTGGTAAACTTGACATCGCCGGAGCCTTTTAAAGATAAGTTTAGACTTAGGACGATTGTCCGTCATAAAACACAATACTAAGTCCATTTCGCTGTGCAGGCATGTCCTCCCTGTTTATTATATATCTATGTTATATCTGTTTTTTCCGTTGATGTTGTCCCTTATTCGTGGGTATGGATGGGCGGCGGTTTGGAATGAATAACATGGCTCTGAGGATTAGGGCCGTTAGTTAATTGCTTTTAACGAAGAACCCATCGACGACCTTCCGATGATTTTCGTTCGTTCGTAATTGCAATTAATTGACCTTGCATGTTAGATGTCCAGTCTAGTTATAATTGGGGTATTCTAGTGTATTTAGTTCTAATTTTTATTCAGTTTTGTAACAATGTTTGTAACCTATCGTGTTTTTTCTGACCTTACTATCATTCAGTTTATATTTTTTGTACAATCGTCAATGAGTCCATGTAGTCTATACGTCACTAATTTTTGTGTACGCAGGTTAGTTTTCTATTCAGTTCATTCTTAATCTCTCACTTCCGTTTTATACCACTTAGTTATAAATGCATTTTTTATTGTGAAAATGTCTTGTCGTATGGTAATACTGTTCTGTAATCCTTGGTTAACACATTGTATTGTTTGTCTTCATTTCATCCTTTTATAATTTAATATTAATGCTATAATTTATTCATTAATAATAGTGTAGATGAATATGATTAAATTTTTATGACTTTTAAGGAGGAATTAGGGACTTTGCACATATTTGCAGTAGTGGTCCAAGAAATGGGCAATGCACTTTATAGCTCATGATTATGGCATAATATACCATGATTAATTATTATAACTTTATAACATATTAAGACATATTAAATGTTAATTAGTACATTTTCTCATTACTACATTGTAAACTTAATAACTATTAAGATTAAATAACCTAATTGTTTAGGGATAATACCCATAATTATTGAATACTAATATTAAGTGCATGATATAATTTCAGCACCTTATATAACTAACTATCATAACTATTTATGATAGATATTAGTTGATATATATAATATTTTTACAAAATATTATAGATTTGTGGAACTTATAAATAACAGTACAGGAATATTGCAATTTCTTATATTGATTATTCATTCGTTGAGTAATTAGAATTATCGACATAGATTCTATTGTGATTACTAAACATAAGTAATTGAATACTTAAATAAATTAACGTCAAGATGCTTAACTTAGACTATTTTATTAAAAATGGTAAGGACTTTAATCTGAAAGGATCAGAACTACGTGAATATGCAGAACAACAACTTGCAAAATATAAGGCAGAGATGGAAGAACTTGAAAGAAAAGAGGCTGAAAAGAAAGCTATTGCTAAGGAAGAGCTAAGAAAGAAAAAGAAAGCTAAGGTGAAGAGAAGAAGGAAAAAGAAATGGCAAGAGATGAAATCCTACGGATTGAAGAAGAGAATAAATTGAAACGATAGGAAATCATACTGCAGCAAGAAATGGAATTGCAACGGCTTAAATTGGAAACAGCAAAACTTAATTCGCAGGGTGCTGCAGCAAGCCAAAATGATAATGCTCAATCGGGATCTTCTTCCAACCGACTTAAGGGCAATTATTACTTTAAGCTACCACCGTTCAAATTACACGTGGACGACTTGTCATCATGGCTGGCGCGCTTTGAGGATATATGTAAGGTCAATAACCTTGACAAAACAGCATGGGCACTTAAACTCAAGGAATTTCTGGATGGCGAACCTGCAAGTGCAGCACAAAATATTGATCCGACATTAGCCACAGACTATGAGGCCATTAAGACTTTGTTATTACGTCGGTTCCATTTGAACGAAGAGGCATGTAGATTACGTTTCAAAAGTTTGTTGCCAGATAATAATAAAGATTTTACAGGTTTTATTGCTAACATACGCAATACTTTTAACAGATGGGTTGAACTAGCAGGTGTCAACAAATCTTACGACAAGTTAGTCGATTTGTTATTGAGGGATAAAGTGTTATCTTCTGTCAGCCCACCATTCTTTGCTTATCTGCAAGAACGGAAACCAGAAACTATTGATGAGTTAGAAAAAATTTCTTTAAATTACTGCACCGCTCATCCGAATGCTAACATTTCTGGCTCGTTAATAAGAGAACCACTTCCTGTAGCCTCCAATATGGCATATCATAGTAATAACAAACCTAGAACACACAGTGTGGACAGAGGTAGGTTCAAGGGAAACTATGACATTAATTTTCATAAGGGACGTAATAGCTTTAACAATAACTTTAATAGAGGAAGACCACAAAACAGAAATTATTCACCTCAGTCCAGATACAACAGTAATCCACGTAACTCAAGTTATAATCGTTCATATAATGATAATAACGGTAACAATTGGAACAACAGCGATAATTATAACTCGAGACATCGAGATAACAGTTACAATAGAGGACAACGGAATAATTCAACTGATTATTCTCGTCATCGTTCTCATTCTCGTAGATCGACAAATTATAATCATAATACAGGGGCAGCCGTTACTACTGCTACAACCCCTGGGGTTCAGAGTTCACCTACTAATAACAAAATACAGTCCTCGTCTACTTGTTTTGCAATGAATTATAACGTGGCAAATAGTTGCCCAAAATGTAATCTTATATTTCAGAAGGCAAAAGAGACAGTTCTGAACTGCGGACACATTCTACAGAAGTCAGTCTAGCAGTCAATGACGGAACAGGCTCGCTGATCTTCAACAGAGGAAAAGTTAATGGATCCGTCGTCTCAGTTTTAAGAGATTCGGGATCGACAACGATCGGAATCCGTCAGTCACTTGTTCATCCAAATTGTGCAACTGGAGAACATGTCAGGTGCATGACCTTTGGTGGAACCATAGAATATTATCCAACTGCTATTATACATATTGATACACCTTTTTTCACAGGCAACGTTAAAGTATGCATGTTAAGAAACCCAATTGCCGACCTTATGGTGGGATGCATACACGGAAGTAAAGATTGCACACCAGAAGAGATTATTGAATGGGAAAAAATAATCTATGCATCGGAAATGCAGTAATAACCAGAGCACATACGAAAAAATTAGAGACTATGGACACTGAAAACAAGGAAACAGACATGAAAGTATCGAGGTTCATTCTGCTATTGACCGAGTATCCTTTGCTGCAAAACAGAAGGAAGACAGGTCATTAACAAAATTTTTTTTGCACTGGTAGACAAAGTTAGCAATCTTGCTATGAACAATAATAATAGTCATTGGTTTATTATTAAAAAATGACATTCTACTAAGATGTTTTATGGATAAAACTCATGTAAGACAACAGGTCATGGTACCTTTTGCTTTTAGACAGTACATACTTCAACACGCACATGATTCTAAGTGCGCAGGTCACATGGGATATACTCGGACACGTTCTCGAGTATTATCTTCTTTTTTTTTGGCCAGGAGTGTCACGTGATATTTCACAGTACGTACGCTCCTGTACGATATGCCAAGAAGTGAAAGCACGAGGAGCCTTTCACACGGCGCCTATTCAGGCTTGTGACATATCTGTGAGACCCTTTGACAAGATGGCCATTGATATTATTGGCCCACTTTTACCATCAGCCAGAGGACATAGATTTATTCTCACGTGCATCGATTTATGCACACGATGGCCAGAAGCCATTCCATTGAAAACAACCACCACCACAGATGTAGCTGATGCACTACACCTGATCTTCTCTAGAGTAGGTTTTCCTAGTAAACTTTTGTCAGATCATGGATCTCAATTTATTTCTGAGACTATGACAGAAGTAATGAAGACTTGGAATATCGATAGAAATCTCAGCAGCATTTATCACCCAATGAGTAATGGTGCTGTAGAAAGACTTAACCGCACACTCAAACAAATGTTACATAAAGTTACAGTTAACCATCCACAGGACTGGGACAGAGTACTCCCAGCGGTGTTATTCGCTTATCGAGAGGTGCCACATGAACAAACTGGCTTCTCTCCGTTTCAATTAGTCTTTGGCGCTCCACCAAGAGGTCCTATGGGACTAATAAAAGACTTATTGATTGACTCCGAGATGACTCAGGATACCCAGTCATCCTATGAATACGTAATTAATCTCCGGAATAACATTATTGATGCCTGCAAAATGGCAACAGCGTCATCTGAGGCTGCTAAAGAAAAAGCTAGAACTTTCCAAAACAGTAGTAGACGATTACGTCAATTATTTCCAGGAGATCAAGCTTATGTGTTATTGCCACATAACAATAATAGACTACTCATCTCGTGGAACGGTCCATATCAGGTTATCAATAAAATTTCTGATGTTGATTATGTCCTGGACATTAAGGGACATCATAAAATATTCCACATAAATATGCTCAAACAATTTCATACTCGACCTGAACATCTACAAACTATTTTTCATGAACTAGATGACACTGTCGTACCTAGATGTCACTATTCTAATTTGTCTGTTATCCAGGAAGAAGAATCTTCTTTTCCTGAGGTACAGTTAGCTTTACCTGTACCTGTAGTACAGCCTAGTGAATCTTGGCGGGACGTAACCATCTCTTCGTCCGTTACACCGCAACAGCATCAACAGATTGCTGAACTTCTACAATCTTATCCAGATGTGTTGACCGACGTTCCAGGTCGCACATCAGTCATTACTCATGACATCACTCTTAACGATGATACTCCAATTCTGGTACATCCATATTCTGTTCCTCTACACTTTCTTACTAAAACTACTAAGGAACTTGAACAGATGTTATCTTTAGGAATTATTGAAACTAGTAATTCCCCATTTTCTTCTCCATTAGTTATTGTCCGAAAGAAGGACAATAACATTAGACTATGCGTCGACTATAGAAAATTAAATGCACAAACGATAGTTGATAGCGAACCACATCCACTTCTCGACGACTTACTGCCACGTCTATCGACCGCAACTATATTCACTAAGATAGACTTAACTAAAGGTTATTGGCAGATACCACTAACCGAAAAAGCTAAATACTACACAGCGTTTTCCACTCCGCAAGGTCTATACCAGTGGAATGTTATGCCTTTTGGGCTTGTTAACGCTCCAGCTACCATTGTTCGCATGATGCGACACATTTTTTCAGGTAGACCAGACATTATTACATACATAGACGACATATGCTTATTTAGTTCATCTTTTGAGGAACATTTTTTGGGTCTTGAAAACGTTTTGGACACATTAAGAAGGAACAATTTAACTGCTAAACCCACAAAATTACAAGTAGCATTTCATGAAATAACTTTTTTGGGTCACATTATTGGAGCAGGATATATCCGAACACTACCCAGTACGGTTTCTAAAATTTTAAACATTTCCGTTCCTCAAACGAAGAAACAGGTTAGAAGCTTGTTAGGTCTAGTCCAATATTACAGTAGATTCGTACCTAACTTGTCATCTATCACGGCTGTCTTGTCCTCATTATTAAAGAAGGACATGCCAGTGAAGGTGACATGGACTAGTGAGTGTAATAATGTTTTCCATAATATTATTAATATATTTTCAAACCCACCAATCTTGAGACTTGTCTATGTAGAACAGTAATGATAGTGCTCTTGAGTAAGTATCTGTGACGTTACTATAGTTCAGGACTCGACATCAGTAGGATTTCGAGATAGAGTATCTGCCAGGACGTTATCTGATCCTGTTATGTACTCGAATGGCCGCCCCTGCAACAACTGGTGGCCAATGTGGGGAGCCCCGTTTGTGGTACAGACAGACCAGAAAGCCGTAGCATCACTACGACGGGCGAATCATAAAAGTCCAAAGCTCACCAGATTCGCTATTCTCCTACAACCGTTCGACTTCTCAATCGAGTACATCACAGGAGCAGATAACGTCCTGGCAGATACTCTATCTCGAAATCCTACTGATGTCGAGTCCTGAACTATAGTAACGTCACAGATACTTACTCAAGAACACTATCATTGCTGTTCTACATAGACAGAAACAATTGCCTACAATACACGTATCTGCTTACTAAAGACTTTATATACGAAATGAATGAAATCAATTGACTCGTATTTACGCCAGAACTTTGCTTGCTATCCTTTACTGATAAAACTATTGGACACATTTCCGTGCATCAAGTGAACATAATAGAAAACACTATCAAAGTAACTCAGTATGCGACATGAACTATTATAAATAACGTCGATACTTATGAACTGAAACACTTAAACATTTGTTTGTTAATTGGAATTCACAAGGATCAAGCATACGTATGGATCATCTTATCCAACTTTAATTAATTTTAATTAAGTCGTTAAAATAATGGAAATTAAAATGAAAGGTGAGATAAATATGAAAAAAATGAAATGAAATTTGAAAAAAATGAAAGAAAGAAAAAAATAAAAACTCACATGATTCTTAGATAATGTTATTGTATGTAACTATTATATTATATAGTTAATAATTAGATTGATACATTACATACTACATTATTGTTTAAATTGGTTAATTTAGATAGCTATTAACAACTTAATACTAAACTTAATTAATGTCCAACACACATTACTTTTTTCTCTACTTTATTCTTTATTTATTTATTTCTCTCTTTAACATATCCTTTCATTTTTCTTACATTAGATTTTCAACAACTTTATTCTTATTCCACACTCAATATAATTAATTAGTTTAATTTTAACTCTTTAGATTAGTCTGACGTGACATTTCATTGCGACATATTTTAAGTTAATTAATTATTTAATTAGATATCAACATTAGCCATTCTCTTTTAGTTTATATAAAATTTATGTATAACATTTAGGTATAATATGATCATTAATATATTAGATGACTGTTAGTTAGTCGACATGACCACGACATTGGTTCTAGACAGAACGTCGTAGGCCATATGCCGCATTTTGTTAATTTTTTTGATATTGTTAAATTTTTTGATATTCATTCAGATAGGTTTTTGAAAAAAAAAATCTATCTAATAGATTTTTTTTCCCCCGGTGGACAGGGAATTGTTACGGTAGATTAATTGGCATTGTCTGCTAGCGGTTAGCAGCATGCGATTTTAGGGGTTACAACGTTTAATGTAATGTAAAAAGTATTATTAGCCTAGTGAACGCTGTGACGTTTCAGCGTTGTAGTCACGCACGGTGACCAAGTAACGGGACCCTTTTCCAAATGACCGTCAAACGGAGAAGACGTGTCTTTATATTCTTATAGTGTCGGGCAGGAAAGGCCACACGGTTATATTGTATTTTCTCATGGACATGGGTCAGTCCACTGTTGTGATGAAGAAAGATGAAGTTACAGGTTAGTAGTTGACTAAACCTTGTCGAGATGAATTAACGGTCCTCTTTAGTTAATACTAGTGCCAGACGCATAATTTCACTGTCGGTCGTTGGATTTACCAACCACGCGTGCATATAGTTATGTCGTTCTGCCTACAGTAGTTCAGATGTATGAGACAAGGACTGATTTGTAAAGGAATCATAGATGAAGTATGAACTGCAATTATTATGTATAATTCTTCATGATGACCATGTGTGAACTGTTCGTGTATGGAATTGATATATTAAATTTATATATTAGGATTTTTTTTCAGGGTGGGTCGTTGGTGTATATGTATAGGAGGGAGGACATTTAAAGTGGTCAGTTTTGACAGCCTCTACCCCCTCCCCAATCCCAAATAGACCACTTAGTTATAATACGTTCTGAATTACATTTAGCACATGTAATCATACATGTGTAAGTACAACATGCAAGACGTTCTCAGCCACTCAGTAGATACTAGAAAAAATGGGGGGAGAGAGAAGCCTGTTTTTTTAAAGTTTTTTTTTTTTTTGGGGGGGGGGGGGGGGGCTCCTTCCCAATGCCACTATTCTTTGTGGTGTATTTTGACATTTGCTTTTTCAAGTGCTGCAAGTGAGAGAGAATCGCCGGTTTGAGGCAGTCTTTGAAGCTCTTCTCCCCCCTTTCCCCCCCCCCCCCCAATCACCACCTGATACTTCACTTATACCTTCTAAATGATACTCATCACATTGTTTAGATGGCGAATAAAAATATATCAAAACCACTATGTAATGGCGGAAAGGGGGGGGGGGGAATGGCGTTGAAGTCCAGAAGACCCCCTCCACCAAATATGCCACTGCTCCTAATTTTCAGTTTTTAAATGTTAATATAAAGACAGAGAAAGGCACCCGTGTGTTACTGGGGCCCGAAAGGGGAGCAAAGAATAGTAACACTGTTCCCTTCCATGCATGTTGTAGAAAGCGACTAAGGAGGGTTGGGCATGGGGCTGGTTACCCCATCCTGTAAAAATTTAAACCACAAAAAAATTCAACAAATATGGACAAGTCAATTAAGGAAAATAAAACACAACCATCCAAGACAGGTGAAGGTCCTGTCGCAGGGAGGCGTATGATGCAACACAGATAAAGCCGAAAGGAGTCTGTGTTACTGAATAACCTTCTTTCTTCTAGGAGAACTTCCAGATTTGGCACCTGGAATGTTCGGACATTAAACGAACAAGGGAAAGTGGCACAAGTAGCAGCAGAAATGAGGGAATATAAAATCGAGGTTCTGGGAATGTGTGAAACAAAGTGGAAGGGGGTAGACAAGAAGAAACTCATCTCAGGTGAATTGGTGCTGTCCTCAGGACATGAAGACGAAAGTTCACACCACAGTGAAGGGGTAGCTCTTATGATATCTAAAGAAGCACAGAACGCACTCATTGAATGGGAAGCTGTTGGACCCAGAATAATAACAGCTACTTTTAAAACAGCTAAAAAGAAAATAAATGTAAATGTCATCCAATGTTATGCACCAACTAATGACAGAGAAGAGTCTGTGAAAGAAGCATTTTGTACTAGACTACAGGAAGTTATGCAAAAAGTAAAAAGAAGAGACATCACAATTTTGATGGGCGACATGAATGCAAAGATAGGTACAATCAACACCGGCTTTGAAGAAGTGATGGGAAAACATGGGCTAGGAATAATGAATGAAAATGGGGAACTATTCTCAAACTTCTGTACTTCAAATCAACTGGCTATAGGAGGAAGCATGTTTCCACATAAGAGAATACACAAGGTAACATGGATATTGTAATATGAATACATTAAAGTACGAACCACACATTGTAATATAATGCGAATCTTGACATGTACGATATTCTGTAAATAAACATGGCTACAAACTGAACATGCTTTTACTGAGTGCCTTCTGAAACATGTGTGTGCTTGTGTAGATGACGAGGTAATGCTTATATACATACATCATAACATTACATGGTGGCAGCGGTCGATACCGGACTGACGCAAAAAACAGCTACACGATAACACGTGAGTACAGTATTCGGCTAATTTTCGTCATCGAGGTCAGCCATGGCGGCGAAACAATATCGCAACGCACCGCAAATGAGATTCGCCGGTAAAGATGATAAGAGTGAAGCTTTCTTGTTATGGCGCCAACGCATAGATCTATATTCCAAGACCACTGGTCTGGAAGGACAAACCCTAACTCCATATATCCTAGAAGCATTGGACGATGAAGGTTTGAAAATTTACAACAGTTTTGCTACCGCCATGCCTGTGGAGTCGGCGACAGACCCCACAGCCATATTGGACGAATTTGAAAAACGTCTGATAATAAAGCACACGAATTTTAGAGCGGCAAGATTAGAACTTCACCACCTGCGACAGAAACCTGGTGAAAGTCTAGATGATTTTTTCACTCGCATCAAGGAGAAAAAAGTGTATGCAAAATTTAACAAAGAAGAAGAAAAAGAGCGAATTATCGAACAGATCCTTCTCAGCACACCAATGCCAGAGTTCCAGAAATGGATACTGAGCCAGAGTGATACACTAACTGTACAACAACTTCTGGATGAAGGCAGGAAACACGAGGCACAAGCACTAAACATTAAACAAATTCAGCAAGGTACATTAGCAGCCCAGGTGGATGCAGTGAAAAGCTATAAACCCAAACACAACAAAGCAACTGGTTCGAAGCAACAAGAAAAACACAACACAAGCAGAGGTGCTATGTGTAAATGTTGTGGCCTAAACCACATACAAAACCACTGTCCAGCTAAAGACTCTACATGTCATTACTGCAGAAAGAGGGGCCACTGGATAAAATTATGTTTCAAGAGGAAACAAGACAGTGCTCAACACAACCTTCACAGCAGAGAGTCATCAAAACAAACACACTTTATGATGACTGAGGACCTTGACTCCAGTGAAGAAAGTGATCCTTCCACATTTGATACTGTGAAGATACTAACTTTCAGTAATGAACCGAAGAGAACGCAGGCTTTCTGCAAGGTACAATTCCGAATACCAGGAATTAAAAGGCACAAAGAAAGATATATTCGGTTCAAGATAGACACAGGTGCCCAAGGTAACACTCTACCCTTAAGAATATTCAGACAGATCATGCCTGACAAGGTGGATGAGCAAGGATTTCCCACAAGGGATGTAAAAAGTAGGAGTGGCAGGACAAAGCTAAGAGCTTACAATGGAACAAGTATAGACTGTTTCGGAGCAGTAACACTTGAATGTTTATACAGAGACTCTGAATGGACATCGTCAACATTTTACTTGGTAGATGTTGAAGGACCTGCAATTTTGGGTTTACCAATGTGCGAAAAGCTGAGTGTGGTAACTATTAACAACATTAAAGCTGACAAAAAAGAACATCTTACTCTACACGTCACTGGAGTAGATGACCTTAAACAGCGATTCCCAGAACAGTTCGACAGAATAGGCAAACTTCCAGGAAAGGCAAGATTCTTTTTAAAAGACAACGCTGAGCCAAAGATAGACCCACCTAGAAAGTATCCTATACATGTTAAACAGAAACTTGCCACAGAACTAGAAAAGATGGTGCAGAATGATGTTATTAGAAAGGTTGAAGAGCATTCTGATTGGTGTAGTAGTATCACAACCGTTCTGAAGCAGGATGGTTCTCTTCGGGTTTGCCTTGACCCAAAACACTTAAACAACAGTCTAAAGCGCTGTCCACACAAAATGCATACAGTGGAAGAGATAACTAACAGATTCCACAATGCCAAATATTTTTCTAAACTAGATGCTGTACACGGATACTGGAGTGTTGAGATAGCAGAGGCAAGTCAACTCCTTACAACTTTTCGAACACCATTCGGCAGATATTGTTTCAAGAGACTCCCATTTGGTTTGAATGTATCACAAGACATCTTTCAACAGAAGATTGACAACATTGTTGAGCAATGTTCTGGTACAGTGGCTATTGCGGATGACATTGTAGTCTGCGGCAGGTCAGAACAAGAACACGACCGTAACTTGATTAACTTGATGCATGTAGCACAGGCCAATGGGCTAACATTCAACAGCAAAAAGTGTACAATTAAGGCAACGGAGATACAATTTTTTTGGATTGCTGTACACCCAGAATGGTGTAAAACCAGACCCTAAAAAGGTTGAAGATATTCATGACATGCCAACACCAGCTACAAAGAAGGAACTGCAACAATTCTTAGGTGCTGTCAATTTCCTAGCACAATTCATACCAAATTTGTCAGCTGCTGCAGAACCTTTGCGATCTCTACTACAGAATGAAACTCCGTATGAATGGTCAGAAGACTACCAACACATATTCAACCACTTGAAGACCCTCATATCATCTGATGCATGCTTGAAATACTATGACATGCAAGCACCCACTTTTCTCATGGTTGATTCCAGTCTGAAAGGCCTAGGAGCAGCACTTTTGCAACCAGACAAAAATCCTGAAGGACACTATGCCAAAGAACTTCGTCCTGTAGCTTACGCAAGCAAATCATTAAGTTCTGGCGAAAAGAAACTTGCAAACATTGAAAGAGAAATGCTAGCTGTACGTTTTGGAATCAAACGCTTCCACAAATTTCTTTTCAACCGCCCATTTACAATTCTCTCAGATCACAAGCCACTTGAGATGATTCATAAAAAAACCAATAGCTTCAGCACCACCACGACTACAAGCTCTGTTATTGGAAACACAAGGTTATGATTTTAATATTCAGTATATCCCAGGAGAGGATATAGGTCTTGCAGATGCTCTCAGCAGACTACCAAACCCCAACAAGACAGCAGATCTTACCCCAAACATCAAAGTTGATTTTGTCAAGTTTAGCGATAATCGGCTTGAACACATCAGAGAAGACACAATGAGAGATCCTATCCTTAACTCTCTCAAAGAACTGATATACCATGGATGGCCAAGCTCTATCAGGGAAGTTCCAACACACATCCGTCCATACTACTCGATGAGGGACGAGTTAAGCATCGAAGATGGTCTGATCCTTAAAGGAGATCGCATTGTTGTACCAGAAACACAACGCGATATCATCCTTAAACAGCTCCATAATAGTCACCTTGGTATTGTGAAGACACAACTGAGAGCAAAGAAAGATGTTTACTGGCCACAGATAAACAAGGACATAGAAACACTATGTAAAAACTGTTCAATTTGCCAAGAACATGCAAATAGGCAGTGCAGAGAACCTCTCATACCATCAGACATACCATTGAGCCCTTGGAGCATTATAGGAACTGATATTTTCTCAATCGACAATAATGACTATCTTATTATTGCTGATTACTACAGCAAATTTCCCATCATTGAGAAACTTCCACAACCCTCACCATCAGCTGTTATTGCAGACATTACAAAGAAGTATTGCAGCATGTTTGGCATCCCAGATGAAATTAGATCAGACAACACAGCAAAAAATTAGAGCTCGAAAATATCTTGAATGAAGAGCAAGTAAATGTATGTTGCTTGCAAGAAACCCACCTCAACAAAGACATAGCCTTCAAAATCAGAGGCTACCAGTGCTACCGATCTGACCGAATAGACAGGCGAAAAGGTGGAATACTGACACTCGTGAGGAATAACATCAGTGCATGTCAGCTTGAAACATATATGGAGGGGGCGGAATACCAGATGCTTCATCTCAGGACAGAAAGTTCAGAATTCCACCTGCTCAACTACTACTGTCCGAGCGACCGCCCACTGGCACTAGATACAATCCCAGCAAAAGAAAGACTGATTGTATGCGGAGACTTCAACAGCCACTCACAGAGCTGGGGCTATGATCACATGGACAGGAGAGGTGAGGAGCTTGAAAACTGGCAGGATGACAATGGGCTTATCCTGATTAACCAGCCAATCGACCCACCAACCTTCTACTCGAGATCATGGCACACCACCTCTACACCAGACCTGGCATTCCACTCACCCAGCCTGGAGTGGAACACCACACGCGTTGTAGGGAAACAGCTTGGAGGCAGCGACCACCGGCCAGTCTTCCTAATTGTGGAAAATGAACATGTCAAGGAGAGCAGCACTCTCTCTAGGTGGAACTACAAGAAGGCAGACTGGACAATGTACCAGCACCGTACTAGTATACTGGCTAGAGATCTGACTGTAGACAAAGACATCAATAAGCTAGTTGATGAATTCAGCAGATGCATATTACAGGCTGCTCGTGAAACAATACCTAGAGGGGCTCGTAAGCACTACAAACCATATTGGAATAGTGAACTAGAGCAGCTGCACAACGACGTGGAAACATCTCGAAAGCAGGCAGAGACCAGTCCATGCCAAGAACACCACAATAACTACCAGCAAGCTAAGGCCAAATTTCAAAGGGCCAAGTTGCAGGCCAGGCGAAGAAGCTGGAAGGAGAAAACAGAGTCCTTGAACTTTGAAAGAGATACGAGGAAAATGTGGAAGCTGGTAAAGCAACTTAACGATGAAGGTACAGAGAGAAACTCAAGGATTGCTCTGTACAAAGATGGAAACATCCTCATGGGAAAACAGGCAGCTGATCACTTTGCAGACTCCTTTGCTAAAGACAACAACATCGAAGTTAGCCCAGAGAAGCAACAGGAGACTCGTGAGAAACAACACGCAGGACGAGATGGAACCATACCTGAAGTTATGGAGGCACCAATCACATTCAGAGAACTGGAGCTTGCAATATCCAAATTGAAAAATGAGAAAGTCGCCAGGAGTTGATGGAGTGTCCAATGAAATGATTAAGAACTTGGGAACCGCAGCAAAAACAAAGCTGCTGCAGATCTTCAATATCTGTTGGAACTCAGGCAGAGTTCCACAGACCT
Organism: Oreohelix idahoensis; assembly: GCA_024509875.1. NCBI lineage: Eukaryota > Metazoa > Mollusca > Gastropoda > Stylommatophora > Oreohelicidae > Oreohelix > Oreohelix idahoensis. The sequence continues at coordinate 289,349 of JAMPIV010020825.1, read as the reverse complement.
GGAGGGAAGCAATCATGATACCACTCCTAAAACCAGGAAAAGACAGTTCCACTGCCTCCAGCTACAGACCAATCAGCCTTACAAGCTGCCTCTGCAAAACAATGGAACGTATCATCAACCTCAGGCTACAGTGGTACCTTGAAAGTGAAAACCTTCTTGTACCACAGCAGGCGGGCTTTAGGCAGTGTTATTCCACCGAAGATCAGGCAACTTACCTTTCCCAAGAGATTGAGGATGCGTTCCAAGATAAGAAACTGGTACTAGCAGCATGGATAGATCTAAGAAAAGCATTTGACAAGGTTTGGAAAGAAGGGCTTCTGAAGAAACTGAGAAATTGTAGAGTGAATGGTAAGATGTACAAATGGGTGAAAGCATACTTGCATAACAGAAGAGCCCGAGTACAACTAGATGGCCTCAAGAGTAAGAAAATTCTACTGCGTCATGGCGTCCCTCAGGGAGGGGTTATGTCCCCCACACTTTTCCTAGTCTACATCAATGACCTGGTTGCTGAACTACCACATGGAATGAAAGTGGCAATGTACGCTGATGACCTGGTAATATGGTGCACAGATGAGCATGCAACAGTGGCCACCAAACTGCTACAAAGAGCTATAGATGCCTTAACCTCATGGGCAAATAGATGGTGTGTCAGCATCAACACAGACAAGTGCAGCACTACGCTCTTCACCCTCTCTCCCAAACAAAAAGCTGGTGTCATCAAGATAAACGAAGAGCTCCTGAGAGAAGATAAACAACCCACCTATCTCGGAGTTACATTCGATGATAGGCTGACATGGAAGCAGCACATCAACAAGGCAGCAACAAAGGCCAGGAGGAAGCTAGCCATCCTGAGAAAACTAAGTGGAACCACATGGGGAGCCAGCGGGAAAATACTTAGTAAAGTTTACCAGCAGGGCATACGACCACACCTGGAATAGGGGTCAGCTGCGTGGTGTCCAGCATCAAACACCACATTACAAGAGCTAGATAAGGTGCAAAACCAGGCGCTTAGGGTCATCACGGGGGCAATGAAATCAACGCCTATAGTGGAGATGGAGAAAATGGGGAGGATACAAGCACTGAGAGAACGCAGAGACACGAAAGTGCTAACACAGGCAGAAAAGTTCCTCTGTATGCCGAGCCATCCAATGAAGGACAGATTCCAAAACCTAGCAATGGGGCGACTGAAAAGAAGCAGCTTTATCCACCAGGCCAAACGATTTCGTAGACAAACTTCAGACCTGCCTGAAGTTAACAGCCCTCTAAAGTCTGTGCCAGAACAAACCCCTTGGAGAGAGGAGCATGGACTACCAGTACACATCCACACAAAAGTGAAAGGAATATTCGACAGGGATGAACAGAACAGCGTGCAACGTAGGACAGTCACTCTCAGTTTCCTGGATGATGAATACCTACAGGACCTCTGTGGGTCCGAGTATACACGGATGGGTCAGCACAGAATGCAGTAAAGAATGGAGGAGCAGGAGTGTACATAGAATACCCAAACAACACTAGGGATACGGTCAGAGTACCAACGGGGAAATTCTGTAACAACTATGATGCAGAAGTCCAGGCAATCAAGGTGGCAACTGAGAAACTACTGAACACCAATCTCGGTCCACAGCCTGTAGTATTCCTGACAGATGCAAGATCAGCACTCCAAGCACTTCAGTCCAGAAAATTGCCAGTTATACAGGCCCTACTTTCTGAACTGTGCAACCAGCGCAGGGTCGCCATGCAGTGGATACCGTCTCATTGTGGAATACCAGGAAACGAGAGAGCAGACGGACTGGCTAAAGAAGGTGCTGCAGACGAACAACCGGATGTACCAGTAACGTACCATCAGAAGAAAAAGATGATCAAATCAATCAGAAAGCCACCAACATCAACGCAGGATGACTACCAAGCTATGAACAGATCAGAACAAATAGTCATTCTGCGCCTCAGAACAGGACACAACCGCCTCCGCAGCCACATGTATACAAAATTCAAGATTGGCAATTCAGCCATGTGTACATGTGGACAGGCACCCCAGACAGCGGGGCACGTACTGCAAGATTGCCCCGAATATGATATATTGAGGCAAACCCACTGGCCCAGAGAAACAACACTGGAAGCAAAACTATATGGACCCCTGTATGAACTACAAAAGACAGTGAAGTTTATACAAGAAACAACATTGCAGATATAGACAATATATTTCAAGCGAACGAAAGAAGAAGAAGAAGAAGAAGATCAGACAACGGTCCACATTTCTCAGGTCAAGCATACAGAAACTTCACTAAGGACTGGAAGATCAAACACACAACATCATCACCTAGATACCCTAAATCTAATGGTTTCATTGAGAGACAGATACAAACTATCAAGTCAATCATGAAGAAAACAAGAACAGAGGATGTACACCTAGCACTCTTGAGATGGAGAACAACACCGGTAGACAGTAAGATCGACAGTCCAGCAGAACTTATGTTTGATAGAAGAATTAAAGACCTCCTACCATCTAAGGTCCACTTCCGTCCACAACATAGAGACAGCACATATGATCAACTTCAGCATCGTCAGCAAGTTCAGAAATCCAACTATGACAAATGTGCTAAAGACTTACCACCATTATATCCTGGTCAGCATGTGACTACCTACAACCACAACAATGACACATGGTCAAAAGCAACAATCATTTCCAGAAACCCTGAACCCAGGAGCTATACTTTAAGACCAGACAGCAGCAGCAACCTCCTGAGGCGAAACAGAGTGGACATAAGAGAAATCCCACAGAATACAACAGAACAGAGAATTCCCATGCTTTCAACAGACAATGCAGTAACTCCAGACTTTGGTGCCCCACAAAACCAACAAGCGCCAAGGCCGAAATCACAACCAACTCAAGCTAAACCAGGGACTTCCGCAGAACCACCAGCACTTTACACCACTCGTTCTGGCCGTACAGTGACACCTCCCAGCTGATACAGACAGTGACATATATACTCACACTGAGCATTACACATACTTATCCTTTCTCACATGAAACATTTCGTTGGAAATGTTTGCACACATTTTTTTTTTAAAAAAGGGGGCATTTAATATGAATACATTAAAGTACGAACCACACATTGTAATATAATGCGAATCTTGACATGTACGATATTCTGTAAATAAACATGGCTACAAACTGAACATGCTTTTACTGAGTGCCTTCTGAAACATGTGTGTGCTTGTGTAGATGACGAGGTAATGCTTATATACATACATCATAACATTACAGATATCACCAGACCATAGAACAGAAAATCATATTGATCATATATGCATAAACAAGAAGTTTAGATCATCATTGCAGGATGTAAAGGTATATAGAGGAGCAGATGTGGCATCAGATCACCACCTTCTGATAGCCAAAGTAAAAATGAAACTCAAGAGATATGCACCAATGCAAAATTATAGACAATGATTTAATGTAGGACATCTAAGAAATCAAGAAACAAGAAACACATTTGCGGTCACAATATCCAACAAATTCCAAGTGCTCCAACAGCTGGAAGATGTAGAGAATACAGAAGACTATTGGCAGCAAATCAAAACGATATGGAATGAGACATGTGAAGAAATACTGGGGAAAAGGGAACGACAACAAAAAGCATGGATAACAACAGAAACCATCAATAAGATAAAAGACAGAAAAAACAAGAAAGCAGACTTAAACACTAGCAAAACCAGAAGTTCCAAAGCCAAGGCTCAAGAAGTGTACACAGAAGCAAACAAAGAAGTAAAAAGAAGTATCAAAAGAGACAAGAGGAAGTATATTGAGGAGTTGGCAAGAGAGGCAGAAGATGCTGCTGCCAAAGGAAATATGAGAGAACTGTATAGCAGCACAAAGAAGCTAACAGGGAAATACAAGCAAACAAGTTGCCTCATAAAAGACAAGAATGGAAAACTGCTCAGCAATATACAAGAACAAATGAAGAGGTGGACAGAATATTTTGAGGACCTTCTCAATAGACCAGCTCCACAAAACCCCCCGGACATTCAGCCAGCATAAGTAGAGCTACAAATTAACGGTGAAAGACCAACGAAGGAAGAAATAAAGAAAGCCATAAAGCTTCTAAGAGATGGAAAAGCGTCTGGACCTGATGGCATTCCAGCAGAGGCCATCAAAGCAGATATCGACACTGCTACAGAGATGTTTTATAAATTACTTGGTAAAGTCTGGGAAAAGGAAGAGATACCAGCAGAATGGAAGGAAGGATATCTGGTTAAGTTGCCTAAGAAGGGAAATTTACAAGAGTGCACAAATTATAGAGGAATAATGTTACTATCAGTGCCAGGAAAAGTATTAAACAGGATTATCCTTGAGAGATTAAAGGAGTCCATAGACAAGAAACTGAGAGATGAACAAGCAGGTTTTCGACAAAACAGATCATGTACAGACCAGATAGCCACTTTGAGAATAATAGTTGAACAAAGTCTGAAATGGAATTCACAACTATACATCGGATTTGTGGAGGCAGAGGTAGACCAAGAAGCACATGGAGAAGAGAGCTGGAAACAGAGGTGAAAATGATGAGGAGAACGTGGAAAGAACTTGAGATGATAGCACGTGACAGGAGGACTTGGCATGTGTTTGTTGAAGGTCTATGCTCCTTTGGGAGTGGAGGGTTATGAATGAATGAAACAGAGAAAGAGATAGAGACATCAAGAGAGAGAGAGAGACAGAGAATGGAAGATATTGTGCAGAATGCGTAACTGCCAATATCTGTGCGCATGCGTAAGTTTTTCCCATTAGCTACACACCAAGGACTTATCATCCAACTTGTAGAGAAAGCAATAATTGCCTGTATTTTATTTTCCCCCTCATATGAATAAACCATTCAGCCAGGCCATATAAAATCTACAGAGCATGACTAATTCAAAAATTTGCCAACTCAACACTCCAAACTAGTTTTAACACACATGCCCAGATACACAAAACACACCCACATAATGTTGCCTAATCGTAATTAACTGTTTATTGTTACATCTTATGAGGAATGCTAATTATATCCAGTCCAAGTTTAATTACCCTTCAGTTAATCTTCAGTACAGATCCCGCAGCTGGCCTCCCCTTACAGGAAGCCTGTATCAAAGCACATGTTCCTGCAGTGGCGATGTATGTAACAATTTATTTTACACGATGAAGCTGCAGGCCCAATACACAATCTGATGTTAGTCGCCTTTTATGGCATGCTTAAGGCATTTTACTATTTTAACTTTGTCTACATATGGCCGTCACCAGTATCATTCGTGGAACAGCTCTACGGAGGTGCCAATAACCCCAAGCGGTAGCGCAGTGGTTAGTGCACTAGCTTCCTAGCTCGGTGGTCCATGGTTCGATCCCCAGTTGAGGTGGGATTTTTTTAGACCGCAAACGGCTCCAGGGTCGACCCAACCTCAGGAATTGGGTATCAGAGCAACTCTGGGAAGGTTAATGCGGTCGGCATGATGCTGACCACATCACCCCTAGTGTGCCGATGGTCAAGAAAATATTGGCCTAACACCATATTCCCAATATGCCTCAATGGGCGTGTAATGGGATCCTTTACCTTTAAGGCCTTTTAGTATTTTAACATTGTCTACATATGGCCGTCACCAGTACAATTCATGGAACAGCTCTACGGAGATGCAAATAACCCCAAGCTGACTACGGCTTTCTTTGAAAACATTCAAGTAGTCGTCTGAGAGTGTACGAAGAAGCCTGCTGTCCTTTGTTTATGCACTCCAATTACAGGTCCTGATGATAGCCTTACATGACAGTCCTTGTTCTGAAATCCACAAGGTGAAAGAAGTAGAGGGAGAACTAACAACACACGGAGAAGAGAACGAGACAGAAATGAAAGGGATAGATAAGACACGGAAAGACATTGAGTGGATGGCACAGGACATGAATTTATTGAAGGCGTTTGCTCCTAGGGGAGCTAATGGGTACTGAACCAATGAATTAAAGTTATGTCCCATTAGGTCCTCGACGGGTCTTTCAAGAAACGAAGCCAGAAGAGGACAGCAGCTCTCACTAGGTATGTTGTAAAAACCAACTGGGGTGGCTAAGAGGTATGGCATCTGCCTCAAATTCTAGAGGTACCGGGTTCGATTCCCAGTTGAGGGAATATTATTTATGAAATTTTTTTTTTCAAAACCGTTGGTCCTAATGATGTCATACTCCCCCTTGGTCTCCTGGGTATTGAAATCGGATGCCTGGCCTTCTCGGATAAGGGTGAAAAAATAGGAGGTCCCGTGTGCAAGTTGCGCACGTTAAAAATCCCACGGCAGTTGGAAATCGTAAAGAGTAGGCCTATCAGGCCGCTGCCCTGGCAAAATTTAAAAATTAGAAACCTACCACAAAAATATTTATAGAATGTGTGATTCCTATATATGCACATTGGGATTCTTGCCGGTGCTAAGCAGTTCATGCACTGTGCTGAGATCCTCATGTGATCTAAAGGAGGAGATCGGGGCACTGATGGTGTTGTCCGTGTGCAGTGAAGATAGTCCTTCAAACCAAACCAAAAAGCAACTAAGACGAGATCATGCATGGAGCTGGCAACTTCACCATGCTAAACAAACTGCTACAGAAACCTTACTTACTTAGTCGTTCCCCTTCTACCGTGAGGTGTAGAGGTTTGGAAGAGAGAGCGCCAGACTATTCTATCAGCTGTCTTCTTCCTGGCCTGGTTCCATTCTAGTCCTCAGTCCTTCAAAGATTGTCTAATGTTGTCCTCCCAGCGGACTCTGGATCGTCCTGGAGGTCTGGATCCCTGGCTCTTTGTTTCCCATGCTTGTTGTGGTAGTTGATCTTCTCCCATTCTGCAGACATGGCCAAACCATCTTAATTGGGACTGTTCTATTTGGGTCTGTAGCGGGTGGGATTTTAGGCCTTGACGTTATCGTATCATCCCAGAAACCACAAATTTAAAGGCACATGAAGTAATTTTGTGAAGGTTTCTTGTACGGGAGTTAACTAAAGTGGTGGCCCCATGATCCTTAGGGCTGAAAAAAGGGAAGTGGGAGAATTTTCAAGATATGAAATGGGTTTGATTTCTCCCTTTTTTTTCTTTTTCTCATAAAGTCCAACTTCGGTTGGCAAAAAATATGAACATTAAATTGTATGTCTTACCTTATTATATTCAAAAGTGTGGGCAACAACAGAGTTAGTTGCAGTGGGCATCTGTGCCTCACTACTTGAAGGAAAACCTACTAGTTTTGTTTGGTCAACTGCGTACATATATATACACTTTTAAGCTGAGAATCTCTTATGTTTAAAATCCTCCTTCACCTTCCTCATTCATTCTCATTTAACAACATCTTGTTTCTCTCATAAAGTTCTGCAGCTATCCTTCATGTGGTGCCCCAGCTCTGGTTCATGTGGTGCCCCAGCTCTGGTTCATACTTTGCCTCTCTGCTTCCGCAGATCTCCGCCAGGTAGCTTTTGGCCAGCCTCGCCATTGCTTTTCTTCTGTAATCGATAGCATGGCAGTTCTGGTGATGGTTTCAGAGTCTCTTCTGAGAATGTGGCCAAACCCAGTTCCAGCGTCTACTCGCTATGACGGTGCGCATGTCGTCTTGGTTGCTCCGAGTTAGCAGTTCATGGTTGGTGATGGTGTTCGGTTAGAAAATTCAAAAAAATGTATCCTTATGCAGGTTGTGTGGAAAGAGGACAGTTTGGATATTGCCTTTTCTGTTACTCTCCAGCATTCTGCACCCTACAGAAGTTACGCAGTTCTCGTCCATTTTTAATTTAATGTTTGTACTGAACTGGGAAGATTTCCAAATGTTTAGATTGGCGAAGGCTATTTTGGATTTATTCATTTGGCTACTGATGTCTTTACTTGTTCCACTATTTGGTGTTACTATGCTTCCTAAGTATGTAAATGTGTTTGTATTTTCTAGCTCTTGGTCCATTATTTTTATGGGCGCAGGATTTCTTACACGGAGTGTCATGGCATCTGTCTTCTTGAGATTAATGTTTACTCCCACCTGCTGGCTATGTATAGTCTGTTTTTTCTTGGATGTGTTGAAGTGAGTGTGTGACTAGTGCAATTTCATTTATGTATTCTAGATCCTCCAGTGTAGAGAATGCTGTCCATCTTATTCCTCTAGGGGCATCATCTGTTGTCTGGTGCTCCCATATAACCACACCTATTTCTCTTATAAAGCTTGTGGTATATCTCAAGCTTCTCTCGTCGCTCTCATTTAACCACATCTATTTCTTTCTTAAAATTGGTGGTCTGTCTCAGGTTTCTCTTGTTAATACACAGTTCCTCCGTCAGCTGGATTGGTGAAGCCATCCTGTCAGTCTTGCTATTTCTGTAGAACTGGCAGTCTTGGAGGACAGGTTCTACTGTTAGCTTGGCTTTCTTACAAGGATGCATGTCTGTCTGTCCGAGTTGAAAAGTAAAATCATGATAAACATAAATAAAACACAAGGTATGAAAATCAGCATGACACAAGAATTCTAGGATATGAATTTTGTGTGTGTGTGTGTGTGTACGTGAAAAGTTGTGAAATAACAACACTCTGTAAATGTAATGCAGAAGACAGGAAATCTTCACAAAGCTCTTCATATCTTAACAATAATGTGAAAAACTCACAACAGAGCAATACATGTTATATCAAGTAAATATAAAGTCAGAAATTTTTGTCTTCATAGTTTTTATGAACATTCACAAAATATAAAAGATGTGTTCTAGCTATACAATTTCTGAGCACTTTATCTATAGAATAATGTGAAAAACTCATAACAAATAGAAAACAAGTTTTATCAACATAATATATCCTTCAAATGTTCTGTTACAGTTTATGTGAGCTTTCACAACAGATAAAATACATGGTCTAGCTATACAATGCCTGAGTTTTCTATGTTTAAAATAACATGAAAAATTCCCAACAGATAAAATACATGTGTGTAATATAAAATCTAAATGTTCTGTTTTTATAGTGAGACAATTCATACAATGGGGCATATCTCTTAGAAGAAAACAAATAGAGAGGTTCTAGAAAACATAGGAATTAAAAGAGAATTAATGAAGATCAAAATTAGACAGCTAAAATATTTTGGCCATGTAAAAAGACATAACACCTTACAGAAGACCATAATGAAGGCAGAGTTAAAGGCAAACATGCAAGACGAAGACAGCGCCATAAGTGGGAAGATAACATCAAGAGATAGACAGGAAAGAATCTATCAGAGTGCACCATCAAGACAAGAGACAGAAAGCGTTGGAGCAACCTTCGATGTGTAGATGCCATAATGATGAGACTATTCACAACAGATAAAATACATGTGTTATCAATGTAATATACAATATGAACGTTCTGTTTTTACAGGTTCTGAGATAATTCACAACAGATAAAATACATGTTCCAGCAAAACAACATAGTCTGAACTTTTTTGTCCTTTTATACAATAATGTGAACATCACATGATATAAAATACATGTACCACAACCTCAGCATATTTTAAAAAATATATTGCCTCCACCTCGCATACAGAGGTGTCCGTGTTATATTATGCATGTGCAAATATAAAAAAGGCTTTTTGATCTGGTTACAAAGGGCATAACAATTTGACAGAACCTGATAAGGAGAACTCACAGGGACCCAGAAATAGAATACTCTGTTCCAGCCAGTTCAAGCATATGTGTAAGCGTTTACAACGTACAATACAATAATGAATTAGTTTGAAACGATTCACAAAAATATAAATCAAAAAGTGTTACATGTACCAGGTTTTTTTACACTTTGAAATGAATGCAATTTTCCTCAGCATTTTACTTTTGATTTTAAAAAATATAAATATTTGCCACGTTATAAATTATTAGGTAAATATGGCGCACCTAAAATTCAACCTAGACATGGTGTCCTGTCAGTTATATCCCCCTTGTTTTCTGCTTCGTCTGCAAATGTAACGCAAATATAAAAGCTTACTTTTTTACCCGCTTTCTGGTCCCTTGGACAAAGGGCGTACAGTAAATTAATCCTATTGAAGGACTAATAAAAGGATACAGAGGGGAGGGCTGCAGACCATGATAAGCGACGAATACAAATCACCAGGGTACCTACAAGAAATAGTTCTTCTTATCAGAAATTCCTTCTTTATCCAGATAAGAGTTCAAGCATATGGTTTATGCATAACAGTACAGACAGTACAATACAATAGAAAATGAATTTTGAACGCAGTTGAGCTCTTTTAAAGAAAATTGGGTTTTCCTTATGACTGACAGAAAATATGTAAAACACCAAATAGTCCAGGAATTAATAAATTATACCCAAAATAAAATAGTGGGGATGCCTGACAGCATGGAATCATTTCTGCTCATAAAATTTTTTTATAACAAAAAAAAAAGCATTGCACGTTACAGAAATAGCCTACCATGTAAACTCCAAATTGATTGGAGCGCAACAAATGAAAGACTAACCACGATTGGTCGGGCTATAAATACTATCTGGTTGTTAGGGAGACGGGAAAAGGTAACATTTTTTCAAACACTTAAAACGTGGCTCACTCTGTACACACTTGGGAGTTAGTTAAGAAAAATGTCTTGATAAAGCATCAGTGCGTTGAAGCCTCATATTTGTGTAAAGATAAAAGCCTGATAACATAATTAGAAGGAATTTGTGCCAGTTTGGCCATCCATTGCCTCAACGTATCTGTGTTATACGTATGAATTAGTGGTCTTGATGGTAGTGAGCAGCATGGTCAATTTGCTGAATCCAGAGTGGGACCGCATACACCTTGGTCTTTTTAGCTATCAGTGAAATGTCTCCTGTACCCAGTTAGAATCCGAGCAGAGGAGTCATCATTATCTCTAGAATTTGCACACTCTTAAATGATAAAGCACTCTTAAATGAAATAAGTTTATGTACTATTTTCCTCTTAAAATCAGGACTGCATCTCAAATGTGACCTACAAGTTTGGACAACATTGCTGACCTATAATGAACCTTCAGATTTTGAATAATACCTTGGTCACAAGGCTGAAGTTTGGATGTCGCATTTGGTGGTAAAAATAAAAGTTCTGTTGCTTTTAGATTTTGAACATTTATGTGGGCTGAACAGTTGTAAAGCACCAAAAGAACTTTGTGATGTTGACGTTCCATAGAATGATCAAATGCATATAGCCACTTGGTGAAAATGTCTGATGTTCATCCAAAGAAATGATAAATTAAATCAGGCTATAGTTTGTACCGTTAACCCACAGTCATCATTATCTCTAGAATTTGCACACTCTTAAATGATAAAGCACTCTTAAATGAAAAAGTCTGTAATTTTCCTCTGTACTGCATCAATGTGACCTACAAGTTTGGACAACATTGCTGCATAATCAACACACAGTTTTTTCAAAAACCTTTAAAACAGCGTGGATTTTACCGATTTCAAGTAATTTTAGCAATTTATCTGAACCATCACCAATTTGTGTGTTGACACATAAAATTGTGATTCTTTCTTTCCATTGCCCAACACCCCCCCCCGATTTCAAGTAATGGCAATTTATCTGAACATCCATTTTCATTTCTGAAGGAAAAAGTCTTGTCAGGCAGCAATCTCCAAAAACAATCCAGTTTCATCAGCATTAAACCCATTAACGGAATTATACCTACTCATGGCTGGTTTTAGCACCTCCTCCGTCCATGACTCGGTAGTCGTTTCATTAACAGAATGCCTTTCCCCACACACACACAAAAAAAAAGGTAAAGGAACCCGTTACACGCCCATTGAGGCATATTGGGAATATGGTGTTAGGCCCATATTATCTTGACCGTCGGCACACTAGGGGTGATGTGGTTGGCATCACGCCGGCCGCCTTAACCTTCACAGGGTTGCTCTGGTACCCATTTGGGGCTGGGTCGACCCAGGAGCCGTTTGTAACCTAAAAAATTCCCACCTCATCTGGGGATCGAACCATAGACTACTGCGCTAGGAAGCCAGTGCACTAACCACTATGCTACCGCGGCTTTATAAGTAATGTGCCATTTTTTAAAACAACCCAACCAGCCAGGACTACATTTCCAGCCAGTCCGACCTTCCAGAAGTGCTAACTCTTCTGCCTTTGCAGTTAATATAGGTCCATTTACAGGAACATTTGCTGATCTCGCCATGGTGAACCATTTTAGGAGTGCCGTGTCAACCACATCACACGTCGCTTTTCGGTTCTTTATTCTGTGACAATCAACTTGTCCACCATAAAACATTTTTCTGTACCGATCCTTATTTTTTATGATTCCTGAAAGCGTTGATTTTGGAATGTCGAATTCCTTTGCTATTTCCATTTTCTTTTTGCCACTATTTTCCAATTCTTGTACTAGCTCAATCTTTCTTTTCAAAGATATGGATTTTAACTTTCCAGCCATTTTTACAGGGGAAATAACTCAAATTCTAACACTGACGAAGCGCGCAATTTCCAAAAATAGCCGAAAAGTTGTACAAATGTCCAGGTACTGTATTTGAAAAAAAGTTCGCCTTAAGCAGATCAAATTATATAGTCGGGACACGTTTAATCGTTCGGCATATCCGAAAATTCATGATAAACGGATTCCGCTTAACCGGACATTTTTTACAAAGACAAAGAAGAAAAATTGCCGGGGATAAACAAATTGTTCTTCACAACAGAAATTCGCCACATCCGAGATCGCCTTAAGCGGTTTGCACTGTATACAGAGCTTTTTATCTTTATAGTAATGTGAAAAGCAGCAATACAAAATGAAATATGAACTTTCTGTTATTATGAATATTTACAATAGATAATTATATATGTGTTCTATCACTATAAGATAATGTCTGAATTTTCTGTCTTTACAGTTTTTATGTGAATATTCATAACTTCTCAAATAAGGGACAGTGCAAAAAACACACACACACACACACACATATTATTCCAAGGAAAGGATCATGTCTGAATGTAACAGCTTTGCAACATGATGAGGTGAAAGTACTCATGTTGATATGTGTAAATCAATTTGTAAAAAAAATATAAACCAGCATTTTGAGAGGTATAAAACTGCACCTGCCTCATTTAGTTTCTGTGTGGCACTGATAACAATTTGTTTTTTTCTGTTGAGCTCCTCTCCTCTTTCCTGTTTCTACCTTGCCGTGGTAGAGGTGATTGTGTGTCCCCATGACTCCAAGAGCTATGCCAGCGGTAGCACAGTTACCAGAAGGGTCTCCAAAGCTGGACAAATCAAAGGGTAAGGACCAGACAAAGTAAGATGCAGGCAGGCTTGGGGACAGTCAAAAGCTAAGGCAGGTGACCCAACAGAAAGGTCTGTTGAAAATGGATGCACTGGGCCACAGGCGTAATGGAGCAGGCCAGTGTAATTCACTTGCAGAGGTGTAATTCAGTATTTGAGAGGTATAGATTAGTAAAGATTTATATGCTGATGAACATGTTGAAATGGGCGAGTAAGTTTATAAATTATAAATCAGTATGTTGAGAAGTATCAACCTATATCATCATTATTATCATCGCTGCCCTTCGGCTCATTGTGAAGCACACACCTTCAACAAACTCGAGCCAAGTCTTCCTGTCCTGTGTCATCTTTCCATATTTTATTCCTCTTAAGTCTATCTCCATTTTCCTTTTGCATGTGTTTTCAAATCTCCCTTAATTAATTTCACTTACCTTGGGTGTTCCAGAACAAAGACCATCTTGTAATGCTAATAACGGGTTTCCTCAATCTGTATACAATTGAATGCCAACATCTTTTCGTCACCCCTTGTTCAAGTGGTATTTGTCTGGTTCTTTCCATCACTTCCTCCTTCTCTTTTTCTTCTTCTTCTTCATACACTCTCAGATGTCAACGTGAATATGTTAAAAGAAAGCGGTGGTCACCTTGAGGCTATTTGTTTCTCCATAGAGTTTTTTTCAGGAATGGTACTGGTGACGGCCACATGTGCTTTCTCTGTTGCTCACATGTTGGGCATTTTTGAAGCAGATGTTCAGCAGTCATTTTATCATTGCCCCAGTTATGAAAGCCTGTAACTTCTTGGTTGTTGCTTTTGCTGTTGTCCATGTTTCAGAGCAATATAATAGGATTGACTTGATATTTGAGTTGCTGATTCTTATTTTTGAGCTGGACTTGGACGAACCTACATGCTGAAGTAAAAAAAAAATCAGTACGTTGAGTTAAGCTAAAGGATTCCGTTACACGCCCATTGAGGCATATTGGGAATATGGTGTTAGGCCCATATTTTCTTGACCATCGGCACACTAAGGGTGACGTGGTCAACATCACGCCAGCAGCCTTAACCTTCCCAGAAGTTGCTCTGATACCCAGCTAGGGCTGGGTCGACCCAGGAGCCGTTTGCGGCCTAAAAAAAAAAAAATCTCACCTCATCTGGGGATCGAACCATAGACCACTGAGCTATGAAGCCAGTGTACTAACCACTATGCTACAGCGGCTCCCATAGATTGAGGTGCTTGATTCAATATATTGACATGTGTAAATTAGCACTTTGTTGCCTACAGATATGTCACATGTAGTTTATGGAGGTCTCTGATGAGACAACAAAATTATAATATGACCACTCGTCCCTCAGGGTAACTAATATGAGGTTGAGCATGGGGTTGGCCATCTCATCATGTAAAACAAAGTGCTACAGAATCCACTGCTGCAAAAGTATGTGAATGCTTTATACAGGCAGGACCAGCTACAGTGGTTGCTCCATAAGGAGCAAAAGTGAAATTGTTGATGACATACAGATAAATGTTGAAATGGGTAGTCAGTGCGCTGAGAGATATAAATCATGCCTGACATATATAACAATCACTGTGAGTTATAAATCAGTATGTCACAAGTATAAATTGCATTCTAAGAGGTATAAATCAATGTATTATGAGATATAGATCATTATATTGCAAGATAAATCAGTATACCATACATGCCACACCTTGGAGATGAAAAACCTGTACAAAAAAATCAGAAAAACCTGTACAAAAATCAAGAAACTTGTACAAAAATAAAAAACCCTGTAGCTATGAAAAATATTTTAAAAGAACCATACAAAGGAGAAAGATCCATACATCGACCATTTTGTTCTTTGAGAAATCACAAGATTGCCATCATAACACCAATTTTCAAAAAGGGTGACAATCGACAATGTGGAAACCATAGAGGCATATCCCTTCTCAGTGTCCCTGGTAAAATCTACCTAGAATCCTAGAGCAGAGACTCCGACGCCTAGCTGAGCCACAATTGGATGAGGTCCAGTGCGGATTCCGAGCAAACCGAAGTACTCAAGACCTAATCTTCACACTCAGACAGCTGAGTGAAAAGGCCCTTGAGTATAAGAGTGAGATCCATCTTTGTTTCATAAATCTGGAAAAGGCATTTGACAGGGTCCCCTGGAGCAAACTTTGGGACTGTTTGGCAAGGAAGAACGTTCCAGCACCTCTGATTCATGCTATACAGAGCTTCTACAAGTCTTGCAGAAATTATGTGAGGACAGCAAACCATAAGTCAGAAGAGTTCAGGACCACTACTGGTGTAAGACAAGGTGATATCCTATCACCTTATCTTTTCATACTCCTCATGGACGATGTTATCAAGTCATGTAAGGAGAGAACAAGAAAGTATTCAGTGGGGTACTGGAAGATGAGACAGGTATGTATTTCAGAGCTGGCATTTGCTGATGATGTTGCCCTGATTGCTAAATCAGAGGCACATCTCCAATCCAACCTGCAAGTCTGGAAGGAAGAGCTGGAGAAGAGAGGGATGGTCATAAGCAGCTCTAAAACAAAATCCATGGTGAAATCACGAGAAGAAAGAAGACATCAGATTAAGCTAGGAGAACAGGTCCTGGAGCAGGTCGACCACTTTAAATATCTCGGTGCTATTATAGACCGAAAGGGAGGCATCAAAGAAGATTTGGCCACTCGAAAAGCAGCAGCTGGGAGACTTTTTCAGGCCATAAATCGAGGACTCCTCAGCAAGAGAGAGGTTGGTAAGAAAACGAAAATGGCTGTATACCGCTCCACCTATGTCCCAGTCTTGACATATGGATGCGAGTCATGGGCAATGACTACAACCCACAAAAGCCAGATCCAAACCTCAGAAATGAAGTATCTGAGGAAGGTGGTTGAAGTAACAAGAACAGACATGGTCCGCAACTAGATGATATGTCAAGGCCTAAAATCCTACCCCCTGCAGACCCAAGTAGAACAGTCCCAACTAAGATGGTTTGGCCATGTCTGCAGAATGGGAGAAGATCAACTACCACGACAAGCATGGGAAACAAAGAGCCAGGGATCCAGACCCCCCGGATGACCCAGAGTCCGCTGGGAGGACAACATTAGACAATCTTTGAAGGATCGAGGACTAGAATGGAACCAGGCCAGGAGGAAGACAGCTGATAGGATAGTCTGGCGCTCTCTCTTCCAAACCTCTACACCTCACGGTAGAAGGGGAACGATTAAGAGAAATCACAAGAGCATTTTTTTTTCACACCGTCAAAAAGCGTACGTAATTGTTTACTGCTCTTTCCTTGTTTGTACATTTGGTACACTTCTTCACATTGGATATAATAGGAAACTTAACACAGAGCATTACAACAGGAGGCGGTCTGATCTTCATAAGGGTTCCCTCTGTATGCCTAGTTTTTAGACCTTTTAATAATCTCCACTATGACTTTTGCTGTGAACCCGTCATGTCTCAAGTCCGTGACCAGATAAACTAGATCTAGTGTGTGTTTAGGTTGCGGGTTTCCTACAAAGTCACAAATTTTAACAAAAGTATGCTGTATTGACTAACTCCTACGTTTGATCTGTCACTAATATTATTAGGCCTAAGTCTTTCCCCAGATTCACTTTTGTCATTGTCGGAGTTTAAATCAGGCCCGTATTCAATACCCACATCTGTTTCAACCCCATCGTCATCTTCTTGGTCAAATATAAGTCACCTCTCAGATCCCAAAGCAAAGGTTCCATCACCTAAAAAGCCATGTCTTAAAAAAAAAAAAATAGGGAAAAAATCTAAATATCGATTGATTCAGAAAATAATTTAGGTCTCGCTAAACAGTGTTCCAACTCTCAATTTTGGATGGTAGACTTTGCGCACTGGTGTTTTTTGGCTGAATTAAATTGTAAAGAGTTAATAATTAGGTGAAAACCTGTATGGAAAGATGAATGGCCATACAGATCTGAAAACGAGAAAAATATTTACAGATTATAAGTAACCTGTACTACGTGGCATGTGTGGTATACTGCTAGATATAAATCAGTAAAATATGGGACATAAATATGTATACTGAGAGATATAAATCAGTATGAGATAAAGATCAGTGTATAGTGAGATATATACTACTGGACAAAAGTTAAGGGCCGCCATTCAGTTTAGACAAGGTTTATATAATTCTTCCTGAGCAGGGTCGATTTTCCAAATGTCCAGTAGCTTGAAATCTCTCAAGAAGTCTCTGAATGGTAGAGTGGGACACTGCTAAATGTCTTGCAACATGACGAACAGATTGACCATCCTGAATCCATGCCATGGCTCGACCACGGTCTACAGTGCTGAGACTTCTCCTTGGTGGCATGGCTAATGCAGTGATCATTTCGACCACTTGTCATACTGATTTATTGCATACCAACGGTGAACACTCTTTACCGATGATCATTTTCCATGTGCATTCAAATTCAACTCACTTTTTCACCTTTTGAACTAGTGGGGCGTGTTGCAAAAACCACGAGATTTTGCAGCAACAATGGCAATTTTCACGTGCGGGTTAAAGTGACCCAGTTTTTGGACATTTAAAAAAAAAAAATAACCTAGTGCACACAGAAATGTATACACATTTCTCTGAGCTCAGTTTTAATGACATTTTCACTTGTCTTTATAGTTTGCCAATCAATTATATAAACCTTGTCTAAACTGAATGGCAGCCCTTAAATTTTGTCCAGTAGTATAAATTAGCATATTGCATAAAATAGATCAGTATATTGCAAGATATAAATTGGTATATTGAGCTATATAAATCAGTACATGGTAAGATATAAATCAGTACATTGTGAGATATAAATCAGTACAATGAGAGATATAAATCAGTACAATGAGAGATATAAATCAGTACAATGAAAGATATAAATCAGTACAATTAGATATAAATTAGTACATAAATCAGTACAATGAGAGGTACATATCAGTAGAATTAGATATATAAATCAGTACAATGAGATATATAAATCAGTACAATGAGAGATATAAATCTGTACAATGAGATATGTAAATCAGTACATGAGAGATAAATCAGTACAATGAGATATATCAATCAGTACATGAGAGACAAATCAGTACAATGAGAGGTATATTTCAGTACAATGAGATATGTATCAGTATATTGTGAGATATAAATCAATAAACTGAGATATATAAATAAGTACAATGAGAGAAATAAATCAGTATATTGTGAGATATAAATCAGTACATTGTGTGATATAAATCAGTAACCTGAGAGATATAAATCAGTACATTCTGAGGTATGTCTGTGCATTGTGAGAAAAAAATCTGAATGTTGAAATGAAAAAATGGTGATCATAGATAAAAATCAAAATGTTGTTAGATGTTTTAAAAAAAAGTTTACTTTTGTAGAAAAAGAGATTACACAGGTAAGAGAAAAAATAAAAGGAATAAAGTAAAAAAAAAAAAAAAAATTACCATAATGTATAACGATTTAAGAAAAAAGAATTATAAAACAAATACAGGGAGACAATGATCAAGAGAAATGTAGGTAAAAGTAATATTTGTCATTCTTATTTCCTCTGGAACACATTGTTCCATGTTTCTGTAAAATTTTCTTATTTTTTGAGGTCTAAGGCTGTCAGCCTTAACCCAACCCCCTAACCTAGTAGACCTTATGATGAGTGCAGATGTGATGAAAGGGAAATGATCTTGGGAAATACGTGTTGAGTAGAGTTAATTTTGGGTTAGAGTACTTGCTTACAGATTGGTATGGATTTGTTTAAAGATATCTCCTCTTAGTTTCGTGGAAGACAGTATGTCAGATAGCAGGTGAACTCTGGTCATAATGTACTGTTTCTGTACTGTTTTTAAGTGATGTGTGAATAGCTCTCGCGGCTAGTGTCCGCAGGGATTTTTGAGAGCAGTGTTAAGAGAACAGTAGATTCTCGTGACTGTGTGAACGGGGTGTGTTCCCGTGGGATCAGTCTGTGCAGGGTTTTTTTGACTGAGGTGGTCAGCCCTAAGGTGTTTTTTGGATAATGTATGCCTGCGCAGGGCTATAGAGATTTTGTAGGCCTTGATTATTATATATCTGCCGTAGATGCAGTATTTGTGCACTGATGTGAAGTATAGAGATTTTGTAGGCCTTGATTATTATATAACTGCCGTAGATGCAGTATTTGTGCACTGATGTGAAGTATAGAGATTTTGTAGGCCTTCGTGATTATATAACTGCCGTAGATGCAGTATTTGTGCACTGATGTGAAGTATAGAGATTTTGTAGGCCTTGATTATTATATATCTGCCGTAGATGCAGTATTTGTGCACTGATGTGAGGAGTAGAGATTTTGTAGGCCAGGATGTGTATGGGCCGTATGTTAACTGCATTATGAAGATTCATGTTTCGATGTAACTGTATTCGTCTAGATCTACGTGATGTTATAATTGTAATAAACCATGGTTAAAATATCATCAGACGTTACACCATTCCATGACTCGGTGTGTACGCTACTGTGAGTGACTGTCCCAAAACACACTCACCTTCTTCACCATAAATACAAACTCCTGGATTCTTCTGGTAGTAACAAAGTCGTTGATGTATCACCTTACATCTGTCCTGTTTGGCTAAGGCTGTCAGCCTTAACCCAACCCCCTAATCTAGTAGACATTACATCTGTCTGGCCTATTTGGCTGAGGCTGTCAGCCTTAACCCAACCCCCTAACCAAGTAGACCTTACATCTGTCTGTCTGGCCTGTCCTGTTTGGCTGAGGCTGTCAGCCTTAACCCAACTCCCTAACCAAGTAGACCTTACATCTGTCTGGCCTATTTGGCTGAGGCTGTCAGCCTTAACCCAACCCCCTAACCTAGTAGACCTTACATCTATCTGGCCTGTCCTGTTTGGCTGAGGCTGTCAGCCTTAACCCAACCCCCTAACCAAGTAGACCTTACATCTGTTTGGCCTGTCTTGTTTGGCTGAACCACAGAACATCATCATCATCCTGTGCGCTCCATATGGAGCATGAGGCCACCACTGTAGCAGGTCCCCTTCCAGGAAGCCTGCACCAATCACTTACATGCTCTTGTAGTGGTGTTTTATGTGTCAATATGTTTTACACAATGAGGTAGCCAGTCCCAGGCACAACCCACATAGTAGCCATGTATGACATGCCTGAGAGTGCAGTTGTCTGTATAGCTTTATGTAAGAAAATGAAATAAAAGTAACTGACATAAGAGATTGTATGTCAGACATACTAATACAAAATAACAAAGAAATGGTGTTCCCATGACATATATTGGTCGGTACTAACACATGAAAACAACAGAAACTAACCACACACACACACAAATTTAAAGATAAATAAATAAAAGTTGGAGTAACATTAAAGTAACTAAAAGTATATAAATGATCTTATTCAATAATTAACAAAGTGTTCACGTTACACTCATCCATCCATCCCTGTTTTGCTCTTTGTAGTAGGCCACCATTGCTAAGTTCCCATGCAGGAAGTCTGCACCAAAGCACTTCATGAGTTCTCTTGCCTTGATGGTTTCTATAGCAATTTGTTTCTCACGGTGGGGTTTTCAGCCTCAGATAAAACACATCATCACGCACAACCTGTCTTCAATATTATCAAAAAAAGAAAGGATGGAATGATTTCAGCATTAAATTATATTGTTTATTGCACCATTTCATTTCACAGCTTTCTGTAACCTAGTATGATTCAGCTTCTTGAGAACCTGTTTTTTTTGTTGTTCCAAGTTTTGTTTCATTTCAGTGAGGGATACCCCATTCAACCTAGACACTAGGCACTTTTGTTATATGAGGGTACAGGTACAAGTTCTATGTACTAATGCGTAACCAAGTTCTCCCTAGCTGCAAACATCAAATGCTGCAGACTAGACACAGCTGTCATATGACTTAGATCAAGATCATCAAGCACAAAGATTACCATAATGACTGAAAAAGTGGTGTGGGGACAAATAAAAGACTGCTGTTGAACCAGCGCTTCTTCCTTTTGGGACGTGGGAAGTATGTGTAATATCCATCTTGGAATGCAGGCGTGTATACATGAGTGTAGTCATCATAATGCAGAGGTGTATATATTGAATATTTGTGGCCCCACACACGCTCAGTTGCTTCATCAACAGGTGAGGGAAGAGAGCGAATCACGTCACGTTTTTCCCGGAGCTGTTTGTGGGCTTCCAGAATTCTCTGCCTCTCCTGAACAAGATATCTGGATGGTAATGAGTGATATTATTGTTAATAGTTAGCAAATAATTTTATTATACAAATATGAAAAATGGGTCAAGTAGGCAATAATATATGTCTTCAATATCCTCTAGCTCCATCAGCTGAGAATACAACAGACAAGAAGAGATTTTATTGCATTGGGAAACGGGGAAACAAGGAAATCAAAAGATAACACAAAAATAACTTTAAACTTAAATATCAAGTACAGTTTTATGTTATGGCTCTGAAACATGAAGAACAACAACAAAAAAACAAGCAAGAAGTTAGACTTTCATAAATGGGTGCTTGCGTGGAATAGAAGAAATGATATGACAAGACCACTAATGTGGAACTGATAACAAGAACCAGACAGGGACCAGTGGAACAAGAGATGAGAAGGAGTCACTGATGATGGATAGCACACAGACTGAGGAGGCTTGTTGGTAGCATCACAAGGCAGTTCTTGTTCTGATATTCCCAGGCGAAGTGAAGTAGAGGGAGATCAAAACTGCACAGAGAAGAAGAATGAAGTCAGCAATGAAAGGGATGCAGATGATATATAAAGATTTTGATGGCACGGGACATGAGTACTTGGCATGAGTTAATTGAAGGCCTATGGTCCTTGGGGAGCTGAAGAGGGGTGGTGATGAATAATGACATAAATGAAAGATGGATCAAGTAGACAATTATATATATTCATTCATTATCTTGAGCTCCACTATACTAGATCCAGCTTTGAGAGGTGGGGTGACCAGTTCCTTTCCTTGCTGCCTTTTCCTTCCCTAACTCAAGAGCAGAGTTAGGTACCCATTTACAGCTGGGTATAGTGGAGCGTGATGTCACCATGTTTTGAACCCTGCACCTTTGCTGCAAGAGACCAGTCACTCTGTCAATCAGATGCCCAGAGGCACTATGTATCCTTATTATAACTGAACAGGATATTTTTCTTCATAAATGTTTTTTTTTTAAATACAAGAAGATGCTTGCACTGGATAAGACATACGCTGAGAAAACCAGCTGATAGATTTACAAGGCAGTCCTTGTCCTGGAATACCCAGGGTAAAAAACTTAGAGCTGGTCCAAAGAACACACAGAGAAGAGGATTAGACATGGAAAAACCTTGAATCAATAACACAGGACAGAAGGGCTAGAAATGTACTAGTTGAAGGCCTGAGCTTCATGGGGAGATTATGTATGAATGAAATAACCACCATCATTTTGAACATAGTGGTCATCTACATATAATGTCACACAATTTTTGTCATTTTTTAAACATTCCCCAACCTCCCTTTGTCACATTTCATCACAAAAACCTAGATCCCCTCTTATGTGACATCACAAATCCCTTAACCCCTCACCCCCCTTTTTTGTGTGTGTGTAATACAGTACTGAAAAGAAACAATGTAATCAAATGTAAATTAGTTAACTAGTGCAGACAATGTTTAATTAATCAGGCTTTTACAATATCTGCTTTGTTGGTCAAATGTTGCAAAATTTATTTTAAAATATATCACTCATTTTTACTTAATTTAATTTTAATCAATAAAAAATAAATTAAATCAATAACCAGTTCTTACTTATGTTAAAGTTTCACAAAATAATGTTAAACTTGAGAAAAAATCCACAAAAATTAAAAGGGTTAAACTGTTGTTATCACTGACTGATTTCTCTTTGTTATCATTATCACACTGCAAAGAAAGATGCTCCTCCATTGAACAAACTAGAAATCTGCTTGCATCCGGATTAACATCGTTTTAAAAAGAAATAATTACAAAAACAATTTTAAACAGTTAATGGTTATAATAATTAGCTGATATTTCAGCTGTGATTTTAATATTAAGATCAGCAGTCCATGGGGGAGTTGTTAACTATTGTGGATAAAAGCCTTTGAGGATTGAGGTCACAAAATCCATTTTGTTCCAACATCATTTATGAAAGAAGCGAGCCTCACTGGTAATTTTTGTGTGATGTCACATTTGTTCAAACCCCCCCTCTCCCTGACCTGTCACAAAATTTTAGACCTCCCTCTTGACTGTGTGACATCATAAATGGACAACCACATAAAGCACAGTACAAAATATGTCAAATGCTTAAAACACTTACCTATTAAGAGTTGCTTTTTCTGCCTGTGATTTCTGGAACTCTTTGGTTCTTGCTCTGATTTCCTCTAATGCTTTATTGTGTGTCTTGCTGTTGACTGAATTATTTTAAAAAAGTTGAGTATCTAATCATATTTATCATAGATCATACAGAAATTTGTTTCATTCAAGTAACCCAATTTCAGTGTAAGAGATGTCCACAAATAAAAGCACCATCATCATCGTCATCACTGCAATCATCATCATCATCACTGCAATCATCATCTCACTTTTTTTCCCCTTGCAGAAAGCCTGTACCAAAGCATACATGTGCTCTTGTAGTGTTGATTTCTGTAGCAATATGTTGTTCATGAGGAGGTTGCCAGTCCCATGCACAACCTGATAGTAGTTGCCTCTTACGACATACCTGAGGTGACATTACCCTATCTTTTCCTTGTCTCATTAAAGTACCCCAGGAATTACACAAAGCTTTAAGTAAAACATTAAGTATAAATAGGTCATATGATCACAAATCACATCAGACATTTATTTTTGTTTTAAATTGTCGGTCGACAAGAGTGCCCTTTGCAGATCCGGGGGAGGGGGGGGGGGGGGTGGGCGGGGAGGGGGGGGGGGGGGGGCTCTAGTGAGACAAATAAAGAATAGGACTACTGTATCCTCAGGCTATCGTACAAGGTGATGAATATGATGTGCATGGCATTGGCAACCTCATCATGTAAAACAAGTTGCCACAGAAGCCATCACCACAAGAGCCTTTGAATGTTTGATGCAGGCTTTCTGCTAGAAGACCAGCTACAGTGGTGGCTCCATGCTCCAAAAGGAGTGCAAAGGAAAATGATGGTGGATGAAGATCACAGATGATAAAAGTGAAGAAACTAATGAAAGCAAAACAGATGATGGATGAAAAGCACAGAATGTTAAAAGTGAAGAAACTAATGAAAGCAAAACAGATGATGGATGAAGAGCACAGAATGATAAAAGTGAAGAAACTAATGAAAGCAAAACAGATGATGGATGAAGAGCACAGAATGATAAAAATGAAGAAACTAATGAAAGCAAAACAGATGATGGATGAAGAGCACAGAATGATAAAAGTGAAGAAACTAATGAAAGCAAAACAGATGATGGATGAAGAGCACAGAATGATAAAAGTGAAGAAACTAATGAAAGCAAAACAGATGATGGATGAAGAGCACAGAATGATAAAAGTGAAGAAACTAATGAAAACAAAACAGATGATGGATGAAGAGCACAGAATGATAACAGTGAAGAAACTAATGAAAGCAAAACAGAAGATGGATGAAGATCACAGAATGATAAAAGTGAAGAAACTAATGAAAGCAAAACAGAAGATGGATGAAGATCACAGAATGATAAAAGTGAAGAAACTAATGAAAGCAAAACAGAAGATGGATGAAGATCACAGAATGATAAAAGTGAAGAAACTAATGAAAGCAAAACAGAAGATGGATGAAGATCACAGAATGATAAAAGTGAAGAAACTAATGAAAGCAAAACAGAAGATGGATGAAGATCACAGAATGATAATAGTGAAGAAACTAATGAAAGCAAAACAGATGATGGATGAAGATCACAGAATGATAAAAGTGAAGAAACTAATGAAAGCAAAACAGATGATGGATGAAGAGCACTGAATGATAAAAGTGAAGAAACTAATGAAAGCAAAACAGAAGATGGACGAAGATCACAGAATGATAAAAGTGAAGAAACTAATGAAAGCAAAACAGATGATGGATGAAGATCACAGAATGATAAAAGTGAAGAAACTAATGAAAGCAAATTAGATGATGGATGAAGAGCACAGAATGATAAAAGTGAAGAAACTAATGAAAGCAAATTAGATGGTGGATGAAGAGCACAGAATGATAACAGTGAAGAAACTAATGAAAGCAAATTAGATGGTGGATGAAGAGCACAGAATGATAACAGTGAAGAAACTAATGAAAGCAAAACAATCTGGGATAAAAATATTTATGGGTTGTGTAATTTTTTTAATGCATTTAGATCGGTTCTCTCTCTTCTTTTCTACAATGTTTGCATTGGTTTGGTCCTGATGAAGACCTTGTAGTCGAACCATAGGCCACTTCTTTGGTTTTTTTGTGTGTCCTAGTATTGCATACAGACTGTCATAAATGGATGCTTGCTTAGAATAGAAGGACGGAAGTGATTTGACAAGATCATCAATGTGGAATTGATGACACAAACCAGACAAGTGCCAGTGGAACAAGAGATGAGAAGAAGATGCTGGAACTGGATAGGACACACATTGTGGAACCCTGTTGATAGCATTACCAGGCTGTCCTTGTTTTGGAATCCCCAGGGAAAGAAAGGCAGAGGTAGACCAAAAAAAAAATACATGGAGAAGAGAACTGGAGACAGAAGTGAAAATGATGAAGAGGACGTGGAAAGAACTTGAGCAGATGGCATGTGACGGGAGGACTTAGCATGTGTTTGTTGAAGGCCTATGATCCTTGAGGAGCTAAAGTGTATTGATTAACTGATATGAAAATGAACAAAAAACATAAGAAACACAATAAAAACATGAAATTTTGGATTTTAATAGTAAAAGTGATTTATTTATTTATTTTTTTTTTGCATTTTGTTCTTAGCTTACTTATGTCAAATTTACATAAATTTAAATCGCGTAAATCGTGATAGAACTGTACACATACATTATATCACATTTTCTCATAAATATATAAATTTAATGCTGATTTTAAAGCCTGTGGGGGTAAAAATGGCATCCATAAAGGCCAAGGTAACATTAAAAAACTGCCAGGGAGAGATAGAGTTCAAAACTTCTTCCTTGTGACTATAGACATCTACAATGTGTTCTTTTGAATGTTAACTACTTGATTTGTTTGTGGACAGAACTTTTTGCGATCACATTCTATTCTAGTTATCTGAAATTATTATTTATAGCTAGATATAACAGTAGTGGTCCATGTAGTTCTTGGGGGTCTCTGAAAATATAAAGAAAGAATATGACTACTGTTCCCTCAGAAATGTTGTTAGAGGTGAGTAAACATGAGGTTGTACATGGCAACCTCCTCATGTAAAAAATATTGTTACAGAAGCTACTGCTGCAAGATCACATGAAGGTTTTGATGCAAGCTTTCTGCAAGAGAACCATCTGCAACAGTCGTTCCACAGGAAGTGAAAAAGGAAATGATGATGATGATGAAGATGATAATAAAAGTATTATATAAGAGTAAAAATGTTCACTGTTAAGTGTTATGGCTGTGCAAGAATCTTCCTGACAATTTAAGAACTTACAGTTTAGACCTGGTCCACAGATTCTGTCAATTTTCTCTGTCAGAGTCACATGACTATTGTTTGCTTTGAGCTGTTAGATAACAAGAGAAATAATAAACCTTATACGGTGGTAGTGACACAAGTAGCTGTTGTCATGGTAGCAGTAGTAATAAGTAGCAGATGTTAATAATCCTCATAATTTATTATTATACCTTGTGTGGTTTCTTGGGGTCTGTATGTAGACACACACAAAATAATAGAACTACTGTTCTCTCAGATTTGTTGCAAGAGCCAGTAATGAGAGGTTGCGCATAGGGCTGGCAACCTCACTCAATCAATACCCTCACCACCCCAAGGAGCATAGACCTTCAACAAACACATGCAAAGGGCAATCTCACTATTTATCTCTAAACGCTTCAGTCACAACATAGATCTTTATTTGTCTTGGTTTTCTTCAAGTGCAACTTTCTGTTAATCTACCATGTAGGACTGTGATGATGGTTGGTCATCTTTCATTCTGACTAAATATCCAAACTAATTTAAATTTTGCTCATATATTTTACACCCGTGTGTTACCGGGGCCCAAAAGGGGAGCAAAGGTAACACTGTACCCTACCATGCATGTCGTAAAAAGCGACTAAGGAGGGCTGGGCTTGGGGCTGGTTACCCCATCCCGTAAAAAAAACTGTTACCAAAATACTTAAACTTCAAACTTCATATATTCTAGGCAAGACTTTGTTTCAACCTGTTTATTGTGTTATTTCTAGTTTTATCTTACCTCATTTTTGTGGGGTTTTTTTTCACCTTTCTCAAGCAGTACATTTAACAGGCTACGATTTTTCTATTCCTGAGTTTTGTTTCATGTCCATCTTTGACTCTTCTATCACAGTATGGCCATGAAGATTGAATTGATCGTTTGCTCTTTTTGCTTCCAACAGAGCTAAAGAAAACAATAACTGATACTTCTGAAAATAAATAAAACTTTTGTTTTGTTGTACTTGATATTTGTTGCTATGGTATTAGTTCTGACACTTTTTAAAATAAATAAAACTTTTGTTTGTTTTTTTAACCTCATTTTCTTTGCTGCGGTATTAATTTCTTTGTGCTGATATTTCTTTCTTATTCAGTATTTATATTTTCAAATAACTTTTTTTTTTTTTTTAACGTATGCCCGCTATTACTCGAGGCGAAATCTCAGGTTAGGATGTCTAACCTGAGACTGATTTTTACATGAGTATCCTATGTTCCCTGTACGCTGACAGGTGTCCTCTTGCCATTCAGGCAGATACTCGCCGTCTTTGGAGAGTACCCATTAGAGCTGGGTCGGCTCAGGAGCCGTTCAGGTTATTCCAGTCCTTGGTCGACGACACTCTTTCAAATGATCTTGCCAGAGCTCGATTTAAACCAGTCCAAATCCCAGTCGACGACACTTCTTCAAATGTCTTCGCCCGGGCTTGAACCTGGATCACCCGATCGCCAACGCATTGTGGCAACCATTACACCAGCGCGGCTCCCTTTAAATTACTATTGTTACTACTGTATGTGCTTAGTCATTTGCCATTTTCTCATAGCCTATCGATACATCTCTTCTTTGTTTCCTGTTATGACTGTGGCTGATGAAGGGAAACCATGAAATAATGTCCAGTGTTTCTAGAGTTTTGTTCATTAGTAAAGCTGACTTAAATGCAGTACCATTTTTTTCTAACAAGTGATAGATAAGAGTCAGCAGTACTAGCTTGTACACATTATCTATGGTGGCCCAATGCACATGTGTTATGAGACTGATGATAACAACAATAATTATTTTGCATGATAACAGCAGTTTAAGCTAAATGGCTAACAGTCATAACAATAACATTCACTGTCATCATTTTCCTCTCTGTTTCCTATGGAGCATGGAACAAACACACAAGCTGGCCCTCTTGTAGGAAGTAGATAAATATTACACACACGTAAAGGTATGTTTTCAGGCACTCGTGAGAAATAAAGAAGTAGAAAACTAGACAACAGAAAAACAACAGACGTGAGTGGCTTACTGGGGAATCAAACCCAGCACCTTCCGTGCGTGCGGCACCCCCGCCTAGCAACAGAAGCAAATCACACTATCCTCCCTGCCATCTAAGCACCACAAAAATAGTGCCTTGATGACAGGGGTTATTAGCGTGACACACAACACCAGAAATGTACCTAGGGCAATCCAGCCTATTAATGATGCAATCACTTCTGTTGTTCCCCTATTATGCAGTATAGGTCAGATTACACAAGCCAGTAAAGATCAGATTACACAAGACAAAGACCTTAATACTGTGTCTAGTAAATGATAGAAGACTAAGAACAGTAAGTACAGGACAGAGGGTAGGTTTATCTCTTGTAGGAAGCCTGCACTAAATCATTCACATGCTCTAGTAACAGTAATTCTTGTAGCAATTCGTTTAACATATTCAGGTTGCCAGTGCCATGCATAACCTCATAGTAGTCAACTTGTATGACATGCTTGAGGGATCAACAATCCTATTCTTTCCTTTTCTCGTAAGAGATTACCGGAACTACACTAACAATAACATTGGTTTTGTAATATTTAATCATTCACTTACAAATGTCTTCTGTTTTCTGGCCAACCTTGAACTGACAAGTTCTTCCAATTTCTGCCGCAGCAATGCATATTCAGCCATCTGCTTCTCTCTTCTCTCTAGCTCCTTCTTCAGTTTTTTCATTTTTTGATCCTGGACAATCTTGCGATCCACTGGCTTTGGAATGTAAGCCATTGTTTGACAGAAGACTGTCGACTAACCTATAATGATAATATAAATCTTGCATTTAGCTTGAAATGATCAGAAAACTGATCTACGAGATGTTGTTGTTGTTTAACTAGGGCTGCTGAGCTCTTTAACAGCCAATACAAAATTGAAGACTCCTTGATATTATCTACATTGTAGATCTAGGCTTTTCCTGTGGCTTTTCCGCTATTCCAAAATGTGTTGAGTTGAAGTCTTGAGCTCCAGTCTCTCCGGCCTGGATTGCATCCAAAGGATCATCACCTCTGCTCCCAAGCTAGGAGTAAGAAGTGCGTGCCATACTGTGCATTTCCTGCCATCCAAGGGGGCTCTCCAACTATGCAGAGCTAAAACACTGTACTCTGGTTCTGGGCTCTCCCAAGGAATTGTAACGTCCTGCACAGAGCCACCTCACAGCATCCCCTGCCTACCACTGGGTCCACAGTGAGATCCTTCTGCAAGCAGTCAACCAAGTCAAAGAATTATGCCTGGGGCTCAAGTGACCTCTCCAATCTTAGTGTGCAATGCTGGGTTCTCAACATGTTTCACCACAAGAGGAATCCCTGGAAGTGTGTGGATGATTTCAAGAGTCAATGAGGATGTAATTAGCCTCACAGACATAGGTTTACTTCCACATATGTATATTGTAGAATTGTGCATAGCTGGTGGTCATATAAGGATGACTCCAGATATGCCTCCATGCATATCTATGAGATGTGATTATGGAAATATAAGGTGTATATGGAGTAGATAACCCAATGAGGTAAATGGGAATCTTTTGGGAGGCAAAGAAAGAATGCAACCACTGCTCACGTAAGGCATGTCATACGAGACAACTAATGTGAGGTTGTGCCTGGAGCTGGCAACTTTATAATTTAAAAAACTTTGTAACAGAAACCACCTCTATATGAGATCATTAAGTAGTTTGGCTCATGCCTCCTGCAAGAGGACCTACAACAGTAGTGTGCCCATACTCCTTATGGAGCAAATAAGAGAAAAGAAAGATGCAGTGAACAATGGATTTAATGAGAATGACAGTGAAATATATCACAAGAGAGTTGTACTGTTTCACCCTACTCATCCTGGCATCTACTTTTTATTTCCGGGCTCCCAGTACAGTATAGGTCTTTAACCAGACCTCTTCCAGTCATGGGCTCCAGTTGTTATATCTGTCCATCCTGCACAAATATCTTGACATTCTAATCATTGAAAATAGGGTAAATGATCATCTACACCCACTGGCATAGTACTCGAAGAAAAAAATAAAGAGAAGATAAAATATGATGGAACAGAAAGCGGCCTCGAACGACCGTATTTGACTACTTTATTCACATTTAATTCCACCAAACTATTTATTTTTCACATTGTTTCCTTCAAAAATCTTTAAATATTTATTATAAGCTGTTGGAAATAGATAACATAAATAATAATAATAATAAATTCTTTAAGCACCAAACACGGCGCATAAGTCAGAAATCAGTGCTCTCCAGGTTGTACGTTGTGACGCCACTCCTTTTAGCTCTTCTTCTTCTTCTTCTTCCGTCCTTAGCCACCGACCGTCAAAGCAGTCAGTGGCCATTACGCCTAGTGGCGTCTTAGGGCAACAGCAGATAGGTTTTCTTTGCCATTGTTTCCCATCACGCCTATTGGCGTCTTTAGGGCAATGGCAAATCAATCCATTTGCTGTTGTTTCCGTAATCGAAGTGACTGGCAAACGGGTGATCAGCCCGTTGGTCTTTTAGCTCTTGCACATTGTTTAATCCCAACGTTCTTCCTTCTCTTATTATTGTTCTTCTGTTTCTTTTGGTCTTCCTTTTTTCCTCTTACCCTCAGGAACCCAAGTGAGTGCCTGCAATGGTATTCTGTTGTTTTGCATTCGTAGGACATGACCGATATATGACCATCGTCTTTTCCTTATATAGTTGGAGACATATTTCTGCCTAGAGTCTTCTCTTATTTGTCGATTAGTCTTGAATTCTTTCCAACTGATGTTCATGAGTTTTCTAAGACATTTGTTCTCGAATGTATTCAGCTTGTTCTCCAATGATTTTGTTATTTTCCAACTCTCACAGCCGTATGTTAACACTGAGATAACATTTGAATTAAACAGACGAAGCTTGGTATGTATATTCAATGATCGTAATTTCCAAATGTTAGATAATCTATTGAAGACGCTAGCTGCCAAAGCAATTCTAGTATGAATTTCTCTTGTTGTGTCACCATCCCGAGTCATTTTACTGCCTAAATAATTGAAACTTTCAACTTTCTGTAGTTTTTTCCCGTTCAGGATAACATAGACGTCTTAAAATCAGAAGGCAATTTTAAAATTTAACATATCACAATAGTCAATCGCTGATTTCTGGCCTCATATAGCCTAGGCTTATTCTTAATTCTTCTGCCAAAAAAAAAAAAAAAGTTAACTAAATGAATGCTTGTAAACCGTTTTACAAAAACAATCAAAGCAAAGGTAACAATATAACAACACCCTGTTGTTGTTATATACAAATACGCTGAATAATACCTTAAATATGCATTTTAAAAAAGTCATATATCACAACTTGACGATTATGACAACGGATCCACCATTTGTAAACAAGATGTTGGTGAGGTCATAGTTTGCATCAAGCGATACTACTACGGATACAGTATCAAATATTTGGTATAATTTCAGATATTCATAATTGAAATGTGCAACACGATCCCGTAGTCGATAATAACGTCCGGGGAATACGACCAGTGTTGCCACAGCTGGGTATTTTTTACTAGATCTGGGTCTGTTGGCTTCCGTCTGGGTATTTTTTTTCTTTCAAATCTGCATTAATCTGGGTATATTTGACAATTGGCATTTACAATGTCTGTATATTTTGTGCACTGAGCATTATACATTATATTTATATTATAATTAAATATAAAAAATTATGTGCTATATACTTTTTATACCACTTAAATTTAATTCTTGTTTTTAACCACATAAATGACATTGTTTTTTTTTACTCATTTACATCAACTATCTATTTCCTGTTATTCTGTTAATGGCTGTCATCTACAATACTCAATCATTTTTGCAATGTTCTTCTTTCTTCTTTGATCCTTAGCCGCCGACCGTCAAAGAAGCCAGTGACCATCACGCTTAGTGGCGTCTTGTAGGGCAACAACAAATTGATTCCACTTTGCTCGGTCGGTGGCCATCCTTCGTACAGTGCCCCAACTCTGGTTCATTCTCTGCATCTCAGCCTCCACAGTCCTCCGCCAGGTTGTTTTTGGTCGGCCTCTCTTTCGTTTACCTTCAGGGGTCCAAAGCATAGCTGTTCTTGTGATGGCATCCGGGTCTCTTCTGAGAACATGGCCAACCCAGCTCCAGCGTCTGCCAGCTATGATGGTGTGCATGTCCTCTTGCTTGCTCTGAGTAAGCAGATCTTGGTTGGTGATGGTATTCGGCCAAAAGATTCGGTGAGTTTTTCTTAGGCATGTTGTGTGAAAAGAGGACAATTTCGACAGTTCCTTCTCTGTAACTCTCCAGCATTCCGCACCATAGAGAAGCACAGAAAGCACACAGCTCTGATATAATCTTAATTTTGTGCTTGTGCTGTATTGAGAGGACTTCCAGATGTTGTTTAGACTAAAAAAGGCTGTTTTTGCCTTATTCATTCTGATGTTGATGTCTTTGCCTGCCCCGCCGTCTGGTGTTACTATGCATCCTATGTGAAGGTGTCTGTCTGTACCAGTTCAGCGCTGATTCCTTATTGATATGGGCTCAGGGTTGCTCACATTGAGCGTCATGACCTCTGACTTCTTTAAATTGATGTTCAAGCCTACCTGCTGGCTAAACTTATTAAGTCTATCCATTTTTTCCTGGATGTGTTGATGTGAATGTGCTAGTAGTGCAATGTCAACTGCATATTCCAGATCTTCCAATGTAGAGAATGTAGTCCATCTTATTCCTCTTGGACTGCCCTCTGTTGTCTGGCGCATCATTTTTGCGATGTGTTTTAAAGTATTCTTTTTTAAATTTCAGCCTTAAGCAGATAAATAGCATATTGTTTTTTGTTTTGTTATTATAAGATTATAAAATGAGCGATGATGAAGGTATGCTGGGTAGTTGTAGCAGCATGACGACACACACGCCACCTCACTCCTCGGCATGCGTTGAAAAAGTGTTTTCGAAGGTTAACTTAGTTAAAACTAAACAACCAACAAGCTTTTGTGTGAAACAGTTTCCAATCGAACACTAGCCAAGCAAGCAGTTTGTCATAAGTTTATTCCTACTAAAAGCATGGTTGAAGATGTGCGTGAAGGACATTGTCGGCAGAGATATGCAAAGATTTTAGAACTCCACAATAAAGATTCCACATTGTCAGTTAATGCATATGATCTTGACGAAGGAGAAGTTGTCGACATGGATGCCGAGTCGCTGACAAGTGACAATTTTCAACAGTAACAAGTTACAACTTACATTTTATAATTGATTTGAGGAACATTTTGTTAATGTAACTACTGTAAGTATGTTACTGTTAAAATAACTATTTTCAAGAGTTCATATATGGGGAGTTAATAAAATCATTTTTATATAATTGTAAACTTTTGGTAATAAAAAATGAAATAAAAATGAAGAAATAAATAAAAATTGGTAGCACACAGCTTATTTGTGCTAAAGTTACCCTAAACAATTGTGTAAGCATAGTTTATCCCGTGTATTTGAGGCATAAAATAATCTGGGTATTTCTGGGTTTTTTAAAGAAGAAAATCTGGGTTTATCTCTAGAACTTGAGTGGCAACCTTGAATAGGACATCCCTGTTTTTTTTTATAGTTGTTGTTTGTTGAGGGTTTTGCCTACTTATGGCAAACTACTGAATGAAAAAAATTGCCTAGAAAAATCACAAACAGCCAATAAAAGCTGGGGTTGATTGCCACGTCCTGTAAAGGATAAGCAACTAACTTTTTTTTTTTTTTATGGCGAGGCACGTTATTTCAGCTTAGACTGAAGTCCGTTGGTTATGTCGGAAAATAATTTGCCATTCAAAAATAAGTGAACTCTGTTAAATGAAGCGCTGTGTTGATAAACTATAAGGCCTGAAAAGGACTACTAGTATCTATCAGCTTGCGTGAAGTAGCTCTGAAAAGGACGAGCCCTGAAAAGGATTGCTAGTCCGACCAGTATTGATAGATGAGTCCTGAAGAGGACAAACATTATCTATCTGCATGATGCTATATGCATGATGAAGTCCTGAAAAAAAGCACATCCTGAAAAGGACTGCCATCTACGCCAACGCTGCTCGTACCTCAGTGCTCAGCGATCACCGGTTGTAATGTGTGAAGCTCGTAGGTAGGTCATAGGGACCAGTTGGGCCGGTTCTTTAACAGTGCGAGCGGTGCGGCTGCATCGGGCGCGACTCAGGGAAGGCAAAGAAATTTATTTATTTAAAAAAAAAGAACAGGAAATAATAAAAAAAATGACATAACATTTCTAATTAAAAATTATTTGCTTATATGAAACAAAATTGATGCGGAAGACGTGGTAAGAACTTGAGCTGATGGCACGTAACAGGAGGACTTCTCATGTGTTTGTTGAAGGCCTAGCTCCTTTGGGGCGCTAAAGGGTATTGTCAGGGCATGAAGCACAACAGTGAACGAAGTAGTATATGGAAATAACCTACTTCTGTTTGCGAAAAAACTATTTGGAGATGTCAGGAACCTTGAGCTGACTACTACCTTTATTAGAGTCATTAATGTAGAAGTCTGAAGAAGAAGAAGACGATTGGTTGATTATATGAAACTGATCGTTTTCTCGTATGTCTACTTTATTCCTTATTGTAAAAATAAAAACAGCATATTGAGCGCTCATATGTAATTGAACAACGTAAGTATCAGAAGGGTTCCTACATGAGATTTTCTAGATGCCTCAAAATATTGCTTCCAGTGAGAAATCAACTGCGATAAATTGTCTAGGAGGCACTTCACACCTTTCCTGTATCCCCTCTCAGTGGCGTAACTACTGCCAGAGTGAACCGCTGAGGGCCCAGCCACCTAGAGAACCTCAGAAAGTAATAGTCGGAAAGGACTCTCGCTATTATATAGATCCTGTTAATTTCCTTTGTTCCCACGTTAAACGTCAAAGAATGTCCCAGATTCTAAAAATAGAAATGAAAGGAATAAAGAAGGCATGGACAGATCTTGTGCGGATGGCATGTGACAGGAGCACCTGACATACATTCTTTGAAGGTCCTATGCTCCTGCGGGAGAGAAATGATACTGATGATGACGATGTAAGTAGTTACAGATTTGATGCAGATATTCCGCATGTAGATTATTGTATTGAGCCCATTATATCAGTAGGGCTCCACTTAATTTGTACCCGGGGGGTCATTACATCGAACACATTCTCCAAAACTGCCCAACCCATAATGACCCACGATGTCTGACCTGGCCAGTGGGTGCTGAGCTAAAGCAGAAGCTATGGGGCTGCCGCGCTGACCTGGAAAGGACTGTGGACTAGTCATGGCGACAGACCTGCAGATTTAGCATGACTATAAACTGAACGCAGAAGAAGTTACACTGTTGTTATGCCACCGTCCCTTGCGCCTTCCCCGGGAAACGGCTTTGACAGGCCGGCTAAACTAGGTGAGAGTAGCCGACTGGTTATAAACCTTCGGTGAGTTAGGGTCTGCCTACTCATGCATGCGAAGACTGGATTCGGTAGACTGCGCTGAAGAAACCACCTGTTGGTTCAACGGGCATGACGGCGATAACCAGCAACGCGCTGTGGAGCGTAAGGAGCATGGCGAGGCACGTAGAAATTCATGGTCATCCACTGCACCTGACTTCATCTCCAGTCGTCTTGACTTGTCTTGCCACTGGATTAAGATGGACCCAGGCGAGAGAGTGAGGTCGACGAATTGCGCAACTCTTCCTCACTTTAAACCAAATCACTGCGCAAGTCACTTTTTCATCCACTCATCCATCCACTCACAACAAGTCCTGTGGCGATGGGCGAGCGGCGAAGCGGCAGGCGTGGGTGCGCTGGCAGTCGTAGTCGCAGACCTACACACAGACGGCTCAGGCCATATGGTCGTCTTCCACTGATCGGAGCAGCAGTGGGATTCGGCAGCCCCCTGAGTGACTGAGCAGCCCTCTTTAGGAAAGCACTGCTCACCTCCATGGTATGAGGAAGGGGCTAGAAAAGGTGCCCTAAACAATGCCTGCTCCACCATTACCTAACCAGCTTACAGCGGTTGGTGGGTACCCTACTTCAGCGGGCGACACATAAGAAAAAGAAAGGACATTTTTTCCCCCCCTCATTCTAGGCGCATGGAATGTGCGCACTCTACTTGACAAAGACCTTAACGCAAACTTACCCGAGAGGCGAACTGCCCTGATTGGGAGAGAACTGGCCAGATACAACATTGACATAGCAGCACTGAGTGAAACTCGACTTGCAGGCGAGGGCCAACTTTGCGAAAAGGGTGCAGGCTATACATTCTTTTGGAGCGGAAGAGGAACTGAAGAAAGACGAGAAGCAGGGGTTGGATTTGCAATCAAAACAGCAATTGTTGGCAAGTTGGCAGGGCCCCCAAAGGGAATAAATGACCGACTCATGACGGTCAAGATCATGCTGCTTTATGGAAGGAAACATGCCACCATCATTAGCGCGTATGCACCAACTATGACAAACCAGGATGACGTCAAGGATAAGTTTTACGAAGAACTACATGCAGTCATTGCATCAGTTCCTAAAGCAGATAAGCTTATTATTCTTGGCGACTTTAATGCAAGAGTAGGTGTGACAGCGTAGGGTCTTCTTTTAAATGTAAACTAGGTGACTGATGGCAGGCCTAGTTATAACAGTATCAAGTTGTCAAATTTTATCTTTGCCTTATTTTCCAAGTAAGATTATCTCTAATGTACTGGCCATCACCGCCAGAGTTGACGATTCTTGGATGAGATATGGTTCGTTTCTGTTATTACCCTTGTCTCGTTCTTCCCTCCTTGTTGTTAGGTAGCGACTAGTTAGTATAGTGGCATGTTTTGATATTATATATTTGCAGTTACTCCTTATCCACACACCCACTCCACAACCTTTTATAAATCAACCCAACTTACGGGGAGAAATTCCAATCAAAAACATCTTTATTTACAACATATAGGTTCCATAATTTTCCAATAGGATGCATATTTCAAATCTCCATTACATATCTATGCATCCAGACCTCGACTCAACTTATGTCTCAAGGATATTATTATCAACTCTTCTGCGGACTCTTGCTTATACATATATAGTCTGCCCACAATTTATCCTCCTTTTCTTCCTCTAAACCTTATCCCTTGTATCTACCCTGTCAGGCCTAACTCATATAAATGCATCAAAATCATTTCATGGTTCACATATAAAATCAATATAATGTCAGATACAACTGTTGTGGCGTCCTCATACTTACTGTTCAATGAGAGAGCGCATTGGTTGTCTCATAGTTATCAAATTCACCATAACTCTTCTTTCCTCTCTCCTATATCAACCTGGTCAATCTTAACTCTATTAAAGGCATCACAATCAAATCAAAATTTATACATTGCAAATTCGACGTCGTCTAGTGCTTCTGTAGTGGCATCTATACTCACTGTTCAATGGGAGAGAGCGCATAATTTATCTCATGGCTGTAAACTTTGCAAAACCCTTGTTCATTTATTCTTGTCTATGACAATTCCTCATCTTCTTTACATGACAGCCCATCTTGGCTATCAGCTAATAAAAAGTTAACCACTTTGTACTTTCTTTAGTCGTGCCTTTGCTTCAATGTTCTCTCTTGTTGTACGCTCCTTTAAATGTGAGCGTCATTAACCTCTGATAATATGTTGACCATATTTCTGTAACATGTCTTTCTTTGTATATGACAGCCCATCTTGGCTATCAGCTAATAAAAAGTTAACCACTTTGTACTTTCTTTAGTCGTGCCTTTGCTTCAATGTTCTCTCTTGTTGTACGCTCCTTTAAATGTGACCGTCATTAACCTCTGATAATATGTTGACCATATTTCTGTAACATGTCTTTCTTTGTATATGACAGCCCATCTTGGCTATCAGCTAATAAAAGTTATCCACTTTGCTTATAATCGTACATCATTTTAAATGTCTCAGCTTCTTATACTCTCCCTTGCTTGAGGGTGTCGTTACTCTTTGGTAACACTTTGACTATATTGCTGCAACAAGTTTCTCTTTTCATATGGTTCATTAATAAAAATCAAAGAGTTCTCTTACCATAATCAAATGAAGTCCAAATACTTATCACATTTCCTACTAATCATACCTATGAGCTAGCCCTATGCTTTAAACACAGTTCACTTTAGTCTCCTGAATTGCTATCGCTAATCAGTCTAAATCTATCTACTTGTTTCTGTACGAACAGCTGTCACCCACAGGTTCGTTTCTTGAGAGCCCGGCAATTACATGTCTTGCCACTTCAATTTCTCAGCCAGGACTAATTTCATTTGTCCTTCAAATCATTGTCCCGTGATCCGTTTCTGTTTTCCAGTCAACACGATTGGCCCGTCGTGTTTCCTACTCACCGATCACAAACTCACGCTTAGTTCCCCACTGGCAACTCAGTGAGTTTTGTTCCAACTGTTTACACCCTACTCATATTTTTCTCGTGCGTTAGCTTGTCTTCCTGACTCACAAAACCTGTAAGGGGCGTTAATTATTTATTGTCTCCCTTGGAGGTTTTTTGCTTAAATGTTACTTTCCCTTCTTTACGGCTAACCAGAAAAACATGATATGCAAATTCTCTACACCATAATTGTGTACTCAAAGAAACTAAGTGTAAATCAGCCTTGTTTTCAGTGGCTTAGAATTCAAAGGGTTCTCTCCCTTTCCCTCCAAGCACAGGTATACTACCTTTTATCTCCCATCTTTAAGACACATAGCCTGTTTTCTAGACTACTCAAATTTTCTGAACCATTTCTTCCTACTCGTTTATTTTAACACCAAATTACTGTTCATCTGAACCTTAATTCCAGCGCAAATAACGCTGCGAAGACCCAACGCCCTTATCCGGCCTTTGGCTGGGATCATGTGTCTAGACACAGGGACCAGTACAGTGACATTCATGTGTCATTAGGTCCTTTGTGTGAGAACACAGAAGATCACTACAGTGACACATGATGTCATTGGGTCTTCTTGTGTTGGGACATGGGTCTTGACCAGGGCCGGGTTGAGCGTGTGCCATGCAACCTCATGCGAGGCAGAAAAAAGCGACCTCATGCGAGGAAAAAAATATGCGACCTCATGCGAGGAAAAAAAAAAGTGAGAACACAGAGAATCACTACAGTGACACAGTTTGTCATTAGGTCTTCTAGTGTTGGGACATGTGGTCTTGACCGGGGGCGGGTGCAAATGCAACCTCATGCGAGGAAAAAATATGCAACCTCATGCGAGGGAAAAAAAAATTAAAAAAAATTAAAAAAAAAGCCCTTATCCGGCCTTTGGCTAGGATCATGTGTCTAGACATTTTGCTGATGATTTGGCTCTCCTGTCCCATAACCGTAATCAGATGCAGGACAAATTGGAAACACTCGATGAGAGGTCACAGCAATTGGGTCTGAAAATACACAGGGAAAAGACAAAAATAATGCGAATAAATGCAGGTAATGAAAACAGGGTTGAACTTGAAGAAACACCAATACAAGATGTAGAATCATACACATATCTTGGCAGTAATATAGATAAAGTTGGAGGGACAGACAGCGATATCAAAATAAGAATACAAAAGGCAAGAGGAGCTTTCATTGCATTGGGAAATATATGGAGATCAAGAGAAATAGGATCCAACACGAAAATAAGAATCTTCAACTCAAATGTGAAGTCAGTCCTATTGTATGGCTCAGAGACATGGAGAACAACAAAGACAACAACCAAAAAGCTACAGACTTTCATAAATGGGTGCTTGCGTAGAATAGAGGGATTAAAATGGTATGACAAGGTTACCAATGTGGAACTGATGACAAGAACTGGACAAGTGCCAGTGGAACAAGAGATGAGAAGAAGACGATGGCGATGGATAGGACACACACTGAGGAAGCCTGTTGATAGCATTACAAGGCAGTCCTTGTTCTGGAACCCCCAGGGCAAGAGAGGCAGAGGAAGACCAAGAAGTACATGGAGAAGAGAGTTGGAAACAGAGGTGAAAATGATGAGGAGAACATGGAAAGAACTTGAGATGATGGCACGTGACAGGAGGACTTGGCATGTGTTTGTTGAAGGCCTATGCTCCTTTGGGAGTGGAGGGTTATGAATGAATGAATGAATGTGTCTAGACACAGGGACCAATACAGTGACATCAATGTGTCATTAGGTCCCTTGTGTGAGAACACAGAGGATCACTACGGTGACACATGTTGTCATTGGGTCCTCTTGTGTTGGGATATGTGGTCTTGACTAGAGCCGGGTATGGGCAGGGGCCAATGCAACCTCATGCGAGGAAAAAATATGCGACCTCATGCGAGGGAAAAAAAAGGATCATGTGTCTAGACACAGGGACCAATACAGTGACATCAATGTGTCATTAGGTCCTTTGTGTGAGAACACAGAAGATCACTACGGTGACACATGTTGTCATTGGGTTTTCTTGTGTTGGGACATGTGGTCTTGACTAGAGCCGGGTATGGGCAGGGACCAATGCAACCTCATGCGAGGAAAAAATATGCAACCTCATGCGAGGGAAAAAAAGGTGACATAGGCTCAGATAACATCTCCTGGAATGGCACTATCGGAAAGTACGGCGTGGGTCGCTGTAACAGCAATGGACTTCTTCTCCTCCAGACTTGCGCAGAACATGACCTCCTTGTCACCAACACCATTTTTCGACTTCCTATCCGCAACAGGACCTCCTGGATGCACCCTCGCTCAAAGCATTGGCACCTAATTGACTATGTAATTGTTAGGAAGAAGGACAGGCAAGATGTCCGGGTGACCAAGTCCATGTGTGGTGCCGAATGCTGGACTGATCATCGCCTCATTGTGTCTAAACTTAAAATTCGTATCCAACCTGCCAGGCGCCCTCAGGGAAAGAAAACTCAAAAAAGGCTAGATGTCACCAAACTAAAGTAGACAACAATTAAACAGTCATTCACTGACACCCTAGAAGACCGTCTCAAATCTATTTCGTTAGACGGCCAAAGTGCGGAAACAAATTGGACAGCCCTAAGCGAGCAGATCTACAACACTGCTACAGAGGTCCTGGGTCCCGCCATCAAGAAACAAAATGACTGGTTTGATGAGAACTCAGATGATATAAAGAAGATGTTGGCTGAGAAACACCATCTCCATAAAGCATATTTAAATGATCCAAAATCTACATTCAAGAAAGGCGCTTTCAACAACATGCGTAGAATCGTCCAACATAAACTACGCCAGATGCGGGATTCGTGGCTGAGTAATAAAGCAGATGAGCTCCAAGGCTTTGCTGACAGCCATGACTTGAAAAATTTTTACCATGCACTCAAAGCAGTCTATGGTCCAACATCATCAGGATCATTTCCCATCCTTAATGCAGATGGAAAAACACTAATTACAGACAAGGAAAAAATTCTCCAACGCTGGGTCGAACACTTTAATAATATTCTGAACCAGCCATCATCTATTAACAGTGAAACCATCAACCGACTGCCCCAAATTCCTATAAATGAAGCACTAGATGATATACCGATTCTAGAGAAGACTCAAAAAGCAATTCGTCAACTTTCTAGTGGAAAGGCCCCCGGCTCCGATTCAATTCCTGTTGAGGTCTATAAAGATGGTGGTACAGTTCTGATAGAGAAACTTCACATGATCTTCCAGCAAATGTGGCAGAGTGAAACCATCCCACACAATCTGAAGGATGCGTCAATTATACATCTTTATAAACGTAAAGGTAATCGCCAAGACTGTAACAATCATCGAGTCATCTCCCTACTATCAATCGCTGGGAAGATATTCGCCAGAATCCTTCTTAATCGCCTTACGGCTCATCTTGACAAAGGTCTTCTACCTGAAAGTCAGTGTGGATTCCGGAAAGAGCGTTGAACCACCGATATGATGTTCGCTGCAAGACAGCTTCAAGAAAAATGCGAAGAACAGCACTGTGACCTGTACACAGCTTTCATCGACTTGACAAAGGCGT
Source organism: Oreohelix idahoensis (assembly GCA_024509875.1). Classification (NCBI taxonomy): domain Eukaryota; kingdom Metazoa; phylum Mollusca; class Gastropoda; order Stylommatophora; family Oreohelicidae; genus Oreohelix; species Oreohelix idahoensis. The sequence goes on along the minus strand of JAMPIV010020825.1, from coordinate 246,622 downwards.
TCGACACGTGTGACAGTGTATCTTCCTTTAGCTATATACTAGGTGACTGAACGCAGGCCTAGTTATGACAGTATCACGTTGTCAACTTTTCTCTTTGTCTTATCTCCCAAGTAAGATTATCTCTTTACTGGCCCTTACCGCCAGAGGTGATGATTCTTGGATGAGTTATGGTTTTCTTTTATCAACCCAGGTCACGTTCTTCCCTCCTTGTTGTTGTGTAGCGACTAGATCGTATTGTGGCGTACCAAGATATTGATTTGTGTGCTATTACTCCTTATTTCTTACACCCACTCCATAACCTTCTATAAATCAAGTCAACTTGTGTGGTAGTTTCAATTTTATAACAAATTTATTTACAAAATTAAAGTTCCGGCATTTTCCAATAAGGTGTATGGTTCAAAACTCCATTTTATGTTCATTTATCCAGCCCACAATTCAACTTGTTCCAAAAGGTACTTATTCCTCCACCTTATCTCTTGTATCTGCCCTGTCAGGCCTAACTCATAAAAAATACATCAACATCTATACATGATTCATATATAAAATCAACTCATATCAGGTACATCTGTTGTGGCGTCCTCATACTTACTGTCAAATGAGAGAGCACCGAGTTGTTTCATAATTATCAAATTCACCATTATCTCTTCTTTCCTCTGATATACTGTTCAATGAGAGAGAGAGAGAGAGAGAGAGAGAGAGAGAGAGCATATCTATTCTCAAGGATGTCCGCGTTGCAGAAACCCTGGTTCATTTGTTCTTGTCTAAAGACAATACCTCATCCTTTTTATACAACAGCCCATCCTGGCTATCAGCTAATAATAATTGTTATCCACATTTTATACTTTCTTCAGTCGTACTCTTTATTTGGTATATGACAGCCCATCTTAGCTATCAGCTAATAATAATTGTTGTCCACACTTTATACTTTCTTCAGTCGTACTTGTTGGTTGGTATATGACAGCCCATCTTAGCTATCAGCTGACAATAATTGTTATCCACATTTTATACTTTCTTCAATCGTACTTGTTTCAATGTTAGTTCTTGAGGCACGCCCCTTTAAACGTGAGCATCATTAACCTCTGGTTATAGGTTGACTGAAAGTCTATAAAAATAGCAAGAGTCTTTCTTACCGTGTCAAAATGAATCCAAGTACCTATCACATTTCCTACTAAATCACTCCTATGTGCTAATCCTACGTTTAACACAATTCAATAAACACAGTTTATGCTAGTCTCCAGAATTGCTACCGCTAATCATGCTAAATCTAGCTACTTCATCTATGAAAACTCCTGTCACCCACAGGTTTCATTTCTTGAGAGCCTGGCAATTTTTTTTTTTTTTTTTTTTTTTTTTTAATACCTTTATTCAGGTCAGTGTAACAATATTATTTACAACAATTTTTACAAATATCACAATATCACATCAATAAAAGAAACCCCTCCCCCCCCCCCCCCCCCCCCCCCCCCCAAAAAAAAACCCATATCCCAAACAATATCACAATCACTACAAAAATTTGATGATGAAAAAATGAGGCTATAAACATCGACACCCTACTGTGAGATGATTGATGAAGACTTATACACTGAAGGTTATCAAAGCAACTTGCTTGTAAGATTTTTACATTTTAACATGAAATATTTACAAAATTATATGAAGACATATACTAAAAGTTATCAAAGCACCTTGCTTGTAAGATTTTTATATTTTTACATGAAATATTTACAAAATTATATGAAGACTTAAGTACACAAAAGTTTTAAAACTGTTCTATTATGTTTTGTGTCATGCGTTCGTATATTTGTGTAAATTGTATTGTACTCACATAATGTCCATTGTCGTATACAGCTCTGTTCCTACATGTCCAAACAAGGTATCTAAAGTTAGCTAACAAAGTCAGTAGTTTAAGTTCTATTTGTCTCGTCATGTGTGGTAACGTGTTCATTGTGACTGCTCTATATAAATTAAGTGTCTGTTGTGAGTGTGGGCCTATTAATTTCCTTAACTTGTTTAAAGTGGGGGCCACTGTCTTACATGTGTAAAATAAATGGTCTTCTGTCTCTATAATGTTGTCACTACACAGTTTACATTTGGGCGCTAATCTGTTTGCCCTTCTTGATGATCTTTTAGCTATTGGTGTTAAACTGTGTAGGAGTCTGTAAGTGACTTCCTTTGCTTGTGGTTTAATGTCTATTGCGTGAAATGTTTGTAAAAGTGTGTGTGTAATCACATATAATGAGGTTGTACCCTCTTCCTTTATAGGTCTTTCCTGTGCTGCAACTAGAAGTATATATATAACTTTGGTGTCTTCTTTTATTAAGTATTTGTTCCCCTCTAAATTCTGTAGACATATTTCGTAAAAAAGGTGGTTGTACCATCAAAAAATGGGGTTGATTGTTATTCAACTTACAAAGGTTTTAATAATCTCATGTGCCAGCGGGTATAGACTCGGGCACTTTATAACATCCCCTATGTATTTAATTTCCCAAAGCTTTAATTTTAGTATTTATTATCCTGTAGAGCTATTTTATTTTTAGGTTGTATTAGAGTAGTATACTGTGCCAGGTATTTCTAAAAATGAAGGTCCTAATTATTTTTTAATTTCTGTTATAATCTTTTTAGGGACTATTTGTATTTTGAAATAGTTTTTGGCATAATAAAACAATTAAACTAATACTTCTTCCGAAAATGGTAGCCGTTTTATATTTGTAAATTTCTAACATAATTTTGGATACTAAAATTTTGTCCATGTTTTCTTTATTGGGGTCTTGAGGATTAAAAGAAAAAGTTAATTCCATAATTTTTAATTTATTCACTATTAATTGAAAAGGGGAAATCTGACCTATTGCCCCATTTTTTCCTACCCATCCAGATTTTAAATTCTGTGATGCTGTGTTGGAAGTCCAACGCAAACCTATAATTGCTACTTCTTGTTAATCTGAAAGTTAGCAATATTTTTACTTTCAGTTTTTTGTATCCATTGATCTAAAATTATTTCTCCTTATATTAATTGGCTTTTTTATTTGTTTTCTGATTCTAAAGATATAGAAATCAGAGTAAGTGCTTTAATATCCGGGTTTTCCACGGGCGGGTACTAATGCGACCTCATGCGACCTCAAGCGAGGAAAAAAAAAAATATCTGGCCTTTGGCTAGGATCATGTGTCTAGACACAGGGACCAGTGCAGTGACATTCATGTGTCATTAGGTCTCTTGTGTGAGAACACAGAAGATCACTACAGTGACACAGTTTGTCATTGGGTCTTCTTGTGTTGGGATATGTGGTCTTGACCAGAGCCGGGTTTGGGGCGGGGACAATGCGACCTCATGCGAGGAAAAAATATGCGACCTCAAGCGAGGAAAAAAAAATATCTGGCCTTTGGCTAGGATCATGTGTCTAGACACAGGGACCAGTACAGTGACATTCATGTGTCATTAGGTCCCTTGTGTGAGAACACAGAGGATCACTACAGTGACACAGTTTGTCATTGGGTCTTCTTGTGTTAGGACATGTGGTCTTGACCAGAGCCGGGTTTGGGGCGGGGACAATGCGACCTCATGCGAGGAAAAAATATGCAGCCTCATGCGAGGGATAAAAAAAAAATGTCCGGCCTTTGGCTAGGATCATGTGTCTAGGCACAGGGACCAATACAGTGACATCAATGTGTCATTAGGTCCTTTGTGTGAAAACACAGAAGATCACTACGGTGACACATGTTGTCAATGGGTCTTCTTGTGTTGGGACATGTGGTCTTGACCAGAACCAGGTTTGTCAATGCGACCTCATGCGAGGAAAAAATATGCGACCTCATGCGAGGAGAAAAAAAAAAGAGAACACAGAGGATCACTACGGTGACACATGTTGTCATTGGGTCCTCTTGTGTTGGGACATGTGGTCTTGACTAGAGCAGGGTATGGGCAGGGGCCAATGCAACCTCATGGGAGGCAAAAAATATGCTACCTCATGCGAGGAAAAAATATGCGACCTCATGCGAGGAAAAAAAAATTAATAAATAAAAAAATTATCCGGCCTTTGGCTAGGATCATGTGTCTAGACACGGGGACCAATACAGTGACATTCATGTGTCATTAGGTCTCTGTGTGAGAACACAGAAGATCACTACAGTGACACAGTTTGTCATTGGGTCTTCTTTTGTTGGGACATGTGGTCTTGACCAGGGCCGGGTTTGGGGCGGGTGCCAATGCGACCTCATGCGAGGAAAAAATATGCGACCTCAAGCGAGGAAAAAAAACCAAACAAACAAACTTATCCCGCCTTTGGCTAGGATCATGTGTCTAGACACAGGGACCAGTTACAGTGACATTCATGTGTCATTAGGTCTCTTGTGTGAGAACACAGAAGATCACTACGGTGACACATGTTGTCATTGGGTCTTCTTGTGTTGGGACATGTGGTCTTGACCAGGGCTGCGTTTTGGGCAGGGCCAATGCATCCTCATGCGAGGAAAAATATGCAACCTCATGCGAGGGAAAAAAAAAAGACACACGGTCAGTAGAGAGGGTCTATGGAAGATCATGGCAAAATACGGCTGCCCAAAGAAATGTATCTCAATAGTGCAGCAACTGCATGATGGAATGCAGGCTAGAGTTCAGGAAAACGGTGAGCTATCGGAGCCTTTCCCAGTCTCAAATGGAGTTAAACAAGGATGTGTACTTGCAACGACTCTTTTCAGTATCATGTTTTCTGCTATGCTGATTGATGCTTTCAGAGGTGGGGACACAGGAATCGACATCAGATATCGTATTGATGGAAAATTGTTTAACCTTAGGAGGCTTCAAGCAAAAACCAAGGTCAAATCACACACCATCAGGGATCTTCTGTTTGCTGACGATTGTGCCCTCAGTGCTGGCTCAGAGGCTGATCTGCAGCATAGCGTGGATAGATTCTCCGAAGCCTGTTCCAACTTTGGGCTTACCATCAACACGGAGAAAACAGAAATCATGTACCAACCAGCTCCTGGCACAATTTATACTGAGCCAATCATCAAGGTAAATGGTGAGAAACTGAATGTTGTGAACAGATTCACATACCTTGGTAGCACACTATCCCATAACATCGTCATTGATGATGAGGTAAACACCAGGATCTCCAAAGCCAGCAGCACATTTGGCAGACTATACACCAACGTTTGGCATTGAAGTGGCATTAGTCTACAGACAAAGCTGAATGTGTACAGAGCTGCTTTATGCATGTGAAACATGGACTGTATACAGGCGCCACGTAAAGAAGCTCAACCACTTCCATACAGTCTGTCTCAGGAAGATAATGAACATCAAATGGCAAGACAAGATCCCGGATACCGCCGTTCTTGACAGAGCTGGTATCCCTAGCATCGATACTATTCTGATGCAGTCACAGATTCGCTGGGCAGGTCATGTAGTCCGCATGCCAGACCATCGACTGCCAAAGATACTCTTTTATGGTAAGACGCAGAAGGGTAGACGCTCCCATGGTGGCCAAAAAAAAGCGCTTCAAAGACACGCTTAAGGCTTCATTAAAAACCTTTGACATAAACCCTGACACATGGGAAGCTGCTGCGCAAGACCGAACTGTCTGGCGCACATCTCTTCGTAAAGGTGCAGCGGCATGCGAATCTTCCAGAAGAGCAGCAGCGGAGACAAGCTAGAAAAGACCATGTAATAAAACCTTCTTGTGATGCAAACATTCCCTGCCCACACTGTCCGAGATCCTTCCAGGCCCGCATCGGGCTCATCAGTCACCTTCGTACTCATAGACTATCCTAACAATCCTAATAATTGGATGAACAGAGTGGTCTTCATCGCCCGTGATGGACGAACAACAAACATAACATTTATATAAAAATTTATGTAAGTTTTTTTTTTTCCCTCGCATGAGGTTGCATAGACACTCGCCTATCCCCTGCCCTGGCCAAGACACATGATCCTAGCCAATCCCCGGCCCTGGCCAAGACACATGATCCTAGCCAAGGCCGGATAGTAGGCGCAAGTGCAAACACGAAAAGACACACACGTGTCATTTTACTGCTCTTTTGTTAAACCGGCGCTGGCCAAGACACTTTGATCCCAGACAAAAGGCCTAGCAGCGATTTTTTTATGTAAGGCTGTTACGCCGTCAAATAAAGTTTCGTGTTCCACAAATGTGTGGAACACTTCATTTTGGGGAATGATGAAAATACCCAACCCTATCTCATACAATGTAGAGAGAGAACGTCCTGCCCTGATGTAAGATACCAGAATAGCTTTTAAATCTTATAATAATTAAATTAATTTAGATAAATGTATAAAGAAAAACTTAACAACTATTTACGTTCTTTAACATTTACTAACCGTTATAAAATTTACGTTCATACAAAATAGTTTATTGTAGATTTGGTTTATTTCAATGTGGTTTAGTAAATTTAGGTAATTAAACTATTTAAAAAAAGGGGTGTAATCCTGTCATTCAACGTGGGATAATCAATTATATTTATTAAAGGGATATAATTCAAATTGTGTTTTCGTTCTATATCCCTTTGACTGTTATTTAAAAGGATACATTGCATATGGCACTCATTGAGACATGTGAAGAAATACTGAGGAATAATGTTACTATCAGTGCCAGGAAAAGTATTAAACAGGATTATCCTTGAGAGATTAAAATATTCCATAGCATACCTGTCAACCTCCTGAGACAAAAATCTGTACGCCGGACCAAAAAAATCCTTACAAACACCCAAAAATCCTTACGCAAAAAATATATTAATAAATTATACGCAATACAGTTTTAAAATGAGAAATGACATATACAAATCTATTAGCATTTGAATTATTGTGATATAAAACATGCTAATAGTCTCAAACTGTTCTTTACATATAAAAAACTAAGTGATCATGATGTACACTGTTCTTTCGATGTACAGTGTTTTGTATTATAATCAACACATGCACTTTTAGCACTTTGCAGAATTGCATTTGTGGGCTTAAAGTCTGCACAGCATGTATCAATGTTAATCTTACACTGTAAAATAGAAGTGAGTGTGTCCGCATTCATGGACCTCCTGCAGTCTGTGTGGATTTTTTTCATCATTGAAAATGATCTTTCGCAGTCAGCATTGCTGTGAGGGAGTATCAGCAGTCGCTGAATGATGACTTTCAAATTAGGGAAGCGGATGGCACCAGTACTAGTTTTCTGGTCAACAACTTCCAGCCAATAGCTACAGAAACTCTTTTTCTGACCACTATCTGTTAGTAGAGGCACACACACATCAGACAACATACAGTAGTCATCGAACTCATCTTTCAGTGCTTCCTGATCAAGATCTTGGGCAAAAGCATCCGCCAATCTGCTGATGTTTGGATACCTGAGATTATCTTTAGTGCTTGGATCTAGCACTTTTAAGTCCTTTAGAACCTGGTTGTCAAAGGGAAATTTATCAGTAATTTTTTTAACCACTGATGTGTAAAAATTTCTGACATCCTCAAAAAATGAACTCTTTACTCCACTATCAAGCTCCATTTCTTCGATAAATGCTCTGTTCGAGAGGCCAATTGCCAGTATGCTGTCATCATGCTGCACTCCACGATCACTAAATTTGATATGCCTCAAGTCAACAACCTGTTTAACATACTTCATCTCCACAAATTTAACTAAAAATTTTCTAAGCAATCTGTCCATCTCCTCCATCATGCCACCAATCTGCGACTCATCTGTTTGAAAGAGTTTATTAAACTCATTTAACAGTGGCAGAATGAAACTCAGAAAACGAAGGGTCAGCTGGGTTAGTGGTGCTTTTAAAAGTTTATGGATGTTTTGGACTCTGCCAGGCTTTTCAACATCATTGTGGCTTTCAAAATAAGATGAGAGAGCTGTATACTGGTTAATAATTCTATCCACTACCTTCTGCAATGACAGCCAGCGAGTCTGACAATGTTTAAGAATATTCAGGTCATCTGCTTCTGTGAATAGTTGGAACTTCTTATAAGCCTTTCGTCGTTTTGAGATGTGCTCAAAATGATAGTACATGTCTAACAAAAGGTCTTCTACTGGCACAGTCAACTGTTTGATTCCATCTTGTGCACATAAATGTGCAAGGTGGCAAATGCACCCAATACTAAAAACATAAGGTTCCTCTGCTTGATCCTAGTAAGTACTGAGTTTGATTTCCCCACCATGAAATTGCAGTTGTCGCTAGCAAAGCCGATGCAATTTTTCCATGGAATATGAAATTTTGTGAACAGATTATCAACATCACTGAATATCGCCTCACTGGTTCCACCACTGCATACAGGCATGTCCAACAATCTCGTTCTTGGTCCCAATCCTTCTTCAAAAACTCTCACCATAATAGCTAACCGCTTCTCTGTTTTCTTGTCATTTGATTCATCAACCATTAATGAGAAGGGTGTTTCCCTGCACAGCTTTATCACTGGTTCTGTTGCAGATGGAGCCAGGCAGTTTTTATTGATAAGTGTTGTCTTTGTCCTCTTAGACTGGAACTTTCTGGCAATATCACTGTCAGGAAACATTACAGGCGCCAAGTCACAAAAGTGATCAGCAACAGATGCAGTTAAGTTATGCTGGGCAATGAAATTGGCAAATAAAACTTCAGCCTTTATAATGCCACCCTCTTCCTGCTTTGGCTGAGCAAAAAAGGTCTTAATAGATGCTCCCTTCTTCATTGCAAACATTTGTTCATGCAATTTCGATTTAAAATGTACTTTCAGATCATATAATCCTGAAGCTACTACTTTAATATCTTTGCTGCATAATCTACAAAAAGCATGGGTTGATCCTAACTTGGATGCATCTACAATGCCAGGGAAGAGTTTAACCCATTCGACCTGAAACTTACCATGACCTGCAAGCTTTTGTTTCTTTGAATTAGGCTCAGCCATCATTCAGTGGATGAAATATTTCAACTAATAATCTTTGTAGACGAAGAGAATGATTAAAAAATACTACGAACAAAGCAAACGGCTAACAGCACAAAAAAAAAAAAAAATTTAAAAAAATTATAAACAAAATTATGAACAGAATATCAAATCTAGGAAGAAAAAACGTACCACCAAAAATTTACAAAATTATTATTTACGAGTTGGTAGCTTAAAGTGATAACAGATTGCCACTTTATTAAAAAATAAAGCAGCTAATCTTGAGTGCTGGAATAAAGTAGGCCTACTCAACGCAAACAAACTTTTTTTTTTCTAGTTATGTAGGGCCTACACAGAATATTATGACAATTTAACGGAAATATATTGGAGGGCAAGATATAACTGGAAAGATTAAGACAGCGATTAAATTGCAACAAAGCAAAACAACAGCAATATTTAACCAAGTTATAAGTACTTAGCTTTTTTAAACGAAACGGCGTCGAAGTGTGGTGGCAAGCAAACGTGGTCGTTGAGAACAGGTAACTTTAAAAATACGCCATGTCACGCTAAAAACCAAAAGCGTTTGAGGCCGAATTCAAAGTTTTTGCCGAATTGTTGGGAATGAAAGGATTTGATTGGTTGCAGAGAGAGACCTCAGTTTAAAAACGGACGCCGAGATTCCCGAAATTAAAAATAAAAAAAATGGTTAAATAAAAACCTGGGCTAGAAAATATTTTCTGATTTAAAATTTTAAAAAACTTGGGTTGGAAAATATTTTTAGAATTTAAAAAAAAAGAAAATTAAAAAAAAAAAAAAATTTTTTTTTTTTTTTTTTTTTTTTTTTTTTTTTGCGGGGAGAAAAATCCGTACAACGAGTCTGCACGGCCGTACACTGCTAAAAGTATCAAAAATCCGTACATTGTACGAAAAATTCGTACAAGTTGACAGGTATGCCATAGACAAGAAACATGAGAGATGAACAAGCAGGTTTTCGACAAAACAGATCATGTACAGACCAGTTAGCCACTTTGAGAATAATAGTTGAACAAAGTCTGGAATGGAATTATACATCGGATTTGTGGACTACGAAAAGGCATTTGACAGTGTAGACAGAGAATCACTTTGGAAATTGATGAGGCATTATGGAGTTCTCCTGAAGATCATTAATTTAATAAAGAAAACATATGAAGACATGACATGCAGAGTTCTTCACGAAGGACAGCTTACAGAACCGTTTGGGATAAGAACAGGAGTGCGACAGGGATGCTTCTTGTCTCCATTTCTTTTCTTACTAGCAATAGACTGGGCTATGAGATCATCGACAACACACAACAGAAATGGAATCCAGTGGACTCTGACTAAGCAGTTGGGTGATCTGGATTTTGCTGATAACTTGGCCCTTCTGTCCCAAAACCGTAATCAGACGCAGGACACATTGAAAACACTCGATGAGAGGTCACAGCAATTGGGTATGAAAATACACAGGGAAAAGACAAAGATAATGAGAATAAATGCAGGTAATGATAACAGGGTTGAACTTGAGGAAACACCACTACAAGATGTAGAATCGTACACATATCCTGGCAGCACTTATTTACACACTCTTTTTTGCACTCCGATGTTGTACATTGCGCATTTTTTGTGATGATACTAAAGATTGAAAAGAGAAGGGGAAAAACGGATAAACAATTCACACACCCTCGTTCTTGAAATTTTAAAGCGCCTTCTTTTTTATAGTGGTAATAGTCAAAACAAGGGATGAGAAAAAAACAAAAAACACCTGAATGGCTAAGAAGTTTCAGTGAAGGGATAATGAAAACACTTTTTTTCGTTTGTGTTATAAAAAAATAACCCTGTCTTTCTTATGTGTGATTCCATTTTATTTCCACAGTCGTGCTATCCTTGCCGAGAGCTGGGTATACCATATATAACTCGTCTTTGTCACAGGAAGCATTCATACAGATCTGATTTCACGGACGAGCGGGAATTGCCTGAATCGGCCATTAAAAAAAAAAAAAAAAATTTTTTTTTTTCAATCTTTATGCGCATTCCATTTGAGTTTACAAAACATGTTCATTTTACATATTTTCATAAAGAAATTTCAGTGAAAAGACAATTACACAATAAACAGTTGTATAGAAAGAAAAAAAACAAAAACGTTCACTTCCTCGCATCCACTCATTTACAAAATACTCTTTCTTGCACATTTAAAAGGGTTATACATTGTACATGTTTTTGTAATGATAGTAGTGATTAAAGGGAGACGGCGAAAAGGGATAAAGGAACTATACTACCTTGTTCTTTAAATTATAATGGACACTCGTTTTTATAGTAATACCAGGGGAAGGGCGGGGGGGGGGGGGGGAAAGAAAAAAGGAGGGAAAAACTGAATAGACAAAACCTCCACTAAAATGTTTCAGTGAAGATACAATTAAAACCCTTCTTTCCCGTTTTGCTATATAAAGTAACGCTGACTTTCACTTTCCGATTCCATTTTATTTCCTCAATCGTGGTTGCCTTGCTTTGTACTGGATGAAAAACAATCCTCCTTTCATTCATTTAGTGACAGATACATTCTTATTTATATAAAAATTTATGTAAGGCAGTTACGCCGTCAAAAAAAGTTTCGTGTTCCACAATTTTTTTTTTTTTTTCACTACGGTATTATTTTATTTCGTGTCAGATACATTCTTATTTATGTAAGGCAGTTATGCCGTCAAAAATATATATGTATATATTTTTTTATACTTATTTTTTTTTTTTTTTTGGATTACTTACGATGTTATTTTTGTTTGTTTTCCAATTATACAAACCCTGTGCATTTAGCAAAATGGAATACAAGGAGAGTACATTACATAATACAACCGTTTGGAATAAGAACAGGAGTGCGACAGGGATGCTTCTTGTCTCCATTTCTTTTCTTACTAGCAATAGACTGGGCTATGAGATCATCGACAACACACAACAGAAATGGAATCCAGTGGACTCTGACTAAGCAGTTGGGTGATCTGGATTTTGCTGATAACTTGGCCCTTCTGTCCCAAAACCGTAATCAGACGCAGGACAAATTGAAAACACTCGATGAGAGGTCACAGCAATTGGGTCTGAAAATACACAGGGAAAAGACAAAAATAATGAGAATAAATGCAGGTAATGATAATAGGGTTGAACTTGAAGAAACACCACTACAAGATGTAGAATCGTACACATATCCTGGCAGCACTTATTTACACACTCTTTTTTGCACTCTGATGTTGTACATTGCGCATTTTTTGTGATGATCCTAAAGATTGAAAAGAGAAGGGGAAAAACGGATAAAGAATTCACACACCCTCGTTCTTGAAATTTTAAAGCGCCTTCTTTTTTATAGTGGTAATAGTCAAAGCAAGGGATGAGAAAAAAAAAAAAAAAAACAAACACCTGAATGGCTAAGAAGTTTCAGTGAAGGGATAATGAAAACACTTTTTTTCGTTTGTGTTATAAAAAAATAATCCTGTCTTTCTTGTGTGCGATTCCATTTTATTTCCACAGTCGTGCTATCCTTGCTGAGAGCTGGGTATACCATATATAACTCGTCTTTGTCACATGAAGCATTCATACAGATCTGATTTCACGGACGAGTGGGAATTGCCGAATCGGCCATAAAAAAAATAATATTTTTTTTTCAATCTTTATGCGCATTCCATTTGAGTTTACAAAACATGTTCATTTTACATATTTTCGTAAAGAAATTTCAGTGAAAAGACAATTACACAATGAACAGTTGTATAGAAAGAAAAAAACAAAAACGTTCACTTCCTCGCACCCACTCATTTACAAAATACTCTTTCTTGCACATTTAAAAGGGTTATACATTGTACATGTTTTTGTAATGATAGTAGTGATTAAAGGGAGACGGGGAAAAGGGATAAAAGAACCATACTACCTTGTTCTTGAAATTATAATACACACTCGTTTTTATAGTGATACCGGGGGAGGGGAGAAATAAGGAGGGAAAAACTGAATAGACAAAACCTCCACTAAAATATTTCAGTGAAGATACAATTAAAACCTTTCTTTCCCGTTTTGCTATCTAAAGTAACGCAGACTTTCACTTTCCGATTCCATTTTATTTCCTCAATCGTGGTCGCCTTGCTTTGTACTGGATGAAAAACAATCCTCCTTTCATTCATTCAGTGACAGATACATTCTTATTTATATAAAAATTTACGTAAGGCAGTTACGCCGTCAAAAAAAGTTTCGTGTTCCACAATTTTTTTTTTTTCACTACGGTATTATTTTATTTCGTGTCAGATACATTCTTATTTATGTAAGGCAGTTACATCGTCAAAAATAGTTTCTTTTTTTATTTTTTATTTTATTTACTTATTTATTTTTTTGTTTTGATTACTTACGATGTATTTTTTGTTTGTTTTCCAATTATACAAACCCTGTGCATTTAGCAAAATGGAATACAAGGAGAGTACATTACATAATACAACCGTTTGGGATAAGAACAGGAGTGCGACAGGGATGCCTCTTATCTCCATTTCTTTTCTTACTAGCAATTGACTGGGTTTTGAGATCATCGACAACACACAACAGAAATGGAATCCAGTGGACTCTGACTAAGCAGTTGGATGATCTGGATTTTGCTGATGACTTGGCTCTTCTGTCCCATAACCGTAATCAGATGTAGGACAAATTGAAAACACTCGATGAGAGGTCACAGCAATTGAGTCTGAAAATACACAGGGAAAAGACAAAAATAATGAGAATAAATGCAAGTAATGATAACAGGGTTGGACTTGAAGAAACACCAATACAAGATGTAGAATCGTACACATATCTTGGCAGCAATATAGACAAAGTTGGAGGGACAGACAGTGATATCAAACTAAGAATACAAAAAGCAAGAGGAGCTTTCATTGCATTGGGAAATATATGGAGATCAAGAGAAATCGGATCCAACACGTAAATAAGAATCTTCAACTCAAATGTGAAGTCAGTCATATTGTATGGCTCTGAGACATGGAGAACAACAGACAACAACCAAAAAGCTACAGACTTTCATAAATGGGTGTTTGCGTAGAATAGAGGGATTAAAATGGTATGACAAGGTTACCAACGTGGAACTGAGGACAAGAACTAGACAAGTGCCAGTGGAACAAGAGATGAGAAGAAGACGATGGCGATGGATAGGACACACACTGAGGAAACTTGCTGATAGCATTACAAGACAGTCCTTGTTCTGGAACCCCCAGTTCAAGAGAGGCAGAGGTAGACCAAGAAGCACATGGAGAAGAGAGCTGGAAACAGAAGTGAAAATGATGAGGAGAACGTGGAAAGAACTTGAGATGATGGCACGTGACAGGAGGACTTGGCATGTGTTTGTTGAAGGCCTATGCCCCTTTGGGAGTGGAGGGTTATGAAAGAAGATCATTACATATTACATATACATACTCAAAACTTACATTTTCATTGGCACACATACACGCAAATACTACTGTATATATTCGTTCACATACACATTTATACTTGCACCCATATGTTATTAGGCTTGCTTATTCGATTTCTCAAGATGAATAGAGCAAAACTAAATTTGGCCTCAATAATGTTAAAGAATAGGATTGTCTCGGTTTGTAAAATATTCCCACGGGACAATAAAAATATCCATCGCACTCAGATACACACTTACGCACACTTAAACCGATTTTCTAACTGCCGCTATTCCAACGACCGCTATTGACGACTTCCAATGCTGGCATTCGTGACTGTCTGGGTCCCCATAATTACCAGTGTCGGATACCGTTGGTCGTAAATCTTCAACGTGTCACAGCGCTCCATAGATTTAGAAACGCCCAGGGTCATTATTAAAGTTTCTTGAGAACATTTTTCAAACACAGTTTTTTTTTTTGGTTGGACACCCACATATTTTGACCGAAGACCACACGGTCTGCTGCTGACTTGAGCAAAAATTGTCCTATAAAAACTCTTACTTCTGCATCATCCGTCTAATAATAATAAATAAATACAAAATAAATAATAAAATAAATAGACTTCACATGTATATATGCATTAAAATGTAAAAATATAATGACAATAATAATAATAAAATAATAATAATAGATACATAGAAAATAAAATAATAATTTAAAGGCAGGCTTCTCTCTGCAGACATGACAAATAGGAGGATGAAAAATTTTAAACATGCACACACATTCTCTCACATGCACTTAAGATAAAAATATTGGGTGATGGGTGTTAAAGAAGATTATTATGTATTCTTACATGTTGGCCTCACTTAGATCTGTTAGCAGTTTAATCTACGCGGTAGCATTTCTATCTGGAGTCAACATGATATGTTTTGCACGATTAGTAATTATAAATGAACGCGATAATAGGTTGAGGTCTCTAAGCAATGATGACGTAATGAGGTGTCGAGCTAATTGATTAAAACGGTCGATCTTGGCCTTTCGTTATATGAATCCATCAAAGCAAGACGTGATGTATTTTGCTCCCATGCGAATTGAAGTTTATGATATTCTCCTACGTGGCTTGGTTATTCGAAGGTCGCCACAAGTATTTCTTTAAGATGCCGAATGCAAGTATATAAGTTCGAGGATAATTTTTAAAAGGAGTCTCTTTTCTCAGGAGCTATCAACATAATTTTAATCTCCATATTCTGGTTATTGCTACTTGAATGTTCCGGATGCCGGCATCTTCAGTATATAGGCCAGAGTATGTGACGATACGTAAAGGACAGTAGGAGACGCATGTTGATGCATGTAATTAATAATATGCCATGTACTTTGAATTCTGGAATTGTCTGAAGCCAATAAATATGCTTATTATTGTGGACCCAAACCAGGCGTTTTGGAGCTAATGTATAACATCATCTTCTTGATCACCCAGACCATTCGTGAACACAGCACGATTGCATTTATGCACATATTTTCATCAGTTCTTCCAAACTACAATTAATGATATAAAAAGTAACGCAGTAGAGGACATGGTGTTCCAGTGAAGGGGAACGATTTTGTCAAGAACTTTATAACGAAGAACCAGTGAGAAATATCCTTTTTTGTTGGATTTTCATGAACTTTTCCGTCGTTAGGAAAATCTGCATATATTTCAACTTACAGCGCATGCTTACTAAAAACCATGACGACGCACCAAAAATTTCTCTCAAGATGTTAGGTCCAGTGTTGCTGAGAAGGCTCCTATCAAATCTCAAAATTTCCAGTACATTATGGCCTCAAATTGATCGAGGAAACTGCTCTTAGGATGCCTGTAACCTGTTTCAAGTCATCAGTCTGTCTCCTGCCGTAGCCGTATGGTGCATACCAGCGTCATTGGAGATATTTTTGTTCAGACTGAAGGTTAAGTACCATGTTTGGTCGTTAACATTTTTTTTCAGGTTACATTCTAGGCAGTCCCTTAAACAATATATATTTGTTTGTATATGTTATATGTATATTAATATGTTATCTACGTGGGTAGTTGGAGGGAGTTTTGAGTTTGTCATACCGCTTCGGCAGGTCGCAAATTCAAAGCCGTTCCTAGGGCCATTTTTAATATTTTCAGTTAGCAAAAGATCGACTGAGAAAAACTCGTCGCATACTCTGTTCGCTCCTGAATTTATTCAATATTATATGTTTAGGTGTAACGTTTTGTATATATACATTGTATTTTCATTGTACTTTGTTTCGCTTTATTTATTTTTCGTCATTGTTTGTAAAATTTTGTAGATCTAACCTATTCTATCGCTCAGTTTTCATGTCAGCTGTTTCATCAATGGGTCCTGTACTTGTCTGTTTTTAGATTTCTATTGTGGTTTGACCTCATTTCTGTTTTCATTGTAATTCGTGTGTAAAAAGATTTTATTCGGTTTTAAAACGTTTTTCTGGTGTGGCGTTTTTATATTGTAGTGTGATATTGTTTTGTAAAATAACTTTCTTCCTTGGTTTATGTATTGTTAATTCACAATATAATATTAACATGGTTTGCACAGCTATTTATGCATATATTATATGATTGCAATACTTATTGATTGCTATGCACTAGTAGGCCATTAGCAACTATTTGTTACGACCGAGTAAGGCATAACTATTATAAATAATAGCCAAAGAGGAAAAACTTTTTGTGTGCTTACACGGGATAATAAATTCATTTATCATTTATATAATTAACTAAGTAATTCACAGTAGGATTACAATGGCTACTCTAGAATCTTTCATGAAGATTGGGAAGGAATTTGGTTACAAAGCTGAGGCTTTGAAAGAATTTGCTATGGCTGAGTTCGCCAAAGCTAAACAAGAGGAGGCTGAATATAAGCGTGAATTAGCTGAACATAAGCGTGAATTAGCTGAACAAGAAGCTAAAGAAGAGAAGAAGAAAGCTGAACAGGAAGCTAAAGAAGAAAGAAGACTCTCCAAAATTTAGAATTAGAGGAGAAGAGGCGAGTTGATGAAGAGAGAAGACTGATTGCAGAAAAAGAAAAACTGCAACAAGAAAAGGAGTTAATGATTCTTCGTTTAGAAGAATTAAAATTAAGAAATCAGACTGCCAATAAGAGCAATATAGTGATACAAATACTGCTACTTCTACAGTACACAATAAAGGTAATGAAAGATTTAAATTACCAACATATAACCAAAATATTGATGACATGTCATCCTACCTATCAAGATATGAAAGTGTATGTTTAGCTAATAAACTAGACAAATCATTATGGGTTGGCAAACTTACACAGTTTTTGGCTGGAGATCCTATGACTGTTGTAACTAATATGGATGTTTCACTTAAAAGTGACTATGATGCTGTCAGAAAAATCTTATTACAACGTTTCCAGCTTACCGAAGAAGGATATCGGGTTAAGTTTAAGACAATGATTCTAGAATCTGGGAAAGATTTCTCGGAATTCATCTCTGGTGTACGTCTTGCGTTTAATAGACGGATCCAACTCTCGGGAATTGAGAAAACATATGACAAACTTATGGATCTAATACTAAGGGATAAGGTGTTATCCTCAATAAGCAAGCCATTCTGGTCTTTCTTACAGGAACGCAAGCCATCAGATTTATTATCTATGGAAACCCTAGCAAAACAATACTGCACAGCACATCAAGGTGCATGTATAAGTAGCAATCAAATTAAAGAAGCACTTCCGGTTGCTTCAGTGGCAAATCGGAACAATAATGGCAGAATCAGATCTCAAAGCCTAGACAGAAACTTCATACATAGAAGGTACAACAGTAATAATAATTATAACAGAAATAATAATTATTACCATAATGATAACTCAGATAGAGGTCGACAACAATATAGAAATCAGTCACCTCAATTTAGATACAACAACAACTTCAATAATAATAATTGTCAACAAGGATCCAACTTTAGGAGACAAAATAATTTCATTCTTCAAAATAAAAATTGGGGTAATAACAACCAGTAATATAGAAATAGAAGTAATAGCCAAAAACAGTAGAAATCAGAGTAACTATGATGATCGCCAAAGGCAACGATCTTCTTCTCGAGGGCCAAGGAGGTCCGAACATAATGCAGGGGCGGCACTTACTGTTAGTACACCTGAGGGTAATCATGAAGTAAATAATCAGGTTCACTCAGCGGCATGCTGTTCATTTAATTTTGATGTTGCTGATAGTTGTCAGGAATGTCTAACTCTATTCCAGAAAGACAGTACCACAGTTTTGAAAAGCGGACATCCCCTCCCTGCTGTTAGTCTTTCGGCACATGACGGAACGGGTACTCTTGTGTTCCCCAGGGGTTTTGTCAACGTTATTGAAGTGTCTGTGCTCAGGGACTCTGGTTCAACAACGATTGGTGCTAGAGAATCACTTGTTCCACCCCAATGCTCTACTGGAAAAAGCGTCAAGTGCATCACTTTTGGGGGAACTATTGAATTTTCTTCTTCTTCTTTGATCCTTAGCCGCCGACCGTCAAAGCAGTCAGTGGCCATCACGCCTAGTGGCGTTTTTATTGAATTTTACCCCCACAGCTATTGTTAATATTAACACACCTTTCTCTTCAGGAAATGTTACAGTATGCTTGATAAATAATCCAGTTGCTGATTTGACAGTGGGTCGCATACATGGAAGTAAGGATTGCTCACCAGAAGAAATCGAGGCGTGGGATACAATTAATTTGCTGACTGCCAATGCGGTTACCACACGTGTCCAAGCTCAGACATTGAATAATTATAACAATTCAGAGCCTGACTCTGTTACTCAGGATGATACTGATATACATTCAGTTATAGATAGAGTGTCCTTCGCCAAACTCCAAAGAGAGGATAACTCGTTTAATTTTTTTTGCCTTAGTCAAAAAGGATGATGATTTTAGTGTAAATACTAGTCGTAAACATTGGTTTACTGAAAAAAACGATATTTTAATTAGAAACTTTATGGATACCTCCAATGTTAAACAACAGGTAATGGTACCTCTTACATTGAAAAAAAGGGTAAAGGAACCCGTTACATGCCCATTGAAGCATATTGGGAATATGGTGTTAGGCCCATATTATCTTGACCGTCGGCACACGAAGGGTGATGTGGTCGGCATCACGCCAGCCGCCTTAACCTTCCCAGAAGTTGCTCTGGTACCCATTTGGGGCTGGGTCGACCCAGGAGCCGTTTGCGGCCTAAAAAATTCCCGCCTCATCTGGGGATCGAATTATAGACCACTGCGCTAACCTCTTACATTGAGACCATATATATTACTACATGCATATGACTCACATTGCGCGGGTCATATGGGGTACACTCGTACACGTTCTAGAGTGTTATCATCTTTCTTTTGGCCGGGTATTTCAAGGGACGTATCGTTATACGTACGTTCACGTGTTACCTGCCAAGAAGTAAAATCTCGAGGAGCTTTCCATACGGCTCCGATTGCTCTTTTACTAATTTTTTCTAGATTGGGTTTTCCCCGTAAACTTTTATTTGACCATGGGTCTCAGTTTGTTTCTGCCACCATGACATCAGTCATGGAGACACTCAAAATAGATAGAAACTTGAGTAGTATATATCACCCAATGAGTAATGGTTCTGTGGAGAGGCTCAACAGAACACTCAAACAATTATTACACAAAGTAAGTGTTAAATATCCTCAGGATTGGAACAGGGTCTTGCCTGCTGTACTTTTCGCGTATCGAGAAGTGCCTCACGAGCAGACCGGATTTTCCCCATTTGAGCTTGTATTTGGAGCTCCACCTCGTGGGCCAATGGGGTTGATAAAGGATTTCCTTACTGACTGAGATGACTCAGGACACTCAGTCATCTTATGAATACGTGATCAATCTTCGTCGCAAGATTGTCGACACATGTCAGTTGGCTACAACTTCGTCAGAGGCTGCAAAACATAAATCACGTCTTTTCCATAACAAGAATAGACGTTTACGTCAACTGTTTCCGGGCGATGAAGCTTTTGTGTTGCTTCCTCGGAAAGATAACAAATTACTCATTGCTTGGAATGGTCCATTTAAAGTCATAGATAGAATTTCAGATGTTGATTACGTGTTAGACATTAAAGGTCAAAATAAAGTTTTCCATATTAAAATGCTTAAAGAATTTTAAACACGACCTGAGCATTTACAATCTATTTTTCACGACATTAATAACAATGTGGTTAACTCTTGTCATTATTCTAGTCTTTCGGTGATTCAGGAGGAAGTATCTTCCTTCCCTGACATTCACATATCTTTACCTGTACTAAATGCTACAGAATCTTGGTGAGACATTTCCATTTCGTCTGCTTTAACATCTCAACAACATCGACAGATATCTAGTCTTTTGAAATCGTTTTCTGATGTTCTTACTGATCTACCTGGTCGAACATCTGTGATTTTTCATGATATCATCCTTACCGATGATATACCTATTCGTCTGCGTCCATATCCTGTTCCACTTCATTATCAAAATAAAACGGCACTTGAACTAGATCAAATGTTAACATTGGGAATTACTGAACACAGTAATTCTCCATACTTTTCACCATTAGTTATTGTTCGAAAGAAAGACAATAATATTAGATTATGCGTTGATTACCGCAAATTAAATGCAAAAACAATTTCGGATGCGGAACCACATCCATTACTTGACGATATACTTGCTCGTGTATCTACTACTATCTTCTTTACAAAAATAGATCTAACTAAGGGTTACTGGCAAATTCCTTTAACAGATCAAGCCAAACCTTTAACTGCGTTTTCGACTCTACGTGGATTATACCAGTGGAATGTTATACCTTTTGGGCTCATGAACGCACCTGCTACATTCATTCGCATGATGCGAAAAATCTTGTCTCATAGAGATGATATCATTACTTATATTGACGATATCTTCTTATTTAGTTCATCTTTTGAAGAACATTTTGTGGGACTCAGTTCTTTGTTAGATACTCTACGAGTACATCATCTGACTGCAAGACCTAATAAAGTCCAGATTGCTTTTAAAGAAATCACTTTTCTTGGTCATACTATTGGCTCTAGTAGGATTCAAACTATACCTCAAAATGTATCTAAGATCCTTAACTTAGCAATTCCGACAACAAAGAAACAAGTGCGCAGTTTGCTGGGATTTGTCCAGTATTCATTCATTCATAACCCTCCACTCCCAAAGGAGCATAGGCCTTCAACAAACACATGCCAAGTCCTCCTGTCACGTGCCATCATCTCAAGATCTTTCCATGTTCTCCTCATCATTTTCACCTCTGTTTCCAACTCTCTTCTCCATGTACTTCTTGGTCTTCCTCTGCCTCTCTTGCCCTGGGGGTTCCAGAACAAGGACTGCCTTGTAATGCTATCAACAGGTTTCCTCAGTGTGTGTCCTATCCATCGCCATCGTCTTCTTCTCATTTCTTGTTCCACTGGCACTTGTCTAGTTCTTGTCATCAGTTCCACGTTGGTAACCTTGTCATACCATTTTAATCCCTCTATTCTACGCAAGCACCCATTTATGAAAGTCTGTAGCTTTTTGGTTGTTGTCTTTGTTGTTCTCCATGTCTCTGAGCCATACAATAGGACTGACTTCACATTTGAGTTGTCCAGTATTACAGCAGATTTATTCCACATTTGTCTAGTGTTACGTCTGTGTTTTCGTCCCTATTGCGCAAGGGAATGCCTATGAAGGTAAACTGGTCGGAAAATTGTCAGTTAGCTTGTAAAAAAATATTGAATGTATTTTCCAAACCTCCTATTCTGAGGCTACCTGAATTGCCAAAATATATATTCTCCGAACAGATGCGAGTAATTTCGGCTTGGGAGCCAGTCTACTTCAAGAACATGATGGAATGTTACATCCCACGCTGTATATCTCCAGAAAGCTGACTGAAACTGAAAGAAAATACTCAGTTATCGACAAGGAGCTTTTAGCCGTCGTTTGGGCCATACAGAAATTAGAAAGATACTTACTTGTTTCGTGACTTCCTATGATATTACTTACTTATTTAGTCGTTCCCCTTCTACCGTGAGGTGTAGAGGTTTGGAATAGAGAGCGCCAGGCTATCCTATCTGCTGTCTTCCTCCTGGCCTGGTTCCATTCTAGTCCTCGGTCCTTCAAAGATTGTCTAATGTGGTCCTCCCAGCGGACTCTGGGTCGTCCTGGGGATCTGGATCCTTGGCTCTTTGTTTCCCATGCTTGTCGTGGTAGCCGATCTTCTCCCATTCTGCAGACATGAGCAAACCATCTTAATTGGGACTGTTTTACTTGCGTCTGCAGGGGGTAGGATTTAAGGCCTTGACGTATCGTCTGGTTGCGTACTGTCAGAATAGGTTATATGTATATAATGCTACACAGCACACCCACAGAGCACACCAGGCTGCTTGTGCTGTGTGAACAAACCCCCTACTGGTACTATGGATTTAAGGCACGCTCACATTAGACACTTAGCTCGCTGTCTCAAATGTACGACCACAGTACACAGCAGCTGACATGAGTAATCCAATAACACCTAGATCAGTAATATCCCTTTAATAAGTACTGTGCACACATATGAGCCACACACGGCTAACAATACACGTGAAATGCAATACACAACGTAATGAAAATGCCAAACTACTTGCCAAAATCACCAGCTCAACATAATAGCAAAACAGTCACCGATATAGTCTAACCAGCGACTACAGAATGACTATCGCTCACAGGCGACGTCCAATACTGAAACAAGGCAATACATAATTGCAAGATTCTACCGTAAATAATATCCAGGAAAGAACCACAAGAAATCACATCACCCTTCTAGTAATCTAACAATAATCCCGAACAACTGAAACAATCGGCAAGCAATGAACAAGAATGGCATTCATGTTGTTGAGGATTGTTTCATGTTTGCAGGCATTTGGGTTAGGCCTCAATCGAACGGTGTTTGTGAGCGCTATAATGGGACGCTTAAACAGATACTGGCTAAGATCACTGAAGAGTGCCCGCGTGAATGGGACCGTCTACTTCCGGCGGCATTGTTCGCTTTTCGAGAAGTACCCCAAGAAAGCACTGGCTTTTCTCCATTCGAATTGGTCTATGGATCGAATCCTCGCGGACCAATGATGATACTGAAAGATTTGTTAGTTGGAGCATCAGTGGATACATCCACTCGAAACAGCTATGAGTTGGTTATTGATCTCCGACAACGAATCATTGATGCGTGCACTTATGCATCTGAAAGTATCAAAACTGCTACTAAAGATTAAGGTTATTACATAATCAAAAAAGAACTTTAAGATTCTTTAAACCAGGTGAAAAGGTTTGGTTGTTATTGCCACATAATGACAACAAATTATTAATATCATGGCAAGGTCCATTTGATATTATCAGACAAGCCACAGATGTTGATTATGCTGTGAACATTAGAGGAAAAATCAAAACCTTTCATGTCAACATGCTAAAATTAGCAGTAGAAAGACCACAGGAGTTAATTCCTGTCATTAACTCTATTAGTGATTCTTCACATCATGCTGCTTCTTTTGCAGTTGTTCATGAGGAAGATACTACGTCATCTATTCCTTTACACTTTCAATTACCTTCCTTACAATCATCAGAGTCTTGGAAGGATGTAACTATTTCATCTTCGTTATCTTCTACACAACAATGTCAAGTTCGGGAAATTCTTATCTCTTTTGATGATGTTCTGACTTATCTTCCAGGTCAGACATCACTTATCTCCCATGACATTATCCTCACTGACTATCAGCCTATTAAACTAAGACCCTATCCTATTTCTTTACACCACAAAGATAGGGTAGAGAAAGAGTTAAAAGAGATGATACGTTTAGGTGTTATATCTCCTTCGGAATCACCATAAGCATTCCCAATGGTGATTGTTAAGAAAAAGGATGATTCCTTACGTATGTGCATTGATTTTAGGCGACTGAACAGAATTACAGTTACAGACGCCGAACCAATGCATCTATTAGATGATCTTCTATCACAAGTATCTAATGCTACTTTCTTTAGTAAATTAGATCTTTCTAAAGGCTATTGGCAAATTCCACTTGCCGAACATGCTAAGCCATACACAGCCTTCACAACTCCATTTGGTCTTTTCCAATGGAATTATATGTGTTTTGGTTTAGTAAATGCACCAGCGACGTTTGTGCGCATGATGCGCCGTCTTCTTGGCGATCGGAAAGATGTCATCACGTACATCGATGACATTTGCTTATTTCATGACTCTTGGGAAGACCACATTGATGGTTTAACTTCTCTTCTCCATACCTTACGTAAACACGGTTTGACTGTGCGACCTTCAAAGGTTCAAATAGGTTGTCAGGAAATCTCTTTTCTTGGTCACCGCATAGGTAACCACAAACTATATCCTGACGACAATACAGTCAAAAGAATTCTTGATATTTCTACCCCTTCGACTAAGAAGCAGGTTAGAAGCATTTTAGGTTTAATTAACTATTATCATAAATTCATTCCGCATTTCGCACAACTATCTGCACCTTTGTCCGCACTGCTGGCCAAAGGTAGTCCTAATAAGATAAATTGGGAACCAGTTTGCGAAAGCGCCTTGGTAACTATTAAGAAATTATTTTCTAATAAACCTATTTTGTTGTTACCAAATATACACATTCCATTCACACTTCAATCAGATGCATCCAGTTATGGGATTGGTGACTGTTTGTTGCAAAGCTACAAGGGAACACTCCATCCGTGTTTCTTCGTGTCAAGAAAACTGACTTCAGCTGAACAGAAGTATGCGACAGGTGAACGTGAGCTCCTGTCCGTGGTGTGATGCCTCGAGAAGTTGTCAATATACCTCATCGGCACGCACTTCTATATCATGACAGACCACAGCCCTCTTACGTACATTACATCCAGAACTATGCGGAATTCGAGAATTCACAGATGGTACTTACTACTTCAGGAATTTTCGTTTACGATTCTGCCTATCGCTGGATCAGACAATAACTTAGCGGATTTACTATCGCGCAATTTCTCTGAGAAAAAGATGAATTAACTCTTTAGTTACCATTTTGAGAATTGCTAGTACTTATTATTATAAATTTTATTGTTCGTATTTAATGATTATTGTAATCATAAGCGGAGAATACTAATACTCATATATTATTAATACGTATATGGTAGAGGTGTACATCTTCTACACCACTATCACACGTGCCACAAGTGTCACGTTTGGGAGTGAGGGGGATGATGTTGAGGATTGTTTCATGTTTGCAGGCATTTGGGTTAGGCCAACTCGAATGGCTGTATCATGGAATACCTCAAATAAGTGAATATATTAATGATCGATGATGTCGGGGATTGTTGCATGTGTGCAGGCATTTGGATTTTGATATCGATCCGAATGGGTGCACCATGGAACACTGCAAATGAATATATTAACGACATAGAATGCATATCTCTATGCATTACGCGTAGGACTTAGTAACGTCATTCGAATCGTGGGCTCCGGCCCTAACGGCAGCGTGTGGCATCGCCACTTTGGAAAGTGTGGCCTAGCCACTATGATATATGTGGTATAACCACTTAGGATTGCGTGGCATTGTCCACTGAAGTTATATGTGTGGCTGGGAAGCCAAATTTAGCAGTGTGTTCTTGGATTAAACGTAAGTCGTATCGTTATTAACGCAGTTTGTAATTATGGCAGATTAGCCTGGCATTGGATGCCAAATGAACATTCGTAACTAGCAGCAGGAGTAAGACTAGTGTAAAACGAATATTATATAGCTAGCAGCAGACGTAAGCCTAGTGTAACAAGGATATTAGACGACTAGCAGTAGATGTAAGCCTAGCGTAAGAAGGATATTGCAAAACTAGCAGTGTAAGTAAGTCTAGTGGAAAAAGGGCTATTATTAAACTAGCAACGGGAGTAAGCCTAGTTAGCCTATGAATTTATGCCACGGGATGTTGGCCAAAAGGAACTGACCGTTATACAGAACTATATATTAGTGAAAATATGCTTTAATGAAGAATAAGAACTCATTCGACACGTACATGGAACTGTGTTTATGAACTATGTCTTTGAATAGTTGTGTCTGCCCATGAAATGAGAGTGTTAATTAAACATGTTTAAGTCGTCAAATACTGGTCTTATCAAATGCCGTATTCTGAGTTGAATTCCATACTGTTTGATTCAATCATAATGACCAGTGACACTTAATTGCCTAAACACGCTGCATCTCACACTGCTGATATTTAATAAGGCAAGAACAGACAGGTCAGTCAATACTCATAAGTTTAATATGAAGCATGTTCCAGTATCAACGCATCACACGGGTTACTAGAGACAATATCGATACTAACGTAGTGCCCAACGGAATCCTGTAAAATATATAAATGAACCCGACGGACTTTGACATTCTAAGATCAGAATACGCACACAACATCTTGGTCATCCAAAGCATATATAGCCTTAACCTAAACTGATGTCAGAGGCTGTCAATTAGTCCGTAACACATGTAATCCCAGCAAAATCTCTGACAAAGGGAACAAGCGTCCGTACAGGACCGCTGACATCTCCTAGACTTGAATCGCGCCAAAAATCTACATCCTCTTCCGTTCTGGCCCGACTCGCCAAACGGGTTTTCTATTCTACGCTGTTGCCACGCTACAGCGTAACCAACTAAATATATTTCGGTGAATATCTCTACTGTGACACGTACCATGTCTCTTCTTGTTACTTCAACCACTTTCCTCAGATACCTCATTTCTGAGGTTTGGATCTGGCTTTTGTGGGTTGTAGTCATTGCCCATGACTCGCATCCATATGTCAAGACTGGGACATAGGTGGAACGGTATACAGCCATCTTCGTTTTCTTACCAACCTCTCTTTTGCTGAGGAATCCTCGATTTATGGCCTGAAAAAGTCTCCCATCTGCTGCTTTTCGCCAACTCTTCTTTGATGCCTCCCTTTCGGTCTATAATAGCTCCGAGGTATTTAAAGTGGTCGACCTGCTCCAGGACCTGTTCTCCCAGCTTAATCTGATGTCTTCTTTCTTCTCGTGATATCACCATGGATTTTGTTTTAGAGCTGCTTATGACCATCCCTCTCTTCTCCAGCTCTTCCTTCCAGACTTGCAAGTTGGATTGGAGATGTGCCTCTGATTTAGCAATCAGGACAACATCATCAGCAAATGCCAGCTCCGAAATATAGACCTGTCTCATCTTCCAGTACCCCACTGAATACTTTCTTGTTCTCTCCTTACATGCCTTGAGTATTAAAAGGTAAGGTGATAGGATATCACCTTGTCTTACACCAGTGGTGGTCCTGAACTCTTCTGACTTATGGTTTGCTGTCCTCACATAATTTTTGCAAGACTTGTAGAAGCTCTGTATAGCATGAATCAGAGGTGCTGGAATGTTCTTCCTTGCCAAACAGTCCCAAAGTTTTCTCCAGGGGACCCTGTCGAACGCCTTTTCCAGATCTATGAAACAAAGATGGATCTCACTCTTATACTCAAGGGCCTGTTCACTCAGCTGTCTGAGTGTGAAGATTAGGTCTTGAGTACTTCGGTTTGCTCGTAATCCGCACTGGACCTCATCCAATTGTGGCTCAGCTAGGCGTCGGAGTCTCTGCTCTAGGATTCTAGAGTAGATTTTACGAGGGACACTGAGAAGGGATATGCCTCTATGGTTTCCACGCTGTCGATTGTCACCCTTTTTGAAAATTGGTGTTATGATGGCAATCTCCCAATCCTTTTGTATGGTCTTGTTGTACCACGCTGCCTGTAAAACCCTTAAGAGTAGTAGGTCGCCTGATGCTCCCATGTACTTAACCATTTCTGGTGTTATACCATCATGTCCTGCTGCTTTGCCCATCTTGATTTTCTCCAGTGCTGCCTTCAGTTCTTCCATCTTTATGTCATCTTCACCATCATTGGTTTTCTCTTCTGTGCTAGTGGTTATCATTTCTGATGCTTCCCCATGCTCACCATCCAGGAGTTCAGAGAAATATTCTTTCCATCTTTCCATTACTTCCTTCGGGGCAGTAAGCAATTTGCCTTGCTTGTCCTTTATAAATTTGAGAGGGCATTTGTTGCAGTTTTGATAAGAAGTGAATTGATTTTTTTGAACTTTCGTGTCACCCTCCTCTGTTGGTATCTAGCTAGCACCTTTCTGCAAACAGGGGTGCTATAATGGATCAACGGGGACTTTCACCGAAAGCATTTTAATATTGTATAGAATTCATGGCTTCATCGTTACGGCTTATCGATTTGTAATATTATGTGGATTGCCGTCGCACGAGTCACGGCGACGAAGAGAGGTTAACCAAGTATTAGGACATAACCTTCGTTGTTTATTTTATATGCAAGTATGCATGGATCTGCCATGTCAGAGGTACCAAGCCACTTAAGCACCCGACCAGAATTATAGGACAGAGTTAATATATTCATTCCAAGATTAATAGTTTGGATAGTCCTAACGGTCATGACATTGACGCAAACTGTCTAACTCCACTTTCTTCCCTAAACTTGATCTCTCAAAGGGATATTGGCAAGTCCCGTTGACAGAGAGAGCAAAACCACTCACTGCTTTTTCTACTCCACGTGGATTATTCCAATATAACTTCATGCCATTCGGTTTAGTCAACGCACCCGCTACATTTGTACGCATGATGCGTCGCATACTATCTCATCGTCCCGATGTCATTACATACATTGATGACATTTGTCTCTTTAATGACACATGGGATGAACATATTACTGGATTGAAAACATTGCTGTCCACTTTACGCTCATATAACTTAACGGCGAAACCATCGAAAGTTTTCGTGGGTTTTCACGAAATTTCATTTTTAGGTCACCGCGTTGGTCACGGCCGCTTATACACTGAGGACTGTAATGTCTCTAAGATCCTGAACATTACTACACCAAAAACTAAGAAACAAGTAAGATCGCTGTTAGGTCTGATTCAGTTCTATGCTAAATTCATACCTCATCTTTCAACTATTACTGCACCTTTCTCTTCTTTATTAAAGAAGGGCGCAGCTAACGTGATTCGGTGGTCGGAAGAACATCAAATCGCGTTAGACACCATCAAGACATTTTTTTCTAGAGCTCCTGTTTTACGATTACCTAATGCAAATCTTCCTTTCATATTGCGCAGTGACGCGTCTAGTTACGGCATTGGAAGTGTATTGCTACAGGAATACGAGGACACCTTGCACCCGGTACTGTATGTGTCGAGGAAACTTACGTCCACTGAACAAAAGTACTCGGTGCTCGACAAGGAACTTTTTGCTCTCGTGTGGTCGAAAACGAAACTCCAGCGATATCTTCTTGGATCACACTTCTTTGTTGAGTCTGATCAGAAAGTACTTACTGCGTTGAATACGAAAGACGTCAAGTCAGCGAAGTCCACTAGATATGCGATATCCCTGCAGCCATACTGTTTCACCATACGGGCTATACCTGGATCGCAGAATGTTTTGGCAGACATTCTTTCCCGCTGCCCGAGTGAATCAAGCGAGTTGTGACGTTCTACAAAGAATGAAAACTCTACGCATACAAAGTCGCATTTATAAACACTACGGTCATGGAACTATAATTCGTTACATCAGTAACATTTTGTGTATACCTATTCAAGTATATAGAGTTGAAACATTCATTGGAATCGCTATGATACACAAAACAGTGACTTATATATAACTTTGATAGTAACATAACTTTGGAATGTTATAACATTTTTTCCAGAAAAATACATTGAGTATTTATATAAACATTCGTATAATGTGATGGACTTAACTTTTCACAGTGGAATAGGTGGAATTTCTACGTGTTTAGACTTTAATATAAAGGAACTTGGTATTTCATTGACTGCTTTCGAAAATAACACAGAATCTTCAGAAACTTATTAGAACTTTTAAAAATTTTTAATTGACTGAAACATTATTCAGAAAATTTTAGCAAATAAACTTGGTTAATTAGTCTAATATTTAATATAATTAATTATAAGTATTCTAGTACTAGTTATTAGATCGTGTAATTATCACTCAGTATAGTTAGTGATGCAACATGCGTAGTTAAGTAATGCTACCAATTATCTTTAGAAACGGTTAAGTGTCTTGATCACTTCCGGTGTTGTATTCGTATTCTTTTATTTTTTCACTTTTCATTCGTGTTACATTCTTATCTTTTCATTTAAATTCATTTATTACCATGATTTTCTTTAATAGTTGTTACATTTGTTTTCATTTCATCATCTTTAATGCTTTAATTTCTTTCATTTCTTCCACATTGTTTCAAAGTTGTTCAATGTGATGATATGCTTTTATGCATATTTTTTTTTGAGTTGAGTTGAATTGGATCTTTTCATTCACTCTCTTGTTATTGATTGATATACCTATCATGTATTATTATAATATATAGTTGTTAACTTGATTCACCTCTCCACGTTAATTAAAGAACAAATTTAATAGAATTAAATTTTTTGCGGACAGTGGTAAGGAAGCTGTTGCCTCCTTTATTAGTCCTTAACATTCTTAAGTAGTCATCAGGTTCTATTTTTGTTAAGTGAGTACGCACCAAATTAGGTGGGTGTTATTTTATGTATAGTTCATTTATCGCGCACGTAAATGCACAATTTTGTGTATGGGTATCTGCGGGCGCGCTTGTTACCAAACAAGCGAGATGACGTCAGAGGTTGAAAAAGGAAGCCAGCATCTCATGCCAGACATTGAGTCTGTTGCCTATTTATATATATACCCAGTGTGTTGGGGTAAGAATTCTTCTGGAACAATGACTCCTTGGTAGAAGCCATTGTCGGCTTACTCTACACGTAAGTCCGAACCAGTTTTGATAAGAAGTGAATTGATTTTTTTGAACTTTCGTGTCACCAACGGGCTGATCACCCGTTTGCCAGTCACTTCGATTACGGAAACAACAGCACATGGATTGATTTGCCGTTGCCCTAAAGACGCCAATAGGCGTGATGGGAAACAATGGCAAAGAAAACCTATCTGCTGTTGCCCTAAGACGCCACTAGGCGTAATGGCCACTGACTGCTTTGACGGTCGGTGGCTAAGGACGGAAGAAGAAGAAGAACTTTCGTGTCACCCTCCTCTGTTGGTATCTAGCTAGCACCTTTCTGCAAACAGGGGTGTTATAATGGATCAACGGGGACTTTCACCGAAAGCATTTTAATATTGTATAGAATTCATGGCTTCATCGTTACGGCTTATCGATTTGTAATATTATGTGGATTGCCGTCGCACGAGTCACGGCGACGAAGAGAGGTTAACCAAGTATTAGGACATAACCTTCGTTGTTTATTTTATATGCAAGTATGCATGGATCTGCCATGTCAGAGGTACCAAGCCACTTAAGTACCCGACCAGAATTATAGGACAGAGTTAATATATTCATTCCAAGATTAATAATTTGGATAGTCCTAACGGTCATGACATTGACGCAAGGTCAAACCCTTATCTTATGTGTGGAATTTAATATGATGCCTGTACCATGCCTATACATGCTACATGTATGTTTGCTATGTGGAATCCATGTTGAAGTACTGTAACCTGTGGTCGTCAACGTATTTCGTCCTAAATAAATTATGATGCCAGTAAACGTAACGAGTTCTCCCATGTCTGCATTGGCACGGTTAGAAGTGCCCAGTTACGAGTCCAGTTCACGGATGTTTTTATCATACCAATCATTCATTCGACATTCGCGTGTACATTTATAGATGTGCTCCAGGACAGAGCAGTTACAAATTGTTTTTCCTTCCTCATGTTCTTTAGGGTCTTATAGAACAATTTCTGGTTTTCTTGTGCATCTTTTTCTAGCTTTTCTCCAAATTCTTCCCAGGACTTCTGTTTTGCTGCTAACACTTTGTTCTTTGCTTCTGTTCTGAGTGTCACATATTCTCTATATTTTTCCATTTGTCCTGTTGTGTTTTTAGCTCCTAAGTATTGTTTCCATGCCATTTTCTTCTCTCTTATTTTCTCTTTGACTTCCTCTGTCCACCAAGGTGTCCTCTTTCTCTTGTTCCCAAGTCGGACTTCACCGCATGCTTCTGCAGCAGCTGTCTTTATGATATCCTTGAATTTAATCCAGAGGGTTTCCAAGTCATCAGGTTGTTCTTCTGTGTTGCTCACCGCTGCAGCAATAAGCCCCTGATATCTGGTCTTAATTTCTGGCTCTCTCAGCTTGTAGGTCCTAATGCTCATTTCTCCCGCTCGTTGACTTGGTTTCTTGCGTGATGTTAAGCAGTTCCTAGGCTGAGCAACTCTTTCAGTTGTTCTTTTGATTATTAGCAGGTAGTGATCACTTCCAATCTCTGGCCCCCTCCAGACTCTAGCATCTCTGACATATTTGAATGAGCTTCTCCGAACAATGGCATAGTCGATCACTGACTTCTCATTCTTTGTAGGTTCACATCTAGTGTATGCATGTATGCGCTTATGGGGGAACTTTGTGTTTGTAATGATCAGATTCTGCTCACTGCAGAATCTAAGGAGTCGTTTTCCATTGTCATTGAGAGTATCTTCTCCATATCTTCCGATAACTCCACCCCATCTAGCATGGTCATTTCCAACTCTGGCATTAAAATCTCCGAGCATGATAACTTCATCTAGGCAGTCATCCACTGTCCTTTGAAGCAGCTCGAAGAATTCCTCCTTGACCTCTGCTCTCTCATCCTCATTTGGCCCATACACTATGACCAGGTTGACTATGGTTTCTCCTTCTTTTAGTTTTACGACCATAATGCGTTCCGAGACAAAGTTCCATCCCTTGATACCATCTTTTTGATTTTTGGCCACAATGCAACCCACGCCCCCTTTAGCTCTTTCAGATGTGGGTACACCACTGTAGAGCAGCGTGTTGCCATCGAGATCCATGACTCCTTGTCCTTTTTTCTTTGTTTCCGTTATAGCCAGGATTTCTAGTTTTGCTTTCCTCATCTCTTCCACCAGCTCCTCTTCCTTCCCATTTATACTTCTTGTGTTCCAAGTTCCATAAGTCGTAGTCCGTTCCAGTTCGTCGCCTTTAGAATCAGTCCGGTTTTCTCTCTTACGTTTCGCATAATCAGGTTTTAAGACAAACAGGTGATTGGCCTGTTGTGCCTTTGCATGGTGGAGGGGCTGCCTCCTTACGGCCTCCATGCAGGCCGCCCTCCTCCTTTTTCATCCGGGCTTGGGACCGGCATAGGCGGAGTTTCCTTCGATATTAGGTATGAATATCTCAATGAACGTTTGAAATAATCGACCAACATACGATGATCGACTTTTTCGCCAAACATAACATGGATTAACTTCCAATTTGTGTTTCTGAACTTTGACAAAGACAGATTAAAGTAGTGATCACGAATCGGTCTCATGTCTAGCAACATTTGGACTTTTCTGAATAGCTAATTCACAATCCGTATCTATTGCGTAAGGAAATTTGCACAAGTACAGGATACCACCATCAAAACATGAGTTACAGGAACATGTACATTCTTACTTTAAATTGCTTGTCAGTACTTTCCAATGATGCATAGAAACATTGATCTCAATATCATACAATGACTACATTTACGTTAGTGAATTCCACCTTATGTACCTACCATATACTGGTACTTTACTGACTGTCGGTTAAATACTTCGTGTCAACTTATGAGAAAATGAACAAAACTATATCAAGTCTTCTCAATTTACGTTGGTACCCTACATTGGTACCAAAGCATTTCCATGAATATCTATCACCTGATTTGGTGCAACTACCTGCACTTGCTGATCGAACATTGATTGAACTGCCCTACAAGTATATCTTGCATGGATTATATTCACATATCAAGATTCGACAGAGCAGAATAAACACTCGGAACGATTTCAATTACATTGACTATTTTAACAGTCGAGAAAAAAAATAACACTAGGTAATTCATAATCGGAATGTGTGATGTTCTTCACTTTACGGAGGATTTTGCCTGCAATTATATATATTGGACAGTAGTTTGATGTATGTAATCATGATATTGCATTAATTGATTAAGTTCAGAACTTTAAATTATTAATTTTTTACATAATCTTATTATTATATTTAGGTGTTACAATTAATTAATATTTCTCATCATTTTATTCCTTTGCAAATAGACATAACTTTATAATTAATTTTGGTAATAGGGTAAGGGAGATAACCCATTTTTAATTTTCTTTATTACATGATATCCATACTTTTTTCCCTTCTTTTGCATATAGGTACTCTTACTAATCTGTTTTCTTTTTTTCCTTTTCTGTTTGCCTCCACACTAATTGTTATTAACATTTGACATGATATTACATGACATTACTGATGCGTGATGCCATATGATGATGGATGGCATCCGCATGTCTGGTTTTGTGTAGTGTGTAGATGTGTTCAGTCAAAACAATGTTCATGCAACAATAACAGGGCAATCCACATAGGACGTCAGTAAACTCACGACGTATAAAGTCAATGAGTCTTGAAACAGCCGTTGACGTTTTTCTTCATTATTTATTGTGGACGCCACAGTGACAAAATGGTTACGCAAATGTGTAGGCACATCAAACAGTCATTATCACAGCAACATTCAATACAGCAATAAACGGTAGACAGCATTACAATGATGAGTCAGATGCATGTTATATTTCATAGTGCTGTAAATGTAGTCAGGTGGAAAACTCCATCCTTTTCTATAACAGCCAGGAGATAACCAGATGTATGAGATCAGTTCACTCTCCTTAGTTTGACTTCAGCAAGACAGACACGTCTGCCGAAGTATAAATAGTGTCCTCAAAAATATCCTCTAGATAATAAAGGTTTTCCAAACCTAGTTCATTTAACAGAGTAGCAAGTAATGGTCCTTGGTACCTGCATCAACCGATGCAGTACAATGCAGCGACATGTGAGCTGGGAAAAAACATCTCGTGACGACGACTTTCGCAGACAGGCTATGAATCGAAATCGCTCACGACCCAAAATCAATAGAGTTAATGAAAGAGTCAATTTACCTTGCTTTCATGAAATACACAGAAATATCACGCCTCCCGACATGTGGGAAACACTAGAGGTATTATCTCGAATAAACGAAATATCCATTAAGAGGACTACACATCCCTGACAGAACAAAAATAGCGGAGATCCCCTCTTCAACGAGGCATCTCTTTCGCCATTCCAAATCGCTCACTCCCACTAGTGGTGGGCGGAAACCGATCGACAAAGAAGCAAGACAAGTCATGCGCAGTCCAGCGCAAAACGACCACAGCTCAAACTTAACTGCATTCGATACCAACGCGAGAAGACAAATGCTTACCGAGAAAAGTGACTATAAATTCCAAGCAGTTGTTGCCCTTGCGTTATAAAACAGATATTGAAATAAAACGATGTTGCGAGAATTTATCACGCAACATATCACCACCTCCTCCCGATAAAAAAAAAAATGTGGAACATATTTTTTTTTCAATATCAAAGAGGAAGCGATAAGCGGCTCAAAACGCACGAATTATGCGCTGATAATTAACTAAATTGCCAAACAATAGGCTAATTATAGAGTGTCTGGTGAGGATATACCTCAACAGAAAAATAAATATGTCTCAAAAAATATTCACATCGGGGAGGTGTCACCAACACACATCACGTTAGCATGTAAACACAATATACGTATGCAAGTTACTATAATCATCATTAAACAGCATACTCTAATATTGTCTTTAAAAATGGATGTACAAATCTGATAGGAAAATTTAAATAGTACATTCTTTGACATGTAATGACATAAGTACATAGTAAAGTTAAACTACATGACGATCCAGGACATATGCTCTGGTATTCCGAGGGTAAGTACACAATCTAGAACTCGTAAGGTAAGTCCTCAGCTCAACAATGACATTCTGAGAAAGTACAAGCAATATAATGCTAATTAATAACTAATATGCTTCATAAGGTACAATACATTATTAATATTGTGGCTGTTTAGTAAACTAACGGCCCTTATATTAACTACTCAGTCCTCCTCTATCATCTTAAAAAAAACGAACAGAAGAAGATGACAACAAAGCACGATAGTGTGTACATATAAAGTAAGTACAGATGTGCTAATCTATTGTAGAAATATAGGTGTGTTATGACTCTGTAATATATGGAAATATAGGACAGAAGTATTAGTTGGAGTCATGTGGGCATCTAGACAAAATGTCAGCCATCACATTATCCGCACCACGGATAGCTCGTACCGTGAAGTGAAAAGGTTGAAGAGCTATAGCATATCGAGTGGATCTCGAACTCTTCAAATTCTTAGTCTGAATAGCTGTAAGAGCTTTCTGATCAGTCTCTAGAATGAAATGTGCGCCAGGAGGAATCTTTGTAGCTTTAGAATTGACCAAACCATCGCTAACAACTCACGGTCTAAAACCGAGTAGTTCCTCTCTGCCGCATTTAGTTTTCTAGAAATGTACATAACAGGATGCAGAGTATTTGCATATTCTTGCATCAGTGCTGCTCCAATCCCAGTGGATGAAGCATCACTCCGAAGAACAAAAGTCCTATCAAGAGTAGGTAATCTTAAGATGGGAGGAGAAGAAAATATATTCTTGATTTGGTCTAGTGAAGATTGGCATTCTTCAGACCAACGGACCAGATTAGGCGAACCTTTCTTCAACAATGTTGATAGAGGTGCCATGATCGAAGATAAATTTGGAATAAATCTCCCATAAAATTGAATTAAACCTAAGAGACTCCTAACTTGTTTCTTCGTTTTAGGAACAGAGATGTTCAGTATTTTGGAAGTATTGTGGTCTTCTGTCTTCAAGAGACCATGACCAACACGATGACCCAGGAAAGAGATTTCACCAAAACCAACAAAAGCTTTAGAAGGTTTTGCTGTCAAATTATTCTCACGTAGAGTGGACAGTAAGTCATATAACCCTAAATAGTCATCTTCCCAGGTATCACTGAAGAGACAGATGTCATCTAAGTATGCGATGACATCCGAACGATGTGACAGAATTCGACGCATCATGCGAACGAAAGTGGCAGGGGCGTTCATGAGACCAAAAGGCATAACATTCCATTGAAATAGACCCCTAGTGTAGAAAAAGCAGTAAGAGGTTTGGCATGCTCTGCTAAAGGCACTTGCCAATAACCTTTAGACAAGTCAAGTTTAGTGAAGAATCTAGAATTAGAAAGTCTAATCAGTAGATCTTCTAACAAAGGCATCGGTTCAGCGTCGAACTTTGTGACCTGATTCAATTTGCGATAATCAACGCAAATTCGTATGTTCTTATCCTTCTTCCGGACAATAACCATGGAAGAAGAATATGGTGAAGTCGATGGTTCAATTATATTTAATTGAATCATTTCATCCAATTCCTTTTCCACTTGCGACTGAAAGTGTATAGGAATAGGATACGGCCTAACCCTAATTGGATTATTGTCGGTAAGAATTATGTCATGTTCTATGACATCTGTGTGTCCATGAATTGTCAGTGAGAACATCCTGAAATGTTTGTAACATCGACGAGACTTGTCGATGTTCGTCACCAGAAAGATTAGGAGAAACAGAAACGTTTTTCCAAGATTCCGTGGAATGTAATGGAACCACTGGAAGGGGAAGGTTGACATCAGAGAAGGTAGCTTCCTCATCCTGAATGACAGACAGGGATGAATAATGACCGTGAGGTGCAGGAGCATCATCCGTTGCCTGGAAAATAGGCAGCAAAATAGTCCGGACGTTCGTGAAATTCCGAAAGCATGTTTATGTGGAAAGTTTTATGCTTTCCATCAATATCGACCACATAGTCAACATCGGAAATCCGAGAGACTATTGCATACGGACCTTTCCATGCAATAAGAAGTCTATTTTCCCTACTGGGGAGTAGGACGATGCTTTGTCACCTGGACAAAGTTGTCGTAGACATCTATTCTTGTTAGCAAACTGCCTTGCCTTCTCTTTAGCAATTTCTGATGAAGCAGTTGCTAGCTTACATGCCTCAATGATCTTTTGTCTAAGAGCAATGACATACTCATATGAGGATTGAGTTCATCGCTAATATCATCGGCAGTGATGAGATCGTGTAATAAAGACATAGGGCCGCGTGGACGCGCGCCAAAGACAAGTTCGAAGGGAGAAAATCCTGTGTGTTCATTAGGGACTTCTCTATAGGCAAAGAGAGCCGCGGGTAAAACCCTGTCCCAATCTTGAGGATGATCTTCAGTTATCTTACCAAGCAAAGTCTTGAGCGTTCTATTCAGACGCTCAACTAACCCATTAGACATAGGATGGTAGATACTACTGAGAGATCGTTCAATATGTAAGGTAGACATTACCTGTGACATAGTGTCAGATATGAGTTGAGTGCCATGGTCTGACAATATTTCTCTGGGGAACCCCAAGCGAGAAAATATCAACCAAAGAGCATCTGCGATATCTGTAGTAGATATGCTCTTAAGAGGAATAGCCTCTGGCCAACGTGTGCACATATCGACACATGTAAGGATAAACTGATGTCCTCTGGCCGACTTGACCTTAAAAGGGCCAATAATATCTATGGCCATTTTCTGAAACGGCCGAATAGGAATGTCAGCAGCCTGGATAGGCGCAGCATGTCGTGGTCCTCTAGATTTGACCTCCTGACATACCTTGCATGATCGGCAGTAAATACGAATGTCCTTATTGACAAAAGGCCAACAGAAAGCCGCAAGGACTCTCGACTTCGTACGGGCAAAACCCATATGTCCAGCACATTGCGAGTCATGAGCATGTTGCAATATTTGGACTCTCATGCTCTTGGGAACAAGAATTTGCGAATGTGCCGACGTAGCCGAATCTTGTACCATACGTACAAGTACGCCGTTTCTCATTGCAATCCAAGATTTTCTATTTGTATCCTGATTCGGATCACCTTTCTTCGCAAGAACGAAGAATTTTTTTAAAGAAGAATCTTCTTCTTGCAATTTTATGAAAGAGTCACGAGTGATTACTAAGTGACTATCTTGGCTATCAACTTCATTATCACTATTCAGTGAAGTTTCGGGTGTTTGTAGAGCTTGTGCTCTTGTAACTACTGCATTTGTAGCTTGCATGTTATTATCTTCCCAAGCAGCAATCTGCTGTGGGGTACACTCCCTAACTCCGTGAATACGACCAATAATAAGGTCCGCAATAGGATTAGGTAAGAGACAAGCATGCACATCTCCAGTAAAGAAAGGAGTGGCAATGCGAATTACAGCAGTAGGATATTTTTCTAGAGTGCCGCCAAATGTGACACATTTAATAACCCTTCCTGTAGCACAAGATGGATCTACAAGCGATTGTCTAACACCAATAGTGGTGCATCCGGAATCGAAAAGTAGTGAGACCGGAGTATCATTAACAAGACCCTTATGTAGAATTAAAGAACCCCTCCTGTCATGCGCAACAGCAGCAGGAAGAGCGGGAAGTGGGTGACCACAACTCAAAGTAGTTATGGTACCCGGTTCGAATAAAGTACTGCATTGGGGCATTTGTTTGCTCTCTCAAAGTCAAAAGCAGAACTAGTGACAGCGTCAAAGTTTTTACTATCAACAACATGATTACAGGCTGCCTCAGTTTCCTGTTGTACAGCATTAGCCTGCTGATATCTCTTTTTTTTGTGTTGAGATCTACCCCGACTATTATTACCTCTGAAGTTATCAGAGTTATTATTATCTCTGCAGTTATTATTGTCTCTATTGTAATTGTTATACTGGTTCGAATTCCAGTTTCCACGATTACTATCATGTTCACATTGATGCGAACATCTATTTGTTTGGTTCTGAGGTCTTCGGCAGGAATAACCTCTATTACCATATCCTCTTTTGAAAATGCTTATAATTATTAGGGTGATAGTAACGAGTACTATCAGGTTGTCTCCAATTCTTCGAAGAAGAATCACCATGAAATTGATTTCCATGATTTTGACAGAAATTACCGCTACTCTTTCTATCAAAATTTTGTTGGGATCTACGAGCAAAGTTTTGACCATACGGAGCTGCCGAAGCAACTGGTAAACCTTCTTTCACCTTAGAGTTACCCATGGTTATGTGTGGGTGCGCAGTTACGTATTGGCAACAGAAATCTTCCATTTCTTTTATTGTTTTAGGTTTACGTTCATGAAGGAAAGCAAGGAAAGACTCATTGACAGACGACATGACTTTGTCTCTAAGTATTAAGTCCATAAGTCCTTCATAAGTTTTTTCCGTCTTAGATAGTTCAACCCATCGTGAGAAAGTAATGCGTATTCTTGCAATAAACTCGGAGAATTCAACTCCATTTTCAGGTAACATGTTTTTTAAATTGTAGACGATAGCCGTCTTCGTTAAGCTGATATTTCTTTAACAAAGCGGCCCTGACAACCTCATAATTGTTCTTGTCAGGTTCATCCACCATATTTAATATACTTAGAGCTTTACCTGTCAGTATCCCTGATAACTGATAAACATATTTTGCTTTGTCTATGTTATGAGCTGTACATGCTTGTTCAAATCTGTCCAGATAGAACATTATGTCATCGCTGGAAGGACTAAATGTTGGTAACTTAATCTTAAAAGTATCATTATTAGCCTTACCAGAAGATGAACCCTTGTTTGAATCATTACCATTACTCATGCTTGTCAATTTCAATTTTTCCAACTCTAAAGCTAAGACCTTTTCTTCATGTTCCATTTTTGCTTTCTCTTTCCTCTCATCAGACTCTCTCTGTAATCTTCTTTCCTCAGCCTGAGCCTCTTTTTGAAGTCTTTCATTTTCAGCTTCTTTTTCAAGTCTTTTATTTTCAGCCTCTTTTTCAAGTCTTTTATTCTCAGCCTCTTTTTCAAGTCTTTTATTCTCAGCCTCTTTTTCAAGTCTTTTATTCTCAGCCTCTTTTTGAAGTCTTTCAGCTTCTAGCTGTAGCTGGAGTTTTCTCTCCTCAGCTTCTGATTCCCTTTTTTGTTTTTTTTTTTTCCATTTCCATTTGGAATCTTTTTTCATCCACCTGCATCTGCAGTTTCTTTTGTTCAGCTTCCATTGCTTTATCATATCGAGCAGTTGCAAATTCTTCTAACTTATCACCAGTCTTCCCAAGCAATTTACCCTGCTCAATAAAGTGCTCAAATGTAGACATGTTGTCTAACATATGAGTCCAAAACCTGAAATAATTAACTAATTTATTTCAAACCTAAGTGTAACAAGTCTTAATTAAGCACTTGTATATTCACATCACCTTATATTATCCCAGTCTCTGTGGGAAACAAGTCTCCAATCAAAGAACTTGTATATGAAATATCAGCACTCAATTCTTGATCATAAGTGCACTTCTCATTCAATAGTGCACGACACTATTCATCATTCATTTATCATCAGTATAGTAGTAACAGTGCATTAGCATAGCCCATTAACTAATTACTATAACTGTAAACAATGACTATGTAAACACATGCAGAATGTAAACATTGAAAATGTAAACAATACAAACAATGTAAACAATAACAATGTAAACAATAACAAAGATCAGCAACAATACAAAAACTTTCGCAGAAATCAACTAAAAATAAAGCAGAAATTAATGAAATATCACAAAAAATGTGACGATATCTGCGATAGAATTAAACAAAATACATGACACCACAGTGTATAAACAAAAATGTTGTATGAAACTAAATTATAGACAAGAGTAGGCTAACAAACACAAACAAATCAAAACAAAACTAAAGAATGCGAAATAATAACGAAAACAATATTAAAACATGTCATCACAGCTAACATAAATAGCAACAGAAGTCGCTTAGCAAATTCCAGTATTGGGAAATTTGCAAACCTTACAGAAAACGCTCACAATAGACGACCTCTATGACGTGGCATAATCTAACGGAGACACCACCCAACCGAGAACCCGCTGAAATATAAACATATAAATATACAAATAACATATAAACATATAACATATAGAATGAGATGATACACAGAAGACTCAGCAGAAGTATAAGGGCACAGTTTACATACAAACAGGCCACTTAACTTATAGGCTTCCAATCGTAGAACAGCAGAAAAACGGATGTCAATCAACGTCCTAAAGAGCGAAGCTCCAACGATGATGGCACATCTGAACTGCTTCCACTGCTAACACGATGGTACAAGAGCTTCTGACATACTGTGTGTTGAGTTGTTTCGGCA
Organism: Oreohelix idahoensis; assembly: GCA_024509875.1. Lineage (NCBI taxonomy): Eukaryota > Metazoa > Mollusca > Gastropoda > Stylommatophora > Oreohelicidae > Oreohelix > Oreohelix idahoensis. The sequence continues at coordinate 204,199 of JAMPIV010020825.1, read as the reverse complement.
CTTGACCTTCTAATCCACAAGTAAGTTGATGGAAATCGGTACTTGGCCTTCTTCAGAAAACAACCCGTTTCAACCGGCACTTGACCTTCTCAAAAAACGACAGCACTGGAACCTTGACAGCAGCAACTTGCTTGACTTGCGTAAAAGATAACAGCAGTCCGAGTTATCCGGCAACATGTAACAACGCCGGGTACTGTCAAATTCTTGTTTCCGTCAAAAAATTGAAATTTGACTTTTACCGGGCAACGCCGAGTACTTTGAAAATTTTGAAGATGTTGACTGTATTGAAGAATGTTAATTTCTTGAAGGATGCTGATGAATTCTTGTTGAAAATGAAGTGGGTAAGGGACCCCGTGTTTGCTGGTACCAGAATCAAACCAGCTTATGGCCACCAAATGATGCGTGATGCCATATGATGATGGATGGCATCCGCATGTCTGGTTTTGTGTAGTGTGTAGATGTGTTCAGTCAAAACAATGTTCATGCAACAATAACAGGGCAATCCACATAGGACGTCAGTAAACTCACGACGTATAAAGTCAATGAGTCTTGAAACAGCCGTTGACGTTTTTCTTCATTATTTATTGTGGACGCCACAGTGACAAAATGGTTACGCAAATGTGTAGGCACATCAAACAGTCATTATCACAGCAACATTCAATACAGCAATAAACGGTAGACAGCATTACAATGATGAGTCAGATGCATGTTATATTTCATAGTGCTGTAAATGTAGTCAGGTGGAAAACTCCATCCTTTTCTATAACAGCCAGGAGATAACCAGATGTATGAGATCAGTTCACTCTCCTTAGTTTGACTTCAGCAAGACAGACACGTCTGTTCAGGCATCTTATTCCGCTCACTTGCAAATAGACATAACTTTATAATTAATTTTCTTAATAGGGTAAGGGAGATAACCCATTTTAAATTTTCTTTATTACATGATATCCATACTTTTTTCCCTTCTTTTGCATATAGGTACTCTTACTAATCTGTTTTCTTTCTTTCCTTTTCTGTTTGCCTCCACACTAATTGTTATTAACATTTGACATGATATTACATGACATTACTTACTTCACATTTTTTTTTACAAACATCCACACATTTAATTAGTCATTTACTGCACCATGATTTATTTAAAATACAATTTAGTTTCAACATTAATACATAATTCGTAGTTAAACTTAGTAAACTATACTCGTCAAAAGTCAAGGGCCACCCTATTATTTTCAATACACTTTTATATAAGCGCATAGAATGAATAAATGAAGGAAGTTTTTAGTAAAAATGGGTGCAATATCTTCATCTGACAGTCCTCTATGCACGTTAAGCATAAAAACAACTCACCGACAACCATGGTGATCACGTGCAATTTGGTTTGCTGACCATAAATTCCCATTTTTAATCTGTTTTTTTTTCAAACTTCCGTACAACCAAACCGGTGAAGTAATCGTGCTGATTGACATTCCACGTGCAATGGCGACTTTTCGTGAACAGAGTTCACTCTTAATTTGTTTTACAATCAGCAGACTTAGGGTAGTTTCATCACTTGCAAAAACCATGCCACCGAGAAGAAGTCTTGACACCTTACAAAGAATGAGGGCTATAGCGTGGGTTGAAAGTGGTTTATCTGTCCGTGAGGTTGCTAGATGGCTTGCAGTGTCACACTCTACTATCCAAAGAATTTTGGAGAGATTTCAGGCCACAGGAAGTGTGGAGGATCGCCACCGGCCAGGTCGCCCTAGATGCACCAATAGACACGATGACCGGTACCTCTTGTTGTCAGCCCTGTGTGACAGTGGACGTTGTAGAAAGGGAAGAAAGTCTGTAGATCGCTTGTGCTAAGGGAAATAATCACAAGACTTTTTTTAGTGTAGTTCTTCTGTAGAAGACTGGTTATACACTAAAGATGTTGCTTTCAGAAATAAGGAGCAGCCCAGGTAATCAGAAGTACTCGTAAGTGCCTTTGTGGTTTTAAAACTGAACTTGAAGATTTGACTATAAACAGCAACTTTAACAGTCAAGGGAAATTCTAATAGTGCAGAGTATTTGTTAAGTCTCAGAATTTACAAAAATGACTCGTACCAAGCAACAAGCTAAAAAGAGGAAGGTCTATACAAGCCCTCAAACACTTGTCAGCAGCATCAAACAAGAACCTACAAAGAGCAAACAGAGGCATCCAGAGAGCACGGATACTCCTAGCGTCGTGGCCAGTCCTTCTCAGAAGACGATCAACGTAACCTCTGATACTACGACCGATGATCGACCCAAAGATTCGAAGGCAGATGACAAACAAGCTCCGAAACCAGACTTAGCAACATCACCGCTGAAACAAGGTGTCGAGGCGGTAGCTACATTGTGCAGTGACAAGGCAACATCGAAGACAGAGGGTAACAAAGCATTGAAACCCAACAAAATTAATCCACCGGCAAAACGAGATGTCATTGTCGAGTCTCCAACATACAGTGACCAGCCAACTCCGGTGAAACTTGACCAGATGCAGACGAGCCAGAATGCGAATCCGTCCCGCAGACCGTACACACAATCTGAGACAGAAGTTGGAACGTGCCAACTTCGCAAGCATCAAAACGCAGTATCCAACGTGGCACTACAGGAAAGAATAATTAAGATCACCCAGATGTCTGGAGGTGAGGCCTCGCTCAGGGCCCTACCCGACGACAAAGTAATCGGCATACTTGAGTCAATAACGGGCAGGAGAAGCATATCTAAAGTTTCAAGACACGACAACGGAGTTATCATAACTCTAAACAAGACGGAGAAAACAAACCAACTAATGATCGAACTAGAGTCCGGGCACAAAGAAGTCCAGCTGCCCCACCAGATTAAAGCTACTGTGGAGATCTTCAAGAAGACCAAAAAGATGGTTGTGAGAGGGGTCGACAACAGTCGGTCTACACAAGAAATCCACAGCCGCCTGCAAACAGAAAACAAGAACATAAAAATTACACAGGTGGAAAGACTGAAGACACGGGACAAGAAGGACACCAACTTGATTATCCTAACTATTGAAGGGTCTTCAAGACCAAGGCAACTTAACCTGGACGATAGATGTCGAAAAACAGAAGAGTACATTCCTCCTGTTATGCAGTGCTCAAACTGCCAACAATTCTCGCATACCAAGAAAACATGCAGGAGAGAGATAGTTTGTCGATACTGTGCGGGAAGCCACGTATACAATGAATGTCCCCCTGCGAAAGATGATAGCAACTATAAAGCTCGCAACTCCAACAGAACCTGCGCAAACTGTCTTGGGAACCACGGGGCAAGATACCGTGGATGTCCGATCTTCCATGAGACAAAGACCATACTGAAGGAATCGATAACAAAAAAAACATCTCCTTCAGAGAAGCAAGAAACCGAGTGGCTTCAGGCGGCACTGGTAAACAAGAACAGCACACAAGAGCCCAGCTGATAAGACTAGCCACAGATATGCGAGACATAAAACAACAACTCAAAGTCGAGACGAACAAGCAACACAACGAAGACTCAGATGCCATAAGAGACGAAACAATAGGAGCCGTACAGAGTGCCCAGGCAATATTACAGGAAATGAAAACTATCAAACACGAGATAGAAGTCGACATCGTCAAACTCACAGAGCTAAAGGAAGAGAACGAAGAAATCCTCAAAAGAATTGAAACAGAGAGAAAGATAGCTGAGGATACCCTTACAAAAAGTAGAGAAGAAAACAAAGAAACTAAAGACAAAATAAAAACCGAAATCATGCAGGAAATACAAAGCAAACTAGAAAGAAGAGAAGCAGCGGAAATAAACATAATTTTAAAAACCATAATGGAGATGCTACCAAAAATAATAGCGACAGCCTTTGAAGAACACAAACCGGTAACAGACAACAAGTAGCTACAGAACAGGCAGCTAGTGGTCCTTTTCAGGAACAATCAGCTCAAGGACTCGGAAAGCGATACCAACGAAGACTAACGCTAACACCCTATATACCGCAATACAACCGTTTGTACCCTGTAAGGCAGGAAAGGAACTCCATGAGAACGCCACGACACCATAAAAATACAAGCAACGACGAAGGATCCAGACAGTCAGCTAGTAGTCCTTTTCAGGGCTAATCATTTCCAGGACTAGGAAAATGATACCAGCGAAGATGTTAACACACTATATACCCCAATATAACCGTTTGCAACCCTTCAATGGGTTTTGGTTGAACAGGGTATCACAGCAAAATATTAGACCCAAAGAAAGAAAGAAAAGAAAGTTTTGTTTCCAAGTAGAAAAATGTGGAAGCTCCAAGCTTATTTCTGGTGGGGAGGAAAGGAAAAACTGCCAGCTTTAGCCTCGAAGGCGAAAGGCTTACGGCCCCTCAATACTGTCGTCGTTTTGTGGTATGTCTATACACTGTGGAAATCCTAGCGAAATAAAAATTCGAACGAGACTTTGATTAAAACTAATTCGAACTTACGAAAATGTGGAGTAAACCACTATATAATTGTAGCAGGGGTTAGTGCTGGGTCACTAATTACCCTGGTTGGTAGGGGATCTCTAGACGGTTATATTCTTGTCCTAACCGTATGAGTCAAAGGCTTAGTGTTCAGTAGTAGGGGATGCGCCAAGTTGCTCCACACCTCGACTAGAGAACTTTTTTTTTTTTTTAAAAAAAAAAAACCTTTATTCAGGTCAATATATCAATTTACAAAGAATTTTTACATTATCACATGTTCATCATCATCATCTCAGCCCGTAACCCGTCATGGGTCGTAGGGGTGCCATGGTGGAAGCATCAGCAGACAGGGTCCTCCACTGCTCTCTATCCTCAGCAATGCGTACAAGTGTGGAAAAACCGTGTCCTGCCCATTCTTTGATGTTATCAGCCCAGGATTTTCTCTGCCTTCTTCTTCTCCGTTTACCTTCGACTGTCCCCTGAAGGATCGTTTTCGAAAGGGAGTCATGACGAGTTACATGCCCAAACCAGGCAAGCTTTCGATGTTTCACTATTGACAAAAGTGGTTCTTGGTGGCCTGCATAGGTGTTTATCTTCTCTCTAACGTAGACATTTGTTTTGTGCTCTTTATAGCAAATGCGCAAAATTCTTCTATAACATGTTATAAAAGACAAAGACTAATAACTCCTCCCCCCCCCCTCCCCCCCCACCCTTCCCTCCCCCAGCCTAGCATTGCAACAAGTCAATATCAAAAACAATATACCAAATTATAAACAATATCACATAATAAACCATACTAACGATAAACCCCCCCCCCCCCCCCCCCCCCCCCCCCCCCCCCCCCCCCCCCCCCCCCCCCCCCCACCCCAAATAACTTTTATTCAAGTCAATGTTCACATGGATGATGAATGGAGGTGAAATGATTGATGGTACATTGACTAAATGATGATGACACTCTACCATGAGGTGATTAGTGAAGACATAAATGATAAATGATATTTATATTGCTTGATATTTACAGAAGTATTTATAAATAAAGCTACTTGCTTCACATTGTATAGTTAAACAACGAAGTATTTAAGCAACAAGAAATATTTTTAAAGTTGTTCTGTTATGTTTTTTGTTATTTGTTCGTATATCTGTGAAAATATTCTACTGTCGTAATGTATGCCGTCATGTACTGCCCTATTTCTAAATATCCACACTAAGTATCTAAATTCTGCTAATAAAGTTAAGAGTTTAAGCTCCGTCTGTCTCGGTAAAGTCGGTAAAGTATTCAACATGACCGCTTGATACATGTTGAGTGATTGCGGTGTTTTGGAAGCTATCAGTGTTCTTAGTTTATTTAATGTGGGGGCCACTGTTTTACATGTGTAAAACAAGTGGTCCTCTGTTTCTATTGTGTTGTTACTGCACATTTTACACCTTGGTGGCGCCTTGCCTGCTTTCATTGCTGAATGCTTACTCATGATAGGTGTTAAACCGTACAGTAACCTAAAAGTAACTTGTTTGGCTTGTGGCTTGACGTCTATTGCATGGATGTTTGTGAAGCTTTGTGTGTAGTCTGTTATGAAAAGGTTGTACCCTCGTTTTATTCGAGTACCTAAGTGGGGTTCCTGTGCTCCTACTAAAAGTTTGTATATGAGTTTAGTGTCTTGTTTTATTAACTGTTCATTCCCTTTTAGATTTTCTATGCATATCCTATAAAAAGGTGGTGGGGTGTGTAGTGGTGTTGATGGTATTGTATGATGGTGATATTACTAAATGTAATTGCATGAGGCCAGCTGTGAAGGCTCCTGAGATAAAATGTAGTTGTGAATTGTCAGAAGGCCTTTCTTGCTACCACTACGACCTCACACTTAATTTTTTTTTAATGAATGTGGCTACGTAAAGTGTCTAGGGTTATGATATGTAGTGGGGTGTAATAGGTTATAGATATACCCACAGATATTTAACAAGACTAATAATATTAATAAATGTTAAAATACACTGAACTAACTCACGTGTGTAAATTTTTTGATAAAATTATATTACATTTATTTTGTTCTGGATCAATTTTTTAGGTTGACCAGAACTTAAAAGATTTAGAGATTATGAAAGAAATGCATGGAATATTATATCATAAATGCAATAGTGTACATATATATGTACTATACTAGTTAGTTTTATTAAAATGTTCTAGTAGTCATCTACTTGGGAGGATATTTAATGTTTGTGCTGTTGGGGTGGCCTCATCACACCTGTCTATATTGACTACACAGTGTCCAGAAAATGGTGGGAATTTTTATGAGGGTATTAGTAACTAAACGGGGTTGGTGAATGTCCAGCAGACCAGAGGCTCACTCATCTTTTAGTTGTAGCTCTGGTGCTGAAATCTGGTGGTCCCACCTCTCTGTGCTGGCGGGCAATAATGGTGGTCTCTGTCACAAGTACTGCACAGATACACTCGAGTAAAGTCACCAACTGAATAGTCACTGCTTGGTTGACAACAGAAACTCGCAGCTCAGATTATGAATAAATAACACAGAACTGCTAGCAAAACTCAGCTGAGCTGCTGGCTATAGTATGGCGTCCCTAAATTTCTTACACTTTCTTTCATATGGAAATCACCACACTTTAAAATCTGTGTCTATCACTGAACAACTATTGAAGAATGGCCCCACTTTCGCGTCTGAGCGCTAATGATATGATTGTCTGTGGCCAATCACTGCCTAGGTTTATTTTAAATTCAAATTTCCTACCATAAAGTCATTTCAGTCATGCTTCAGTCAAGTATGGATGGTTATCTGTTAGTCTGTCCGTCTCTACTTGTGTTTCTACAAAATGTACTCGATTTTTGAACCAACCTTTCTCTCCCCTCCAAAATTTTGTCGTTAAAAGTTATTTTTAGACACAGCCACCACAAATATCCCTTCTCTTCCATACTACGTAGATTTGAACACCTGCGTTTCGAGGTCGTGTTTTTTTTGTGCAATTAGCGACACTTTTAGATTCAATACAGTCTGTCGATGATGTGAACAACACTGTCTTTTGTCATTATCTTCAATATTATCTATCCGTCTGTAAAAGTAAGAACATATTAGTTCACTGCTCAGAATAGGCCATCCGGCCAGCTAATTTTTATATTCCTAACATTAATATTAAGAAAAAAGTACTTTTTAATTTTTGTAATATTCCTAACATCTGCGTTTTAGCCGCTGAATTCAAATCAAGGGCTTGGTATTGCAAAAGCGTCCAATAAATGACTGTGGCGTATTATATCTAAGGTCCCTTCTGTCGAGTTGCTTACTTTTTATGTCAACTTGGGAAACGTGACTTTTCTCCGTTTCCCCCCCAATTGCGTCTCCTTAGCCTTTCTAGTCTCACGCAATCTTTCCAGTCATATTTTTTTCCTTTTTGATCCGCCGTTCCCCTCCTGTTTAGCTAGTCAATTATTATGGAGGATGATGACCCGCGGTCTAGGCGATCATGTACTATTCGCAGCCTACGCATTATGTTTTTATCCTTAAATGTTACCTTTGGAGGGATTTTACCGTTGTATCTCTGTCAATTTCACTACACATCTCCCCACTTGAAAACATGCCTATGGCAAGTTCCAACACCAGCGATACACATAGGTAAAATTACTCCTCACGTCTGCCACTACTCTAATTTTGATCACAGGGGTGCCGACTGAGGAAATCTGCACCGACATTCAATTTGCCTGGGATATATTGGATACTGAACTGATAAGGTTGAAGCAATAAAGACCACCTCAGCAATCTTGCGTTTTCATGCTTAGCCTGAGACAAGAACACGAGAGGCTGATGGTCCGTCTCCACCACAAATGTCCTACCATACAGATAGATTTGAAACTTCTTTATTGCCCAGATTAACGCTAAACATTCTTTTTCGCTTGTGGAGTATCCTTGTTCCGCCTTATTCAATTTACGGCTTGCATAAGCGACTGGTTTCAGTTCCCCATCAGGTGAAGATGATCTTTGCAACAAAGCCCCTCCTAGTCCTACATTACTTGCATCGGTTCTTAAGACAAAGTCCTGTGTCAAATCAGGCAGTTTGAGAATAGGCTTGCTAGTGAGTTTTTCCTTTAACTCTTGGAACGCTAGTTCACATTGTGCAGTCCAAATAATTTTATCTGGAAGTCCCTTGCGAGTCAGATCAGTCAGAGGAGCACAAATAGCGTTAAAATTTTTGATGTATTTCTGATAAAATCCGCATAACGACACGAATGATCGCACGTCTTTTTTTGTTTGTGGCCTAGGTGCTCTCTGCAGTTTTTCCAAGTTCTTAGGATCAGGGGTCATATTACCCTGATATACAGTGTGCCCCAAGAATTCCAACTCTTTGCATCCAATACAACATTTTGTTGGCCTAGCAGTTAAGTTCGCCTCCCGAAGTCTATCAAACAACATCTCCAGAGCTTCAATGTGTTCTTCAAATGTCTCTGTGGCGACGAGAATATCATCCATGAAATTCGTGATACATGGGTTATTCAGGGGATCCAACAATTTGCGCATCATCCTTGAAAACACACTCGGAGCATTTTTCAGTCCGAATGGTAGCATATTGAATTCATAATGTCCATCCGAAGTGCTAAAAGCCAAATAAGGTCTCACTTCAGGCTTCACTGGGATCTGGTAATAGCCTTTACTAAGATCCACTTTTGAAAAGTATTTTGCCTTGTTCAGTCTGGCAAATAGCTGTTTTGTGTCTGGTAATGGATCCACTTGTCCTTCTGTGACAGCATTCAGTTTCCTGTAATCTATGCACAGTCTGTGTTCCCCAGACGGTTTTCTCAACAAAACGACACTAGAACTAAAAGATGATTCACTGTGCGAAATAATCCCCTCCTTCAACAAATACTCTATTTCTTCCTTCAATGCCTTCTCCTTCGCGAACGGAATAGAATAGGCTCTCATACAGATTGGGTTTGAGTCTACCAGTTTCATGTCATACTGTAGCAAATTTGTATGGCCTGGTTTATCTGTTAATACATCTGTATGTTCCTCCAGAACCTGTTGAACTCTCTCCCTCTGGTTTTTAGTCAGGTGCTTACTGACTTTTACCTGTGCTGCTGTTTCACAAGGATGTAATGGGTATTCATGTGAGGTGAGTGGTTCCTTTTGCATCTGGGTTGCAATAGCTAAGGTCAATAAGGGGGTGCTTTCCTGGAGTGGTCTGTCCAGATACTTCTTTAACAGGTTTACATGATAAACTTTTTCCTTCCCCTTTTTGTCAATTTTATAGTTTGTTCTAGACACCTTCTCTAGAACCGTATATGGACCTTGCCAACCAATTTGTAATTTATTCTGGCTTCCGGGTAGTAGAAGCAGCACCTTCTCTCCGACTGCCAGTTCCCTGTCCTTTGCCTTCCTATTAAAATATGCTGCATGTTTCTTCCTGGCTTGCTTCAAATTATCATTTGCCAGTTTCCATCCAGCTTTCAAACGATTGGTCAGTTCGTTCACATATTGATAAGATGAGGTAACAGTCTCTTCCGCCTTCTCATCTGTCCAGGTCCTTAATAGGGCTTCTAATGGACCTTTTATTGGCCTCCCAAATAGCAGATTTGCGGGAGCCATCCCGGTTGAACTATGTGGTACCTCCCGGTACGCAAACAATGCGGCGGGCAGGAATTGATCCCACAGATCCGGTTTTTCGTGTGCCAGCTTTCTCAGGATAGAAATGAGAGTCCCGTTGAACCTCTCTACCTGGCCGTTCCCTTGTGGATGGTACGGACTACAATGAAAGTGTCTGGCTTGAAATAGTTTAAAAACTTCTTCCGTTAGTTTCCCCTTGAACTGTGAACCATTATCCGTCAAGATTTGATGCGGGAATCCTAATCGGGTAAATATTGTAAGTAGTGCCTCTGCTACATGTTTTGAATCAATTGATGGCAGGGCTACCGCCTCTCCCCACATAGAACAAGTGTCCACCAGAGTAAGGATGTAACTGTTCCTCCTCTTGGTCCGAGTGAGAGGTCCTACAATATCCACTGCAACCCTCTCAAAAGGTGTTCCCACTATGGGCATTTCCCCTAGAGTTGCAGGAGCAGTCCAGTGCTTTGGAGCTACCCTTTGACATTCTGGGCAGGATTTGACATATCTTTTTATATCCTCCGTTATCCCTGGCCAGAAGTAATGACAAGCTATACGCTGTCCTGTGGCGCTGATCCCCATGTGACCACTGAAGGGAATCGCATGCCCGAGTTCCATCACTTTATCTCTATATGAAATGGGAAGAACCAGCTGGTTGTGACCATTTGTTCCAGTTCCGGCCTTCCTGTATAAGAGTTTGTTCTTCATGAAATATTCCCCCTTGCTCGGAGGTGTGTTACATTTGGGCAATTTTTTAAAACAGGGCTTGAGTGTCCTATCCTCAGCCTGCGCCTTCCTCATCTCCTCTGGATGAGCATTTATAGGTTCACCTTCTTCCTCCTTCTTCTGTGACCTGGTCTGCACTGTCGCCATGATCACAGGTTTCTCGGGATTCCCCAAGAAGACGTATCTACACCCCAATATCAGAGGGTAGATTGGTTCATCTATCACTGCTGCTCTGATTTCTCCTTCCACATAGCGAGTTTTCACCGTTATCCTTGCGATGGGAAGTGTCATGAGTGGTATGTCCTTAGTCGCCCCTTGTATTTCCACTGTTTCTGTGGTATACTGACTTGGGTCCACTAGGCTAGACTTCACAACTGAATCATAATCCAAACCTGTATCATAAAGGCACCTTATGGTGACCCCATTACAAATAACATCCTCACAAACTGGGGGGTGATAAGGTTCCTGTTGTCCCTTAGGATTAACCTTTAATCTTTGCGTCCCCGACTTCATTGCAGCAATGTTTGAAGGTTTCCTTCTACAAAATTCGGTGTTATGGTTATCCTTCTTGCACCATTTACACCATCTTTTTCCTTGGTTCAACGGTTTTCTTTCATTGAACTTTTGGTCATTGAACTGTGAGTTTCTGTCGCGATAGTCATTTCTTGGCCGCTCAAAGTTTGTCCTACCTTTATTTCCCTGCTCTCTATTATCAAATTTATTAAATTGCTGTGGAGCTTTAAAATTGTCTATGTGCTTCTTTTTAGCACCACTTACCTCTGCCTGGGCTGCCTGATACCTCTCAGCAACATTTAAAATTTCCCCCAACTTCTCTGCACCTTGTTCCATGAGAAATTTTCTCATGTCTGGAGCCATGGACTCTCTCAATTGCTCAATCATGATCATTTCTTTAAGATCTTGGGTCTTCCCCAGAGCCGTCCATTTCTCCAAATAGGTTTCTAGTCTAGCAGAGAATTGGTGGTATGTCTCCCCAGACAACAGTTTAGCATTTCTAAATTTCTTACGATAAAATTCACCATTCTTCTCGTACCTTAATAACAAAGCCTGCTTTAACATGTCATAATTGTCTTGGTCTTCCCTGTTCATTTTGGCAAATACTTCATAAGAAGTACCCCTCAATCCCTGTGATAGCTTTAAACTCCACCTCTCTCTCTCTAACCCATATGTAGTAGCTAATAACTCAAAACGTCCTAGGTACCCCTCTATGTCATCGTCTTTTTCAACAAAATGGTCTAAATGAAACCCCATAGCTGAGTTTGAGGCTCCCAGACTGGGCGTAGCATCTGAGGCAAAAGGGCTGGCACCATTTTCAGGGGCCGGGCCTTGTAATTCCAGCTCCCTTAGTCGTAATTCGTGCTCCCTCTGCAACCTTCTATCTTCTGCCTCCCTTTCGGCAGTCAACCTTTTTTCTTCTGCCTCCCTTTCGGCCTTTTTATCTTCTGCCTCCCTTTGCTGTCGTTTTTCTTCTGCCTCAATCTGCAGCCTCTTAGTCTCAGCCTCTAACTTCTTCTCTTCAACCAACCTGTCAGACTCCAATTTTCTTTCAGCCTCTTTTTCTAATCTCCTTTCTTCCCGTTCAATATATTTATCACATTCAGCCGTTACGTATTGAATTAAAATTTGACCATCCATTCCCATCTCCTTCGCGGTGAGCACAGCAGCTGATCTAAATTTTGCCAGCTCCGCCATACTTTTTAGACAATATAATAATATACAAGCTAAATCTCTAACCAGTAAATACACTAAGTACTTCTTATGACTATAGTCTAACTAATTCTAACTAACCAGTTAACTAATTAATTATTACTGGCTGTGAAGATTCACCAACTTTTATCTGCAGGGACACTTTTAATTTTAAAGGGAATTTTACAATTTATTTCCCTACTTTTATTTCTCCCACCAGGAGATCCTAATATTACTGTTGGGCTAATTATCCCTGGACAAGACCCCAATATATGTAGTGGTGTTGATGGTATTGTATGATGGTGATATTACTAAATGTAATTGCATGAGGCCAGCTGTGAAGGCTCCTGAGATAAAATGTAGTTGTGAATTGTCAGAAGGCCTTTCTTGCTACCACTACGACCTCACACTTAATTTTTTTTAATGAATGTGGCTACGTAAAGTGTCTAGGGTTATGATATGTAGTGTGGTGTAATAGGTTATAGATATACCCACAGATATTTAACAAGACTAATAATATTAATAAATGTTAAAATACACTGAACTAACTCACGTGTGTAAATTTTTTGATAAAATTATATTACATTTATTTTGTTCTGGATCAATTTTTTAGGTTGACCAGAACTTAAAAGATTTAGAGATTATGAAAGAAATGCATGGAATATTATATCATAAATGCAATAGTGTACATATATATGTACTATACTAGTTAGTTTTATTAAAATGTTCTAGTAGTCATCTACTTGGGAGGATATTTAATGTTTGTGCTGTTGGGGTGGCCTCATCACACCTGTCTATATTGACTACACAGTGTCCAGAAAATGGTGGGAATTTTTATGAGGGTATTAGTAACTAAACGGGGTTGGTGAATGTCCAGCAGACCAGAGGCTCACTCATCTTTTAGTTGTAGCTCTGGTGCTGAAATCTGGTGGTCCCACCTCTCTGTGCTGGCGGGCAATAATGGTGGTCTCTGTCACAAGTACTGCACAGATACACTCGAGTAAAGTCACCAACTGAATAGTCACTGCTTGGTTGACAACAGAAACTCGCAGCTCAGATTATGAATAAATAACACAGAACTGCTAGCAAAACTCAGCTGAGCTGCTGGCTATAGTATGGCGTCCCTAAATTTCTTACACTTTCTTTCATATGGAAATCACCACACTTTAAAATCTGTGTCTATCACTGAACAACTATTGAAGAATGGCCCCACTTTCGCGTCTGAGCGCTAATGATATGATTGTCTGTGGCCAATCACTGCCTAGGTTTATTTTAAATTCAAATTTCCTACCATAAAGTCATTTCAGTCATGCTTCAGTCAAGTATGGATGGTTATCTGTTAGTCTGTCCGTCTCTACTTGTGTTTCTACAAAATGTACTCGATTTTTGAACCAACCTTTCTCTCCCCTCCAAAATTTTGTCGTTAAAAGTTATTTTTAGACACAGCCACCACAAATATCCCTTCTCTTCCATACTACGTAGATTTGAACACCTGCGTTTCGAGGTCGTGTTTTTTTGTGCAATTAGCGACACTTTTAGATTCAATACAGTCTGTCGATGATGTGAACAACACTGTCTTTTGTCATTATCTTCAATATTATCTATCCGTCTGTAAAAGTAAGAACATATTAGTTCACTGCTCAGAATAGGCCATCCGGCCAGCTAATTTTTATATTCCTAACATTAATATTAAGAAAAAAGTACTTTTTAATTTTTGTAATATTCCTAACATCTGCGTTTTAGCCGCTGAATTCAAATCAAGGGCTTGGTATTGCAAAAGCGTCCAATAAATGACTGTGGCGTATTATATCTAAGGTCCCTTCTGTCGAGTTGCTTACTTTTTATGTCAACTTGGGAAACGTGACTTTTCTCCGTTTCCCCCCCCCCCCCAATTGCGTCTCCTTAGCCTTTCTAGTCTCACGCAATCTTTCCAGTCATATTTTTTTCCTTTTTGATCCGCCGTTCCCCTCCTGTTTAGCTAGTCAATTATTATGGAGGATGATGACCCGCGGTCTAGGCGATCATGTACTATTCGCAGCCTACGCATTATGTTTTTATCCTTAAATGTTATCTTTGGAGGGATTTTACCGTTGTATCTCTGTCAATTTCACTACAGGGTGTCAAAGGAATGTGGTTGGTTGTTTTCTAGTTTGTGTAACTTAATTAGCCTAAGTCCGATATAGTAATGTGCTAGGGGGTACAAGCTTGGGTTTTTAATTATCTCCCCTATATATTTAATCCTTAAAGCTTTAATTTTAGTGTTGATATCTTGTAAAGCTATCCCCCCCCCCCCTTTATGTTTGGGCTGTATTAGGGTTAAATGTTTAATGCTTTTAAAGGTGCCCTTAAAAATGAAATTCCTAATTAGTACATTTATTTTAGTTACCACTGACTTTGGCATAATCTGGATATTTGCTGTATATATTATTTTAGGCATAATGAAACAGTTCACTATGATACTTCTCCCAAAAATAGTAGCTGTCTTGTATTTATATTTCTCTAACATGTTTTGAATTTTATCTACTAACTTTACCCATGTCTCTGTATTAGGGTCGTGGGGGCTACAAGAATAGTTTATCCCATAAATTTTGATTCTGTTAACTTGCGTTAACTGAAAGGGGAAATCTGTCTTATTTGCCCATTTACCTAATCCCATTAAACTAGATTTTTGAATATTTAGTTTGGATTCGTTAGCGTATCCAAACTCTGTAAAGGTTTCTAATATCTTTCTTATGGAATCTACAGTTGCTGGAAGGAATAAAGTATCATCAGCATACGCTAATGATTTCCTTTCCCCTTGCCCGGGTATAAAAGTCCCCGCGATGTTTACATCTTGTCTTATTTTTTCCAGCACTGGTTCTAGTGTTAAAACGTATAACAGGGGAGACAAAGGGCAACCCTGTCTCAGTGATCGTGTCAGCCTAACTGGGTCACTTAAACTGTGATTAATTAATATTTTACTATGGGGTTTTTTATATAAGATTTCTATCCATGTTCTAAAATAAGTACCCATGTTGTTTGCTTGTAAAGTTTTGTGTAGGAAGGAATGTGGTACCCTGTCAAAGGCTTTTTCCTGATCTAGTGATAGTATTGCACTTTGACACTGTCTATCATGCGTGTATGTAATGAAATCCCTTATGAAGTGTGTATGTCTACAAATGTTCCTACCATGTACACTACATTGTTGGTCAGCGTGTATCAAATTCTTCATGAATAATTTAAGTTTCAGAGTAAGAGCTTTGGCCAAGATTTTATAATCAGTATTTAAAAGCGAAATAGGTCTGTAATTTTTTATTGACTTTCTGTCAGCATTATCTTTATGTATTAAAGTAATAAAGGATTCATTTAAACTATTCGGAAGCTCTCCTTTCTGGAAGGCTTCCTCAAATACTTTAGTTAAAAGGGAGCCTAAAATTGGGAAAAAGAAAAAGTAAAATTCTGCCGTTAAGCCATCTGGGCCGGGTGATTTATTTTTCTGGAAAGTACTGATCGCTTCCCTTAAGTTTTCTAAAGTTAAAGTTTCGTCTAATTTCGTGCTCTCATCATCACTTAAACGTTTTGTGTAGTGTAGAAATTTATCCTGTATGTTTACGTTAGTTGGTTCTTTAGCGTATAATTTTGTGTAATATTCAAAAAAAGCGTGTCTAATATTAATGTCTTCTGTCTGTTGTTTCCCATTCATGTCAAATATTTCCTGGATCTGCCTACTGTGTTGTACATTTTGTTCAATCGCTAAATATTGTCTACTGGGTGTTTCTTGTGTAATAGTATTTAATTTTGACCTAAGGAGAGCCCCTTGGTATGTGTGTTGTTTGTACAGGTCTAATTTCTCTTCTAAAGTATGAATGTGTGGGTTAGATTTGTCTATCTGTTTAGTTAAACTTATTGCGTCTTCCAATATATTTTGTTCCCTCTTAAAAGCCCTGTGTATTGTTGTTGCTAAAGTCTGTGTTCTGTCCCTTATTGTGTTTTTTTAGCAGGTCCCAATATTCTGCAATGTTGTTATTGGGGATATTCTGTGTGTAACCCTGAATGAGTTGTGTTATTGTATCTGTGAAGAAGGTATTTGTTAGCAAGTTATTGTTGAATTTCCAATGCGGGGATCTCTTTAGTTTTGTATATGTGTGTCCCGTACTTAGAACTGTGTATACTGCTTGGTGATCTGTAAATTTAAGCGTGTTTTTTTATATGGTAAGTTTTGTGTATATTGTAATTATTGGATGCGTAGAACCTGTCCAGTCTTGAGGCCTGTCTAAAATATGGGTTTGTCTTGTCGTGAAATGTGAAAGCTTGTGTGTTCGGTTGTAGTTTTCTGTAAACGTCTACTAGGTCATGTTTGTCAAGAATGGGTTGTAAATGTCGTATTGATAGGGGTATTTGAATTTTCTTTCTCTGAGATACGGGGCCTAAGGAACTACTGTCTAAATTGGCCAAAACACAGTTAAAATCTCCCCCTAACACTATTCTAGTTCCTTTGTAGTGCTTATCTATAGTGTCATACAGTCCGTCGTAAAATTTGGGTTGGTCAGTGTCTACTGCAGGTGCGTATATATTAATGAGCGTGTGCGTGTCCTGTTTGTTGTGTTTGTTTTGTATTTGTATAATGACAATTCTGCCACCATTGTCAGTTCTATAATGTACCGTGTCCCAATCTTCGTTAATTTGTAAGATGGCGACACTACTATGCCTGGGGCCTAGGGCGAACCAGCCATGTTTAAGTCCTAATCTAGTTACAATCCGACTGGCAGAAATGTCGGACATAACCCCTGTCTGTTGCAAGAACACAAAATCAGGTTTATCTTTTTTAATTAGTTTGATAATGTGCTCTAGCTTATTCCCCAAACCATTGATATTGAGGGATATTAGAACTAGGCTGCTTGACAAAGTGGTATCTGAGGGTTGGCCACTTGTTGCAAACTGTCTACCTGGCAAAGTGGCAGAGTGGGCACTTGCCATATCTAAAATATTTGACAAAACGGGGACTGGACCGTTCGTCTTTTTTGAATTACAAAGCGGAGTAGTGGTCTGAGGCTGGCTACCCGCTACAGGTGAAATATTCAACAAAGCGCTAGTTGATGGTTTATCATGTGTTTTAAGGGTTGTAATAGGCAAAGTGATAGGCTGGTCACTTTTTGCACATGGTTTACACACCAGAGGTGTGACTGTGGGCTGACCGCCTTCTGTCTTAACTAGGCCGCTAGACACATTCGTGTTTACATTGTTAGACCAATCAGTGCATGAGGGCTGACCGATTAACCTAAATTCTTGGTTGCTAGACTGAATAGTGACTGAGGACTGGCTATTCGTCAAATTGCCCTGATAGTTCGGGCCAGGTGCAGGCAAAGCCGCACCGTCAGACCTTCCCGCCTTGACGGGGGGGAGGGTTGGCTGCCTAAGTAAAACTGTGCGCATTTAAAAGTGTAAGTGTGTGTGTGTTTGTGTGTAAAAACAAAAACATCAAAGAATTACTTACATTAAGCACAACTCTTAAATAGTAATAATAATAATAATACACACTCCCTAAACTATAGGTGTTTACACGTTTTACTTTTAAAATTACATCACTATGAAATAAAGGAAAAAAGTTCATTTCTCCGGATACCGGCAGCTCACTGTCTGTTCTTGATGTAGGTGCAACCAAGGCTTTCCTATACTTGGGAACTGGACAGGTCTGTCTGCACTGGGCCTCAGTGCACGGGGAAAGAACTTCTAGTAGTAAACTCATTCACTCACATGTTCAAAAGGCTTGCCCATCTATGAAGATATCTGCTTGAGACAACATGGCCTCCATGTCGTCCTCTTCTGTAGTTGCCGCCCAACAGGAGGAGGCTTGCGTATTGAACGGCGTCGGCGCCTCTAGAACCTCATGTCTTGTTGGTGATGATCTTCTGCTGTTAGGTGCTGACATCACACGCTCGTCGGCGACAGGTGTCGACGAGTTCCCTCTCGGGGAGGGCACCGGCGTAGGCGCCCTGGGTGATGGTGGTAAGTCTCTCCGGCTAGGGGAGTGCTTGCCCGGCCACCTGCTTTCACTACGCTTTACTTCTTTTGATCTCACAGGCTCTGTTGCCTGGAGTAGGAATCTCTTTCTATTTATTTCTTTCTTTTCTTTCTTGTTATTAACAACTTTGCTATATCCATCGCCCTCACTGGCATCTGGGCAATCTGAAGTAGGGGGCTCGTCTGCCCTGCTCTGCTCTGCCGGTGTTTTGTCGACAGCTGTCTCTTCTTCCCTCATTTTCTTGACCTGGGGATGTGGCGCTCGCTTCTTGGGGCATTGGTTCACCCAATGGGTGTCTAACCCGCAGATTGCACATTGAATTTTCCTGCCTGGCAACGACACCCATATGCGCTGGAAGTTTTCTTCTTGTCCCGCTATTTTTAAATGCATAAAATGAGGGACCTGGCATGTCGATGGTTTATACATGATATTCCATTTATCAGAGGCCGTTTTTATTCTGGTTACCTCGGCGTCCTTATCTCCGGTCGCTGCTGCCGCCAGTCGTTGCACCGTCTCAACCTTCATAGTTGGTGGAATCCAATTCAGGATCCCCTTGGCTTTTTCTTTATCTTGGTGCTCAATATACACCGACATTTGTGGGTTGGTCCATTCCAATCGCTTCCCATGAAGGCCTTTATAATGCTTGAGCTGGGCCGCGGCTGTCAATGTGGCATACCATTTGAAAGGTCCTGCAAAGCGATATAGGGTGGCAATCCCACCTGTGCCCACACCTGCAGGCCCTGCGAGAATGCTCGCTATCAGAGAATATGAAGCCCTATTTGCCTGTGGGCCGGTAACACTAATAATCAACGTACCTGGCTTATGGAAAGCTCCACCTTCAAAGTCTTCTTCCATGTTGACATGGAAAATCGGAACTGCTGGCGCTGCCATCTTATAATAATTATTCCTCTTGGTTAGAAAAAACCAAATATGGAAACAAAACGAACGAAGCTGTTAGCTGAACAGCTACACCACAGCACACACAAACCTCAAGAAAGAGTGACGCCTTCGGTCTGACTCTAGCTTTGAGATAACTGTCTCAAGCTCTGACTGGTTACTATGATGCATCAGTCTTTATACTAGTCTGGTACTATGGCTTGCCAGATGAAATATTTCTCATTGGAGTTAAGACCGGAAACCTCCTTATGATTGGTCTTGGGATCTAACTGACTGTTGAAATAATCTTTAACCTAACTAACTACGAATCCTCTAGTCTAAAATTATTGTTTCTAAGTGATGATGACCAACCATTGTTCAAAGTTCTCTCTAATCTAAATGTTTTCCGGTCTGACTTGTATGGAGGCCACACATGGTTTGATGACATCATGGGTTCATGTGTGTCATGACTGATGATGTCATTGATTCTTGACTAGTGGTTTATTTATCTCTAACTAGTCATTCATAAATACTTTACTATAAGTCTAACAGTTGTAGCGACGTAGTAGTCTACACTGTTACACCTGCGCCATCGAACAGTGACTTGTTCCACTCTAAGATGTCAGCTGAGACAAACTGTAAACGTTAATGTCAGTCAAAGCACCATTCGCAGACGTTTACATGAATTTGGACTGGCTGCTCGACGTCCTGCTGTCAGAATCCCTCTTACTCCTGCTCATCGCAGAGCCCGTGTTGCTTGGTGTCGCGAGCACATCCGATGGACAAGGCAACAATGGAGTCAAGTTCTCTTTACTGATGAATCTCGCTTCACTGTGTCATTCAATGATGGCAAGATTCGAGTTTGGAGACGACCAGGAGAGCGATTTACTGATGACACAATTCGAGCTGTGGATCGTTATGGTAGGGGTTCTGTCATGGCCTGGGGAGGCTTCTACAGACACGGCAGGACCCCACTCTACATCATCCAAGGCAACTTGACCGGCCCAAGATACCAGAACGAAATCTTGAGACCAATTGTTCAGCCTGCTCTGGAGGCCATAGGTGTTAATGCCATCCTCCAAGATGATAACGCTCGACTCCATCGATCTCGTGTGGTGAATGAGTTTATTCAGCAACATGGGATCATCAGGTTGGCGTGACCAACTCATTCACCTGACCTTTCTCCGATTGAGCACCTCTGGCATAGCGATTTAAAAAAATTGGATGTAATTTTAAATTAATGTATATTTTTTGTTAAATCGGTTGGTAGGGATATCGAGCTTTTTAAAATATAAAAAAAGGAGTGGGGGCGTGACCTGAAAAGTTTTGGGAACCACCGATGTACAAGGTATAGGTCAAAGTCAAGCGGGGCACACGTACAAAATAATGAATAACACTGGCGTTAATCGTATACGAATGTGACACTTACACTGAACCATTAGAATATTGGCTTGCATTTGTGTATGATTTGTTCATATCTGCAGCTGTTACGTTGGCATCACGGCACACGAACGTCTTGCAGAAAACGCTCTTGTATTTGGAGCTCATATTAAGATAAACCAAAATACTGACAGTAGAATTAACACCTTCCATGACATAAACCAGAGACCAAACCACGTAAAACATGTTATAATTAACCCCAGAAGGGTGAAGCTCAGATGTGCAGGTCATTGCTACAAAGACCATACAGGAAGGAAGGTTACTGATGATGAATATGACGGAAATAAAGCTGATCATTTTGATGACTCGTTTGTCTTTCCCAGAAGAGCTTTTATCAGCCGTTGCCGTCTGCTGCCGCCACTTAGCTTTTCGATTGAGCTGTACTATCAGGATTACTGTGCAGACGACCACTGAGACAAAAGATAGGCACTGCATGACAACATTGTTTAAGACCAGCGTCACACTTTCAAATCTTGCTCGATCTTCGATGAAGTGGATACCCAACATCGTGCGGTTTTTCTCAAGATAGAACTTCCAGACCACCTGACTTACGTAATATTCCGGAATAGAAGTGACAGTAACAACAACAAAGATTGCAACGATAACAACTTTCGTTCTGGTTGTGGTAATTATTGCTTTAACTTTCAGGGGGAGTGCAATGCATAAACATCGCTCTAGAGTTATGAAAGCTGTGATGTAGCTAGCGACTCTGACAAAACATACGTGTGGCCAACATCCTGTAATGTACTCGATTTCGGTGAAAACCACCGGAGCATCCCCGTCTTGGAAAAGTGGATTAAAACAAACGCTTTCCCAGAACGAGAATATTAGAGAGAATAAGTCTCCAACAGCTAGGCCCAACAGGCTGATGTTGACTGCGTCGTTCAGGCCCATTTTAATGAAGACGACAATATTGATGGTGTTGGTAACCATACCACCAACAGCCAGAATTCCAGTAAGGGCAACTTGGAAAACTATGACTAGGATGTAGGTGTTTTCATCGCTGATAAGAGGATCTTCGAAATCAGCTCCGCAGACTTTCATCTGACCATTGCTATCTTCTGTAGAAACACTGAAGCCTGCAAACGCGAAGCAATCTTTATTGTCTTGAACAGCCTTCATGATTATCTTCTAGAAGTTAAAAAGAAAAAATCACATCAGTTCGTAAGCAAAGAGATGAAACAGGTGTATATATACATATATCATTATCATCATCTTTATTTTTTTTTGCATCACTTGCATTTCTTACAGAGCACGAAGCCCCAATTGCAGCTGGGTCCCTTACAGGAACCCTGCACAGCCTTATATTTGCCGTCATATACGATACGCCGATGGGTGCGGGTCCCATTCTTTCTTTGTCTGTTTAGAAATCCTCGGGAACCACACAGGGCTAAAGGAAAACAAAAACACAACAGGATCTGTTGACAGCAATGTTACCTCATATACAAAATATTTAACATACAGTGAGAGGAAGAGACGGTGACATCAAAGTAAGTATACAGAAGACACGAAGAGGAAGAGATGTGACAAACATAATGGAGATATGAAATACAGAGTTCTTCATAAATAACGACTTACACAACACTGTAAGCCCCAGGTTCCGGAACGAGAGCGCAAAGGAAAATGAATGCATTTTATCCCCTTAAACACACACACACAAAACAAAGTGATTAAAAAAAGCAAAATAAAACGTACCATTATCCGAATGATTATTTAAAGGAGTATCGATTTGAGGGACTAAATCGACCAAGTTACTCCAAATGTATCGAACTCCCTTCATTATCTGCTGCTAAATAGAGACATTTATTCATGCTTACCCGAAATGAAAACGAGGAACATTAAAAAAAATTGTGTTCAGAATCAAACATCCGCCGTTATTAATGATGAAAATAATTGGGCGCTGTTTAACAGGCGTGCCCAGTTCCATGCCCAAAAAGAAAAAAAACTCTCCATTAAAAATATTACGACTTTGAAGGGAAAAGATGTAACATAACAATATCAGTCAGAGATGGATAAATAAGGGACCTAAGACGCGTCAATAGTGAGGAATGCAGTTAGCGACCCATAGCTAGACTGCTTGCGTCAAGGTCAGCGAACCAGAGCTGACCAGGACCCTACATCACCTCCAAGTGGTGGTCCTGGAAACAGGCTGCATCAATGCAGTCTGGCTGAGTGAGTAGGGATCGAAGAGGGGAAGGCTAACCCGGTCCCAAAAATGCTGTGCTGAAGTCGGATGTGTCGGCCGAAAGGCGCAAATATCGCAGCTTTGCTGTAAACGGACACAACGCAACCAACGTCCTTTTCAGGACTAACAAAGAAGGAGAAGAAGAGATGGATAAGACAGTTCTTCATATGTGGATTATTGTGCGTTGCTCGTGAGCGTCAATTTTCAGATTGGTTCTAACGCATGGTTTCTGAGGCAAAGTTACAAGGTCCGAAACCAGGCAGCATCACACTCCAGTCTACCCAGCTGTAAATCGGTACCTGTCTTTGCTCTTGAGTTAGAGAAACAAGGAGGGCGAGGGAGGGAGCCGGTCACCCTACCTCATTTTTTTTCTTCTTTAACCAGCGGCACTTGGGCTTTCAGCCCTTCGGCCCAATGACATGTCATTGCGAGGCTGGGAAACCTGAGGACTTTCCTTCCAACCCGGTCAGGAGCTTCGCTCCTTCCCATCCACAGAGGGTTTATCTCAGGAGCCGTTCAGGTTATTCAGTCAAAATCCCGGTCGATGACACTCCTACAAATGACCGCGCCCGGGCTTGAACCTTGAAAACCTGGTCGCTAGAGCAACGTTGTAACCATTACACCAGCGCGGCTCCCCACCCTACCTCATAAAACTGAAACCTAGTAATGTAAAGCTTTGAATACTTCACTGCCTTACCGCAGTATCATCTATGAGACTACCTTTAATTGTAAAGCTGAACGTGAATTCTGCATTGTTTAGTGTAGGAGACTACCTTTAATTGTAAAACTGAACGTGAATTCTGCATTGTTTAGTGTAGGAGACAAAAACAAGAATGGGCCTACAGGAAATTAGTAAGAGGCTACTTCTTCTTCTTCAGTTCATCCTGTGTTACCCGACGGTCACCACGAATGATTCCATCAACTCGATGAATGTTGTGTGGAGTCACTGCGGTAGACGGACGGCCAGTCCGCTTTGCGTCAGCCATTGAGGATTGACCTACTTCAGCTTCGTCACAACGAAGTACCAAATGTCGGACAGTGCTAACATCTACTGTTGAATCTCCATAAACACTCTTCAAACGTTCGTGGATGCGAATTGGGGTCTCGCCTTCAGCATTGAGGAATTCTATGACATAACGTTGTTTTAACCGAACGTCTTTGGCAGCCATGTTTTAAACTGTTACAGTGGTGCCACCTGTTACTGAAACAGGTTGGTAATGCAACACAGTGCAGAGGAGTGTTTGAGGAATCCTGCTAAATTTACAAATTGCACACCGATGCAGTATTTACATACATATAAAAATAGGAGGCATTACTTTTTGACCTTCCCTCGTACATGTGTTTATTTGATTTTTTATGCCCAGTCCTGAGGCAAAGGATGGTGATCTGTCCCTGCCGGTCAATATGTGGTTGTGCATGGGACGTTCATCGACATCATCATCATAACCCTCCACCCCCAAAGGAGCATAGGCCTTCAACAAACACATGCCAAGTCCTCCTGTCACGTGCCATCATCTCAAGTTCTTTCCACGTTCTCTTCATCATTTTCACATCTGTTTCCAGCTCTCTTCTCCATGTGCTTCTTGGTCTACCTCTGCCTCTCTTGCCCTGGGGGTTCCAGAACAAGGACTGCCTTGTAATGCTATCAACAGGTTTCCTCAGTGTGTGTCCTATCCATCGCCATCGTCTTCTTCTCATCTCTTGTTCCACTGGCACTTGTCTAGTTCTTGTCATCAGTTCCAGGTTGGTAACCTTGTCATACCATTTTAATCCCTTATTCTACGCAAGCACCCATTTATGAAAGTCTTTCTTTCCATTTCGTTCATCAACATGGTGTAAGATAAATTGTTACGGAAACCACCACTGTAAGAGCAGATAAATGATGCAGGCTTCGTGCATGAGGGCCAGCTGAAGTTATGGTTCTTTGTTCCACGAAGAGCCAAGAAGGGAATGAATGAATGCCGCGAAGTTATAACTCACGTCTCATTCTCCGAAGATCTTCGCTGAATATTCATTTGAAGCCATTTTAAACACTATATACCCTAATTATAACCCATAGTATGGTTGAACTGGGTATCCAGTGCACACGACAAACTCCGCTTTTTAAGTGCATGGTCCAAAAACTAAACCAAACCAAAATTTGAAGCCATTTTCACTTTCTTCTTCTTCTTCTTCTTCTTCTTCTTCTTCTTCTTCTTCTTCTTCTTCTTCTTCTTCTTCTTCTTCTTCTTCTTCTTCTTCTTCTTCTGCTTCTTGAACCCTTAGCTGCTGACTGATAAAACAATCAATAACAATCACGTATTATGGTGTCTTGTAGGCAACCAACAGACTCTCTACTGTTTGCTGTGTCGGTGGCCCAGCTTCGTTCCGTGTCCCAGCTCCGGTTTATGCTTTTCATTTTGCTTGTTTGTTTGCGTTTAATTGTGTTTGCATATGGCAAGTGGTGTCTGTATTCATCATTTAGATCAGCGGTGGCCAAACTACGGCCCGCGGGCCAGATCCGGCCCGCCAACCAGTTTTGACCGGCCCGCCAACTTGTTTTGGCCGGCCTCTTATTGTTGATTGAAGCCACACTCTTCACAATGAAATAACACACAAATGAATGTTTGAAATAAATAATTACATGTCATATTACAAATTACAAAACAAATTAAAACAACAGATTCATTATTGTTTTTTTTACAGTAATTTCAATTCGAAGACTGGTATACATGTCTTGGCAGATGTGCAGTAAAGTAGTTTGCCATTGCTTTCTATACGTGGTTCATTATATATGTAAAACTAAATATCAGAACGTTATTTTTTAAGGATTTTATAGGTCTGGCCCTCGGGTGTTACCCTTTACCATAATCTGGCCCTCGGCCAACCTTAGCCTGGCCACCACTGATTTAGATTATCCCATCGACGTGAACCTATTTGTTGAAATCACATCAAACATTATTATTAAAGATAAGTATTCCTCGCCATTATCATCATCTATATTATCCTTGTGAATCTATTAGTTAAAATCATATCAAACACATTGTTAAAGGGTTCTTCACCATAATCATCATTAATATTATCCTGCCGTTGTGAATCTATTAGTTAAAATCATATCAAACACGTTGTTAAAGTGTTCTTCCCCATTATCATCATTAATGTTATCCTGCCGTTGTGAATCTATTAGTTAAAATCATATCAAACACATTGTTAAAGTGTTATTCCCCGTTATCATCATTAATATTATCCTGCCGTTGTGAATCTATTAGTTAAAATCATATCAAACACGTTGTTAAAGTGTTCTTCACCGTTATCATCATTAATATTATCCTGCCGTTGTGAATCTATTAGTTAAAATCATATCAAACACGTTGTTAAAGTGTTCTTCACCGTTATCATCATTAATATTATCCTGCCGTTGTGAATCTATTAGTTAAAATCATATCAAACACGTTGTTAAAGTGTTCTTCATCATTATCCTCATCATCATCATTTTCCTCTTCGCTCCCTGTGGAGCATGGCACCACCTCTGCAGCATGTCCTCTTGCAGGAAACTTGTATCAATGCATTTGTGTGCTCTTGCAGTGATGGCTTCTGTAGTAATTTGTTTGTCAGCCCCGTCACTACCTCATATTAGCCGCATCTTTCGGCATGCATGAGAGAGACTAGGCCTATTTCAGCTTTGTTTTCTCAGAGAGCAACAAGAACAATAACTAAAAAGCTACAGACTTTTATAAACGGGTGCTTGCGTAGAATAGAAGGACTGAAATGGTATGACAAAGTCACAAATGTTTTGTCTTCAGTTTCTGTCAGGCATCTCGAAATTTTGTAATCTTCACAGTCGACTTCTTTGTCTGTCTGTTGTTGCTACAAAGCCTTGTCTGACATCCCCCACCCACGGGGTTGGACTATTGATACGGTCGCAAAGGTAGGCATTAGGTCTGGTATGATGCTGAAAGACGTGTTTTGCAGAGTAGCAATGCGCTCTACGGTTATTATAATAGTACGTTCCAACTGCTTTATTGTGTCACAGCGCCGTAGGTGGGTGTGAACTCCTAGGACTGGTTGCGGCACTAATTAGTGAATATAATGTCGCAGTGCCAATTAGTAAATAATGTGTCACCGCTGGTGGTGAACGAACTAGGTGACAGATGGCAGGCCTAGTTGTCGTATCTTCAAGTTGTCAATTTTATCTATTGACTTATCTTCCAAGTAAGAGTACATCTTAGTACCGGCCATCACCGCCAGAGTTGACTATTCCTGGATGATATATATCTCAATTTTCCAACCCTAAACTCGTTCCATCCCTTCTTTGTTGTTACTTAGTGAAACTTCGTATAGTGGTTATTCCCTTAAGTCTAAGGGAATAACCTG
The DNA here is from genome assembly GCA_024509875.1 of Oreohelix idahoensis. Taxonomy (NCBI): domain Eukaryota; kingdom Metazoa; phylum Mollusca; class Gastropoda; order Stylommatophora; family Oreohelicidae; genus Oreohelix; species Oreohelix idahoensis. The sequence continues at coordinate 176,885 of JAMPIV010020825.1, read as the reverse complement.
CCACTGAAACATCATTTTTTGATGATGCGTAGATGGCAGAGCGGATAGTGTGATTCGCTTGCATGGCTAGGCGGGGTTGTCGCACGGAAGGTCCAGTGTTCAAATCCTGGGTAAGCCACTCATGTCTGTTGTTTTTCTGTTGTCTGGTGTTCTACTTCTTTATTTCCTGCGAGTGCCTGATAACATACCTTTATATTTGTTTCATATTAATTTACTGTTTACAGGCCTCAGGTTTCCCTCCCTTATTTGTAATATCCTGTTTACTCTTTCTTCAACAACCTTTTAGAGACTAAACCCAACTTGACAGGTGTCCATCAAAACAAGAGTTTTATTTACATATCAAAATTCCATCATAAACATAGGTATGTAGTACAAATTCCAGACACAAACATTTCATAACTGCCTCTTGTATGGCCTATTCCTCCTGGGCACATTCATATGTAAGTATATATATATATAGCTCTCTGCCTGAGAACTTTTTCAGGTATAGTTTATTCATATTTTCTTCCTTTAATGCTATCTCATTTATTCTGGCTTCTCCCAAGCCCTTCATCAACTCTTTCCTGAGTTTATTTCTCTCCTCCACTAATCCTGTTAGGTTTGTCTCATATTAATCATAATACCATCATTTTATAATTCATATAAGCCAATCAACACATTGGGTACACCTGTTGCAATATCCACATACTTATACCTGCTAGAGAGCACATGATTCATCTTGTAAATGAAATCACCCTTCAATTCCTTACTCAACTTACTTATAGCAGATTATATCTCAAAGTTCATTATGCAACAGCCCAGTACTGCTATCAAATCAATGTTCTTCTTGTAAGTCTTCTCAGATGCTTACTTAGTCTTAAGTTATCTAACTCATAGTCATTGTTGTAGCTTCAGCCTCATTTCTTGTTATCATGCGTTTGCTTAGTTGTAAGCGTCGTTAACCTTGTGATACTTTATATCAGCTTCTCAAATCATTCTTATACTACTTCAATGTCTATCAAGTATGTGAGTAAAAGACCTACTTACTTTGGTTTCACAGAATCCTCACAACACTCATATTGCTTACTATCACGCCTTAACGCTAAGTCTATGCTTTAATCACAGCTTTGTCTTTCATATTTGAATGGTTCCTACTGCTCAACTAGATCTAAAAGAATCTTCAGAAGAAAACATTCTGTCTCCCACAGAGTTTGACTTGAGTGCCCGGCAGGAACACCTTCTTGCCGCTTTGGTTCCTTAACTAGGACGGCTTCTCAAACATGCGACCGCTCACTCGAGTGTCCAAATGCGTTCTCCTTTAAAATATCATTATCAGCTGATCTGTCCTTGTTTACCGTTAAAACGATTGGTCCGCCTTATTTTCACTCAGCTGGAATATGTTCACGCTTATTTGCTGTGTAAACAACTCAGTGAAGTGTCGCCCGTTATCCTTCTAAACTTCACTCAGTCTTTTCTCGTGCATATTTTTTTCTCACAGCTCACTAAATCATATAAGGGAGTTAATTCCCCGTTGTCTCCCTTTGCATGATTTGACTTAACCTTATATTGTCTTCTCTAAAGCTTGCTACAAAATTCTTATATGCACATTTTCTCAACCATAATTACTGATTCACCAAACCTACTTAAGTGTAATTAAGCACTTTCCTCCCCTGACCTTAATATTCTGAGTTTCCTCCCTTTGATCAAAGCATCATTTCATTCATTTTATCTCCCTTCTAGCAAGACAAATAGTCTTTATTCAAATCCATTCATATTTCTCAAACCATTTTTTTATACTTTCCCTCTTCACCAAAACCAAATCACCGTTTATATCTTCCTTGCTTGAGCACTTGTAATGCTCCTAGCAAACCCAACGCCCTAATATCCGGCTTTTGGCTAGGATCATGTATCAAGACACGGGGACCGGTACAGTGACATTCATGTGTCATTAGGTCCCTTGTGTGAGAACACAGAGGATCACTACAGTGACACAGTTTGTCATTGGGTCTTCTTGTGTTGGGACATGTGGTCTTGACCAGAGCCGGGCTTGGGGTGGGTGCCAATGCGACCTCATGCGAGGAAAAAATATGCGACCTCATGCGAGGGAAAAAAAAAATTTGGCTAGGATCATGTGTCTAGACACGGGGACCGGTACAGTGACATTCATGTGTCATTAGGTCTCTTGTGTGAGAACACAGAAGATCACTACAGTGACACAGTTTGTCATTGGGTCTTCTTGTGTTGGGACATGTGGTTTCGACCGGGGCCGGGTTTGGGCGGGTACTAATGCGACCTCATGCGAGGAAAAAATATGCGACCTCAAGCGAGGAAAAAAAAAATAAAAAAAAAAATAATATCCGGCCTTTGGCTAGGATCATGTGTCTAGACACAGGGACCGGTACAGTGACATTCATGTGTCATTAGGTCTCTTGTGTGAGAACACAGAAGATCACTACGGTGACACATGTTGTCATTGGGTCTTCTTGTGTTGGGACATGTGGTCTTGACCAGGGCCGGGTTTGGGCAGGGCTAATGCGACCTCATGCGAGGAAAAAATATGCGACCTCAAGCGAGGGAAAAAAAAAAGGTCTTGACCAGAGCCGGGCTTGGGGTGGGTGCCAATGCGACCTCGTGCGAGGAAAAAATATGCGACCTCAAGCGAGGGAAAAAAAAAATTGGCTAGGATCATGTGTCTAGACACGGGGACCGGTACAGGGACATTCATGTGTCATTAGGTCTCTTGTGTGAGAACACAGAAGATCACTACAGTGACACAGTTTGTCATTGGGTCTTCTTGTGTTGGGACATGTGGTCTCGACCGGGGCCGGGTTTGGGCGGGTACTAATGCGACCTCATGCGAGGAAAAAATATGCGACCTCATGCGAGGAAAAAACAAAAAAATAAAAATAAAAAATAATATCCGGCCTTTGGCTAGGATCATGTGTCTAGACACAGGGACCGGTACAATGACATTCATGTGTCATTAGGTCCCTTGTGTGAGAACACAGAGGATCACTACAGTGACACAGTTTGTCATTGGGTCTTCTAGTGTTGGGACATGTGGTCTTGACCGGGGCCGGGTTTGGGCGGGTGCAAATGCAACCTCATGCGAGAGAAAAAAAAATGGGATCATGTGTCTAGACACAGGGACCAGTACAGTGACATTCATGTGTCATTAGGTCCCTTGTGTGAGAACACAGAAGATCACTACAGTGACACATGTTGTCATTGGGTCTTCTTGTGTTGGGACATGTGGTCTTAACCAGAGCCGGGTTTGGGCGGGTGCCAATGCGACCTCATGCGAGGAAAAAAATATACGACCGCATGCGAGGAAAAAAAACAAAAAACAAAACGCCCTAATATCCGGCCTTTGGCTAGGATCATGTGTCTAGACACAGGGACCGGTACAATGACATTCATGTGTCATTAGGTCCCTTGTGTGAGAACACAGAGGATCACTACAGTGACACAGTTTGTCATTGGGTCTTCTAGTGTTGGGACATGTGGTCTTGACAGGGGCCGGGTTTGGGCGGGTGCAAATGCAACCTCATGCGAGAGAAAAAAAAAATGGGATCATGTGTCTAGACACAGGGACCAGTACAGTGACATTCATGTGTCATTAGGTCCTTTGTGTGAGGACACAGAAGATCACTACAGTGACACATGTTGTTATTGGGTCTTCTTGTGTTGGGACATGTGGTCTTGACCAGGGCCGAGTTTGGGCGGGTGCTAATGCGACCTCATGCGAGGAAAAAATATGCGACCTCATGCGAGGAAAAAAAAAGAGAACACAGAAGATCACTACGGTGACACATGTTGTCATTGGGTCTTCTTGTGTTGGGACATGTGGTCTTGACCGGAGCCGGGTTTGGGCGGGGAAAATGCGACCTCATGCGAGGAAAAAATATGCGACCTCATGCGAGGAAAAAAAAAAGTCTAGACACAGGGACCAGTACAGTGACATTCATGTGTAATTAGGTCCTTTGTGTGAGAACACAGAAGATCACTACAGTGACACATGTTGTGATTGGGTCTTCTTGTGTTGGGACATGTGGTCTTGACCAGAGCTGGGTTTGGGCGGGTACCAATGCGACCTCATGCGAGGAAAAAATATGCAACCTCAAGCGAGGAAAAAAAAAAAAAAGATCATGTGTCTAGACACAGGGACCAGTACAGTGACATTCATGAGTCATTAGGTCCTTTGTGTGAGAACACAGAAGATCACTACAGTGACATATTTTGTCATTGGGTCTTCTTGTTGTCGCAGAGTGAAGATAATTTGCCTATTTGAAATTTTCTGTCCATCCTGTATATTGCTTTATTTTCTGTCTACCCTAAGTTTCTGAAAAAAAAAATGTTTCTCACGCACTTAACTCAGGTGAAGATTCGGTCAACCAGCGTTCAGGTCTGTTAGGATTTTCCAGACTCGTCTGTCTAGAAATTTATGGCTTGTCTTCTTCCTCATTGTTAAAACTTCTGAGCTCGGAAACCACAGCACGTACAAGTGACATTCAATATGCAAACTAATGTGCGGCGAGACTTTTGCTATCGTGGGAACTTTAAAAAAATGTAGCGGGTAAATCGAAATTAATTCTTTCTTTAAGAAACTAGTTTTAAGACTTCACTTGGTGATAAGCATACGGGAAGATTAAGACGCATTTCTTAGTCTTGTAAAGTAAAACTGTGCATAGGGAGACTTGAGTTAAACAAACTAAGTGCCCTCTAGTTTAACTTAACAGACTAAAATTCCGGAGCGGGTATGTATTCGCTTTTCCAGTATATAGACAATTAGCTCAAATATATAGATATGAAATATATTACTATCAGGGTGAAAGTCTAATGAAATATATTACTATCATGGTGAAAGTCTAAGTGTATTATATAAACGGGTTTCCTTTATCATGTATGTATCATAAATGCTTACGAAAATTCATTTATTTTCACTGCTTGTATTTTAAAGCGATGTTATGTTACAATGTTTGTATCATTCATAATTTCAATGATCATTTTACTTTTCAATGTTTGTAACATTAATGTATGAGCCTATTATTATGAATGCGGGAAGGAATGAACGGTGGAAAGCACAGGAGGATTCTCTAGCGAACCCTCACGTAACTTTGTCTGACAGGGGAGGAAGCAACAATCTTGGTATTGTGTATGTACCTGGACTGGCCCGCTAATTCATTCACAGCAGACAGGAATGTTTAAGAATGGACTGACCTATTTTAGGAACGAGACGCATGCATGGATATCAACATGCCGACGCTGGACACTGCTTAAATTGTTTCTGTTGTAATCTGCATGTTGCAGCAGAAGAGTAGTTACACATGTATTTTTGTTTTGTCTAACAGATTTACGCAGTGCAAGTCTTGTCTCGTATTGCTGAAAAGAGGTTACCTTTGGCCAGTGGCCATATAGTCCTCGTCCACCAGTCACAATAATTCCCTTCAATTATTTCAATTACTTCAATTATTTCAATTACTTCAATTATTTCAATTACTTCAATTATTTCAATTACTTCAATTATTTCAATTACTTCAATTATTTCAAGTATTTCAAACATTCTCAACACCAAACCTCACCCTACCATACTCCACCCATTTTAATCCCCCATCCCACCTTTGGAAGCAAATTCGTTATCTGTGGATATCGCATCAACTGTGGATACGTTACACCTTTCTTGGATTTATAAAAATCGTGTTCAGATTCTGTGCCCTTTGTGGATACCTTATTCGAACAGTGAAGTCGTTACCCCAATCTTGGATTTATAAAATCGTGTTCAGATTCTGTGCCCATTGTGGATACCTTATTCGAACAGTGAAGTTAATTTCAAAGTATTGGATTACGTGATATTTTTCCAAGAGAACACCAGGATATAAGTTGTTTCCAACATTCACACCAAAGGAACAAAGGAACAAACATTCATTTACACACAAACAGTATTTCACATATTTTCCATCAAAAGCTTATCAGGCCTGCCGGGAACTTTACTAACACAATTCATTCATAATCCTTGTTTTCACTATTTGTGTAATAATTTTTTTTTTCTTTAAAATCATCAAATTGTTGTGAGTTTGTTTTCTCGTGATAATCTTTATTATTATGTGCTGTAAAATCCTTATTGATTTATTTACATTTCTAAATAGAAATAAATTGAGTTAACATCGATAGGATTGTTTGTTCAGTTCAGACTACCAAATCCTCAATCTAACTTTACTTCTTTACCCTACTATTTGTGATTGACACAGTGTGTGCAAAAGAGTAATATTGTCGCCAGAAAAAACAAGAAGAGCTGTGTGTGTGTTTTTCTTAGTGAAGAACTCACTGACTCAGCCTGTGCCTTCTGCCTATCTCTCTTGAGCACCACTATCACACGTCCGTGTGCACTATTGTCCATCACGCCTATACAGCTGTCAAGCTTACCTACTATTAATTATATTTTCATGCGACACTTGTGTTGGGACATGTGGTCTTGACCAGAGCCGGGTTTGGGGCGGGTGCCAATGCGACCTCATGCGAGGAAAAAATATGCGACCTCATGCAAGGAAAAAAAAAGAAGACAATTGTACAGATAAATGTGAGCTTCGTGCATCTTGAGAGCCCAACAACCAGACATAGCGGCTTAATAACCTTCATCAGCTGATATTATTCCGTGAAGCTGATATTTACGTACCGTCTTGGAGTTTCCAGGAGTTTCTGGGAGTTTATGTGAGTTTCTGGGAGTTTATGTGAGTTTCTGGGAGTTTCCGAGCATACACAAAAAGAATAGCACTAAAAGCCACCTCAAGTATGTCGTAAGAGCTGACTGATATGAGGTTGTGCATAGGCCTGGCAACCTCATTCTATAAAAAATGGCTACAGAAGCCACAGCTGAAAGAGCAAATGAATGCTTTGGTACATGATTTCTTCAAGGGGACCAGCTTCATGTGGGGGAACTCTATTCTCCATCAGGAGCGAAATTATTATGACATCTACGTATTTTGTATTAGATCTGCCAGCCGTTTGCGTCACATGACCTGATATTCGGGATCAAATAATTGGTCCAATGCTTCCTACCAAGCATCTCGTAAATGACGGCTAGTGAGGGTTGTACATGGTGCTAGCAAGCTTATTCATTCATTATGCATTTTAGTTCAATAGGAAACTTAGACTTTTAGTTAGATAACGGTAACGCTCTATTGTCTTGTGCCGTCAGTTCAAGTTCTTTGGGCAATTTTTTTTTAATACACGCTTTCTCCGTGTGTTTTATGTCTCCCTCTATTTTCTTACACGCTTTCTCTACGTGTTTTAGGTCTTCCTCTATTTTTTACACGCTTTCTCCGTGTGTTTTAGTTCTCCCTCTATTTTTTTAAAACATGCTTTATCCGTGTGTTTTAGATGTCCCACTATTTTATATTTTTTTTAACTCTGTGAATTCCAGACCAAGAACTGTCTTCTTATAGTATTAATTGGTTTCTTCACTGTTTGTGCAATTTACCGCTAGCGTCTTTTCTTTACATCTTGTTCCACATTTTTTGTCTGGTCGTTTCCATCAGTTCCACATTAGTGACCTTGTCATACCACTTCAATCCTTCTATTCTTAGCAAGCATCCATTTATGAAAAGGCATACAATAGAACTGACTTGACATTTGAGTTGAAGGTCCTTATTCTTGTGTTGAACTTGATGTCTGTAGATTTCTATTTACTGTATTTCTTAATGTAAAAAAAGCCATGCTTGCCTTCTGTATTCTTATTCTGATGTCACTGTCCATTCTTAACAATGTATTCATTCTGCTGCCGCGATGTATGAGTGAGTCTATATCTTGTAATGATGTTTCATCCACTGTAATTTGGCTATCATTTGCAGCAATCCTTCTCATAGCTTTGTGCCTTTTCTCTATGGATTGTCAGACCCAATGTATGTGACCTCTCATCCAGTACTCTCAGGTTGTCTTGCATCTTTTGTTCATTTGAAGCACGATCCTTTCAACATAGACAAGTCAGTTGGCGCAATTTACCATTCAAAAATAAGTGAATTCCGTTAACTGAAGCATAGCGATGATAACAACTAAACTCTGAATAAGACGACTTTCTCCCATCAGCTACCATGAAAGAGTCTTGAAAAGGGTTAGCCCGTCCTGCATTGATAGATAATAAGACTGGAAAAGGACTAACATTATCTATCCGCTAGCATTATGAAGCCCCGAAAAGGACTTGCATTGAAAATGACTGCAACGTCATCGTTTTTTTTTTCATTAGGAGTTTTGTTTCCTTTTGGCGAGGCACGCTCCACTCATATTATACTCAAGGTCCATCGATTATGTTAGGGCGCATGTATAAGTCCATATTTTCTAGAGAAGTTTTATTTTCAAGTGCAGTCTGTCATTTGCTGCATTTATCTTCACAATCTTTATCTCTTCTAGCAGTCATTTTAATAAGTGCAAATCCCCACAGAACATTACCACTGCACGCGCACATGAAGTGCCATAGAGCAGACTGCCGGCAAAATGGTGCCCATGCTCCTTGAAGACAGAACATGATATACAAATGTTAAGAGTCCGTAAGTCTAATTTACTTCGTTGCTGTAATTACGCCATTTTTTAAACTATCTTCTCGCAACACACTATTTTCTGACGTGTTTACCTCTTAGATTTCTGCCACGGACAAACGATTCAAATGAAGTGCGTTCAAAGTTCTTCCAAAATATATATACTGTCTTCCTTTGTACAAGTAAGATCTAATTAAGTGTGCGAACGTCCCGTGACGACTTTGTGTGTGCGTGCTACTGCTTGTGCTTGTGTATGTGAAATGTTCTGATCTTATAAAAATAAATGTTACGCCACGTTAAATTCGAAAATGGAGCAAACAATTAAGAAAGAACATTGGAAAATTAAGAATCGAACTTTAATTAAAATGAAACTAAACTGCGAGCACTTCAGTTTACGAGCGGTAAAACAATTAACAATGTAATCGATTAGCAAACAGTCAAAGGTTGGATAATCACACGCGTTCCCAACGCCTTGTGAAACCTTCGAGAGGTATCGTTATCACCCACTTCATTGCAGTTATCAACTAATTTATTATAATTTAAAATTCGATCTCTCTTTTTCACGGATGATGATGATGATGAAGGAGTGTATAATTGCCACCATATTGGTCAAAACATGTGTTTATTCACCCCTATGATTACAACATATTTAATTGATTCAAAAGAAACATTTTGAAAAAAAGTAATTGTAATCAGCGGGAGACAAACGTTCCGTAATGTTTTAATCGATTACAGATGTCTTATAAAAATTACTTCCCAATTTAGAGATCATGAATGAGAGACGCCGATTGAGATTAACAACAATTAATGTAGAAATTGTTTATCGATTAAATGAAATGTAAGACTTTTAAACTCCGTTACTCTCCTTTAGGGTGGAATTTAGATATTTCTGAATTTGCAGTTACGGTAACTCAACGTTTTAACTTTTCATTTTGCTCAATAAATAAATTATCTCTCTATATATATCTTCACACCTGTTTCGTATATTACACCAAGGCCTTCGACTGCGTACAACATCAGAAATTGTGGAACATCATGAGAGGCATGGGATTTCCAGCGCATTTGATCCACCTAATCGAAACACTATATCACGAACAACAAGCAGCTGTCAGAGTAGCGGGAGAAACATCAGGATGGTTTGAGGTGAAAAGGGGAGTAAGACAGGGTTGCATCCTCTCTCCATACTTGTTTAACATCTATGCAGAAAATATAATGAGAAATGTTAGGAGTGACCAAGAATGTGGAAATTGCGATCTGTTCACAACTGATGGAAATGCGATCCCAGAACTCAGGTACGCAGATGACACAGTTATTCTTTCAAACAGTGCCAAGGGACTAGAACCGTTAATCATGTCTGCCAAAAGACACCGTGAGGATCAGAACGTTTTTCTGAACACAAAAAACAACAAAGATAATGTCCACTGACAAAACAAGATGCCAACCAAAAATTACCATCAATGATGAGGAAATTGAAAATGTCACAAATTTTGAATATCTTGGCTCCATAATTAACAACACTGGAGACTGCTCAAAAGAGGTCAGAAGGAGACTGGCCATAGCAATGCAGAGGTTAAATAAAATGAAGAACCTATGGCATAACACCAGCAAATTAATAAAAGTAAAACTTCTGAGAACGTGCATCTTTCAGGTAGCAACGTATGGATGTGAATCGTGGACCATTACACAAACATTGAAGAAAACTGGCTCATAAACAATATCATGTCCCGGAAACTGAAATACTTTGGCCACATTGAACGTCATAGTGGTTTAGAAAGAGCAGTGATGGAGGGTATGGTACCTGGAAGGCGAGGCAGATGCCGACCAAGACGACGGTGGACATAGGACATTAAAGACTCCTTGAATATGACAATGGAGGAGGCGGGAAGGCTGGCTAGAGATCGAGAGTATTTTTAGCGGGCTGTGATGAGAGCGGCGTTCTGCAAAGGACATATATATATATATTCTTCTTCTTCTTCTTCGATCCTTAACCACCGACCGTCAAAGCAGTCAGTGGCCATCACGCCTAGTGGCGTCTTGTAGGGCAACAACAAATTGATTCCACTTTGCACGGTCGGTGGCCATCCATCGTACAGTGCCCCAACTCTGGTTCATTCTTTGCATCTCAGCCTCCACAGTCCTCCGCCAAGTTGTTTTTGGTCGGCCTCTCTTTCGCTTTCCTTCAGGGGTCCAAAGCATAGCTGTTCTTGTGATGGCATCGGGGTCTCTTCTGAGGACATGACCAACCCAGCTCCAACGTCTGCCAGCTATGATGGTGTGCATGTCCTCTTGCTTGCTACGAGTAAGCAGATCTTGGTTGGTGATGGTATTCGGCCAAAAAATGCGGTGAATTTTTCTTAGGCATGTTGTGTGAAAAGAGGACAATTTTGACATTTCCTTCTCTGTGACTCTCCAGCATTCCGCACCATAGATATTTGATGTTGTTTCCGTAACTTCATTATTTTTTTTACATAGACAGGGGTGTCAGCCCTATGCTAAAACCCCCAACCTGGAGGACCAGGGTACCAGCTTTTGTCTGACCCCTACCCACACAGACCAGTCCAGCTTGGTTGAACCTACCAGGAGTAAAACTCCCACTGGCATAGCTCTGGGGATTGTCAGGGTACGCAAGCTGCCATACCGCTACAAGGTATAGGTACCATTGATGGCATATATATATATATATATATATATATATATATATATATATATATATATATATATATATATATATAGATATATATATATATATATATATATATATATATATATATACACTCGTATATAGTACTGAAAGCCGATAAAACAAAATAAATAAAACACAAAACAACAGAGCGAGGAGTGAAATATTTGTACGTAGTCTAATGAATTCAAGTCCGTTCAACAAGTTTGCGTGTTGTTATACTTCGTGGAAATGTGTAGTTTCTGGTTTAATAAAGGTATGTGGTCCAACTTAGCATTTGTCAGTGTTTTTTTTTTTTTCATCATGACTTCGTTTATAGCATTTACCTATATTCCTGACCTACTTGTGAGTTACCGGGGCCCGAAAGGCGAGTAAAGAATAGCAAAACTTGACTCCACAACGCATATCGTATGAGGCGACTAAGAAGGGTTGGACATAATGCCGGTCACTCAGCCCTGTGGAAACTATAAAAGCAACAACTAAAGCCGAGAGGAGTTGATAGCTCGGGCGTTGGCGTCGCTGGCGAGTCCTTTTGAGGGCTTTATGCTAGCAGATAGATAATGTTAGTCCTTTTCAGGACTTAGTGTCTATCAACGCTGATCGGGTTAGCAGTCAACAGAGTTGACTTTTTTTCTGGATGGTAAATGCGCTCTGGTATAACCAAATAGGTTGAAAGGAACGCGCCTCGCCAGAAGAAGGCAAAAACCGAACGAAAAAAAAAAAAAAAGAGAAGTTGATGAGGGATGCAGTGTATACTAATGTGGTGCATTGTAAGCAGACAACAAAGCTTTTATATTTTTTGTTTCTGTCTGTGCAATGAATATTTCGTGTTCATTAAAGAACTTCTTCATTTCTTCGTTTTTACTCTGTCGCTTACGGCAAATTGATAGTTATTTACAAGCACGCCATTAATTTCTTCGATTCTGTTTTACGGGGACACAATTTAATCTACCGGGTAGTTCTCATTGGTAGTTTTTTTCTGGAATATTTTCATGACAATATTGATAATGCCCAGGTAGGGCATCATGAGCGGTTCTTTGCTATTTTCACAGAGAAAGAGATTTAAACATGCATAACTTTTTCTTCTCCTAAAACAATATGGCGATCTGCGATATGATTGGTACAATTAGTCTTCCACACGCTGCCCAATATGCCCTTTTGGCTTTAGTCAAATTTCCTCATGTCTGCATTTTACAGGACATAAAAGTTACATTGAACAAGAGAAGATGGAAATGGCTTGAAAACTGGCAGCGCAAGTTCTATGTAGAGTCACGAAAGAATCCGTAGCGGAGCACACACGGAAAGGGTAATATACGATAAAAGTTAAAATTTGAAAAGGCAAAATGGAGGCGAAACTGACAACAACAACAACAAAAAGTTAAGTTTATCTGTAGCGAGAGCGAAAGAGTTCTAAAAAAATTAAATAAATAAATAAAATAGAAAGTGTTCCTATCAATCAGTGATCCACTCACTAAGTTTAGGAATTAGAGAGTTTAGAGAAAGACCCATTCCACTGATGTTAATTGTGAAAATTAAAAAAAATTCTGGTGTTTGGCATAGACACCATAATACTTAGCATTTCAGATATACCAGCTTAACATACGTGCAAGGGAGCCGCGCTGGTGTAATGGTTACCGCATTGCGCTGGCGATTAGGTGTTCAAGGTTCAAGCCCGGGTGTGGGCATTTGAAGCAGTGTCATCGACTGGGATTTTGACTGAATAACCTGAACGGCTCCTGAGATAAACCCTCTGTGGATGGAAAGGAGCAAAGCTCCTGACCGGGTTGGAAGGAAAATCCACAGGCTCCCCAGCCTCGCAATGACATGTTATTGGGCCGAAGGGCTGAAAGCCCAAGTGCCGCTGGTTAAGGAAAAAAAAACAAACAAACATACGTGCAAACATATATAAGTGGAATGTAGCACTAGGTTGCACAACGTGAGTTGTTAGGAGTACATTTGACAGTTTTAAATCAAGGTTGATGGTGATGTTGTTGTTGTTTTGCAGCCAAAGCCAAGATGAGGAATCCTTGGGATCATCTATAGTTAGGTTTTTCTGTGGCTTTTCTGCAATTCTGAAACTTGTTGAGTTGGAGTAATGAACTCCAGTTTTCTTTCCCTAGTCTGTCCCTGGTTCCAAGCTGGAGGCGGGTGAGGGAGGAGAAAGAGGGGTGTGGCATACCGAGCATTCCTCTACATCCATAGGGGCTCTCCAAATATTACTTACTTACTTAGTTGTTCCTCTTCTACTGTAAGGTGTAAAAATTTGGAAGAGAGAGCGCCAGACTATCCTATCGGATGTTTTCCTCCTGGCTTGGTTCCATTCTAGCCCTCGGTCCTTCAAAGAGTGTCTAATGTTGTCCTCCCAGCGGACTCTGGGTCATCCTGGAGGTCTGGATCCCTGGCTCTTAGTTTCCCATGCTTGTCGTGTTAGCCGATTCCAATTCTACAGACATGGCCAAACCATCTTAGTCGGGACTGTTCTACTTGGGTCTGCAGGGGTTGGGTTTTTAGGCTTTGACGTATCGTCTGGTTGTGGACCATGTCTCTTCTTGTTACATCAATGACCTTCCTTTGGATCTGGCTGTTGTGGGTTGTAGTCAGTGTCCATGACACGCATCCATACGCCAAGACTGGGGCATTGGTGGAGCGGTATACAGCCATCTTCGTCTTCTTGCCAACTTCTCTTTTGCTGAAGAATCCTGAATTTTGGCCTGAAAAAGTCTCCCATCTGCTGCTCTTCGGGTAGCCAACTCTTCTTTGATGCCCTCCTTCCGGTCTGTGACAGCTCCGAGGTATTTTAAGTGGCTGACCTGTTCCAGGACCTGTTCTCCCAGCTTAATCTGATGCCTTCTTTCCTCTCGCGATTTCACCATGGTTTTTGTTTTGGAGCTGCTGATGACCATCCCTCTCTTCTCCAGCTCTTCCTTCCAGAGTTGCAGGTTGGATTGAAGGTGTGCCTCTGATTTAGCAATCAGCTCTTCAAATTGCACTATGGTTCCAGGATCTCCCAGTGAATTGTCACATATTGCACAAAGCCGTCTCTAAGATCCTCTCGTCTGTCATCTATTCATTATGAGATCCTCCTGCAAATAAAATCCGGAGTTAAGTCTCGGTTCAAGCGATTCTCTCTCCCCCCTATTTTTTTTACCTTTTGACTGGAATGCTGGGTTCTCAACTTGTATCACCACAGAGGGAATCATTATGTTAGACCACTCTGGTGTGCTTAGTCGATCCATGAAGCGCTGGCCAGGCTATCGAATGTTGCCTGTTTAAGTTCTCGGTTAGAGAAATAACCCTAGAAATGACGCACGAACAGCGTGATTTACTTTCTATCCCTTAATCAAGATAATAATTACTTTGTATCCAGTCGTGAATGCGAAACGGTTTCACGTTTTCAGCACGTGAATTTTAAAAAAATGATTTGTGGTCGCAGGTTGCTACTAACGTTGTCTAATTGCGTACAACACCTGAAGTTAGGGCACAGTAAATTACGGGCGGTAACGAAAAAATGACGATATACTAACAACTAAACAAAATTCGCATAACTGGAATTTGTAAATGAGCTCCTGAAATTTAATATTCGTGCAGGAAAAAGTAGTTCAATTGCTCTTCGCTCAACAGTTTCAGGTTTTGATGTTTCAATGAACACATAAATGCTATATTCAAATTTAATTGCTAATTACTGCTAGACATAACACTGTTGACAAAATTAATTTCTAACGGTAGCATCGACGTTCTGGCTGAATAAAATACACGACATGCGCAATTAAAATGTATGAACAATTAATTATTCAATAAAATTTAATGCAGAGAACTAGTGTTCAAATATATTTAGATATCAAGTTTTCTAGAACTTAATTGAAATGTTTAAAGAGCAATGCTTTCTATCAAATATTGGAATACTATGATACTGGCTGTAGATACAAAACAATCAAAATACATAATTACCGCCATAAATACTTCGGTCTGTCGGTCTGTCACACTTTACACACCGTCGTTTGCGCAATTTATCTATTTTCGAGAGAGTGCGTTAACTTTTAAGCACAGCTAAGGGGGTGCAACTGTGGTTGAAAGTTAGACAATAGCATTGTAATGTTTCACCTTATATGTACTCTGCCGAAAATAGAAAAAGTGTGACGGTGTGCATTAAATCAACAGACAATCAAGATACTCTTCTGTCCAGTTTCATTCGGGAAACGGATTTAACTCATCATTTTTCTTAAAAGTAATCTTAAAATGTAAGTTTCTGATTGTTTCTTCAAGACAAGATTTTAATTTAAAGTACTGCAGACTTATTATGATGATGATGAGACTTATTATTATGGATCAAAATGTTAAGATGGCTAAAAGGAAGAGACGATCACGTCATTCACAGCGAGACTATAGAAGAAGCAGCAATGTAATACGTGTAACAGAAACAACACACTATAATTAAGTAGAATGGGGGGAAAAAACGAAAAAAAAAACACACAAATAGTAATACGTCTTACAAGGAGAAAGGACAAGAAAAGATGCCAATTTTGGCGGGTTGTTGATAGTCCAATACCATAATTCCCGCCGTAAGGTACTTCGGTCTGTCGGTCTGTCAAACTTTGCCCACCGTCATCGGGCACTTTTATCTATTTTCGAGAGAGTGCAATTCACACCCATCCATTTTACTCCACGTCTTACAGCAGTTCCCCTCAACTTCCTCGATTAACTTTCGAGCACAGCTAAGGGGGTGCAACTGTGTTTGAAAGTTAGACAAGAATTGTATTGTTTCCCCTTATATATACTCTCGCGAAAATAGCAAAGTGTACGGTGCGCAGATTAAATCAACAGACAATCAAGATACTCTTCTGCCCAGTCTCATTCGGGAAACGTTTATAACTCTTCCTTTTCTTAAAAATAACCTTAAAATGTAAGTTTTTGATTGTCTATTCAAGGCAAAATTTTAATTTAAAGTGTTTCAAACTTATTATTATGGATCAAAATGATAAGATGGCTGCAATTAAAAACCTGTCAATTTTGTCGGGTTATTGCTTGTATATTATTATTTGTACAGAAAAGTATGTCACGGATTGCCTCCCCTTAGCTCTGCAGTAGTGGTCCAACAGTGTCCAACACTCAAGAGTGTCTAATATGGGCCTTCAAAGATGTCTACCTTCGCACAAGATTACTCTTGGCAGAGTTGTAGATAGAAGGATAATAATGCTTCTGTCTCAATTAGTCTTTATAAGATATTTCCAAAGTCAAGAACAATGCTGCATTGGCAGGGCAATTGTTAACTTATATCGGTCCGCCGCCTTATATGAAGAATTAAGCAATTGTTTTAGCCCGATCAAGCCCTCAGCTGGTGTAAATCCAGCGAAATTCTTTCCTAAGAATTAGCTCTATATATGCAAACATATGTCTAAGTGCATATATATATTAAAGAGTCTTGCTCGTACGTTTGCTTTCATACTGTTAATAACTGAATAAACAATGATTGTTTATTTTTAAAATAACATGTAACAAATTTAATAATCAATTAGTTTTAACAGGTTAAAATAATGATGAAATGATGGTGAATTTTAGGTGTAATTAAAATTGTCTTCACTGAGACGTTAATTTGAGGATTGATATAAACATTTTTTTTGGTCCTTTTGCTGTTTCCTTGTACATAAAACTTTTCTGGTCTAAGTGAGTCTTGCAGCCGTGGTTTCGTCAATTCTTCTGTGATGAGGGCACTTCCTCACACAACTTGTCCAATTTAGGTGGTTGGTGTTGATTCCCTGCTTTTACTTCACAACTAGTGACGTTGAACTTTCGTCTTGTGGCTTCGTACCACTAACTGTCTGATAGCTTCGTTCCACGAGCAGTCCGATAGCTTCGTTCCACGAACAGTCCGATAGCTTCGTTCCACGAACTTTAGACTAAATAAAAAGAACAAATGCCCCTGCTAAATACACATGGTTGGAAGATTAACAGGCGCATTGTCTCGCTGTGCACCCACCAATGTTAGCCTCTCTGAATAATTATATTCTTGAGTATACACAGCGTAGCTCAGGGAAGATGATTAGAAATCACCAATATTCTTCCGGGTATTAAACTGGGAAACTATGTGCTTGGACAGCGCGAAATGCAAGGATTTGCCTGAATTACAATTAACAAGGTACATATATCTCACAAAATGATATTATACACTTTAGGCACATGTAATCATCACTCATCACTACTTTATTCGGAGTCTGGGGTTGCTGCTGCTGTCGCGTTTCTGAGTGAATTAGCATAAAACAAACACCAGCGCTTGCTGTGGTGGTTTATGAATATACTATTTTCATATGTTGAGGTTGCCAGTCTCATATATAACTACTTAGCAAGGAAAACATGTCACATTCCCATTTGTAAAATAAATATGTACACTTACCCCAAAACAACTTTTGGGAACACAATCTCCTGACACAGTTTAGAATGGACACAGCACTTTGGATGCTTTCAAATCATTTGGTCTGGGAAATTTTAGTATTCCTCTTATGACGGGTGATCTGATTCCTTAGGACTCCAGTCTTCGTATTTAAAAATGCGGGTTTACTTTTAAGTTTTAAAGTTGCCCAAATACTGTGATCTGTCGCTTATAATTTTGGAATTCTTATTCCGATCCTTCTCTGGGTCTGGTGAATTGCTAGCTTGACGTTGCGATGCAGTCTGATCTGTGACTCCGATTTCGGTAGATTATATTTCCAATTCTCAGTTCAAATCTCAGATTGCCCTTCTGACGAATTTGCAAATGGAAGTCGAAGTCTATTCCGGCTCTCAAGTTAAGCCAATGGTAAGCTCTTTAGACTATATGTGTCGAGGTCATCATCATATAGCATGTCCTTTGCAGAACGTCGCTCTCATCACAGCCCACCTGAAAGACTCTCGATCTCTAGCCAGCCCTCCTGCCTCCTCCAATGTCATGTTCAAGGTGTCTTCGATGTCCTGTGTCCACCGTCGTCTTGGTCGGCACCTGCCTCGCCTTCCAGGTATCATACCCTCCATCACTGCTCTATCTAAGCCACTATGGCATTTAATGTGGCCAAAATATTTCAGTTTCCGGGACATAATATTGTTTATGAGCCAGTTTTCCTCGATGTTCAGGTCGTGTAGGATGTCTGTATTTTTCTTTTTCTTGGTCCACGATATTCTGAGAATTTTTCTGTAACACTTTGCTTCGAAAGATTCGATGTTTTACTTTAATGTTTGAGTAATGGTCCATGATTCACATCAATATGTTGCTACCGGAAAGATGCACGTTCTTATAAGTTTTACTTTTATTAATTTGCTGGTGTTATGCCATAGGTTCTTCATTTTATTTAACCTCTGCATTGCTATGGCCAGTCTCCTTCTGACCTCTTTTGAGCAGTCTCCATTGTTGTTAATTATGGAGCCAAGATATTAAAAATGTGTGACATTTTCAATTTCCTCATTCATTCATTCATTCATAACCCTCCACTCCCAAAGGAGCATAGGCCTTCAACAAACACATGCCAAGTTCTCCTGTCACGTGCCATCATCTCAAGTTCTTTCCATGTTTTCCTCATCATTTTCACCTCTGTTTCCAGCTCTCTTCTCCATGTGCTTCTTGGTCTACCTCTGCTTCTCTTGCCCTGGGGGTTTCAGAACAAGGACTGCTTTGTAATGCTATTAACAGGTTTGCTCAGTGTGTGTCCTATCCATCGCTATCGTCTACTTCTCATCACTTGTTCCACTGGCACTTGTCTAGCTCCTGTCATCAGTTCCACGTTGGTAACTTTGTCCTACTATTTTAATCCCTCTATTGTACGCAAGCACCCATTTATGAAAGTCTGTAGCCTTTTGGTAGTTGTCTTTGTTGTTCTCCATGTCTCAGAGCCATACAACAGGACTGACTTCCCATTTGAACCGAAGATTCTTATTTTCGTGTTGGATCTGATTTCTCTTGATCTCCATATATTTCCCAATGCAATGAAAGCTCCTCTTGCTTTTTTTATTCTTATTTTGATATCACTATCTGTCCCTCCAACTTTGTCTATATTGCTGCCAAGATATGTGTACGATTCTACATCTTGTATTGGTGCTTCTTCAAGTTCAACCCTGATGGTAATTTTTGGTTGGCATCTTGTTTTGTCTGTGGACATAATCTTTGTTTTTTTTGTGTTCAGAAAAAGGTTCTGATCCTCACTGTGTCTTTTGACAGACAGGATTAACTGTTCTAGTCCCTTGGCACTGTTTGAAAGAATAACTGTGTCATCTGCGTACCTGAGTTCTGGGATCGCATTTCCACCAATTGTGAACGGATCGCAATGTTCACATTCTTGGTCACTCCTAACATTTCTCATTATATTTTCTGCATAGATGTTAAACAAGTATGGCGAGAGGATGCAACCCTGTGTCGAGGAGTTAAATCGAAATATATCCCGCGTGTTTTAAAATATTACATTTTAAAATTCCAACGCGTGCCCTCTTTCTAATAAGGCTGTAATACTTCCGCTTGCATCTTTATGCAAACTCACAAACAAATCTGTGGATTCATTCCTGCCGCAACATAATCTCCCCAGACATGTTATCGGTAATATTGATACCAAAACGGTCCAGCGGAAGCGATTATCTAATTATCACCTGTATTGGCGTAGATCCCCCAGACGGATCTCTCAGACAGACAATATGGCTTCCTTTTCAGCGATCGTGCGCGACCAAATTGGGTAAACACAGATCGTCTCAATCATAGGTGGCTAGACGCCTAAGTTGATAAACGTATTTACCGCTGACAGGTCTAATTAACCTCGATAATACTTCAGTTCGCCTGATGAAACGTAAATAAGTATGGGAGCGGCTTCAGAGCAAAAAATGTAGGGCATAAAAAATGCCGAATAATAAGAGAAGGATACTGAGAATATCGTGGACAGAGAAGAAAACAAATGCCAAGGTATTGACAACTGCGGGTGTTAATAGATCGCTCTTCAAAACCATCAGGAAAAGACAAATGAAATTTATGGGACATATTAACAGAAGAGGAGGAGTGGAGGAATTAGTCTTATGTGGGAAAATACCAGGTAGGAGAGGAAGAGGAAGGCAGAGAAAGATGTATGTGGAAAGCTTAAACAACTTGGTAACGAACAACAGCATGGGTGTGGTAGATTATGGAGATACATTTCTATATCTATTTTCATTTTCCTCATTTCTCTTTTACTCGACTTTTTCACCTACATATATTTTTCTGTTAACTTTTACTTTCCCACACACACAGCTATCTGTTTCCAATTTCTTCTACTTTAGCACGCGCAGTTTAGGGCTCTGCGCTTATCTCTTTGATGTTGAGAGTACGAGTAGACCAGATTAGCATACGCGAGTCGGTTTCATGTTAATTGCAAACGCCAGAGATCGAGAAATCGATGTAACAGTGATCAGGAGAGATAAGTTGGGAACGAACGGGCACACAAGTGTCTATTACCTTTTCCTAATTCGTTCGTGGATAGTTAATTAATACACGGTGTTAACGAGTAGATCAAAGACATTGATAGCTGGGAATGGCCATATGAAGCAGAATGTGTAAAACGCACACTGTAAGTTTTATTGCTGATGTCTGATCAGAACGAGAGAATGGCTTTGAACTAGGTATAATCCGAGATCGGAAAGTAGAATCCTCGGAAGGTGTAAAGTCTGGGCTCCGGTCTCAAGTGTGAGAAAGTCGTTTGATTCGCAGAATGAGATAGAATTTATGTAGATTTTCCTCTAGGTGCGAACATGTGGCAGAGAGAGTCTGGGTTTCGATAATAGTGAATCATTTCATTTCATCGGATAAATAACCCCAGGAGTTTTAACTTCATGCATTCAGACTCCGCAGTTTCTCTAGACATACAGTATTCTAGCTTCGTTCCTAGATTGCTTTATTAAGTAAAATCTCAGTTTTCGTTGGAGAATAGTCTTACGTAGTCCTGTGTTGAGTATTTTGGGTCAAGCCCAACATCTACCAGCGGTTTTTCCATGAGCGTATGAGAATAACCATAGCAAAGAACATTTGTATTTAATCGTGGGGTTTCCAAGGTAAACCTGTCTGGCATTTGATAAAGGTGGATTTGAGCTGAAATGATAACTTGCCACCCCTATCGACACCTGGTATTAAAGTGCAAGATGTAGGTGTCTTCTCTGATTTAGAATGTTGCTGTGTGTGTTGCAGTAGAACAGTTCACAGGGTACACCACAGGCAACATGACGTGTAGAGTCATAGAAATGGTAACTTCGCTTTAGTTTTATACCATTTATTGCACGCCACAAAACAGTCATGATATTTATGTCATCATCAGCATAGTATAACGAATGCAGCATTCAAAATCATATTAACTGATAGTCATGTAGGATTCAATACTCAATAGTTGTATTGTAAACAGATATCATAAAGTTCTGGTTCGTGAAGCTGTATAAATAATATATATAACTTCTGCAACAGTGTCAGCTGCAGATCTTCAATGTTCATAGACAATAATAAATGCTCCCTTTCTGATGCTAGCAGATCAGATGTATACAATAAGTCCGTTTACTGTCTGCACGTGAATAGCATACTGAGCATACAGGTCATACCGACCTTTATAACGTTTCTAAGTCTAACCATCTGACTTGGACGTGATCTCTGATATAACGAATCCTGGAACACAGACAATAGTCTTGTTGGTCTAGAGCGACCCATATATATAACTAGTTCAGGTATAAAGATACCGGTGACTTAATCCTAGTCAAAGTAGCTCTCCATTTTGAATCACACAGGCGAGCAGAGAGCGACAAAATGACGAACTTCTAGATGATAGCATAAAGTTCGATACAAGAGGAATTACCTTATTTCGGAAAATCAACCACGAACATATGCCTCCAGGCAGGCTTGAATAATACTGGGAAATAGTCTAGTTAGCTAACTAACTCACAAAGACAATGTATTTCCCTCAGAAAATCACAAGACGCAGGTTGCGTCCGCTCGCTACTCAGACCATTTCTAAACTGCCCAGCTGGGCGGAACACACAGAACGAACTCCCAGTTTTTGACATGCGCAGAACTCATCTACGTGAGTATCAATTCACACAAAGCGATTTTAAGAACATTCGAGATAAAAGTCTTACACAGTCGCGCCTTTTATGGTCATGAACAGAAGCGTTAAGACATGTTTCAGACATCTACAACAGTTGACTGATACTACCAAATAAGGAGATATGGTCACGCTTCGTTCAAGAAATTATAGACCGAACGTGTCTCTATACAAGAGAAGGCAAACTCCTAAAAAATTGTAGTCTCAATAACTCGAGTCATGTCCCTTTGACTGTAACAAACATAATACACATTTCAGTCAAAAAAATGATCATACAAACGAAAAATGATCATACAAAGACTTTGGAAAAAGTAATTATTTGTGCGTAACATTACCGCACCCTCCCGGGAAAAAAAAAATGAAACATTTTTTTTTTTAAAATCCTGGAGCCGGAAAAATCTAGGCTCCTAACGCACGTATGATGCGCGGATATATACCTAACAAAATAGCTCAACACTTGGAGCGAAACTGAGATCATATCCCAGGTCCTTAGAGAAAAAATTTATCTAAGTATTCGCGTATATATTCCAGGAAGGTGCCACCAACACAAGCCACAATGATGGCAACATCATAATAAAAGTCAAATTATTCTAATACCAATATATGAAATTAAATATATCATTATGATATCATACAATGTGTTGTGCAAACAGCGGTGTAATATATTAATATACCGCACTATTTTATTACATTATATAATGCATCAGTAATTAATAAGTAATACAATGTTGTTCTTTGTTGACATAAACAAGCAATAGAAGATGTGGACATCATCCGCTCCCAATCTAGGACAGGACTTGATATCCTCAAAGTTCCACAATGGACATAATCTCGCAGACGTCAATGATGTGCTGCGAAAATATCAATAACACAAATCTTAAAGACAACTGGTAAATCTCTTAATACAATTATGCAAATATATTATGTAAATGTGGCCGAGTGATCTTTTGGCCCGTATATCACTAACTAAGCCTTCTTAGATAATTACATGGTACAATGTTATAACTTTCCCTCAAAAAAAAAGTGAGAAAAAATCTACTAACATGTCATTATAATATTGGACTGTATATCAGGAAATATATATATATGACAGAAGAATCATGTGGAATCGTGTGGGCATCTGGACAGAATGTCTGCCATCACATTATCCGAACCACGGATAGCTCGAACCGAGAAATGAAATGGTTGAAGAGCTATGGCATAACGAGTGGACCTCGAGCTCTTCAAGTTTTTGCTCTGAATAGCAGTAAGCGCTTTCTGGTCGGTTTCCACAATGAAATGTGCGCCTAGAAGAAATCTTTGTAACTTCAGAATAGACCATACCATAGCCAATAACTCACGGTCTAAAACCGAGTAATTCTTTTCTGCAGCATTTAATTTCCTAGAGATATACATCACCGGATGCAGAGTATCAGAATACTCCTGCATTAGTGCCGCCCCAATCCCAGTTGACGAGGCGTCACTTCGAAGAACAAAAGTCTTCTCAATAGTAGGTAACCTAAGAATAGGTGGAGATGAAAATAGGGCTTTAACCTGGTCCAATGAGGATTGACATTCTTTAGACCAGCGGATCAGATTAGGCGACCCTTTCTTCAATAAAGTAGAAAGCGGTGCCATAATGGAGGACAGATTCGGAATGAATCGTCCGTAGAATTGGATCAAACCTAATAGACTCCTTACTTGTTTCTTCGTCTTAGGGACCGAAATGTTAAGTATTTTTGAAACATTGTGGTCCTCTGTCTTTAAAAGACCACGACCAACACGATGACCTAGGAAAGAAATCTCACTAAATCCTATAAAGGCTTTAGAGGGTTTTGCAGTCAAGTTATACTCGCGAAGAGTAGACAGTAATTCGTATAAACCCAAATAGTGATCTTCCCAGGAATCACTGAATAGACAGATATCATCTAGGTATGCTATGACATCTGTACGATATGCGAGAATTCGCCGCATCATGCGTACGAATGTAGCAGGGGCGTTCATAAGACCAAAAGGCATGAAATTCCATTGGAATAAACCCCTAGGTGTAGAAAAAGCTGTAAAAGGTTTGGCACGTTCAGTTAGCGGGACTTGCCAATAACCTTTAGACAAATCTAGTTTGGTAAAGAATCTAGAATTAGAAAGTTTATTGAGTAGCTCTTCTAATGAAGGCATAGGTTCAGCATCGAACTTCGTAACTTGGTTCAATTTGCGATAATCTACGCAAATGCGAATGTTATTATCCTTCTTTCGAACAATAACCATAGACGAAGAGTATGCTGAAGTGGATGGTTCAATGATTTCCAAACGTATCATTTCATCCAATTCTTTTTCGACTTGAGACTGGAAATGGATAGGTATTGGATAGGGTCTGACTCTGATAGGATTATGATCAGTTAGCACAATGTCATGTTCAATGACATGTGTGTGTCCCGGGATGTCTGTAAGAACATCCTGAAATGTTTGCAACATCGAAGAAACTTGTCGATGTTCCTCAGCGGAAAGATTTGGAGAAACGGTCACGTTTTTCCAAGATTCCGTAGAATAAAGTGGGACCATAGAAAGAGGAAGATTGACATCAGAAAAAGTAGTTTCCTCATCCTGTATAACTGACAGAGATGAGTACTGACCATGAGGTACTTGAGAATTGTCCGTTGCCTGGAAAATAGGCTGCAAATAGTCAGGTCTTTCATAAAATTCCGTGAGCATATTTATGTGGAAAGTTTTATGCTTTCCATCAATATCGACAACATAGTCGACATCAGAAATTTTGGAGACTATTGCATATGGACCTTTCCATGCAATTAGAAGTCTGTTCTCCCTTGAAGGAAGTAGAACGAGAGCTTTGTCACCTGGACAAAGTTGTCGTAGACATCTATTCTTATTTGCAAACTGCCTTGCCTTTTCTTTAGCAAATTCGGAAGACGAAGTTGCTAGTTTGCATGCCTCGATGATCTTTTGCCTAAGAGCAATGACGTACTCATAAGAAGATTGAGTCTCATCGCTAATATTATCGGCAGTGATTAGATCGTGAAGTAAAGACATAGGGCCGCGCGGTTGCGCGCCAAAGACAAGTTCAAAAGGGGAAAACCCCGTATGTTCATTGGGGACCTCTCTATACGCAAAGAGAGCCGCGGGTAAGACCCTGTCCCAATCCTGAGGATGATCCTCAGTTATTTTACCAAGTAAAGTTTTCAGAGTCCTATTTAAACGTTCGACCAACCCATTAGACATTGGGTGATAGATACTGCTGAGAGACCTTTTAATGTGTAGCATAGACATTACCTGTGACATAGTGTCTGATATAAGTTGAGTGCCATGGTCTGACAATATTTCTCCGGGAAAACCCAAGCGAGAAAATATCAGCCAAAGAGCGTCTGCGATATCAGCAGTTGAGATGCTCTTGAGAGGTATTGCCTCTGGCCAACGTGTGCACATATCGACACATGTAAGGATAAATTGATGTCCTCTAGCCGACTTAATTCTAAAAGGACCGATAATATCTATTGCCATTTTTTGAAAAGGGCGAATAGGAATGTCAGCAGCCTGGATAGGCGCAGCATGTCGTGGTCCTTTAGATTTGACCTCCTGACATACTTTGCAAGCGCGACAGTACTTTCGTATGTCCTTGCTCACAAATGGCCAAAAGAAAGCCGCAAGAACCCTCGACTTTGTACGGGAAAAACCCATATGTCCAGCACATTGCGAGTCATGAGCATGTTGCAATATTTGCAATCTCATGCTCTTAGGCACAAGAATTTGTGAATGAGTGGACGTAGTCGAGTCTTGTACTATACGTACAAGTACGCCGTTCTTCATAGAAATCCAAGACTTTCTATTAGTATTTTGATTAGGATCACCTTTTTTTGCTAGAATGAAGAATTTTTGTAAAGAAGGATCTTCTTCTTGCAATTTGATAAATGAGTCACGTGTAATAGTCAAGTGACTATCTTGGTCATTTACTTCATCATTAGTAGTTAATGAAGTTTGAGGTGGATCCAGAGCATGTGCTCTTGTGACCACCGCATTGGTAGCTTCAATGTTTTGCTCTTCCCAAACAGCGATCTGCTGTGGGGTACATTCCCTAACTCCGTGAATACGACCAATAATAAGGTCCGCAATAGGGTTTGGAAGTAGACACGCGTGGACCTCTCCCGTGAAGAAAGGAGTAGCAATATGTATTATGGCAGTAGGATATTTTTCCAACGTGCCACCAAATGTGACACATTTGATGACCTTTCCTGTAGCACAGGATGGATCTACAAGAGATTGCCTAACGCCGACAGTAGTACATCCAGAATCAAACAACACCGAGACTGGATTACTATTTACTAGCCCCTTATGTAATATAAGAGAACCTCTCCCGTCATGAGCAACATTAGCAGGAAGAGCGGGCAAAGGATGACCACAGCTTAGAGTACTAACGGTCTTCGGATCAAATAAAGTACTGCATTGGATACATTTATTTGCCCTACCAAAATCAAAAGATGAGCATCCGATAGCATTATGGTCTTTATTATTATTAACCTGCTTATCTGCTCCCTGAGATTCTTGTTGAACAGCGTTTGTCTGTTGATATTTTTTTCTCTTATGTTGCGATCTACCGCGACCATTATTGCCTCTGCAATTATCATTAAAGTCCCTACTGTAATTTTTATCCTGGTTTGAGTTCCAGTTTCCATAACTGTCATTACCATCTCTATGCTGTTGAGAACCTCTATTATCTTGGTATTGAGGTCTCTGCAAAAAATATTTTCCTCTATGCCGATTACCTTTGTGGAAATTTCTAAAGTTAACCGGAGTAGAATAACGTGTAGTATTAGGTTGTCTCCAGTTCTGGGAAGAAGAATCACCCTGGAATTGATTACTATGATTCTGGGCATAATTACGGTTACTCTTTTTATTGAAATTTTGCTGGCTACCCTGAAATTTACGCATAAAATTTGGGCCATAAGGTGCTGCCGAAGCAACTGGCAGACCTTCTTTCACCTTAGAGTTGCTAATGGTTATGTGCGGATGCGCAGTAACATACTGGCTACAGTATTCTTCCATTTCTTTTATGTTTTTAGGCTTACGCTCATGAAGAAAAGAAAGAAAAGCTTCATTAACAGAAGACATGACCTTGTCTCTAAGTAGTAAGTCCATGAGGGCTTCAAATGTACTTTCTGTCTTAGACAACTCAATCCATCGTAAAAAAGTAAGACGTATGCTTGAGATGAATTCAGAGAATTCAACTCCAGTTTCTGGTAACATGTTTTTAAATTTAAGACGATATCCGTCCTCGTTAAGTTGGTACTTCTTTAACAATGCTGCCCTGACAACCTCATAGTTGTTTTTGTCAGGCACATCTACCATACTCAACAAAGTCAAAGCATCACCTCTAAGTATCTTGGACAGATGATAAACATATAATGTTTTATCTATATTATGCACATTACATGCACTTTCAAATCTATCTAGATAAAATGTTATATCATCGATTGAGGGATTAAATGCTGGTAGATTAAGCTTGAAATCCTTAGCATTAGTCTTATCTGACACCTTATTTGCATCATTAGCATTACCAGCGTTCAATAACTTTAACTTCTCTAACTCTAAAGCTATGAGTTTTTCTTCATGCTCCATTTTTGCTTTTCTCTCATCAGACTCTCTTTGTAACCTTCTTTCTTCAGCCTCAGCCTGTGCCTGCAATTTTCTTTCTTCAACCTGAGCTTGTTTTTCTAATCTTTTATTTTCAGCCTCTATTTCAAGTCTCTTATTTTCAGCCTCTATTTCAAGTCTCTTATTTTCAGCCTCTTTTTCAAGTCTCTTATTTTCAGCCTCTTTTTCAAGTCTCTTATTTTCAGCCTCTTTTTCAAGTCTCTTATTTTCAGCCTCTTTTTCAAGTCTCTTATTTTCAGCCTCAGCCTGAAGTCTCTTCTCCTGAGATTCTGCTTCTCTTTTTTTGTTTTTCCATTTCCATTTGTAATCTTTTTCATCTACCTGCATCTGCAGTTTTAAATTTTCAGCATCTATTCTCTTTTGTTCAGTTTGTTCTTTCATTTTCTTTTCTTCCGACTTCAATGCCTTGGCATATTGAACAGTCGCAAATTCTTCTAATTTATCACCTGTCTTCCCAAGGGCTTTACCCTGCTCAATAAAGTACTCAAATGTAGACATGATGTCTAAAATGTGAGTACAGAACCTGAAATAATTAATTATCTTATTTCAATCTTAATAGCAACAAGACTTAATAAAGTGCTTGTATAATCACTATGTTTACTCCAATCTCTGTGGGAAACAAGACTTGACACCAACTTGTATTATCAAATGTATAATAATATCACAAGTCACCTCTTAATTATCAGTGCACTACACAAATCAGTGCATAACCATCAGTTATTTATCATAACTGCACTACAATAGTGCATAAGCAAAAAAACCACCAGTTAGTTATGATAAGTGCACTATAGACCAATAGTGCATGAGCATATATGTAACAATAGTGAAAGCTAACTATGCAAGAACTATGCAAACAATAACAAGACAATGTAAACAATAACAAAGGTCACCAACAATGTAAACAATAACAAAGATCAAAGTCAATGTAAACAACAACAAAGATCAGAGTCAATGTAAACAACAACAAAGATCAAAGTCAATGTAAACAATAACAAAGATCAGAGTCAATGTAAACAATAACAAAAATCAAACAATACGAAAACATTCGCATAAGTCAAATAAATAAACAGCGAAACTAAAAAGAAATGTGATGACAAAATGCGAAGATATGACAAACAAATGACGCTACAGTGTATACACAAAAATTTACGTAAAGAACTGAATAATAGAAAAGAGGAGACCTACAAATACAAACAATGAAATCGAAACTAAAAAACAGAAAGAAAGAGAGGAAAAAAAAAAATATACAAAAAACGAAAATAAAGCACAACTCGTCACAACTAAACAGATATAGCAACGATTGTCGCTAGCAAATTTCACAGTAGGAAATTCGCACAGTCCCTAACGAAAACGCTAACAGTAGAACCTCTGTGACGTGGTATCTTCTACTGAAAGACACCGCCCAACCGAGAAAACCCGCAGAAATATAAACATATAAATATACAAATACAAATAACATATAACATGTAACAAACAGCAAAAAGTGTGAAAGAATTTAGAAGGCTCAGCTAGAACATAAGGGCACAGTTCACAAACAAAACAGGCCACTTAACTTCTATGTATCCACAACGTCAGCACAGTTCAGAACAGGATGTGATCAGCATTCTTAGGACAATGATCCAACGTTGATCCATATCTGCTCTCGTAAACTGCCATGACGAAGGAAATGAGCTTCTAACAGGAAACAGCTTCTGAACTTGACCTTCTGAATTCTACAAATTGACTTGAGCACTTGACCTTCTGAATGTTATAAATTGCTCAAACCGGCACTTGACCTTCTGAACCCGCAACAGTACGTCTGAGACCGGAACAGTTGTTACGGCACTTGTCCTTCTTCTTAACAGATCAGGAAATCCATTCGCTCGGTACTTGTCCTTCTAGTTGTAGACAAACTTCAATACTGCCGAGCAGCGCCGGGTAGTTTCAAAATATCAACAACTGTCAGTAATGCCGCGTCTTTCAAAAAAATTTCATCAAAGGTGATGAATAGAAACTGCAACGTTGTCTTGTAGTCTGCTGATGATGTCTGGGTTTGTTGACCCCCTTGATAGCTGGTATCAGAGTAAACCAACATATGGCCACCAAAAATGATAAAGGTGGATTTGAGCTGAAATGATAACTTGCCACCCCTATCGACACCTGGTATTAAAGTGCAAGATGTAGGTGTCTTCTCTGATTTAGAATGTTGCTGTGTGTGTTGCAGTAGAACAGTTCACAGGGTACACCACAGGCAACATGACGTGTAGAGTCATAGAAATGGTAACTTCGCTTTAGTTTTATACCATTTATTGCACGCCACAAAACAGTCATGATATTTATGTCATCATCAGCATAGTATAACGAATGCAGCATTCAAAATCATATTAACTGATAGTCATGTAGGATTCAATACTCAATAGTTGTATTGTAAACAGATATCATAAAGTTCTGGTTCGTGAAGCTGTATAAATAATATATATATAACTTCTGCAACAGTGTCAGCTGCAGATCTTCAATGTTCATAGACAATAATAAATGCTCCCTTTCTGATGCTAGCAGATCAGATGTATACAATAAGTCCGTTTACTGTCTGCACGTGAATAGCATACTGGGCATACAGGTCATACCGACCTTTATAACGTTTCTAAGTCTAACCATCTGACTTGGACGTGATCTCTGATATAACGAATCCTGGAACACAGACAATAGTCTTGTTGGTCTAGAGCGACCCATATATATAACTAGTTCAGGTATAAAGATACCGGTGACTTAATCCTAGTCAAAGTACCTCTCCATTTTGAATCACACAGGCGAGCAGAGAGCGACAAAATGACGAACTTCTAGATGATAGCATAAAGTTCGATACAAGAGGAATTACCTTATTTCGGAAAATCAACCACGAACATATGCCTCCAGGCAGGCTTGAATAATACTGGGAAATAGTCTAGTTAGCTAACTAACTCACAAAGACAATGTATTTCCCTCAGAAAATCACAAGACGCAGGTTGCGTCCGCTCGCTACTCAGACCATTTCTAAACTGCCCAGCTGGGCGGAACACACAGAACGAACTCCCAGTTTTTGACATGCGCAGAACTCATCTACGTGAGTATCAATTCACACAAAGCGATTTTAAGAACATTCGAGATAAAAGTCTTACACAGTCGCGCCTTTTATGGTCATGAACAGAAGCGTTAAGACATGTTTCAGACATCTACAACAGTTGACTGATACTACCAAATAAGGAGATATGGTCACGCTTCGTTCAAGAAATTATAGACCGAACGTGTCTCTATACAAGAGAAGGCAAACTCCTAAAAAATTGTAGTCTCAATAACTCGAGTCATGTCCCTTTGACTGTAACAAACATAATACACATTTCAGTCAAAAAAATGATCATACATACGAAAAATGATCATACAAAGACTTTGGAAAAAGTAATTATTTGTGCGTAACAGCATTGTGTGTACAACCAGAAGGAGACAGAGTACCGACCTAAAAGACATTAAGACTAAATGCTGTAACTGGGCCTATCGAGCCAGATTATATTTCTTTCCTAAATCTCATTTACATTCAGCCTATATGGCAATTTACAAACATTAACATTTCCGACGGTTTGATCTTTTGTGGTGGATCCAAGAAGTTTATACTGAGAGAAGTTACCAACCCGACATTTCCGAAGTACAGGAAATCTCAAGAATTCTGACACTGTGGCATCTCTTACCTGAACTGATTCTAGCGACATTAACAGTACTCCTTAAATATAACCCGTGTAGATAACGCTCCCCGGAGTCTTGGAATTAACCGGTCACTGTAGAGCTGGGGTTGTCTTTGCTAACAGAACACTGGATGTGCTGTGAGTGTGTGTCCTATGATTGCGCCAGAAGGGGAAAAATCCAGTTTGTAGGTAAGAACGAAAGCCAGTGGCCACCGTTGAATGAGTAGAACGAAAGCAGGAACGCGTGATTCTTCCATTGTATAATTCTGACACCCACTTTGTATTTTTGTTATACAAGTATTTCTAATGCTGTTTCCTCTTAGAATAGATTAATGCATCAACTCTGTTCTTAACCATAGAGGGAAATCCTAGACCATAGTGTATGGAAATGTATCTCCATAATCTACCACACCCATGCTGTCTGACTCTTTGGAGGCTATAACTTTCTTCTAACGGGATCGTGGGCTCAACAGAGGGGGAAAGGATTACACCTATGGGTCTATTCTTTTAGTAAGTCCTTAACTTATGTGTATGTATATTTATATGCGATTGATTTCTAAATTTATGCTTGTGGTGAATTTTCTTATGATAAATAAAATTTACATAAACTTATTCAAGTGTGTCGATCAGCTCGTCCCAAAATATCTATATTCCATTGTTATAGTGTTCACGTCTGTGCGTCTAACTGTCGTCACTGATGTGTGTGTATGTGAGTGGTGCTATATATATATATATATATATATATATATATATATATATATATATATATATATATATATATATATATATATATATATATATATATATATATATATATACAGTAGAACTCCATTTATCCGAACCCCATGGGACCGAGCATCGTTCGGATAATCAAATGTTCGGATAATTGGATTACATAATGTATCGAGTACATGTACACATATGTCTAACAATAATTAACCATCACAAGAAAAATACACTATAAAACATATTTACCTGTACTGTAATAATAATACCCACACTGTATTAGATCACTGTATCACCAAAATTTTTCATTACACTGCAGTGCATGTACTACTTGTATTAATTATTTTTGTTAAGAAAGAGAAATGTTTTCAAAATAACATTACAAACGATTCAAAACCAGGCGCAACTTACGTATACACGTACTTGCACAGATGTAGCCCACTATTTAAAATAATGAGGAATCCTTTTTTGCACCAAACTGGATAGTCTCCTTTTGGCTGCTAAGTCCCGCATTCTCTTCAACAGCAGAAGCTGTGTAGGACAGCTGTCATCTTCTTGCTCGTACCAAGCCATCGCTGTTTCTAGTGCTATAAAGGCCTCTTCAGGATTTGGTCGACGTTTTGGGTTTTCTTCATAATCTACAAGTACATCATGTACTTCTGGGGAGTCTTCATCATCGGTCACTACATGTATTTGTTTTTCTTCTTGCACAAAAGACAAAATTTCTTCGTCATTCAAAAACTGAAAACCAGAATCATTATCATCTTCTAGCCACATGTGTGCATCATCTTTGTTACAGTCCAAAAATCCGGGCATTGCTTGAAACAGTTCCACAACTTCATTTATGCAATCATCATTTGTGTCCACTGCAGTAGTTTAATTTCCTCCTTCTTTCCCAAGCAATCTATTCCAAGCCTTGTTGAGATTATCTTGTGACAGGGTGGTCCAAGCATCAGCTAACATATAGCAGCAGTCTTTGAGATTAAGCTTTTTGGAAAACGCCACCACACTTTCTTCATCTTCAGCCAACAATAAACGACGCAGGACTTTCTTCTTGTACATCTTTTTAAGCTTAGCTATAACACCCTGATCCATTGATTGAATCAGTGCTGTTACATTGGGAGGCAGAAAAATTACTTTAAAATTTGCATCAACTGCATTCAATGTATCCGTCTCTGGATGAGATGATGCATTGTCCAGTAGAAGAATTACTTTTCCAGTTTTCTTTTCTTGTTCTCTCAACCTCTTCACATTTGGGATGAACTGATTTGTATATCAATCAAGAAATATTTCACTATTCATCCAAGCACTCTTCTGTGCTTTGTAGCACAATGGGAGACATGTCACATTCTTTAAACAACGTGGTTTTTTGGATTTGCCGATCATTAGCACCGGTAAACGATGACTTCCACTGGCATTCGCGGCTACCAAAATTGTTACTCTCTCTTTGCACTTTCTAAACCCAGGGGCAGCTGCTTTGCGCTGAGATGCAAGTGATTTTTGAGGCAATGATTTCCAGTATAAGCCAGTCTCATCGGCATTATACACATCATCGAGTGAATAGCCGCCTTATTCCAAAAAAAGCCAAGAATGTTTCTTTAAAATTTTCAGCGGCAGTTGCATCGCTAGATAAAGATTCCCCTTGAATCTCCAATTCTCGTATGCCATGACGAGATTTAAAGTTTCTTAACCATCCCTGGCTAGCCTTTTAAGTCAGGAGGACCGTCAAGTTGATTGTTGAACTGAAGTGCCTTTTCACACAATAGAGAGCCAGAGATAGGTTCCTTTGCTTCTTCTTTGCACAAACCATATACACAAAGCCTCTCCCAATTTCAAATCTTTCGCATTTCTCATGGTTTTACGTTTCTTCGACCCATTTTCACTATCCAATGTCGATGCAAAACTCTTAATTTTATCCTTGTTACTTTTGATGTCAGAGACGGTAACTTTCCCAACATTGAAAATCCTCGCAAGTGAAGACACAGTTTCACCTTTTCCTAGTCTCTTGATAATTTCTGTTTTCGTTTCAATTGACAAAAGATTGCGGTTCCTTTTATATGTTTTAGGCCTACTGGAAGATGCCATATCGCACAGAGAAATACTTGTACACCAAAATTATTCTGCTGTAGTAGCAGACACAATTATTTTAAGTTGAACTGTCTGTTTAGCCAGTGTTCTGCCTAGAACGCACACGTACATTGGATTGGTAAACCAGATATTAACTGACTTTATGATCTAACTGACTTCCTGTACGTAAGTGACCGACCATTAGCCCATCCCATTCTCTACAAATTGTTCGCATACATTTGAAGCTTACCGCATCAAAAGATTCAGAAATGTAGTCTAACGTGACTGGTGGCGCCTGATTTTTTTTTTCTGGAAAAAGTGTTCGGATAATTGGATGTTCGGATAATTGGGGTTCGGATAAATGGAGTTCTATATATATATATATATATATATATATATATATATATATATATATATATATATATATATATATATATATATATATATATATATATATATATATATATATTTATTCTATTAGTCTGTCTGACCAACTAAGTTCTGTTGTAGAGATAGGCTGAAAGAGAGAGGCTTCTCGATTTCAGGGACAGATTCTAACTAGTTTCCACCATCTCACTCGTGTAAATCTATTTGCTTTACGTTACCTCTCACTGAGCTATCCCCTGTTCTATTCTATTCAGAAGGGACCAAGCTATGTCTTAATTCCCCTATCACAAATCTACGACAATGGGCAACAACAATCTCATTAGACTATAAAAAAGACAAAGAAGATTGGATGGTCATGATCGCCAATGTCTGCTCCAGACCAGGCACCTGAAGAGGAAGAAAAAGAAGAATAATTAAAGTATGTATTTACAATTTAGTAATAATAAAAGTTTGTCCTTACAACATTGTAATAATAAAAGTCTGTCCTTACAGTCTAATAATAATAATGTCCTTACAATATAGTAATAATAAAAGTCTGTCCTTACAATATAGTACGGTAATAATAAAAGTATGTCCTTACAGTCTAATAATAATAAAAGTCTGTCCTTAAAGTCTAATAATAATAAAAGTATGTCCTTACAATCTAGTAATGATAAAAGTCTGTCATTACAATCTAGTAATAATAAAAGTCCTCCACCATGCAAAGGCACAACAGGCCAATCACCTGTTTGCTTTAAATCACGATTACTAGCAACACAAGAGAGAAAACTGGACTGATTCTAAAGGCGACGAACTGGAACGGACTACGGACTACGACTTATGGAACTTGGAACACAAGAAGTATAAATGGGAAGGAAGAGGAGCTGGTGGAAGAGATGAGGAAAGCAAAACTAGAAATCCTGGCTATAACGGAAACAAAGAAAAAAGGACAAGGAGTCATGGATCTCGATGGCAACACGCTGCTCTACAGTGGTGTACCCATGTCTGAAAGAGCTAAAGGGGGCGTGGGTTGCATTGTGGCCCAAAATCAAAAAGATAGTATCAAGGGATGGAACTTTGTCTCGGAGCGCATTATGGTTGTTAAACTAAAAGAAGGAGAAACCATAGTCAACCTGGTCATAGTGTATGGGCCAAATGAGGATGAGAGAGCAGAGGTCAAGGAGGAATTCTTCGAGCTGCTTCAAAGGACAGTGGATGACTGCCTAGATGAAGTTATCATGCTCGGAGATTTTAATGCCAGAGTTGGAAATGACCATGCTAGATGGGGTGGAGTTATCGGAAGATATGGAGAAGATCCTCTCAATGACAATGGAAAGCGACTCCTTAGATTCTGCAGTGAGCAGAATCTGATCATTACAAACACAAAGTTCCCCCATAAGCGCATACATGCATACACTAGATGTGAACCAACAAAGAATGAGAAGTCAGTGATCGACTATGTCATTGTTCGGAGAAGCTCATTGTTACGTGCAGTCTTTGATATCTTGCAATATAATACATTTGTATGCTTGTTATGTTCGCAAATATTTTGTAAACAAAATAGAAACTTTTTTGCTTAAGGAAAAGTAAATATTGAGTTACGTCCCCTTGAAAGGAGTCTCAGATCGAACTCCGCGGATGAATCTAGTTTTACTACGATTTATTCTTTGTTTGGGTAGAAATAGATTGTTCTTGCTTCAGAATATCTATGGCCTGAATTTATGTGTATTGTTTGTCTAGGTAGGACGAGTCGATCTTATATCTGTATATCTTTACATATCTAAGTCGAACTATATGTTCTTTGTCGCTAGAAAGGTCAAAGGCTGTTCAGCGGATGTGTGGCTAGAGAGTTGTTTTTTGGCTTCGCCCTGATGATGGGGGGCTGTCGTGTTTTTCTGTATCGGCTTGTCGCCGGAAAAAGTGATCGATATATGTGTAGGGGAAAGTGATAGTCGTCTAGACCTATCGTGTATGCTTTACCCCAGTGTTTATTCTTATTGCCAAGGAATGGCAGAATCATATTTCTGATACCAAGGTAACAAAAGCATTTCTTATGAACTCTTACGAAGCCATCGTTTTCGATAAGCAGACGCACGATTGGTACGTCTGAGGGAATATTTAACTAGATGAAGATGACATTCATTTCTAGCAGCACCATATTGTATGATGAAGTCAATTGCATCATGATAGAATCTACAAAGCAATGAGAACATTTAATGTAGGATTAACTTTGATACAGATTCCAGTTTGTATCCTAAAGTGAGTGACAGCTCACGACAGCAGCCATCTTGTATCCAAATATTTTATGACCTTCAAGAAGAGAAAAGGGATGCCCCGTATTATCGCTTGATGAGTCCAGAGATCACTGCTACAGATGAGAACCCATTACTAGCGGTTCAAAATGATTATATGAAAAAATATGTGCTGAACATTATTTAAAGGAATCTTCGCTAGACGAGGTTAGGTCTAGAAGCCATCTTGAATATTGTTTGTAAACTGACGTGCTTTGTCAGTAAACTCAGATGATATATATATGGGCAATACTGAGTGCTTGTCTACTGACATTCCATTGTGCTATGATTCAACGAGTGCCCATGTATCATTGCAAGACCATTTATCAATTGTACCATGATGTATTATGCCAACCTGTGATTTGTCACTGTATCCGTGCTGTCGAATGTGTACGTCCAATTAAACTGTAACAAAAAGTACACAGCAGTTGGCGTCGATGACTTCCAGCCATACATGAGTGAGAAAAAGAACATTTATCAACTCTTCGAACTCTTTCATCATTCGCGTATTATACTCTCACTCTATGTCTACACACCACTGCGTAGGTCGAGTTGATATTCCTATTCCTAACAACCACTCTGACGAGCAACGCTGGGGCCAACAACAAGTCTTTAACATTGGAGCTTCCACAGACCACCATACCTCTTAACACTGTGGTCCTGTAAATAGTTGATGTCAGTGTGAACAAGGAACAATACAACTTCATATCTATACACCATTCAACAGTATATATAGAAACAGCATTTAACTCTGGTGGAATTCAACAAAAGAAGCATATTTAACACTCATTCAAATATGTCCGAGATGCTAGAGTCTGGAGGGGGCCAGAGATTGGAAGTGATCACTACCTGCTAACAATCAAAAGAACAACTGAAAGAGTTGCTCAGCCTAGGAACTGTCCAACATCACGCAAGAAACCAAGTAAACGAGCAGGAGAAATGAGCATTAGGACCTACAAGCTGAGAGAGCCAGAAATTAAGACCAGATATCAGGGGCTTATTGCTGCAGCGGTGAGCAACACAGAAGAACGACCTGATGACTTGGAAACCCTCTGGATTAAATTCAAGGACATCATAAAGACAGCTGCTGCAGAAGCATGCGGTGAAGTCCGACTTGGGAACAAGAGAAAGAGGACACCTTGGTGGACAGAGGAAGTCAAAGAGAAAATAAGAGAGAAGAAAATGGCATGGAAACAATACTTAGGAGCTAAAAAACACAACAGGACAAATGGAAAAATATAGAGAATATGTGACACTCAGAACAGAAGCAAAGAACAAAGTGCTAGCAGCAAAACAGAAGTCCTGGGAAGAATTTGGAGAAAAGCTAGAACAAGATGCACAAGAAAACCAGAAATTGTTCTATAAGACCCTAAAGAACATGAGGAAGGAAAAACAATGCCCTCTCAAATTTATAAAGGACAAGCAAGGCAAATTGCTTACTGCCCCGAAGGAAGTAATGGGAAGATGGAAAGAATATTTCTCAGAACTCCTGGATGGTGAGCATGGTGAAGCATCAGAAATGATAAACACTAGCACAGAAGAGAAAACCAATGATGGTGAAGATGACATAAAGATGGAAGAACTGAAGGCAGCACTGGAGAAAATCAAGATGGGCAAAGCAGCAGGGCATGATGGTATAACACCAGAAATGGTTAAGTTCATGGGAGCATCAGGCGACCTATTACTCTTAAGGGTTTTACAGGCAGCGTGGTACAACAAGACCATACCAAAGGATTGGGAGATTGCCATCATAACACCAGTTTTCAAAAAGGGTGACAATCGACAGTGTGGAAACCATAGAGGCATATCCCTTCTCAGTGTCCCTGGTAAAATCTACTCTAGAATCCTAGAGCAGAGACTCCGACGCCTAGCTGAGCCACAATTGGATGAGGTCCAGTGCGGATTCCGAGCAAACCGAAGTACTCAAGATCTAATCAGCTGAGTGAAAAGGCCCTTGAGTATAAGAGTGAGATGCATCTTTGTTTCATAGATCTGGAAAAGGCATTTGACAGGGTCCCCTGGAGCAAACTTTGGGACTGTTTGGCAAGGAAGAATATTCCAGCACCTCTGATTCATGCTATACAGAGCTTCTACAAGTCTTGCAGAAATTATGTGAGGACAGCAAACCATAAGTCGGAAGAGTTCAGGACCACCACTGGTGTAAGACAAGGTGATATTCTATCACCTTACCTCTTTATACTCCTTATGGACGATGTCATCAAGGCATGTAAGGAGAGAACAAGAAAGTATTTAGTGGGGTACTGGAAGATGAGACAGGTCCATATTTCGGAGCTGGCATTTGCTGATGATGTTGCCCTGATTGCTAAATCAGAGGCACATCTCCAATCCAACCTGCAAGTCTGGAAGGAAGAGCTGGAGAAGAGAGGGATGGTCAAAAGCAGCTCTAAAACAAAATCCATGGTGATATCACGAGAAGAAAGAAAACATCAGATTAAGCTGGGAGAACAAGTCCTGGAGCAGGTCGACCACTTTAAATACCTCGGAGCTATTATAGACCGAAAGGGAGGCATCAAAGAAGAGTTGGCCACTCGAAAAGCAGCAGCTGGGAGACTTTTTCAGGCCATAAATCGAGGATTCCTCAGCAAGAGAGAGGTTGGTAAGAAAACGAAGATGGCTGTATACCGCTCCACCTATGTCCCAGTCTTGACATACGGATGCGAGTCATGGGCAATGACTACAACCCATAAAAGCCAGATCCAAACCTCAGAAATGAGGTATCTGAGGAAGGTGGTTGAAGTAACAAGAAGAGACATGGTACGCAACCAGACGATACGTCAAGGCCTTAAATCCTACCCCCTGCAGACCCAAGTAGAACAGTCCCAATTAAGATGGTTTGGCCATGTCTGCAGAATGGGAGAAGATCGGATACCACGACAAGCATGGGAAACAAAGAGCCAAGGATCCAGACCCCGAGGACGACCCAGAGTCCGCTGGGAGGACAACATTAGACAATCTTTGAAGGATCGAGGACTAGAATGGAACCAGGCCAGAAGGAAGACAGCCGATAGGATAGTCTGGCGCTCTCTCTTCCAAACCTCTACACCTCACGGTAAAAGGGGAACGACTAAGTAAGTAAGTAAGTAATAATAAAAGTATGTCCTTACAATCTAGTAATAATAAAAGTCTGCCCTTACAATCTAGTAATAAAAAAGTATGTCCTTACAATCTAGTAATAATAAAAGTCTTCTCTACAATCTAGTAATAATAAAGTATGTCCTTACAGTCTAGTAATAATATAAGTCTGTCTTTATACAATCTAGTAATAATTAAAGTATGTCCTGAAAGTCAAGTAATAATAAAAGTCTGTCCTTACAATCTAGTAATAATAAGTCTGTCCTGACAATCTAGTAATAATAAAAGTCTGTCCTTACAATCTAGTACTAATAAGTCGGTCCTTATAATCTAGTAATAATAAGTCTGTCCTTACAATCTAGTAATAATAAAAGTCTGTCCTTACAATCTAGTAATAATAAGTCTGTCCTTACAATCTAGTAATGATTAAGTCTGTCCTTACAATCTAGTACGGTAACAATAAGTCTGTCCTTACAATCTAGTAATAATAAGTATGTCCTTACAATCTAGTAATAATAAGTCTGTCCTTACAATCTAGTAATAATAAGTCTGTCCTTACAATTGTGGTAAAGTGGGATGATATAAATATTTATAGGGACTTAGTGTACTGACTGAGATCAGCTGTGAAGGTATCTGTATCTAATATGTGTAGTGTTTTACAGATAACCTTACTTACTGCCACATATTTATATCTCAGTCAGAATTATTCTGGAATATTGTGTTGGCAACGTTATATGTCTAGGGTTATGCAAATGATGAAGTGTAAGTCACCACAACAACAAACAGATAAACAATTTAATTATTCCACCACACTTGACAACACTGTGACACTCACAAACAGTCAACACTCTAGAAGACTATCTTAAAAGATTCAATGATAAATTTCAGATATATACAGATGTATTGATTTTTTTTCTACAATAGTGATCCTGATTCAACTACACAGTGAACCAGGCAATATTATAACATGTAATTACAAATATTATGTACACAGATATAAATGTGGTCTTTGCATTGACATACAATATTAGTAATCTATGTGTGTGAGTTGTGATGTGGTAATATGAGGTAATACTGGTTTTGTTCTTCAAGATAGATTCTTATTAGACATCATGACTGCATGTGTTTGTTTCTGTTGGAACTAGTATTGGAGATGTTCTCAGTTCCTGTCATTAAAACAATTAATTACCCCTCTTTAATTAATACAATTCATTTTAAGAGGAGGGGGTACAAATTGTTGAGCTCTGTTGGCCACGAAGGGCTTAACTTTCGTGATGGCGGCAGGCAAAGACTCCTCTGCTAGACTTCTTCACTGGTTCTGAAGACACCTCACTGGTTCTGAAGACACCTCACTGGTTACTACAGGGACCAAAGAGTATGTTGTAGCCTCTGGATTCAGCAAATGCTCAGACCAGGTGCGGCTTCAATAACTAGGACCACAGTCCCACAATTCAAGGAAATAAACACAGATACGTTGACTAGCAATGAATGTAGGCACAAATACTGGCACAAATTCCCATCTGCTTATGTTCCAGACTTTTATTTAGCAAAAATATGAGCTGGCTTCAACGCACTGTTGCTTTATCAAGCTTATTTGAACTAGTGGTCTCGAACTAACGCTATCAATTAACTATATTAACAGACCTAACCAATCAGGCCATTTCTACCCCATCGTTTGAAAAAAAGTACTCTTACTTCCGTCTCCCTTGACAACAAAAGATAGCATTTATAGTCCGACTAATCGTGTTTAGCCTTACATATCATTCCCTCCAATCAATTCAAATGTAACTTGTGGCCTATTTCCGTACAATGGTGGTCTAAAATTCTGCCACTGAGCGACTCCGAGTTTTTAGGTTGTCTGACACCCTCATTATTTTCTTTTGCCTATAATTTATTAATTCCTGGACTATTTGCGTAACACTTAACATATTCTGTGTCAGCAAGCCCTAAGGAATCCAAATATCTCAATCTAAGGGAGCTAGGTGGCTGCGTTCAAAATGTGCATTTTCTACCACCTCCTGTTCACTTCAATCCCCATGTGGTGTCTGGGTACTGTCATGTTTTCAAACGTAAATCCATCTAATGTCATCTTTCCTAATAAGCGTTTTTCAGGTTTTTTTAAAACCTAACTCTGGGAAGGGTAGTGTTTTTTATCACTGTCCGTCTGAAATAAAGTTAGTGCATGTGGCCTTACACGCGTGTTAGGGGTGGCATTAATATAGCGAGACGCGTGTTTAGTGTTGCTTGCGTTGCTGCCTTCAGCCCTTCCTTCTTTCCATCTTAGTCCATCTGTTCGTTCGTTTTGGTAACGTAGTATAATTAATGTTAGGATTAATTTAGGTCATTAATCACTTGCGTATCTCAAGGTTTTTCTTAGAACTGCAGTACACGTTTTATTGGGTTGTGGAAACGCATGTATTTATGCAGTGGCTTATATTTAACGTGGAAACGTTACAATTTGCAGACGAAGCATAAAACAAAGGGGATTTCGAGTACTGTCATTGTGACAGCACTGTTCTTTACCATTCTTCTTCCTTTTATAGAATTTATTTGTTAGGCTTTACATTTACTTTTTAATTTATATATGTGGATTAGAATTTCTCACGACAACAATCTAGTAATAATAAGTCTGTCCTTACAATCTAGTAATAATATAAGTCTGTCCTTACAATCTAGTACAGTTATTATGGCGCATGGAGACAACATTGCAGCATTATCTCCAGGAAGCCTTCACCTGGCCGGACTACTTCTTCTTTCTTTCTTCTTTGATCCATAACCGGTGATTCCCATGTTAACTTGTGCACTTCTTTGTGTGGAAAAAGTGTTCCTCCAATGACCAGGTTGTTAATACTGCAGAAGCTTATTAACTTGTCCCCATTCTCATTTACTGTTCCACTGCTGCATTTCCCCATTACTCTTTCGTTATAATTATTGTGTGTTCCAACTTTCGCATTTAAGTCTCCCATTACTATAATAAGATCGTAGCTTGGCCGGACTACTGGTCTTCTTTAAATAATTTATGCGTTATAGATTTTAATTACATTTTTAATGCATCTGCTAATATTTTATAATCTGTAATTTAAGGAGA
Organism: Oreohelix idahoensis; assembly: GCA_024509875.1. NCBI lineage: Eukaryota > Metazoa > Mollusca > Gastropoda > Stylommatophora > Oreohelicidae > Oreohelix > Oreohelix idahoensis. Next base: position 133,675 of record JAMPIV010020825.1, on the reverse strand, counting down.
AAAGGTCTGTATTTTTATTTTGTTTTTGGCATTTGCATCCCGTGAATATAGTTTTTATGAACTAAAGTTATAAATGATTGGTTTAAACTGGTAGGAAGCTTTCCCTTTTCGAATATTTCGTTTAAAGTTTCAGAATAAACGGGACTCAGTGAGTGCAAAAATGCTTGATCAGAAGGTAGGTTTTATTTCCTGTTCGTATGAAGTTTATAGAAATGCTACATGTGTGTGTGTGATTTTCTAAATAAAAGATGTCAGTAGTAGTGCTAGGTGTGTTGTGATTTGATATGCCTGGTTTTTGTTACGATGGATGGGTATGAAACAAAAATAGAAAAAGGTGATTCGTCTTACGAGGACAAAAGACAAAGAAAATATACAGTTCAAAAAAAAAAAAAAAAGAAACGCAACATTATTGCAGTGGTAATGGACACCAAATTTCAAACTTGTACCACAATTTTATTTTACGGAATTAATGTTTCAATCTTGGCATGAAGAAACTTTCAGACTTTAACAACGAAATGATGTTATTAAATTTGGTTTGGACTTTTATTCTTTGCGACTGAGGCCTCCGTTTCAGTAAGGTGTATGGCCTTCTCTGGCCTCTATCAGAGAACGACATCTTGACATGGATCCGATTAGCCGTTGGATCTGTTGTTGTGGGATGGCTGCCCACTCTTCCCGCAGTGCAAGAGACAACTGTCGGAGATTGGCTGGAGCCACGTATCGCTGGCGGAGTCGTCTGTCGAGTTCATCCCATAAGTGTTCTATGGGGTTCATGTCTGATGACACGGCTGGCCACGGAATGGTCTGGACGTTGTTGTCAGCAAGGAACTGGGTGGTGAGTTGTGCCACACGAGGTCGAGCGTTATCCTGCTGAAAAATCGACCCTCGTGCAGCCAGACGTGGAAGGACGTGAGGACGAAGAATTTCAGCGACGTATCGTTGGTCATTTAGGCGTCCTTCAGTTTGCACCAGGTCACTTCTTCCCATGAAGTTGATCGCCCCCACATATCAGTACACCTCCACCACTATGTGGAGGTGCCTCATCAACGCTGTTCTGGGCATAGCGCTCATGGACTCTGCGGTAAACTCTTCTCCGTCTATCGTGTAGCTGGAGCACAAAAAATGATTCATCACTAAACCAAACCCGTCTCCAGTCATTCCCAACGGTCCATTGACGATGCTGGTTCGCCCACTGCAGTCGGTTCTGGCGATGCCGGTCCGTAAGAACAGGACCTCTGTAGGGTCTTCTAGCCCAAAGACCAGAGTCGTGCAGCCGGATCCTGACCGTTTGACCTGAAATTCGACGAGCTGCTGACATTGACTGGACTGTGGAGGACGCAGATGCAAGTCGATTCCTGAGGTGACGCAGCCGTATGAAGCGGTCTTCGGCAGGAGTTGCCGACTCTGGGTCTTCCACTGCGCGGCTGGTCTGCCACTGAGCCAGTTTCTTGAAATCGCTTCCAAAGGCGACTAATGGTGCTTCTAACCACATTAAATTGTCTGGCCACTACACTTTGTGACTGTCCAGTCTGTAAACGTCCAATGATGGTGAGTCGTTGTTCTGTAGTGAGATGAGCCATACTTGCGCATTGAATTTTCAACTGAATTTATTCGAGGAGCGTCAATCTTTTATAGGCATTCAATAATATGGTCAGAGAGTTTTGTGTTCAGTAAGTTTCACAGGAGTCTCATGAACCTGTCACGAGTTATTGTCAAAAATGTTATTTTGACCTTGACCTCTTTCATGACCTCGCGAATCATGAGGTGAGTACAATTCAGGTAACCACGAGAAGTTAATGACCAGATGGATACAGTCGATAGGTTGACTGATGTCCAATCAGCGAATATCTTTTATAAAAGTAACACCAAAAAAGTTGCGTTTCTTTTTTTTGGACAGTATAGCTAACGTTGCGGCCACAAAGCCTTCGTTAGGGAAAGGAAAGAAAGTGAGGGCTAAATAGGACACATAAGAATCTAAATAAAAATAAGAATAAAAACCAGGTACTTCCCTAAAGGCGGCTAAAAGTAAGCTAGCATGCCGAAGGAAGAATGCGCCTCAAGCAAATGCTGTATTTCGTTCATAACGAATGTTTCTTGCCGACCGCCAACCCATATCGAAAAAATAATAATGCATAAATAACAAAAGGAAAGTCTGGTTTATATGAATGTGCTAAACATTTCATTAAAGAAATATGAGAGGAAACGATGAAGAAGAAATGCATTAGATAAAAACAATACATTGAGATGTAGAGGTAGAAGTCTAACATGCAAAATTAGCCTAGGGAGTATAGACAACCCCAAAAAGGACACGTCCGCCCTTTGTCACATTGACAGTGACCGAAGGGTTAGCCATACCAATTAAATGACCTTTTTCCAGTGAGTACTGTTAATGTCTTTTTTCAGCTATCAATTTTTATTTACAGATATCACATTTAATAATCCATTATAGATAACAAAGTGTAAATAGCGTTTTTATGAAACAATGAAGCACAGATGTTTTCATCAGATGTAATGACTTTAAAGTGGCTATCAATAAGAAAAATTATTTTGCTGAGCCTGACTGTAATACTTAACTAGCCAGGTGTTGAAGATGATTCGTTGTTGGTGTCGGGTTTCGTCACTGTTGTTTCCAAGGGTGTTGTTAACTGTTCCGTCAATAGTCAAATAATTCTGTGGCAGTAGCACGTTCCTGGTGGTAATAATGGGGGTAACTACTCCAATTGTCAAGGCAAACGTCTTCAAGACCCGTCTGATGTTGGCGTCTAGCGTAGACTACCGGTAACTTGAGCCACAGACTTGTACCCCAAACTTTTACCACTAACTGAGAGAAAAGAAATGTTTCTTCTGAGTATAGGGTCTCCTGACATTCATGTTCCTTAGAAACGTTACCCTCTGTTACATCGGATTTTCCTGCCGATGAACAAAACTTATTATCACCACTTACACAGATTGTATCGTGCTTCATTGTTCCATTGTTATTAGTTTTATTCTGGTTGTTGCCACCGTTTGTTATGGTATTCTCTGCTAACTTCTATGTGTGCCGGTTTATAATCACTGTTTTGTTGTATTATTAGTTTTGATAAATACTTCAAATGGTAGAGCTTCTAATGCCGTGCTGACAAACATGAATAGTGGGTCAATAGTCTGAACTTTCAATAATATCAACTGATAAGTCCGTGGTGTTCAGAGTCCGAACAGAGTACAATTTAATAGCACATCACATCCAAATAAAATGCAGTTCATCAGAATTCAATTAATACATCATAATTCGTCACTTCCTTCAGTCGTGGTACAGTCAAGCTATTTACTCGTGATTCCTAGATAGGCAATCCGGTATCGAACAACTCAACTTACGCGACTAAGGTGACCTTCTTGGATACTTTCCATTAAGATTGCTCCCGAAAATACATTCTCCTCTTCGAACATAAATCCCTTTTCATCACTGATATATAATATTGTATCCACTAAGTATAGGCTGACCCAAATACCTATTTATCAAGAAAATCCTTGATATCAATATCCTTCGACTGGGAGACTTCAAAAACTTCCGTCCGTCTAGGACCAAATATAACAACATATGGGTACAAATACAATGTTGTCACGTGCTACCTTACCAACGCGACACGTCACATTAAAACTACGCAAATTATGCTCCTCGCTTTCAACATCGTAAAGCAAAAACTATAATATATATCTATTGCAGTTCAACAACTAAAATGTGCAACTTTTATTCGAGCTTACTACCTAGTTGCTACAAATCATATATCCTCTTGTAACATTCCCTTGGCCGACGGGGGTTAAAAAAAATCTAGACTATAGATTTTTTTTTTTTTTTAAATTATGGGTATGTGAAAAAAATGTTAAAGATTATCGATCTACGAATCACGTACTATCGTCGAAGATCGTAGTCAAATTTAAGTCCATGTCAACAGAAAGAAATGTCAACTATCAAACCGTGACTAATTTATAAATACTTATGTCTGTGAAGAAAGTTCTAACTTAATTAGTACGAATAGAAAATGGTAATTAAAATTATAGTATAAATTAATGAGTCATAATATTAACTAAATGTAGACTGTGTAGTATCTTATAGAATATAATTTATCCTAAGTAAAGGAAAGTAAGAATTAATAGCTAAGGAAAGAAAAGAAAAATTGTAAGAAAAGTAAGAGAGTAGTTAATAATGTATTAAAAGAAAGTAAAAGTAAGTTAATAGACTAGAATATAATAGATGTACGTAAGGAAAAAAAAATAAACGTAACCTATAACTAACTTAGTATGTGAATTAACAATATAGAATTACTATATATATTAATATTATGTTAAAGTAAGTTCATACATACCTATAAAAATGAAACAATTAATTAGCTAGCATAACTATATTATCTATTTGTGTTTTGCTGTATGTATATTACTTGTTTCATTATTATATTATTTAATCATAATACTATTTAGTAATGTCATTCCCAAGGAATACGTTGTCCTTCTTTCGTAAAGTTCCACGAATATCACGTTATCATTCCGACGAAAGTATATGAAAATATATCTGTATGTCACTTTGTTCCTATTTTCACTTTTCATCTTGAATGTATCCTATTTGAATTCGACTGAGTCACGATTGGACACTAACCAAAGTCCGTGCACATATTCACAACGTTGTCAATGTTATGTGATTATTCTACTCGGATTGTTACAACTTTGAATGTGCGTAGAATTCTTCTTTGTCAACTTGTTTGACCTGGAATTTTGTAAGTTTGTAAACTCTTGCAGAACATTCAACAAGTGTCAGTTTCATCACCAAGTTCTGGTTCCATGAGTTATTTATGTTCCCTTCTTATATGGCAAAGGATTGCGGGATAGAATATCAGCGACTATATTCTCATGTCCTGGAATTGCCTCGATGGTGAAATTAAATGGCTGAAGCAGAATTGAAAAACGAGCAAGTTTGGCATTCTTATGATTGGCTTTTCTAAGTGATGCTACAGCATGTTGGTCAGTTTGTATGACAAAAGGAGCGCCTAGCAGGAACTTCTCTAGTTTTTGTATTGCCCATACGACTCCCAATAGCTCCCTATCTATCACCGAGTAGTTTCGCTCTGTCTCGGTGAGTTTTCTGGATATATAAAGAGTAGGGTGCAGGACGCCGTCGTGTTCTTGCAATAGCGTACCTCCCAATCCGTAATTGCTCGCATCTGTACGGAGTATAAACATTTTTTTACTATCTGGTAACCTAAGAATAGGTTGCCTGGAGAAGAGAGATATTATTTTGTCAAAAGTTGTCTGGCAGTCTCTTGTCCACAGAACTTTTGTAGGCATATCTTTCTTCAGTAACGAAGACAAGACAGCCGTAATTGTTGACAAGTTAGGAATAAACCTACTATAATATTGTACTAAACCCAACAAGCTCCTAACTTGTTTTTTTGTTTGTTTGTGGAACTGATAGATGTAAAATCTTAGACACATTTTGAGGAATAGTTTTTATTTGTCCAGCCCCTATTATATGTCCCAGGAATGTTATTTCTTGAAAACCTATTTGCATTTTGCTAGGTCTGGCAGTTAAGTTATTAGTTCTTAAAATATCTAATACTGAACCTAATCCAATGACATGTTCATCAAAGGAATGACTAAACAGACAGATGTCATCAATATAAGTGATGATGTCTGTTCTGCAAGCTAAAATTCTTCGCATCATGCGAATGAACGTTGCAGGCGCATTCATTAGCCCAAAAGGCATGACATTCCACTGATACAGACCTTGTGGAGTCGAAAATGCAGTGTAATATTTTGCTTGTTCAGTTAAGGGAATCTGCCAATATCCCTTGGTTAAGTCAATTTTTGTGAAATATCTAGCAGATGAAAGACGAATAAGTAGATCGTCAATCAAAGGATGAGGTTCACTGTCTGGTACAGTTTAAGCGTTAAGTTTCCTATAATCTACACATAATCGTATATTATTGTCTTTTTTTCTTACAATAACTAGTGGTGAAGCGAATGGCGAGTTACTATGTTCGATAATTCCTAATGCTAACATCTGCTTAAGTTCTTGAGATGTTTTATCTTGAAAATGGATAGGTACAGAGTAAGGACGAAGTTTTATAGGAGTACTGTCCTTCAGTATAATGTCATGAGAAATGATAGAAGTTCGACCAGGTATATCCGTCAGAACATCAGAGTAGATTTCTAGGAGTTTAGTAATGGAATTATTTTCATCTGAAGTAAGTGAAGGTGAAATAGCAACATCCCTCCAAGATTCTGAAGATTGCAGTTCCGGTATAGGAAAAGACATTTCAACCTCAGGAAAAGATGCTTCTTCTTCCTGAATTACAGAAAGACTAGAGTATTGATAAGAATTAACTGATTTGTCGTCTAAGTCGTGGAAGATAGACTGTAGATGAAGTGGACGGGTAAAGAACTCTTTCAACATATTTATATGATAAATTGTTTTCTGACCTTTTATGTCTAATATGTAGTCGACGTCAGAAATCTTATCTACTATTTTGTATGGTCCATTCCAAGCAATTAATAATTTGTTACCCTTTTGTGGAAGTAGTACATATGCTTCGTCACCAGGAAATAACTGGCGGAGTCTTCTATTATTGTTTTGAAATTGTCTAGCTCTCTTCTTCGCAGCCTCTGATGAAGCTGTTGCCATGCGGCAAGCCTCTATGATTTTTTTACGTAAGTTAATAACGTATTCATAAGATGACTGTGTTTCCTGAGTCATCTCAGAGTCGAGTAGTAAGTCTTTAATGAGTCCCATTGGGCCTCTTGGAGGAGCACCAAACACTAACTCGAACGGAGAAAAACCGGTCTGCTCATGCGGAATTCTCGGTAAGCGAACAACACAGCTGGAATAGCTCTGTCCCAATCTTGAGGATTGTTTATTGTAACTTTATGTAAAAGTTGTTTAATAGTACGGTTGAGCCTCTCAACGGACCCATTACTCATCGGATGATAAACATTGCTGAGACTTCTTTCTATATTTAGTGTCTTCATTACATCCTTCATTGTATCAGACACAAATTGTGGTCCATGGTCCGAAAGTAATTTTTTTGGGAAACCCAAGCCTAGAAAATATTAATATCAAAGCATCAGATATATCAGCTGTTGTAATATGTTTCAGAGGTATGACCTCTGGCCATCGTGTACATAGGTCAATACATGTTAATATGTACCTATGCCCTCTGGCAGTTGGTAACATAGGACCAATAATATCTATTGCCATCTTGTCGAAAGGACGAACTGATATTTCACTGGCCGGAATGGGGGCATTATGAAAAGCTCCACGAGACTTAACTTCCTGGCAAGTCACACAGGAACGTACGTATAAAGATACGTCTCGTGAAATTCCCGGCCAGAAAAACGATGACAACACTCGTGAACGTGTTCGAGTGTAGCCCATATGACCCGCGCATTGGGAGTCATGAGCATGCCGTAGTATGTATGTCCTTAACGACGATGGTACTATAAACTGATGTTTTACCTTATCTTTGTCAACACTATTTCGAATCAAAATATCATTATGAATAGTGAACCAATGTTTAGCTCTATTCTTAACCGTAATATCATCATGTTTGTTCACTAATGCAAAAAATTTCTTCAAAGAGCTGTCTTCTCTTTGTTTGCGAGCAAAAGACTCTCTTTCAATCATGGAGGTAGGTATATCATTAGAGTACTCCATCACTTTAGTGGCTGTAGTATCCTTCCTTTCCAACTCGTGAGCTTGAGCTCTTGTTGTCACTGTATTGGCTGCATACAAGTTCACTCTTTCCCATTCCAATATTTCCTCGGGAGTACAGTCTTTGCTGCCATGTATACGTCCGATTGTCAAATCTGCAACCGGATTCTGAAGTAAACAAACTTTAACTTTCCCTGAAAAAAATGGAGTTTTAACCTCTATAATTGCAGTTGGATAATATTCCACTGTCCCTCCGAAGGTAATACAGCGTACAAACTCTTTAGTAACATAACGTGGATGCACTAAGGATTGACGGATACCAATTGTGGTGGATCCGGAGTCTCTTAAAATAGAAATAATATTTCCATCCAGGATTCCCTTGTTAAAAATCAATGTCCCAGTTCCATCGTTAGCCGTTAGACAAATAGCAGGAGTAGGTTGTGTAACCTGTATTGTCGGCTGACTTGATTTCTGAAAAATAGTATGGCATTGTGGACAAACATTTGCCACGTTATTATCAATGACATAGCATGCAGATGAAGAATGTGTTGGAGTGTCAACATTGTTATTACATGGAGATGCATTCATGGTCAATGCTGCCCCTGTGTTATGTGTAAACTGTTGATGCTTTCTGGAGATGGAGCGTTGTCTATCCCGAACACCTGAATAATTATTATCATTGCCTCTACTGTTGTAACTTTTATGTCGTGGTTTAAAATTTTCATTCTTCCTCTGATAATGATTACCACTATTATTGAATTTGTCAATACCAAATTTATTCCAACTAGGCTTTTGTTGAAAATTATCTTTAGGTTTAAATTGAGGTATTTGATTTCTGAACTGTTGTCTACCTCGGTTAAAATTGTTATAGCTGTTATAATGATTTTGTCCATGATTATAATTATCATTATATCCTTTGTAAAAATGGTTCCTATTAAGACTATGTGTCCTTGCTTTGTCATAACCGTGGTACGACATGTTGGATGCCACTGATAATGGTTCTCGTGTATGTGAATTCCCTAAACTGACGTTAGGATGTGCACAACAATAATTTATAGACATCTCTTCTAAGGACGCAATGGTGGGTGGTTTTCGTTCCTGTAGGAATGAAAAAAATGGCGGACTAACTGAAGATAGTACTTTATCTCTAAGTATCAGGTCCACTAATTTATCATAAGATTTTTCCACTCCCGCAAGTTCAACCCATCTGTTGAAGGTGTCTCGTATATTTGATATAAATCCTGAAAAATCTTTATGTGAATCTGGCTGAAGATTTTTAAATTTTAATCTACAACCTTCCTCATCTAAATGAAACCGTCGCAATAGCAAAGCCTTAATGGCATCATAGTTACAAGCTATTGTAGGATCTACATTTTCAGTTGCGTTCAAGGGCTCACCATCTAAAAATTCTCGAAGTTTAAGTGCCCATGCTGATTTATCCAAATTATTAGTCTTACATACTTGTTCAAAACGTGACAAGTACGATGATAAATTATCATAATTAAGTTTGAAATGTGGCAGTTTAAAGTTATAATAACTTTTATGTTGTGTAGCTGAAGACATATCATTAGCATTAACACCATGGCTAGTAGTTGCGCATTGTGCTTTTAATTTGGCTGTCTCCAATTGGATAAGTGCCAACTCCTTTTGTTGTTGCATTATAATTTCATCTTGTTTCTTTTTATTTTCCTCCTCAATTCTTAATATTTCATTTCTTGCCTCTTTTCTATCTTCTTCTTGCTTTGCAAGTTCTTTCTGCTTTTCTAACTTTGCCTCACGTTCTTCTTCTTCACGTTTTAACTTTGCCTCACGTTCTTCTTCTTCACGTCTAGCAAGTTCTTTCTGCTTTTCTAACTTTGCCTCACGTTCTTCTTCTTCACGTTTTCTATCTGCCTGTTCTTGTTTATAAATAGCTAGTTGTTCTTCAGCAAAAGATTTCAGTTCTGGTCCTTTATAACCAAAATCTTTCCCTATTCTAACGAAAGTTTCTAACGTAGACATTCTGAAATCAATGATCTATGTAGTTAATCAATAATGTATTGTAAACACCAATAAAAATTATTAAATTATTTATGTGTACTGAATGGCCAACGTAGTACTATTTTTAATAAAATTATACTACTTAATATCTAACATGGTGCTCATATTCACCAAGAAATATAACCCTATAGTTATTTGTCAATATACTATATCATCATGCCTTAGTCATGATGGATAAACACTAGTGCACTGGGCCATTACTGCAAACAGTTGCAATTATCAAGTTCCTCTTATTTATTTTCAAAAATTAATCAAAATATATGTTATTATATTAATACCCAACTAAGGTAAGCTATCCCTATTAGAGTATAGGCTTAAACTTGGCTTGGGGGGTTTGGGATGTCAGGTATTGGTAGTACCTCTGGTGAAGGAGCTGTCATGCCCTTTTCAGGGCAGCTCGGCCACCTTTGGTCCAAACCTGGCATCCAGCTCTCACCTGTGGCTCCTCGTAGCTGTCAGCATGCGACAGCGGCCACCCCCGGGCAACGGCTTTGACAGGCCGGCTAAACTAGGTGAGGGTAGCCGATTGGTTATAAACCTTCGGTGAGTTGGGGTCTGCCTACCCATGCATGCGAAGACTGGATTCGATAGACTGCGCGGAAGAAACCATCTATTGGTTCAACGGGCATGACGGCGATTACCAGCAACGCGCTGTGGAGCGTAAGGAGCACGGCGAGGCACGTAGAATGCCCTGGTCATCCACTGCATCCTGTGTTGTCTCCAGTTGTCTCGATAATATCTTGCCACTGGAACAGATAACTCCGGACGAGAGAGTGAGGATGACGATTAGCGCAACTCTTCCTCACTTTAATCCAATTACAGCGCAAGTCACAGCTTCAGACAGATACATACAGACACTACACTCAAAGACCTGTGGCGATGGGGGAGTGGCGAACCAGAAAGTGTGGATACACTCAAGCTGCAGCCACAATCCTGCACACAGGCGGCTCAGGCCATAGGGTCGTTTCTCGCTGGAACTTTGAAGCAGCGGCGAGATCCGGCAGCCCCCTGAGCGACTGAGCAGCCCTCTTTAGGATCACTCTGCTCACCTCCATGGCATGAGGAAGGGGCTAGAAAAGGTGCCCTGAACATAGCCTGCTTCAACCTACTCTGACCAGCTTGACGCGGCTGGAGGGTATCCCAATCATGCGTTCGAACAAAAAGTAAGAAAAAAATGAAGGTGCTTACCTTCGGCACGTGAAACGTGCGAACACTACTCGACAATACCCTGGCCGACAGACCTGAAAGACGGACTGCACTTGTGGCCAAAGAACTGGCGCGCTATAATGTCGATATAGCAGCCCTAAGTGAGACGCGACTACCAGAAAAAGGTCAGATTACTGAAATTGGAGGTGGCTACACATTTTATTGGAGTGGCCGGGACAGCAAGGAACGGCGTGAGGCTGGTGTTGGATTCGCCATTAAATCTCATATCGTACGAAAGCTTGTCAAATCTCCTAAGGGCATTAATGATCGCCTAATGACCCTTCATGTCCCACTAGGAAGCAACAGAAGTGCCACACTGATCAGTGCATATGCCCCAACAATGACAAACCCCGAGGAAACAAAAGAAAAGTTCTATGACGAACTTAACTCAATCATCTCATCAGTTCCTAAATCTGAGAAACTTATTATTCTCGGCGACTTCAATGCCAGAGTAGGCACTGACCACAACACCTGGGAAGGAATACTTGGAAAACATGGCATAGGCAAATGTAATAGTAATGGGCTCCTATTACTCAGCCTGTGTGCCACACATGATTTGTCCATCACGAACACCATGTTTCGCCTACCCACTCGAAATAAAACAACATGGTTGCACCCCCGATCCAAACAGTGGCATCTCATTGATTATGTCATCACGAGAAGGAGCGACAGACGTGACGTGAGAGTGACCAAGGCCATGTGTGGTGCCGAATGCTGGACTGACCACGGGCTGATTGTATCAAAACTCAACCTTAACATACAGCCCAAGCGAAGACACCAGAGTCAGAAACCCATGAAGAGGCTCAACGTCACAAAACTTAAAAGCGAAGCAACCGCAGAGAGCTTCTCAAGGGACTTGGACAGCCGTCTGAGGGACGTTGAGCTCGGTCAAACCACTATAGAGGAAAAATGGGCCACTTTAAAGCACATTGTGTACTCTGTAGCCTCTGAGAGCTTGGGATATACAACACGCAAGAACCCTGACTGGTTTGATGAGAATGATGAAAATATTAAAACACTGCTGGCTGAAAAATATCGCTTGCACAGAGACTATCAAAGCAACCCTTCCTCAACATCCAAAAAGGCAGCCTTTACCAATATACGCAGAGTTGTCCAGAATAAGCTCAGGAAGATGCATGATGCATGGCTCAGCAATAAAGCAGACGAGATACAGAGGTATGCAGACATAAATGACTCAAAGCGCTTTTATGATGCCCTGAAAGCAATTTATGGCCCTCAATCGAATCAATCATCACCGGTCCTAAATGCTGATGGCATGGCATTGCTCACTGATAAAACGCAGATTTTGGAACGCTGGGCACAACACTTCAACGCCATCTTAAATTGTCCATCAACCGTCAACGACCAGGCCATTGCAAGTATACCGCAAGTTACAGTCAATGTCAGACTTGACCTTCCACCCAGCATGGAAGAGGTCAAGAAAGCAGCCAGTCTACTGTCCAGCGGCAAAGCCCCTGGATCAGATGCTATTCCTGCTGAGATTTATAAAGCTGGAGGCAGCATGCTGCTGCAGAGACTAACAGACCTCTTCCACTCAGTATGGGATGAAGAACAGATACCACAGGAATTAAAAGATGCCACCATCGTTCACATATACAAGCGAAAGGGAAATCATCAATCATGTGACAACCATAGGGGAATCTCCCTATTATCTATTGCGGGCAAAATCCTGGCTCGAGTCCTGCTCAATCGCTTGACTGTTCATCTCGAATCGCAGAACTTACTTCCAGAGAGTCAGTGTGGTTTCCGAGCAGGCCGCGGGACCGTCGATATGATATTTGCTGCTCGCCAACTTCAGGAGAAATGCCAGGAACAGCACAGTGACCTATACACAACATTTATTGACTTGACCAAGGCCTTTGACACTGTCAATAGGGACGGACTATGGAAAATTATGGCGAAATTCGGCTGTCCCGATAAGTTCATCTCAATTGTCCGCCAGTTTCATGAAGGTATGATGGCTCGCGTATTGAATGATGGAGAACCTTCTGAACCCTTTCCCGTCACAAATGGTGTCAAACAGGGTTGTGTGCTCGCCCCGACACTATTCAGTATATTTGCTGCCATGCTGTCTAACGTTACGCATGACAGTAGCGACGGCATACACATCAGATACAGGACAGATGGGAATCTGTTCAATTTGAGACGATTACAGTCCTTTACGAAGGTGAATGAAACAATGATCTCTGACCTCGTCTTTGCGGACGACTGTGCCCTCAACACCTGCACAGAACTGGACATGCAGAACAATATGAGGAGGCTTTCTGTAGCGTGTGATGACTTTGGCCTTACCATCAATACGAAGAAATCTGAAGTAATGTTGCAACCTGCTCCTGGGAAACCTTACTGTGAACCAAATATCACAGTAAAGAACCAACGTCTCCAAGTGGTGGACAGCTTCACTTATCTAGGCAGTACCCTTACCAAAGATGCGAAAATCGACTCCGAGGTCAACAACAGAATTGCAAAGGCAAGTGCAGCTTTCGGAAGACTAAGAGTAAATGTCTGGGATCGACAAGGAATTAGTGCAACCACCAAGATAAAAGTATATCATGCAATAGTACTCACTACCCTCCTGTATGCCTGTGAAACATGGACAGTGTATAGCAGACATGCCAAGAAGCTTAATCATTTCCACATGAGCTGTCTTCGCAGGATCCTCAGGATCAAGTGGCATGATAGAGTATCTAATTCTGAGGTCCTCAACAGAGCACATATCTCAAGCATCTACACATTGCTGCAGAGGGCCCAAACTAGATGGGCCGGACATGTTGTTCGCATGCCCGAAAAACGCATCCCAAAGCAGTTGATGTACAGCGAACTCTCCACGGGTAAGCGAACAGCAGGGGGACAAAAGAAACGCTTCAAAGACACACTGAAAGCATCGTTGAGCAGCTTCAAAATTGATGTCTCCTCCTGGGAGACTATCGCACAGGATCGCTGTGCCTGGCGGACAAACATTACTCAAGGTGCTCGCATTGCAGAACAGAATTTAGCTGATAAGGCAGAAGGCAAGCGTGCTGCAAGAAAAGCCAGAATGCACAGCAACACTACTATCGACTCTAACCATGTGTGCCCCGTATGTGGCAGGGCCTGTAGGGCCAAAATAGGATTAATTAGTCACATGAGATCACGGCACAGATGTGTCACAACTCAAGTCTGAAGCTGTCGCCATCTTCGCTTGCGATGGGCAACTATTATTATTATTATTATAGGCTTAAACATCAATAAAGACAAAACAAACCATAAATAAAATTGTACAAGACATTAACATTTCACAATTGACAATTGCAAACATTAAAAGATGATTGCTTGAACCAAATAAAACTCGGAAGTATCAGAGAAGTTCAAGGTGACGAAATATGGGTTAATAAACATGTGTACAAATAATGATGACGACACAGGACTCTATATAACGAACATATATTAACAATTAAAATAAATTATAGCAAGATGGAGAAAATACGAAATAGTTACAAACATATTACAGAAATGAATAAAAATTGAAATAGAATACAGGAAAATACACCAGAAATTACCATCACTATACACCTAACATCAAATATCAAATGTTTGCAATAACAAGCAGAACGAGTCCAAAATTATTTCTTTGGGGTCTCTTGTATTCAACTCGCAAATATTCAATTACCCTAGAATCGATTAGAATCTTTGTGGTCAGCTTGTGGCGACCAAACCTACTTACACACATAAAAAAACATACGAAGATAGATAGATACATAGAACATGCATGAATTAAATATGCCCACATAATTCGATGGACGACATTTTGCACTGAAACGACCACTACTGGGTTTACTTATCTTTTAGCGTATGAAAGTTTTCCCCGCAAGATGCTGGCAGTTGTCAATGGTACAGATGGGATTCCCTCGAAGCTGGTTTAGTGACTTTGAAAGCATTCGTGTAGTTCTTGATCCATTTTTGAAGGTAAATCGAAGTTTGATACAGATTGCGAAAGGTCTTGACTTCTGCTATGGATTTTGGACATGAAATGATGACGTTGTACAGTCTTTCGTTGTTAGGCGTGTTACGTCACTAACTGCAAGTCACGTGAGCGCTAGCCGATCGTAAACACTTCTAGTTCTAGGTCAATCGAATGATACAATGTCTTTATTTTCCATTTGACTTGAACTTACTCTTTTGCATAGACTAAAGAAAAAAAATTTTCGTTACTTCGTTATCTTGTCAACTTGGTCCCTGTGCTAGCAAACCATTGTCGATTCACGCGCTGGCAACCATTCTCGATTCACGGACTGGCGAACCATTCTCGATCCCCGCAATGGCCAACCATTTTTTGTTACATCGGATTTTCCTGCCGATGAACAAAACTTATTATCACCACTTACACAGATTGTATCGTGCTTCATTGTTCCATTGTTATTAGTTTTATTCTGGTTGTTGCCACCGTTTGTTATGGTATTCTCTGCTAACTTCTATGTGTGCCGGTTTATAATCACTGTTTTGTTGTATTATTAGTTTTGATAAATACTTCAAATGGTAGAGCTTCTAATGCCGTGCTGACAAACATGAATAGTGGGTCAATAGTCTGAACTTTCAATAATATCAACTGATAAGTCCGTGGTGTTCAGAGTCCGAACAGAGTACAATTTAATAGCACATCACATCCAAATAAAATGCAGTTCATCAGAATTCAATTAATACATCATAATTCGTCACTTCCTTCAGTCGTGGTACAGTCAAGCTATTTACTCGTGATTCCTAGATAGGCAATCCGGTATCGAACAACTCAATTTACGCGACTAAGGTGACCTTCTTGGATACTTTCCATTAAGATTGCTCCCAAAAATACATTCTCCTCTTCGAACATAAATCCCTTTTCATCACTGATATATAATATTGTATCCACTAAGTATAGGCTGACCCAAATACCTATTTATCAAGAAAATCCTTGATATCAATATCCTTCGACTGGGAGACTTCAAAAACTTCCGTCCGTCTAGGACCAAATATAACAACATATGGGTACAAATACAATGTTGTCACGTGCTACCTTACCAACGCGACACGTCACATTAAAACTACGCAAATTATGCTCCTCGCTTTCAACATCGTAAAGCAAAAACTATAATATATCTCTATTGCAGTTCAACAACTAAAATGTGCAACTTTTATTCGAGCTTACTACCTAGTTGCTACAAATCATATATCCTCTTGTAACACCCTTCCTGGGCATTCATATTAATCCCAGTGAGTTGGATGAAAGTGCGTTTAGACCGCGGAAAACTACAATTGCACTATTTAAACATGTGTGAATATACATATAAACTATTTAAAATGTTAACATAATAAATATATACACTAGGGTGTCATCATCATCCACTCCCTGCTCTACCCGAAGCCTGGGGCTACATCTGCTTTTGGGTTCCTTGTGAGGTAGCCCGCACAAAGCAGTCACCATCTCTTGCAGTTTTGATTCATAAATCCAATAATGTTGTATGCTGAGGTAGCCAGCCTCGTGTGAACATGCACATCCACAAGCAATTTACACATGTTTCTGTCTGATATCAGAGGATCCTCTAATACTTGGTCCTGTTCTTATGTTGAAATCCTGTTTCTATTCGTTATCCTGGTATCTGAAATGGCTTCTTGACGAGATAAAAGTGCAGTGAAGCAGTCTCAAAATGTTGCAGATTATAAGCGACATTTTCACTCACCCGCCTAAGTGGTTTCGTTCGCCCATGCCTCAGTGATTGATATATACCGTATGTGAAGTGTTTTACGTTAGATTACATCTCGATAGTAATTAGATAAGGGGGGAGAATATGAAAAAGTAAGTGAAGACATATTAGGAATGAAACAGTGCTTTACGCTAATTTAAAAAAACATATTAATATAGCAATTTTTGGCTTTGCACAATTTTATTTTAAATGCTTCTTTATGAGTTACTTCCCTTTCAAAATATTCATTAATCTAGATGCTTACGATCTTTTGAATGTTCCTTAGCCTAATTTCTATTTTAACATTAATAAAAATATTAATTTTGAACTACAGTGTAACTAGATTTGTTCAATTGTGTGTTATTGGGGAAAAACTTTCTTCGAAAATTGATCACTTCTCATTTTATTTAACGCACGGATTACAAAACTTTTGTTTGGTCGAGTCAAGGGAGACAACTACAGTTCAATTCTACAAAAGTCAAGAGAAACAAAAACAGCAATACAGAAACTGTGAAAACTTGTTAAAAAACGAACTTCACAGTATATTACCGTCATATTGACAACGGACGCTGGCGATTGATAGGGCACACATTGGGGATAGCATTACAAGGAAATATATGGAATTAGAGACACTATATATTTTAATTATAATCCATCAGAGGTTAAACGAAATATTGTTTTTCTTAGAAAACAAATTAAATAAAATCTTCATTACTCTGTTTAGCTGCCTTTGGTACAGTATTTTTTAACATTCTTCTGAAAGACCTTATCTCACTATAGGGGCGTATTGACAGTATTTGGCACCTGTGGCGGATTCTTCTTCTTCTTCTTCTTCCTCGTTCGACGTAAGACTTCAACATTATTGACTGTAATAAAGACAGTAGTCAGCTCAAGGTCTCTGACATCTGCAAACAGTTTTTCATGTAGAGAAGTAGGTTGTATGCCCTATGCTGCTCTGTTCACTGATGTATATTGGACAGGACTGCAGCAGATGGTTGGCTCCTCATGGGGGCTGATGCCACAAGTGCAGAGATCTGTTGTACCAATTCTGTACCTGTGTTTATAGATGGATTCTTCTCTTTGACACACCCTCCTCCCGTCTTAAAAACCCACAGAAAAATATAGTATTCGTGAAGTATATTTTTAAAAGTACAATGCTGTCATAATGGTGTCCGATGGCATCTCCCTCCTGGCTGTCACCGGGCGGACCGCCAAACACGCACCACCATTAATACGCCACTGCCTGATTGGCCTCAAGTGTTTATGTCCGTTTTACACTTCCACTTTGATGACGTCAATTTTAAAGTACACAATTTAACGTAAAATTCCACCATGTACGCAATTAAACCAATCAGACGTCTGTTTTTATTGTGGCCGACATAATTCAAATATGGCAGTGTCTTCTGCAACCGCACGAAGACTAAGACAATCTGGTTTTGTTTTATTCATTTTGCTCGCCGCTCAAAACTGTGTCTTCCAGGAATCGAGTAAATTACGAGGATATTACGTTCCAAACAACTAGTCAATGATGTCTTAGGTCTATCGTCAGTTTACTGTGACAGCCATACAAAGCGGAAATGACCGGCAGGTAAGTTGTGTGGCAGGCACACCATTAAGGAATAGATACTATTCTCAATTGCCTTGTCAAAACCCACAAACGGTTATGTCTTCTTAAAACTTCCTGACAGTAGTTTTCCTTAGATTTTCTTGTTGACTCTCGTGCCATCTTGTTAACAACATGACAGGTATGAGAGACTACCATTTTAAGACAAAGGAAAAAACACACACACTGGAGTGGGAAGAGGATACCATATTTTGATATCTTACTTACTTACTTACTTAGTTAGTCGTTCCCCTTCTACCGTGAGGTGTAGAGGTTTGGAAGAGAGAGAGCGCCACACTATCCTATCGGCTGTCTTCCTCCTGGCCTGGTTCCATTCTAGTCCTCGGTCCTTCAAAGATTGTCTAATGTTGTCCTCCCTGCGGACTCTGGGTCGTCCTGGGGCCCATATTTTGATATCGGAAATCAAAATTATTATCTTGAATTAACTACACTATAAGTTCTAGTAATAATCCATCAATGGTTGAACGGGGTTTTTTTTTCCAAAAAAAAAAAAAAATAGCGCGCGCAAATCCATACAATATCACACTTTGTAATCTGCTCTATTTAGAATAATTAGAAAGGTGGCATGATACAAGGATCAGTTATCGTTAATAAAAATTATTATCTTGAATCAGCAGCACTATATATCCTAATTATAACCCATCAGAGGTTGAACGGCATATTTTTCTTCACTTAACCAAAAAAAAAAAGAAGCCAAGTTACGTTGCCCAGTGGTGTCTTTGTTCACAGGTGTGGTAAGCATAAGTACATAATGCGTCTTATTAGGACACAGAGAATTACCATCGTCACGTCTACTACGAAGCCGTTGTCAGGACAAATAAACGAAAGTAGAAGCGGTTCTATTTCGAATCGTCTTATGTTAAGTTATATTTTTTTTAAAGTACATAGTTTGGGTAAGTGACGGCCTAATGAAGTTGTCATGACATATGTTGCTGATGACATGTAAATGTAATAACCTCATTCAGTCATAACCGACTATGGGAATGCGCCCTTGAAGCTGTAGCCCTCAGGTTGCTCTTTCCCCCCTACGTAGTATTCCTTTCAGCGTGTTCTTTTTTCTTCTGCTTGTTGTAAGAGCTTCTCTCCGCCCAATCAGAGGCGGCGCCGTACGGAGTATCAACATTTGGGGCGGCCGGCAACTTAATCCTCCCAGGTTGCTAGATTATGCCCTGTGCCGTCATGTCTCTCTTGCACAGAACTTTGAACCTCATCTGCGGTCGTCCGTCTGGTCTTTTGTCATCTGCCAGTTGTCCGTAGAAAATATCTTTGGGGTTGCGACCATCTTCCATGCGGCAGACATGGCCAAGACAGCTTAGTCTGTGCTGTCTTGTTTCTAAATGACAAATAAATAGTGACTTAGTTATCATTCCAAACACCCCAGGCTTTCACATCCTCCTCCCTTATATTAACACCATGACTGATATGGGGAAACTATCTTTTAGGGATAAAGGACTACATACATACACATAATTTGAGTATTTGACACTTTTAACTTACTCGCTATAGATTAATTAGAAAGGTGAAATGGTGCCATGATCAGGTATAGGGAATTTTAAAAAATATTATCTGGAATTAGAGGCAATATATATCCTATCGGTGTTCAAAGTAACTAGTTTGGTGTGTTGTATCTTTGTATGTTTAATTTATGGCAATTACGATTGTTTTAAATATATCTATTTTGTTTATTTGTTTATGTTTGGTACGTTCAATCAGCCCCGTGTAGTTCCGGGGGGTGGTCTCTGAAGAGGCAAAGGAAGAACAGGACAACTGCACCCTCAGGCATGTCGTACAAAGCCACTAATCTGAGGCTGGCAAACTCATCATGTACAAAACATTGCCATAGAAACCATTGCTGCATGAGCATGTGACAGCTCGGGACAATATACTCAGCAGTGGTTGTCACTTGGCTCTACATTCTTCTGTCTATTTTTATCTATTGCCTATGCTGTGAAGATTTGCAGGCTGGATTTGTGTGTGTGTTTTTTTTTAAATGACGGCGTGATATGCTGTCATGTTGTGTTTCTTTTGTTTGCGGTTATCCTCTCAGTTCAGCATAACACGAGTCGTCGTTTAATGATCCTTAATTTTGCTTAGTCTTCTTTCGTTCGGCTATTTCCGTGAAGCAACGTAGGGAGCTGGAGCTTTTGCTCTTGACCCAAGTGTGTGACATTGGTTGATGTGCAGTTATCTTGTAGGATTTCTGTAATATGCCTATCCATCTACCTCTTAGTTGTGCCTATGCCAGAAAACCAGATCTCCTACTGTTGACGCTTAGTGGTAATTGATCGGGCTCCATTCTCATGAGATGGCAACGCCACTGTATTTTCTGTCCATTTATGTATTTGATGTATCCTGTAGTTCTTACAATTGTTCTGATGATATCATTTCTCCTTCTGTCTCTTCTGGAAACAATCATGGCTCTTCTTACACATTTCATCTTGCAAAATATGATTTTCCTATATTGTGCTCTGGTCAGGGACCATGTTTGATACTGATACCAAAGAATAGATAAGAAAAGATCAAGAGGCAGATATAGACAACATCAGGGAAATCCTACAACAACACGGGCTCAGAGTAGCCAGTGCGACATATTTGGCGGAAGGACGCAAACTTCAGCTCCCCGCTACGCTTCACGGCAACAGTGGGACGAAGAAATAAATTAAGTAGTTCATACCTTTTTCTTTTTTTCACAGCAAGCAAGTTAATATTGCAGATCAGGGGCAACAAATGGCTGAGTTAACACGTGCGTCCTGGCCATTTTCCAGCGTCATGAGGGGCAGAAAAATTGACACGGCATCATGGTTCGTGATGAGGTCAAGCAGCTGTGTTCCTGACCTCAATTTCTACAGAATGACCAATGATATGAAAAGCCTTTCAGGTGCCGGCAAACAGAAATGTGTTTTGCCACCTGTTCATCCAGAACCTCGTACCCCAAAATGTGCACCTTGTCCTTTAGGGAACTCATCTGTAACGGGAAAGAGAATAAATATTCTCAGAAAAAGCAACTATGCAGAAATGTGGAGGCCTTCAGATGCAACGCCGGATAACGCCACCCAAAGTTTTAGCAATGAGGAATACCTTACAGACGCCCAGCTGCCTCTGTCAAGATTTCGACAAAAACCATGGTGCGAGTTGCTACAATTATCTTGGCCTGATAATAGTCACCCATATCTTGGAGGTGCAGCGTGCGTGAGTGAATTGTTACCAAAAAATGTTGACGAAAATATCTATGAGTCAAAATTTCAGGCTCAAATAACTCCTGTAATCCAAGTACCGCAAGAAAAGACTTTCTGTCCTGAACCTGGCGTGGCACATGTCCCCATCTATCGTGTTAGCAATACAGAAATGAGTGAATCGTATTCAGTCAGTGGGCATAAACCTGTCAGAGCGAGACAAAAGGACGAGGTTCCCACCTTGAATGTATTTCATCTTTTTCAAACAGAGGTAATTTTCGACAGCGAGCCACCTGAATCACTAACCCAAGATCACCAGCCACTGGAGACGTGTGCCACCAACCAGAACACAGCTAACGGAGAAGTTTCAAGTCACCTGCCATCTGTTAAAGACGCGGAAGATAACGACGTGTTCTGCAGTAATATGAGTACTGGAGCTTCCAGTGTGTCGATTCGCCAGCGTCAGTTAGATTATGATATTCAAGAAGAGTCACCGAATATAACAGCTCAGTGTACTACTCAGTCGACGCTTGCACATTATGGGGAATCTAATGATAAATTCCTTCACACTGGTGACGTCCCTGAAACTAATGGGGAAATACAAAAAATGGCACAGTCATCCTTTATCAGAGCCCCAGAAAGCCATACTAGTATTTCAAACATGGCTGAGGCGGCACCAGATGTTGACAACGAGACACGTATGTCCCCTAACAATTATGGATCAGTCCGACTGGAAGATTTCACTAAAATAAGTACGGATAAAAGTATACAGTGGAAAATTTGGGAAATGGGTTCAGGAGATTTCAAAGAAGGATGCACTTTCTACGAAGCTAATATACTAGCGGAGAAAACTCCCGAGGCAGATAAAACACCTACACAAGAAAATAAATTAAAGAGACCACTTCAGACTTCTGTCACATTTTCTCCTATTGATACACAACATATTCAATCAGAAGACAGGGCGAGCGTCACGCAAAGACTAATGACACTTCCCGTGCGTTATAAAAAACAATCGCAGAAATCATTCGACACGCCTGATAGTGATCTTCATGGTGAATCCGAACATTTTCCACAGAGATTTTTGCGACACTTTTCGAAGCCCATAAGAAATACTGCACTTTCAACCGTTAACCTGGAGCTTGATTTCGAACTGGAGCAAAGGAAAGCTCAGGTTCCATTTCGGGTTCCCAACAATCGGCTGCCAAGAAAATACCCTTTTGCTGGCGGAAAAGATGTCCATGTTGAGACAACAACAGGCGTTACCGCACCTTGCACATTACGTAATTTGAACGACAGTATTTCCCTTTCTACAAGTCATGGAAACATGACACAGTTTGTTTTTGTAGGGAAAAATATCTTCAGTGAAGCAACACGCGATGTACGTGATAGCGAAAGCATACACCCAGAATCTCCTTCCGCGGACGATTATATCTGCGAAAATGACACAGCAAAAATGAACATTAACGACCGCGAAGTTTTACTGGAAACCTCTAACATTTTTCGCAACGACTGGAAAACAAGGTGTTCAGTTGATGAAGTGAATGTTAATGAGGACACAACACTAGATGGAGAGTCCACCATGGAAAGCTACTTTCACCGAAATAATATGACTTATCCTAAAGCAACTTGTTTATCAGGTCTCACAGGAAACCCCGAGGTACGTGAAGACATCTCAGATAGTTCATTGAATCAGAACAATATCCCCCATAAAATTTGCCCCACTCAAACTGGCACCATTAATGAGACCTCACCAAAGACATCGCCAAGGCGGATAATAGACAATGCCAGTGTGGTCCAAGATGGAAAACAAAGTCAGAACTCAACGGAAGAAAGTATTCAAAATCCTCCATTTGGGTCTGCAAGTGTGATGGCTTGCAGCGTTGTTTCGCTTGATGAGGTACCCTATAATTCTCCAGTGGAAAGTTCCCGCAGCAACAACTCCCCTGTGGATGATCTCGGCTACATTAACGCTGTAGACGACAGCGATAAGTACCTTACTACTTCAAAATCTTCACGCAAAACTAACAGCGGATACCACATGCATGCTCGTTACAAACAAGAAAAATACCCCTTCACAGTGTCTACTAATTCGGGCGTTCAAACAACGAAATACGAGTCCCCTTTGCGTAAAAAAAGTGTCAATGCAGGTCATGGAGTTCATAAAAATGTATATGAGGATAAAAGCATAACTGGTAATGAACCTTTGATGAGCAAAAGTTCATATTTGGCACTACGCGACCATGATAAAGATGGAAAGAAAGATGCTGCTGTGTCAGCGATATCCCCCGATCTTTCACATCGATCTCCAGGCAGTGTGTTCTCGGATTTTGATGAACATTTTCCTTCCAACAAGGTATTTCCAGTTTCAAAGTATGCTACGGATTCTGATTCTGATCTGGCAAATGACACATCAGGACTTCGGTATTATATGAAATCAAATCAGCTTTATACAAACGAGACGACGAATGTCGAAAATCAAAACTCGCAAAAGGTTCTTCATTGTAAAACAGAACAAGAGGACGGCTCTAAAGTCTTGGGGCATTTTATCACCGGACAGGAGAAATTTTCGTGTGACGGCAATTCTACTGACAACGGTGCATCCTTCATTAATGGCGATAAAACGAAAGAACAGGCTAATATTGCGGAACACCAAGAAAAGGTTGGCCCAGTGTACAAAAATGTGAGGTTTTCAGACGTGGACAAGGTGATATCCTTTAGAAATTACGAGCAAATTATACAAGATAATGTTCAACCTGTGGCATTTTTTACACCTTTATCGAAACTAAACACAATAACTGAAAGCTGTGCACAACAACTGCCGAGTAATCCAGTGCTTCATAGACAAACATTGCAGTTGCGGACATACAAAAGTTCTGCCTGCACGCGCAACCTGATGTTAAAGAGACCAGACTTTTGTAATCCGCTGTTTAGATTCTGCCAGAGGACAAATGGCCTGACGAAATCGAGCTGCCTAAATGATGTGAAATGGAGCGCGTATAGCTACAAGACCCAGAAACCGGTTTCTGGTAAGTGTTATTGTAGATCAGAATCGACATCATTAAACTCAAGGGCAAGCCTTTCTTTCCTTTCCCTGACGAAGGCCTCGTGGCCGCAACTTAGGTATTTCTTCTTGCCTTTAATCTTAGTGGGACGCAAAGGCGTGGTAATTGGGGTGCGGGGGAGGCGGTCCGCCTCGGATGCCAGGCAGGACGGGGGCGCCATCGAGAGAGGGAAAATTCCACTATAAATGTTGAAACTAAATAAAGTATTCCTGAAATAAAATCAAAAATTTGTCGACAAAATTACTTTCTTTCCTTTCCCAGACGAAGGCCGTGTGGCTGCAACGTTGACTATTTTCTTTGTCTCTTGTCTGAATAAGGCAAATCACCGTTTTCCTCGTTATTTATTTTCTTATTCTTTCAACCGACAAAATTGGGAAAAGTCGTGTTTCGTATATCCATGGCAAGACTCATTGTCGCCAGCACAAAGGCTTGTTTGTTGTAACTCAATCAGACACAGAAGTGCTATCATTTCTCATTCTGTCGCCACTAGTAACATTAATGGCTTTTCTAAAGCATCTCACCTCACAGGATGGGATTTTCCTCTTGTGTGATTTGGTTAGGGACCATGTGTGTGATAGCAACATCAATTAAAATCTACTTGGCACGAAGTCATTTTGTACAAAATTATTTCAGTTCAGTGAGTAACAGGAGCGCTTGATACAGGTATAAATTTTACCACATTTGTGTACAAATTCAACTGATCGTCGTTCACCCCGCCCACCCCCTTACGCACACACTAAAAACAGGTGACCACACTTGCTATAAAATTCATTACACTCGGATCGCCGACAAGGAACGGAGCGACCGCAGTGACTTTACAAAGGGACACATAGCGGTGTAGTGATACCGTCATTATGCTATTAAAAAAGTGGACAGGGGTGTACTCAATGACTGGAAACCATTACTTGATTCAGGAAGACCTTGAATCCATTGTCAAATCGTAGCGTCTTCGTTGACACACGGCAAAGTAAAGAGCAAACTGTTAAGATTTTTCAAACAAGCATCTATGGTCGCATGCGAATAAGTAGTCTAGACTGCATTACATTTCGAAGGAATTATTGTATTGTGTCTTGGAAACTCACTGATCAAAGGTTGGTTTTTAATTATTTTCTCTAACAGTTTTTTTTATCATTTTTCTCAGTTAGCCACACCGCTAACGTCCTTAATTATTTCACCAGGAATGGCTTTAGCTATTTTGTACGTAAGATAATATTTGTGTTGTAATATCGCAGCGTGGCATAAGCTAAATAAGCTACAGCTTATGGCCTCACAGTCTGTCGGGACCTCTTTTGCTAAATTCAGTTGTTACACGGCATTATTATCTGTTACTAATTCGGGCCTCTACAGCTTCCTATAGCTTAGGTCAGGGGTCGACAACCCATAAGCTTTTGCGATCTACTTTGGTAACACTGAGCTCTCTAAAGATCTACTTTTGTAACATTGCGACCTCTGAAGATCTACATGTGTGTGTCGATGAAATTTTAAGCCGGAGGTGGGGGGGGAGGGGAGAGAATGAGAAATCTTACAAAGACATTTCCGCGTTCCTATCTCAAAAATTTCACAAATATACTGTATTTTAGTAACCAGGTCGTGAGTTTTCATTGAGAATGCGGAAAAAGTACCTTTGATCCTGGGAACACTGCGATTTTAAATGCCGTCTGGAGAGGTCTATTTAGAAATTTCCCTAATGTAAACAGTTTTTTTAGTTTCCCCCGCAGTCGATGAAAGATCTACCAAATAATCGCCAAAGATCTACCGGTAGATCGGGATCGACCAGTTGCCGACCCCTGGCTTAGGGCCTCACCATGTCTAAATCCGGCCTGCCTGAAGCTGGCACTTATTTAGCTTAATCATAAGTTGTCGTATAATATCATTGCCGACAGCCACGAACATTACAGGTACAGTGTAGCCACGGTGGAACCTGTAGTGTTACGGTGCTCTGAATTTCAAATAAAAAATACAACAGACGATGCCTATATATATATATATATATATATATATATATATATATATATATATATATATATATATATATATATATATATATATATATATATATATATTTATACATTTATATATATATATATATATATATATCATCATCATCATCAGCTGCCATCTCCACAACGAAGGTTGGCTGTAATGGGTCTCCAACGACTTCTGTCTCTTGTCTTGGTGGTGCACTCTGATAGACTCTTTCCTGTCCATCTCTTGATGTTGTCTTCCCACTTATAGCGCTATCCTTCCCCTTGCACATTTGCCTTTAACTCTCCCTTCTATTATGGTCTTCTGCAAGGTGTTGTGCCTTTTTATGGGGCCAAAGTATTTTAGCGGCCTAACTTTGATCTCCCTCGTTAGTTCTCTTTTCATATATTGAGCATGAATATGCAAAGAAAATGAATTTTGATGAGGTCATTAATCAGTTTGTAGACATGAAGGCTCGAAAGCAGAGTTTGTGAATCTTGTTCATTTACGTTTTAAAGAAGAGGATGAAAGTTGATACTTTATTTCATTTGTGTCTGCGTGTGTATATATATTTTTTTGCAAATGAAATGTAGTATTATGTGTTCACTGAAATTTTAAAGTAATACTTTTTTTAAAAAATGATGTCGTACTCTCCCTGATCTCCTGAGTAGGGAGATCGGATGCCTGGCCTTCTGGGATAAGGGCGAAAAAATAGTGTGGAAGCTGCGCGCGTTAAAAATCTCTCGGCATGTCACGGGTTCCCTTCCTTGCTTTGCAGTAGTGGTCCAACAGTGGCCACAAGTCAAGAGTATCTAAGATGGGCCTTCAAAGGTATCTACCTTCGCACAAGATTACTCTTGGCAGAGTGGTAGATAGAAGGATAATGATGCTTCTATCTCAAGGTAGTTTCATAAGATATTCATAAAAGCGAGAACAATGCTGCATTGGCTGAGCACGTTAAGTCTATGATCTACCGACAACTTTTGTGAAGGATTAAACAATTATTAATTTTAGCTCGTCAAGCCCCCACCCTGATTTACTCAGTGGAATTCTTATTACTATCGTATAGCTCTGTTTAGAGTGTATTTAGTAAATTGACTGAGACAGACATACAGTACATTTAAAATTATTAAATCGAAGTTAAATTGGTATAATTACAAATAACAAATTTAATAATCATTTAGTTTTAACAATTGTTTAAAAGAAAGAATAATGTTTTTTTTCTTCAGAAAAGGTATCATCAATGTTGCAATGGGATGAAGGTGTATAAAGCAGTTCACGTGGCAGCTTATAGGTTTCACTTATCTGCCACTGGTAGGTTTTGCTCCCGCTGATGGTTTGGTTCTCGGTAGATTGATTACGGATAACGCTCGTCACTGGTCAAGGATGTAGGGCGTTGCACGTTCCCAGAAGGGCCAGGGAGTGTCTACAAAGTTAATCCCTCGTCTTAAAGCTCAGGTCATTGTTCCCTTCTTGTTCCAGAGATAGTACCCTCAACTGGTACCACCACCAACAAGCCCTTGGCTCACATACTTTTTGCTCAGATGAATAAAGACACTTGATTAGGCCTCTTACACGTGTCGTTAGTTTTATAAGATAATTCCCTCTATGACTCCGTGTGTTTCAGTTTCCTCATATTCCGGTTCCTTATTAAAATGGTTTTCCTGGGATTTAATTCCTTCAAGAATGGTCCACAAAGACCCGGTCTGATAAATGGAAATTCTGAATTCTATCTTCTGGCAAGGTCTGGTTGTATCGTCTTTGGCAAGCGATTTCACACAGTGAATTAAGACTGCGAAAAGGTCCGGTTACATTGCCTGTCCTACCCCCGCATCTGTTTGTTATAAAGCTACTCAGGGCTCCAATCATTTCAAACATGCTTGCTGGGTTGGGTAATTTCAAAATATTCCGACGTGGAATAATTTTGCGCGTGATGCAAAGGTCACGTCTCCCATATATGATATGAAAACATCCGATTACCTGGCAGCAAACTCACTGTGACGACTGGTCCAATCTTCTCTTCATTTAAGTTACGAGACACCATTTTTTTTATTCATCTTCAATGCACGATCGAAAAGACGGTAAAAATACGCGGCAAATTTCGCCGTTGATAAAAATTCTAGCGTCTAGTACTACTTTTAGATAAACGTACGTCATTCTAAACCTAACCTCAGTTGCCTGAAACCGGTTATAAATTAGGGCAGACTGCTTAGACTTAGCTAAATCCAGTATAAACCCACTCTAGGGAACCCCTCACGTGACTTTTAACGTTATTGATTGGAGCGTCTATCGGCGCCATAGTCACATGAGGTGTAGTGGATTTTGATGGTATTGTATGGTGGTGTTATCACCTAGTGTGATGCGTGAGGTCAGCTGTGAAGGCTCCTGAGATAATTGTAACTGTGAATATACAGAAGGCCCTTTCGTGCTACCACTTTATGACCTCACACATATCTTTTTTTACTAATGAATGTGGCTACGTTAAAATCTAGGGTACTGAATGCAATGTGTTGTATGGACATATACCCACACCCACAGATATTAATTAAGTCTAATACTATCAATAAAATTTATAACACAATGAACTAAATTCAGCTGGTTAAATTTAGAATAGAAAATCTTTTTTTAAATGTATTTGTTCTGAACCAAGGTTTTATTTTGGCCAGAACTTATGCAAAGATTTTGAAATTTATGAATGAATGGCATGAATAAATGGCATGTTAAATGAAAGATGTGTACATATGCAATCTTCAAGATTAATTATAGTATTACTGTTCGTAATGTTAATTTTTCTGGGAAAACTATGAATGGATGTGCTGTTGGGGTGGCTTCATCCCTCCCTGTTTATGCCTACACAGCATTGTCCATTAATGATGGAAGGAAATGGGATGCTTCAGTAGTAAATTCTCTTGGGTGCTAGTTTTATGAAGTTGGTGTAAGTTCAGCAGGCCAGCTAGCCTACTTGACTTTGCCAGATTTGTTCTGGTGCTGGAATCTGATGGGCCCACCTCTCCGTGCTTGAGCAATACACAGATGTTCTGTCGAAATGTACCCTGCACGGGTCCTCACTTCAATTATTAATCAGCATTTGACACCACCTTAGTGTCAAGATCGAACTCACAGCTCAGATTATGAATAAAGAACACAGAAATGCTAGCAAAACTCAGCTGAGCTGCTGGCTATAGTATGGCGTCCCTGAACTTATTTCAATTTATTTCATTTGGAAATCACCACACTTGAAATTTACTGTGTCTATCACTGGACAACTATTGAGGAATGGCAAAAAAGCTCGTCTGAGCGCGGATATGATTGTCTGTGGCCAATCAATGCCTTGGTTTTTTTTAAATTCAAATTTCCTACACTAAAGTCATTTCAGTCATGCTTCAGTCAAGTATGGATTTTTATCTGTTAGTCTGTCCGTCTCTACTTGCGTTTTTTACAAAAACGTACTTGATTTTTGAACCAACCTTTCTCTCCCCTCCAAAATTTTGTCGTTAAAAGTTATTTTTAGACACAGCTTCCACCAATATCCCTTCTCTTCCATGCTAAGTAGATTTGAACACCTGCGTCTCGAGGTCGCGATTTTTTGTGCAAATAGCGACACTTTTGATTCAATGCAGTCTTTCGCTGTTGTGAACAACACTGTCTTTTGTCATTATTTTCATTATTATCTATCCGTCTGTAAAATTAAAAACATATTATTTCACTGCTATTTCACTGCTCAGAATGGGCCATCGGCCAGCTAATTTTTAATTCCCTAACATTAATATTAAGAAAAAGTTACTTTTTAAATTTTGTAATATTTCAAGCATCTGCGTTTAGCCGCTGAATTCAAATCAAAGGCTTGGTATCGCAAAAGCGTCCAATAAATGACTGTGGCGTATCATATCCAAGGTCCCTTCTGTCGAATTCCTTACTTTATGTCAACTTGGGGGGGGGGGGGGGAAACGTGACTTTTCCTCCTTGCCCCCCCAATTTGCGTCCATTAACCTCGCTAGTTCAAGTACGCGTTCAGTCAGATTTTTGTCTTTTGATCCTCGTTCCGTTTTGCCTTCAAGTCTAACACCTGATGACCCGCGGCGCGGGCGATCATGTATTCCAGCAGCTTACGCATTGGTTTTTATCCTTACATTTTATCCTTTGGAGATATTTTTACGTTGTATTACTCGTTAATTTTATGACATGAGGCACGCTTCAGGTCACGTGCCCAAGCGGAAATAACACCCTAAAAGTTGCGCCCAACGAGGCAAAATTTACTTGCATACAAGGAGCCGAAGGGGCCAGACCTAATCGAGACCGCTACTAATTCACGCGTTAAAGCACTGTAAAGCCACGTGTCTAAATGGCTAATTAGAGTCCAATCTCTGATCTACGGGGCAG
This sequence comes from Oreohelix idahoensis, assembly GCA_024509875.1. Classification (NCBI taxonomy): domain Eukaryota; kingdom Metazoa; phylum Mollusca; class Gastropoda; order Stylommatophora; family Oreohelicidae; genus Oreohelix; species Oreohelix idahoensis. The sequence goes on along the minus strand of JAMPIV010020825.1, from coordinate 102,830 downwards.
CCTTGCACGACAGTCCAATCTCAGACGAAGAATACGGAGTCAAGCACAGTGAAGGCAGATCCAAACCATTAGAGACCTACCCGATGCAACGTCATAAGGAGACAGGACAACCAACCACGCTTCACTATCAGACAGGGGCTGAAAAGCTAAGTTCCCTGTTTCAAAGGGAACTCGCCATATCAATGTAGTAGCTTTAGCCAGTAGATGATGCAAATACTTGAATTGTAAGACGTATAGCAAATACAACACACACACACGTTTCAGAATCACTACCATTCATCATCAGTTCATTTTAATTTTAATAAATCAATTGGGTGTATATAATGTACCCCATACTTTGTTCATTCTATTAGATGTTACATATTGTCTGATGTTTATCTTCCTTTATAAGTGTGTGTGGGGAGTGCCTCGTAAAATATAACATATAATCCCAGTAATAGTTAAGGATAATAATAGATAACTGAGAAGGGGACTACGGTAGCGAGAGACCAAATATCTCCTTACAAACTTTCCAGACCTGTCTAGTTCGGAGAATTTACACTCTTTGTCTCCCTTCAGCGGTGGAGAAACCCAACAGGATTTCTTGAGCCAAATCTTCCTTAATTTATATCTATTATTTTTGAAACACTATAGTTTCTTATCCTTCAACGCTACGTCACACTCACCAATACGTCGGTAAACTCATACGGCAATGTGTGTCAGATGTAACAACTTATTAGTTTAAGATAAAGTAATGTTTTCGTGAGAGTCAAACAGGAAACGATTATGTCATTTATGTCTGAGTAATCTTGTTATCTGTCGCTTGAGCACACAACTCTACGCGAAAACGAAGCAGACCAATATGAGTTTCCCTTCGCTAATCTCAGCAAAGCTGTGCCGCGCCTAGCAAATACGATGTATTATCACCAACAAGGAGTGTCAAAGGTTTTGACAATATCAAATATCTGCTTCATTACAGAGAAAGAAAAGAGTGCTGACCATGGAAAACACACAATTAGTCAGTACGACAATTTCAAATGAGTACTGCCGGAGTGAAAAAGAGATCGCCCTAAATTCCATCTTGTGACAGTCTGGATGTGCGGCGTTTCGCTTCGACTGACATTTTTAAAAATTGTTTTCTTTATTTTTAACACAATCACGGTGTTTGTCGGACATGTAACGCTCGAAACTGGGTTGAGGTTAGGTTACTGTCAGCAGCGTAAATATGGATAACTGCTATGGCGGATGAAATCTACTGTGACCTACTTTTATAGCATCTGTTTCTCACCTCCTGCTCCACTGGCACAAGAAGCGAAGAAATCTGAACAGAAAAAATCGGTGGTTTGACACATGGTCAAGATGATTCCCAGCAACCAACAGCACGAATGTAACCTCAGAATGGAAGTGACCGGGTATACAGGACGGACCAGAAGCAGGTGGATCGAGGGAATGACTGATATCCAGAAGAAACACAACATGACAACACGACACGCCATGCAACAATATGTGCGTTAGATTGGAAATCAAGTCATTCAAATTTCCGACGCTTCATGGTGCAAGTAATAGTACTTTTATTAGGACCATCTTCATTGCACACGGACTAATCCATCAGTGCTCCGATCTCCTCTATTAGATCACACACAAGGAGGATCTCCTCACAGTGCACGAACTCCGTAGCACCCTCGAGGATCCCAATGCGTCTATACAGGACTCACATATTCTATAATCAAAACGCACAATATACCCCAATTATAACCAACTTTCAGGTTGAACAGGGTATAACAGCAACATAGCAGACAAACTAACGAACGAACGAACTATAAACATTTCTGTGGTGGGTAGGTTTCCCAGTTTTTTTTTTTAATTTTGCCAGGGCAGCGGCCGTAAGGCCTACCGTTTACAATTTCTAACTGTCGTGTCACAAGATGGATTTGGGGCGACCCCTTCTCGATCTCTGTTTCACTACGGCAGTAATCAGTTCCATTTGTTGTACTTACTATTTACGTGCTTTTTCCATGGTCGGCACCTCTTTCTTTCTCTGCTATGGAGCAGATATTTTGTACTTTCATTCCTACACTCCTTTTAGTAATAATTCGTCTTGTCTGTTTACCTACTTATCCTTGCTGAGAAAGTATACAGGTGATGCAATATTAAAACGGCAGTCATGTTGGTAAATTCTCGAACCAAACCTTTTGTCGCGACAGAGTAACATTAAAATCACCCTAGCGTATTTGTTTAATCGCTGATAAGGCAAGGGTGCGTCTTTGCCAAAGTAGTAAAGAGACGCCAGATAACGAGATTATTTGACTGTGCGACACATTTTGAACAGACATAAATGACATAATCGTTTCCTGTCTCACTTTCATGAAGACAATACTTTATATGAAAGTAATAAGTTGTTACATCTGACACACATTGTCGTATGAGTTTACAGATGTGTTGGTGAGTCTGCCTACCAGGCAATCAGATGTTTTATTACCATATATAGGAGAGGTGACCTCTGCATCATGCACACAATTTTTCCATGTCGGAAATAATTTTAAATTACCCCACATGACACGCATGTTTGAAAACGATTGGCGCCTTCTTAGCGTCGTAACAAACCAAATGCGGATGCAGAATTGCAATATAATCTGATAACTTTTGCAAGTCTAGTTCACTGTGAGAAATCGCTTGCCAAAGACTATAACTAGACCGTCCCAGAAGTTAGAATTCAGAATTCCATTTATCAGGCCGGACTTTTAATGGAGTATTTTGGAAGGAGTTACACAGCCCAGGAAAACTCTACCATTTTATTAAGGAACCGGAATCTGAGGAAACTGAAACACACGAAGTCATAGTGGGAATTAATGTTAAAAGTAACGACCCCCAAGAACACGTGTAAGAGGCCGATTCAAGTGCCTTTATTTATCTGAGCAAAAGTCTGTAAGCCAGGATTGGCGTAAGTTGTGAACTTTACATTTTATATTTTTTCATTACTAACATGTGAACTAATATGTATATATTGCCATTTGAATATTAATATGTGAAAATCGCTAGTGGATGTCCAAATCATTTGAGGCTGGCAACCTCAGCGTATAGAATGATGATTTTATGAACCACTTCTGTAAGAGCTGGTGACTGCTTGTCACGGAATTGCCTCTCCTTGCTTTGCAGAAGTGGTCCACTAATGGTCACAACGCAAGCGTATCTAAAAGTAGGTCGTCCAAGGTATCTATCTTCGCGCAAGATTACTCTTGGCAAAGATATAGATAGAAGATGAATGTCGTTTCTACCTTAGGGGAGCCTTCACAAGAAATTCCCAGAAGTCAAGAACAAACGCTGCTTAAGGGCTGAGCAAATTTGTTAACTTATTACCTGGTCCGTCGCCTTTTGTCAAGCCCCAAGTTGGAGTAATCCAACGAATGCCCTCTTATAATTTATATATATATATATATATATATATATATATATATATATATATATATATATATATATATATATATATATATATATATATATATATATATATATATATATATATATATATATATATATATATATATATATATATATATATATATATACATACAGTAGAACCTCCATAGTTGACCACCTCCCTACATTGAGCACCTCCCGAAGTTGACCACATTTTCATAGACCGGACACGCACTACATGTACTCAATGGAAGACGACCTCTATAAGTTGACCACCTCTATAAGTTGTATCTTGACCACTTGGACTATGACACACAATAGTAATTTACCCTCTATTACTTGACCAGTTTTTAAAAAAATCAGTGTCTTTGAATTTTGTCGGCACAGGCTTTCTGGCCGCTTTTCGAATGATGCTTGCCGACAAATAAAATTAACTTAACCTTTTTGATTTTTTCGCAAACATGCAGTATAAAAAGACCAACTTCTAAGCAAAATCTTCATTCTTGCTATGACTGCCCTGCCGGTTGATAGTAATTCAACTACTAAACTGTAAGTTCTCTCTCAGACTGTGTTTTACATACTTTATCGTTGACAAAATTAACCTAACCTTTTTGATGGCCCAAAGGAAAGAACTCAAGGAGCTGACAATGAAAGAAAAGGTTGATCTTCTACATTTTCTGGAAAGCAGCAGCCAAAGAAAGACGGCAGAACATTTTGGGGTTAGCAAGACCACAGTTAGCAACATCCAAAAACGTAAACATGAGTACTTGGAGAGATGTGGCAAGGAAAGCGGAGATCTACAGCGGAAAAGGAGGAAAACTCCCCTAGATGAAGTCAATGAAACCACATTAAACTGGTTCAAACAAATGAGGGCAGTTAACGCCCGAATCTCCGGGCCGATGATTCAAGAAGTTGCTAAAAAATTCGCGAGGGAATTCGGGGGGGGGGGGGCAGAAGATTTCCAAGCATCAAGTGGTTGGCTCGAGAAATTTAAACTGCGACACGCGATCTCCCAGAAAGTGTTGTGTGGTGAATCCAATGAAGTTCCAGTAGAAGCTGTGGAAGAGTTCATCAAAAAGTTTCCTTACTTCGCCAGAGGCTTCAAAGACGACGACATCTTTAATGCTGACGAGTGTGGACTCTTTTTCAAGGCAATGCCTGACAGGAGCCTCGCCATGAAGGGTGACAAATGTAAGAGCGGAAAACTTTCCAAAGAACGTTTCACAGTTATGCTTTGCGCTAGCTCAACCGGAGAGAAACTAAAGCCCTTGGTGATTGGTAAATCGGCAAAGCCACGCGCATTCAAGAACCTGAAGCCCGAAGACCTCCCCGTCACTTGGAGATCAAACAAATCCGCATGGATGACTGACGCCCTATTTGAGGAGTGGTTAAGGGGCGTCGACCGAGAAATGAAGAAGAAACGGTCTATTCTACTGACAGTAGACAACTGTCATGGCCACCCACAAGTTGAACATCTCACAAACGTGACACTGAAATTTCTGCCTCCAAACACGATCTCAAAAACCCAACCTCTTGACCAAGGCATCATCAAAACATTTAAAATGCACTACCGGGCCCAGCTCCTGCAGTGGGTCATTACTAAAACACAGATCTGTGGTCCGCCTGTGGAAACAACTTCATCCGCTGCATCAGTTAACGCTCTGGATGCTGTTCTCTGGATCAGTTCTGCTTGGAATAAAGTTCAGCCGGAAACGATACAGAAGTGTTTAAAGAAATGTGGATTTGTCACAACCAAAGAGCATGACGTTTTAGCCCCATCGGACAGTCCATCGCCAATGGAAGAATTCGAAGGAGTAGATTTTGAAGGTTTTGTTGCAATGGATGATAAGGTGGCAACCTGTAATGAACGTGACCCAGAAGGAATTTTCCAAGCGATATTGACCGAAGTACAGACAAGCATAACAGTGCATGAAGCAGCTGGTGAAGTTGAAGAAGCAAGTGACGATGACACGGAAATTGCAGAGACTCCAAAAGAAGAGGCTGTCAGGCATCTGATAATGCAGTTGAAGTCATTTGCTGTGGAAAAATGCCCAGGTATGTTGAGTGGTGTAGCCAGCGTTGAGAGTGCTTTCTCCACTTATGTTTGTAATAAGAATAAGACACAGACCAAGATTGACTCCTGTTTTCAGAAAGAATGATTAAACCATGATAAAACAGATGTTGATTATTTGATTCGATGTTGTGATTATGTATGATTTCGTATGATACTGTATTCTCCAATATAAGCTGTTCAAGGAAGTAAAGTATCAGAACAATAAGCCTCGTTCCGTATGTTGACCACCTCCGTATATTTGCTACAGTCCCTTGGGTGGTCAACTTATAGAGGTTCTACTGTGTGTATATATATATATATATATATATATATATATATATATATATATATATATATATATATATATATATATATATATATATATATATATATATATATATATATATATATATATAAAGAAAAATTGGCTCAAGCGTTTGCTTTCGTACATATAAACTGAATCAAATATTTTTGTTTAGTTTAAAATAACATACAACAAATTTAATCTGTAACATGGGAAAATAAATATGGAAAATTGGGTGAAAGTTATATTACATTTTTCCTCATTGAGGTTTTGGTAGGGCGTTAATAATAATGTCCGTATTTTTGCTGTAGCCTGTTATGTAAAACTTAGCTCCAGATGAGTCCTGCAGCTGTGGTTTCCGTCACTTCTTTTTGGTGATGAGTACACTTCTCCACATAATTCTTCCACTGTAGGCGGTTGGTGGTGATACTCTTCTCTCACACTAGTGGCGTAGGAACTTCAGTACTTAAGTCTGATGTCTTGTAACCACGAACTGTGACAAATTAGAAAGAAACAGATGCCTCAGTACATTTGTTCTCCGCAAACTAACAGGCCCATTTTCATGCGCTCCACCCACGAATGTTAACCTCTCAGAAGAATTAAATTCCCGAGCACACAATGTAACTCAGGGAATATGATGAAAATTCACCAATATCCTTCTGGGTGCCAACTAGGAAATTGCGTCTGGAGTGCATGGATAATGATTTGCCTGAATTACAATTAAAACAAAGTATATAAATCTCACAACATGATTCTATACACTTTAGGCACATGTGATTTAATCATCCCTCATTACTCATCCTTACACTCGTCTGAGTTCTGGGATCATCTCTGCTGTCGGGTTTCCCGCACGACTAGTCAGAAACAATCACCAGCTCTTGCAGTAGTGGTTCGTGCATATACTATTTTCATATGTTGAGGTTGCCAGCCTCATATATAACCACGTAGCAAGAAACCTGTACAATTTACATTAGTAAATAAATTGTTTACACTTACCCCAAAATTTTTGGAATACACACTTCTCCTGGCGCAGATTAGAATGGACCCACAGCCCTGTATTTAGATGCTGTTCGAATCACTTAAGACTGAGAAATTCATCTTATGACGGGTGAAACACTTGGTCTGGAAATCTATAATTCCTCTTATGACTCCTTGTGATAAAATTCCCAAGTTTCCAGTCTTGTATTAAAATTGCGGGTTTACTTGTACTTCCAAAGTTGCCCAGTACTCGATCTGGTTGTGGAATGATTAGTCCTATCCTTGTTCTTCTGGCTTATAGGAGGTGTTTAGTTGCCGCTGCGTTCTGTCTGTTCTGTGTGTTGTGACTCCGAGTTTGTTAGATTATATCTCACAATCCTTAGTTTCAAATCCCAGCTGTGTTTCCGCCGAAAGTTCCAATCAAATCATTGTAGAATCTGGCGAACCAATCCAATCTATTTAGTACTGTTTGGGTGGGGAAGTTTATCATTACTCACCCCACGCGTATTTGAAAATATTAAATTTAATATACACGCGTGGCCTCTTACACAGTGATGTCATATCGTTACTTAAGACTTCCGGCGCACCTCTGTTTATCACCTTTATCTGCGTGCCTCCGCTAGACAGATGTCTGGTCAGAACGTATGGTCTTCTTTCATCGTATCACATACCGGCTTGTGTCAACATGATCAACAGATTTCCAATGGGGTCAAATGTTTGACCTCCCCGTTTCTACAGGTGGTCAGACAGATTAATAATAATAATAATAAATTCTTTAAGCACCAAACACGGCGCATAAGGCAGAAACCAGTGCTCTCCAGGTTGTACGTTGTGACGCCACTCCTCTTAGCTCTTGCACATTGTTTAATCCCAACGTTCTTCCTTCTCTTATTATTGTTCTTCTGAGTGTTTCTTTTGGTCTTCCTTTTGTCCTCTTACCCCCAGGAACCCAAGTGAGTGCCTGCAATGGTATTCTGTTGTTTTGCATTCGTAGGACATGACCGATATATGACCATCGTCTTTTCCTTATATAGTTGGAGACATATTTCTGCCTAGAGTCTTCTCTTATTTGTCGATTAGTCTTGAATTCAGATTAGGCGATAAAATATTATCGCAGGCCGGGTCACCAAACCTGGCGAATCGTAACAACGGTCTGGGAGTGGAGGTGAAACAATAAGATACGCATTACTCCCGTAGCAAATACTGCCATAGGGGAGTGGCGTGTTAGAGAATTCATTATGCTATGTCCAGCATAGAGCAAAATAGTGAAAATAACGAATGAAAAGGTATTATTTATGCCAAATAAAAGCGATGAGTGAGAAAATGAAAAATGAGAAAGGATACTCCGGAGGGCTGAAGGTGTGAGAGATCACACAAAAGAGCATGTTCAAACGTTTTGTCACACTGCTTTATCGCTAGTTTCTTAAAGAGAACTAAAAGCATATGTAGACCCAAGTTCCATATGGAGCCGGGAGGGAAAGATGAAAGAAATGATTTACATTCTAAGTATTTACATTTTCAAACCAGTGTAAATATCTATGTAAACATATTCACTTTAAAATTAATGAATGTTTCAAACTGTTCAACAAGTGTAGATATAAATGAAAATATATTCAATGTATATTGTGAACACTTTTTTATCAGTGGAGATTAAATGTAAACATATTCTATCTGTACTATTAACTTTTTCATTTAAATGTAAAATCAAGATACAGCTATTCAATTTAAATGTAAAGGACGTTTTCTCTCGAGGGATTAAGTTTAATTCTCATCGAGGGTAAATTCTGAGGTAGATGGGATGGTGGAATAGAGAGAAGGCGACTCATAACTATGGGTTCAAAAACGCAATATTCAGGAAAGCGTTTTGTTTCTATTCTTTCCCCATAGTTGCTGGTGGTACCAGTTAAGAGTACTATCTCTGGAACAAGAATGGAACAGTGGCCTGAGCTCTAAGACGAGGGACCAACTTCGTAGACACTCCCTGACATTTCTTGGAACGTGCTGCGCCCTAACAACCTTGGCCAGCGACGAGCGTGATCAGTCTACCAAGAACCAAACCATCACCGGGAGCAGAACCCACAATTGGTAGATAAGTTAAACGTTAAAGCCGCCACGTGAACTCCTTTATAAACTTTCATTCCATCACAACAGTGATGACAACTTTCTGTTAAATCATTTTTTTAAAAACCTTGTTAAACCTAAATGATTATTAAATTTGTTATTTGTAACTATACAAATTTAACTCCGGTTTAATCATTTTAAATGTACTGCATGTTTGTCTCAGTCAATTTACTAAATGAGAATAAATACAGGTAATGATAACAGAGTTGAACTTGAAGAAACACAACTACAAGATGTAAGATATAGAATCGTACATATATCTTGGCAGTAATATAGACAAAGTTGGAGGGACAGACAGTGATATCGAAATCTTCTTCTTCTCTTCTTCCGTCCTTAGCCAACGACCGGCAAAGCAGTCAGTGGCCATTACGCCTAGTGGCGTCTTAAGGGCAAACAGCGAATAGATTTTCTTTGCCGTTGTTCCCATCACGCCTAATGGCGTCTTTAGGGCAACAACAAATCAATCCGTTTGTCGTTGTTTTCGAAATAAGAATACAAAAAGCAAGAGGAGCTTTCATTGCATTGGAAAATATATGGAGATCAAGAGAAATCGGATCCAACCCGAAAATAAGAATCTTCAACTCAAATGTCAAGTCAGTACTATTGTATGGCTCTGAAACATGGAGAGCAACAAAAACAACAACTAAGCTACAGACTTTTATAAAAGGGAGCTTGCGTAGAATAGAAGGACTGAAATGGTAAGACAAAGTCACAAATGTGGAATTGATGACAAGAACCAGACAAGTGTCAGTGGAACAAGAGCTGATAAGAAGACGCTGGCGATGGATAGGACACACATTGAGGAAACCTGTTGATAGCATTACAAGGCAGTCCTTGTTCTGGAATCCGCAGGGAAAGAGAGGCAGAGGTAGACCAAAAAACACATGGAGAAGAGAACTGGATACAGAGGTGAAAATGATGAGGAAAACATGGAAAGAACTTGAGCGGATGGCACAGGACAGGAAGACTTGGCATGTGTTTGTTGAAGGCTTATGCTCCTTGGGGAGCTAAAGGGTATTGATTGATTGCGTGTTGTTTAGTTATGTCTCCTCCCATGATTTATGTGCTTCTTCCTCCTCCATGCGTTCAGTGGCTTTGTCTTCTCTCGCGTGTTGTTTAGTTATGTCTCCTTCCATGATTTCTTTCTTCTTACTCCTTCCTCGTGCGCTTTGGTGTTTGTCTACCTATGTTTTTCTTAGTTGTTTCTCCTTTCACGTGTTTAATGCTTCTCTCTCTCTCTCTCTTCCTCCCCCTCTCTCTCCGTTTACCCTTGCATTTTCCCCACAACACGGGAGTTTGATAATAGTGATTGAGGAGCTATATTACAGCCTGCTTTCACCGAAAAAGTTTACTAACAAAATTATCTATGTTCCTAGGCATCATGTGTGTCAGAGGATCCAGCGTTGCAAAACAAGCTGGTGCCATTATGAGACCAAGAGCTCCGGAAGTGAACACACCGTGCCAGGCGCATGCATTTGCAGACGACAATTCAGTGATGTACACGATTTGTCACAAATGTGAGGAAGAGCTGCACATTAAGTTTGGAAGCAGCTGTCATCCACAAAATGATTATATGTTAGAGGAAGGCAGCGAGAAAACAGAGGAGAAATACGAGAAAGAACAGGCGGAGGAGATGATACAAGTACAAATAAAGCCAAAGGAAGTGTTAAGATGTGGCCACAGAGAGGCCGGGTACTGTCAGTTGTGCACTAAAGTCATGACCTGGGCTTTGTCCACGAAAACTGAAGATATACAGTCGTGATTTTAAAGTATCGTCATTATAATCATAATCTTCTTCATCATCATTTCCATTTTCGCTCCTTATGGAGCATGTACAAGGGGATTGACATAGGTCTTGGGCCTGACCATGAAGGACATGTCACAGAGAGCTGAAATTTTGTATAGTGTTTATTCCTTTTCAATATAGCCACCGTCTGAATTGACACACTTCTGCCATCTCTGCTTGACCTTGAAAAGACCTTGGGAGTAGAACACCCTATTTTTCAAACTAAACCAGTCATCACATGCCAGTATAACCTCTTCATCGCTGTCAAAATGATTTCCTTTTAGCTGTTTTTTAAGATTTGGGAATAGAAAAAAAGTCTGATGGGGCAAAATCTGGAGAATATGGTGGGTGTGGAAGAATTTCAATATTCAAATCGTTGGCTGCTAGCTGCGCAAGCCGTGCTTTGTGAGAGGGCGCGTTGTCTTGAAGCAAAGGAAGATTTTGAGTGCGCGTTATCCCTAGTTTCCTGGTCACAACCTTTCTTAGTTTTGTGAGAAGATCTGCATAGTACTGTCCATTAACTGTGTTTCCACGAGGCAGATAATCTTTCAAAAGGACACCTTTGCCGTCCCAAAAAACCGTCAGCATCACTTTTCCTGCAGATTTCTGCGCCCTCGGCTTGACAGGTGTTGGGGAGCCCGGGGTTTTCCATTGCATGCTGGCAATTTTGGATTCGGGGTCATAATGGTGTACCCAAGTCTCATCTACTGTCACCATGGTCTCCAAAAAATGTAGGTGTTTTTCCCTGAAACATCAGAAATTTTATCACAGCTCTGGCCTCCTTCTTTTCCATTGTTTTGTCAAATCTTTGGAGCAGCAGATCCGGTCAATAGGGTACATTGCGCCGTGCACCGTAGCGGGAAAACTCATTGAAGAAACAAACACGTACTTTACACATTCAGTGCAAATATAATGAACTTTAAATGTGCCAAGTTTCATCTTCCTCCTGTGACTCCTTCATGGTCAGGCCCAAGACTTATATCAATCCCCTTGTAATCACCACTGCAGCTGGTCTCCTTGCAAGAAGCCTGCATTAAACATTTATTAACTCTGGGTTTTTTTTTTGGCAATTTTTGCACACAGTGACGTTGCCAGACCCATACAGAACCTCATGTTTTTCGCCTCTTATGAGATGTCTAAGGGATCAGTAGTCCCATTCGTTCCTTAACTCCCCCGAGACCCAGAGAACTAGGTGGAGTGATTATTTAAAATTACACACAAGAAGGAAATGTAAAAAGGGGAAAGTGAATCCGATGAACGATTACTTTAGAACCCGTATAGTTTATGCTTTAATATACTGTTATTGCTGCTGCTACTACTACTGTTGCTGCAACTTCTTCAACTATCGCTGCTGCTAAAACTACTACAATCATTCACGTGCTGTTCCATATGGTGTACACCTGGAAATGTTAACCTGTCACGCCTTCAAATCTGTATTGTTCTCGCATCCTCTTTTTCTCCAGATGAATCAATGAACCAGTAAAAACAGAAACAAAATTGTACTTTAGGGATTTTATTTCTTGACAGTTCCTCAGACACAAAGAAAATATAAGGAAACGATTCTATCGCATCTTTGTTGCAAAATTTGTAAAGCATAGAGTTGCACATGGACACTTGACGTGTTGCCTTTATGTCGTTGAAATGTGGTACCACCATATATTACACACATACACTTGACCCCGCAATCCATAGAAAGGTGGCGCAGGATAGCATTACACACATAAACTTGACCCCGCAAACCATAGAAAGGTGGCGCAGGATAGCATTACACACATAAACTTGACCCCGCAAACCATTGAAAGTTGGCACTGAGCGGCGCTTTGTTTCACACAAATATACGTACAAAGACAACTATGTAGCTTGATTTTAAACTTTGGAATTTTATAAAGTGTGAATGTAAATTGCGCAAAATTGTCTTGGAGACAGGGTGGACCGGGTGAGCACGCAACGAATTAAGAACCCCTGGTGTTTGTGATCATGTCTCTAAGCGGGTTTTAGTCCTTGGTGTGTTCCATTTTTGACAGTATGGGAAACGCCAAGAGTGGAACACATCAAGGACATAGTTCGGTAGCAGTCCTTTTTAAGGTATAGGTTTTATCAGCACTATACTTCAGTTAGCAGAGTTCACTTATTTTGGAATAGCAATTGCGCTGTGGTATAACCCATGGACTTAAGACTCGGTTGAAAAGTACTTGCTTCGCCATAACAAGGTAAAACCCTCAAGGGAAAAAAATGGGGTACAGTGTTATCATTCTGTTCACCCCTTTCGGGCCCGGTAACAAACACTCGGGGTAATGTCTCAGGGAGAGCAGACAGCGAATAAAAATTGAGGGAGATAATTAAGCAGTAGTAACAGCAACATCAGTAGTAGAAGCAGCAGTATTAAAACCATTATAGAAGGTATTCGACAATCATGTGGTAAGAATAGGGCGTGAGTGTTTTTTTATTTATTTATTCATTTAACAATATTATAGTGGTGATTCATGCACTACCGTGTAGCTCCTGGTGGAGCATAGGCCTGGAATAAATACACGGCAAGCCTAGGCCTACGTATCCTTTGCTCTCCTTCCAATGTCTTATGCGGGAGCAATAAAATCAACATCACCTGAAGCACTATAGGTAGCGCTAGGAATAATGCCACTAAAGTTGAGAAGAAAAGAACTTGGATTAAATTAAATGGCCAAGATACTAACAGACAAACATTACCCTACGAGATCAGTGTTTATGAAGAATCACCCAACGGTATGGGACACCCCAGTAGACCCAACCAGGTACCCAGTAGGATGGATGTGCCTGGAAGAAGTAGAACAGTAACAAACTATAATTAATGCAATAAACTGTTGTAGCGAAGAAAAAAAAAACTGTATCAAAAACATAGCCAAGGAGTATCAATCAAATAACTAAGGGTAGATTAAAAGTCTACACTAATGGATCGAAAGTAGAAAATGAAGAACTAGGTATAGGAATACATATCCGAGCATGGAGGCTAAAGAAAAATTATAGTATGACTGAAAATGCATCTATTTTCAAAGCAGAAATGGTTGCAATAGCAAATATACCCCCCCATCCCCCCAATAAGCTAACGATCTTAACTGACTCACTATCAGCTACACAAGCACTAAGTAATGCACATGAATGTAGCCGACCAGACATAGCAGATAAAATATTTCAACTTCGCACATACCTAAACAACATAAGCTGCACAGTACTATTAGCAATGGATACCCTCACACATGGGAATAGAAGAAATTGAGGTAGCAGGCAAGGAAGCCAAAACAGAAAAAAAGCAGCCTTAACCACATAAACACAGGTTTTTATTAAAGAAGAACAAAACATTACAAAACAGTGCATTCCTGAAAGAAATACATGAGACATTCTCAAGGGCAATAGATAAGAAAGTAGCTTATAATAAATCAAAGTGCAAACATCTCAAAACTCAACAGGGTGACGGGGAGATATACTAAAAAAAAAAAAAACCGGGAAGAGAAACACCAACAGAACTTAGAAAATTCCACAAGCACCAGAGAATTTGTGGACTGAAAAAATAACAAATGTAATGTACTATATTAAAAAAAAACACTATATACCCAAATTATAATCCATATAGTGTTGAACCGGATATCCCATACACAAAACACAATCCAATGGTTTGTGCAAGGTCCTAAATTGAACAACAACAGCCTTCATGACTATGTCTAATTATTTTCTCCTTGTGTGTTTTTTCTTCTGTTTCTCTTACCCTGGAGATCTCTGAACACGAACTACCTTGCAGTGCTATTAGCTGATTCTTCTCAACGTGTGTTCTATCCAACTTGAGCGTCGTCTTCACACAATGATGATAGAGGTAGTGAAAAAAATAACCAATAGTTTCAGCAAAGATGGCTGAAGGAATGTCATATTTTATGTTGCTAAGAGCGCGGCACTACCACGTTTTCCTTCATGTAGGAGGATGCCTGCAGGACAGCAGGTCATATATTCTTGCAGTGCTGCTTTTTGTAGCAGTGTGTTTTTCCGAAAAGAGACTGCTGGCGATTCTACAGAACGTAACCTTAGTCACATATTAGGACATGGCTGGCACTAGCAGGGGCCATGTGGACGTGTCTAATGCTAGCAGGGGTCCTGTGGAGATGTCTGGTGCTAGCAGGTGTACTGTATAGATGCCTGGTGCTAGCAGAGGTACTATGGATATGTCTGATGCTAGCAGGGGTCATGTAGACATGTCTGGCGCTAGCAGGGGTCGTGTGGACATGTCTGGCGCTAGCAGGGGTCGTGTGGACATGTCTAGTGCTAGCAGGGGTCCCGTGGAGATGTCTAGCACCTGCAGGGATCATGTGGACATGTCTGGTACTAGTAGGAATCGTATGAACATGTCTGGTGCTAGCAGGGGTTCTTTGGACATGTCTGGCGCTTGGAGAGGTTCTGTGGACATGTCTGGCGCTAGCTGAGGTTCTTTGGACATGTCTAGCGCTTGCGCGGATCTTGTCTGTTCTTTATATTCTCGGAGATCCCCTGGGAACCTTGTAGAATATTTATCACTTATATTTCTTGTCTGGTGTGCTCCTTTATGTCCAACGAGTTCCTGTTAATTACATATATTTATTTATTTATTAGTATATTAAACAATAATAACAGGGTAGAAGGTAATGATAGTCCAACAGCAGATACTGCCCTAGGGGAGTGAAGTGTTAGAGACTTCATTATACAGGTCCAGTTTTGAGAGGTGGAGTGACCACGTCCCTACCTCGCTGCCTTTGCCTTCCCTAACTGAAGAGAAAAGTGAGGCCCTATTTACAACTGGGTAGAGTAGAACGTGATGCCACCATGTTTCGAACCCATTATTCTTTGCTTCAAGAGGTCAGCACTCTGACCACTCTGCCAATCGGATGCCTCATAATGTGATACTAATTTCAATTTAATATAGAACAAAACAGCTGTCATCTCCACAACGAAGGTTGCCTACAGTGGATCTCCAACGTCTTCTGTCTCTTGTCTTGATGGTGCACTATGATAGACTCTGTCCTGTCTCTTGTCTTGATGGTGCACTATGATAGACTCTCTCCTGTCTCTTGTCTTGATGGTGCACTATGATAGACTCTGTCCTGTCTCTTGTCTTGATGGTGCACTATGATAGACTCTGTCCTGTCCATCTCTTGATGGTGCACTATGATAGACTCTGTCCTGTCTCTTGTCTTGATGGTGCACTATGATAGACTCTGTCCTGTCTCTTGTCTTGATGGTGCACAATGATAGACTCTGTCCTGTCTCTTGTCTTGATGGTGCACTATGATAGACTCTGTCCTGTCTCTTGTCTTGATGGTGCACTATGATAGACTCTGTCCTGTCTCTTGTCTTGATGGTGCACTATGATAGACTCTGTCCTGTCTCTTGTCTTGATGGTGCACAATGATAGACTCTGTCCTGTCTCTTGTCTTGATGGTGCACTATGATAGACTCTGTCCTGTCCATCTCTTGATGTTATCTTCCCACTGATAGTATTGTCTTCCTCTTGCACGTTTGCCTTCAACTTTTCTTTCTATTATGACTTTAAATAAGTCATGTCTCTTTCTCTTTTTTGGTACTTGGCCGCTGACTACAACAGCAATAAGTTACCATCACACTTGTTGGCGTCTTATGGGCAGCATAAAACCGTTTTTACTTTGCTCGGCCGACAGTCATTCTTCGTGAGGTGCCACATCTCTGGTTCAAGATTTGCATCTCTGCTTCCACAGTTCCCCGTCAGGCTGCTTCTGGCTGGCCTGTCTTTCGCTTTCCTTTTGGAGTCCATTACATGGCAGTTCTGGAGATGGCGCCAGGGTCTCTTGTGAGGATGTGACTAACCCAAAGGTTGGCCGAGAGCCAGATTATGGTAAAGAGTAACACCCGAGGGCCAGACCTATAAAATCCTTAAAAAATAACTTTCTGATATTTAGTTTTATATATATAACCACGTACAGAAAGCAACGGCAAACTACTGTACTGCACATCTGCCAAGACATGTATACCAGTCTTCGAACTGAAATTACTGTTTAAAAAAATATAATGAATCTGATGTTTTAATTTGTTTTGTAATTTGACATGTAATTATTTATTTCAAACATACATTTGTGTGTTATTTCATTGTGAAGAGTGTGGCTTCAATCAACAATAAGAGGCCGACCAAAACAGGTTGGCGGGCCGGTAAAAACAGGTTGGCGGGCCGGATCTGGCCCGCGGGCCGTAGTTTGGCCACCGCTGCTGTAGAGTGATGAAGAGCACATGTAAAACTTAATGACCCCATTTTGTAATTTGTTAATTATTTGTTTTTATATTAATATCTGATTCACTTTGTGGGTGTTTTTGGCTGCAGCGTCCTCTACCTCTCTTGCCAGCTCCTCAATATATTTCCTATTGTCTTTTTTTTTTTTAAATGGATGGGTTTGAAAAAAAATCGAAAAAAGGTGATTCGTCTTACGAGGACAAAAGACAAAGAAAATAGTCTACGTTACGGCCACAAGGCCTTCGTCAGGAAAGGAAAGAAAGTGAAGGCTAGATATTACACATAAGAATAAATATAAAAATAAAACCTAGGTACTTCCCTGAAAGCAAGGCATCGAAATGCGATCACTATGTGCTGTACGCTGATGGACAGCGTGGCTGAAAAAAAAAATGCTTCTTCTTACCTCTTGGTTCGCTTCTGTGTACACTTCCTGAGCTTTTGCTTTGGAGCTTCTGGTTTTGCTTCTTATTAAATCTGCTGTCTTGACGTAAGAAACGCCCAGACTTGCTCATAAATTCCGATGTATTCTTATCTGTAAAGTTGGTTTACTACCTTCAATATAAAATGCTGAGTATGCATGTTTTAATAATAAGGCTGATAATAATTACAATACCAGTAGTGAAACCAAACGCATGTCAACAATCAGCACCACCCTTCGACTCCCCAATGAGCATAGACCTTAAAAAAAAAAACTTATGCCATGTTTTCTTGTCCCGTGCCATCAACTCAAGGTCTTTCCATGTCTTCTTGTCACGTGCCATCAACTCAAGGTCTTTCCATGTCTTCTTGTCACGTGCCATCAACTCAAGGTCTTTTCATGTCTTCTTGTCACGTGCCATCAACTCAAGGTCTGTCCATGTCTTCTTGTCACGTGCCATCAACTCAAGGTTTTTCCATGTCTTCTTGTCACGTGCCATCAACTCAAGGTCTTTCCATGTCTTCTTGTCACGTGCCATCAACTCAAGGTCTTTTCATGTCTTCTTGTCACGTGCCATCAACTCAAGGTCTGTCCATGTCTTCTATATCACTGTTATGCCTGTCTCCACTTCTCTTCTCTACGTGTTTTTAGGTCTTCCTCTATCTCTCTTACTCTGGGGGTTCCAGAAGAAAGACTGCCTCATATTACTATGAAAAGTATTATTCACCCATTGTCAGTGTCTTCTCATCGCTTGTTTTACACGCACGTATCTGATTGTTCTCATCAGTTCTATATGAACGAATGTGTCATACCAGTTCAATCCTTCTATTCTACGCAAGCACCCATTTATGAAAAAAGGCTGTATTATAATATCAACAATGATATAACAATTGGTTGTATTAATAATATCAGCTACAGTAGACTACCACTACATCTATTACTACGACTACTAATCCTACTTAATAACTGCAACGACCAAAATTTATTATTTTTTATACTTCAAGCATATTTGATTTTTGTGGCCACTCAGTTTTTGTGTTTGTGATTTTGTTTTTATAATGGAAATATATTTATAAATGAGTAATAAAGATTAAATCCTAACTTAAGTTGCACTATGTTGAAAGCTCTATAGTTAGTATGTAATCTTAGCCCTTGCCCTGGCGTGTAGAAGTTTTTACAAAATACATGATAACTTTGTCTGTTTGCAAAACCGTATTCTACTCAACTTCAGGAATAATCAAGAGAGCATAAAAGGCCTTTATGTATCGCCTTTATAGACCTCACAAAGGCATTTGACCTGGTTAGGTGGGGTGCTCTTTTAAAATCCTCCTGAAAATAGGCTGCGCTGCTAAATCGCTAGAAATGATAGTCATTCCATGAAGACATGAAGGGAACAGTCCAATATACTGGAAGCACATCACAGCCCTTTGACATACGCAGTGGCGTTAAACAAGGCTGCGTTCTGGCTCCAAACCTCTTCGGGTCTTCTTTGCCTTACTCTTGAAACATGCATTCAGAGATGCAACGGAAAGAATATGCCTTCACATTAAGTCAGATGGCCGACTGTTTAACATCGCAAGGCTGAAGGCAAAAACAAAAAATCAGAACGGTCACTATAAGAGACTTGTTATTCGCTGATGACACTGCAGTCTTCACTCAAAGCCAACAGGAGCTTCAGAGCTTGATGAATCGCTTCACCCAAGCATGCAAGGACTTTGGCCTCACAATAAGTCTAAAGAAAACAAATGTGATGAGTCAGGATGTGGGTGCTGCACCAGTTATCACTATCGATAACTATGAATTGGTAGTGGTGCACCACTTCACATACCTGGAGTCTACCATCAATGACAAACTCTCTCTGGACACAGAAACTGACAGCCGCATTTGCAAAGCTGTAGCTACCTTTGCGAGCCTGACAACTCGTGTTTGCGGAAACTCCAGATTCACAACGAAGACCAAAGCTGCGGTATATAACGCCTGCGTCACAAGCATACTTCTATATGGCAGCGAGACATGGACAACCTAAGCGAGAAAGACGGCTCAATACCTTCCTTCTTCTATGTCTACGCCACATCCTCGGTATTTCGTGGTTTTATATATATATATATATATATATATATATATATATATATATATATATATATATATATATATATATATATATATATATATATATATATATATATATATATATATATATATATATATATATATATATATATATATATATATATAAAACATAATGTTTGGGTCTCTCTCTTGTCCACTACGGTTGTATTGACTTTATTACGTGCTTTTCAGTGGTCGTGTGGCCGTTGATAGTATTAGAGGTTCGGACCACTGCACTTTCAGTAGATAGTATGTTGTAAGGTAAATACGAAAAACTTCCTTCTCTCAGACTGACTCTACATTTTCTCATACCCACTATTCATCAATCGAATTCACCCGAAAAACAGCAGTGAAAATCTCAAACGTCGAACTTTATTAACATAACTTGATCAGACTCGGTAAAAATGGTATGCCCAACCTTCCTCTTCAAGGTGGACAGTCTTGTATAAATAAAAACTTCAGTTTCGAAAAATAATCTCAGTATCAACTTTTCACATACATTGCTTTGTCTTCTTTGCTACTGCTTGTTCCAGCTATCAAAAATGTCCTCTAATTCTCCAGGCGAAACCTCTTGTCTCTCTTCTGTACTGATTGTTTTTTTCTACGTTTTTTTTCCATATATCTCTTGGTATATCTCTCT
Organism: Oreohelix idahoensis; assembly: GCA_024509875.1. Classification (NCBI taxonomy): domain Eukaryota; kingdom Metazoa; phylum Mollusca; class Gastropoda; order Stylommatophora; family Oreohelicidae; genus Oreohelix; species Oreohelix idahoensis. The sequence continues at coordinate 82,769 of JAMPIV010020825.1, read as the reverse complement.
GAGAAAAAACTGACCTTACCGCCAGGGCTGTCACTTTGCCAAGACTACTTCTATTTTACTTCTTTGCTCTGACCTTGTCTGTTGAGCTACACATGCTAGTAATAGATCAAAATTGTCAACATACCTGGTTTTTTTTCTTTATTGAAATACACTTTTTCCTTTCACAACCATTTTGTCCTCAGAATAAATACTATCACAAAAATACTGTCGTACACCAATTTATGATAAATAATGTAGGCTACTGAGAGGTTTCTATCACTCTTTAACTCACAGCACATTCTTGTTGACCACCTACACTAAGCGCGTTTACCCACACAAGTCACGCTGAGCGCGTTCGAAATCCAACTTTACCACTTGGGAGAAAACCCTTTTCTCCACCTACGCCTAGCGCGTCTCAATCTCAACTCACTAATTCCCGTTCTAACATTTCTTCGTTCACCCCTAAACTGTGTTCACACATCCCAATTTCCCGTGCGTACTTTTTTTCCTCAACTCACTAAACCTGCAAGGAACTTAATTATACGTTATCTTCCTTTGATGATTTAACTGAACACCATACTCTCTTCTTTAAAGCTTACTACCAAATCATTACATGCTAATTTTCTCAACCATAATCGAGAACCCACTAAATCTGCTTAACCCAAATTCAACACTTTCATCTACCAACCGTAATATGCGGAGTTTCCTCCCTTTTCTCAAAGCATTCCTTCACTCATTTTATCTCCCTTCAACTAAGACAAATAGTCTATATCTAAATCCATTCATATTTCCTAAACCATTTTTCTACACTCTTTTACTTTACTAAAACCAAACCACCGTTCACAGTCGGCACTCTTTCTCGTTCTTTGCTGAACTGTTTGTTCGTGTTATACACCCTTCCAAAATGTCAAGCATCAAACGCCTACAGAATACCTTAAAGAGAAAAACTGATGCTGTCTCGCTTGCGTTAAACGGTGTTGTTTTTATGGTCTTCTATGTCAAGAACATTAGTCGGTGGGCATATGTTAAAACACGTTGATAATACGGTCTTAATAACAAACGAAACAATTCAGAAGAGTTGTAGGTATTGAGTAGTTAGATATTAAAAATAATGATATGTAGCAAGGTGATTTGATGTTTGTCAAATGACAAAGTTGAATGTGGGATCCCCTAGGGCCCTCTAAGGTAATGGCTCGTAAGTAAGAAGGCCTACTTAGGACATCAAGAGTAAATAAGAAAAGAAAAATCCTCACTGAGAGTAAGAAAGTTTCAGTAGGTGTTCTGATCTCCAGAAACAGCTTCAATCTGGGATCCCGAAAGAAACAAGCGCCTCCACTTCCATTTTTGTCGGAAGAAAACAATGATACACTTAAACACTCACATCATAAAAGATATAAACAAGTGATAAACTACACTTGAAAAGGATTTTGGGCATCAAGACTATCTGACCATTGATGATTGACTGGGCCAAGGACACTGTGGCTTTGATGAATGCATATTTTTCGATTCACTACTATCTGGCGATTTGCACAAAGTGCTGTTGTATACCTATGGCTGATTGGGTCAATAAGTACGGTTGGCTTGATATGGTGAAAAACTTAGATGCGTTTTGAATCATCAATATTTTTTGGGACACACCGTGACGTACGTAGATGCTCAGTGGCCTGGGTAACAAGCTATCTATCGAAAGAAGTAGGGAAACCCTTTCTCTCTCTCTCTATCTATCTCTCTCTCTCTCTCTCTCTCTCTCTCTCTCTCTCTCTCTCTCTCTCTCTCTGTTGACGACAGTAGTTTTTGCTTATGTCCAAGCTGTCATTCCAATGTCTGTCCCGACTAGTGAGAAAACCCTTGCTTGAGATTAGTTTGTTACAGCGATTGCTTCTAGGCTTCTCTCTCTGCTCAAATTTCGATTCGTTATTTCGTTCAGGGCGTAAGTGAAAATGACTCAAAATTCACCAATTTATATGCTACGAAATCGGGCTACGAAAATATTTGGAAAATAAGGTTTGGCGATAAAATAATATCATACAATTTTCAAAAAGTTCATATGACATCTGTTAATCAAGACCGTAGATTAAAAAAACCCTGGACATGCTAATAACAAGATGGAAGATGCATCCCGGATATAAAGAAAAGAACAACCTACATGAAAGTGGCATTGCGCGAGAGGAAAAGTATATTATGCAAAGGAAAAACAATTACCAGTATAAAATTTAGTCCTTCAATGTTACAAAGTACTGATCTGTCATATAGGAGCTAATCATGAACAAGCAAGAAGATCTCTGGAAGCCTCTGGAGGCATGGTTTTATAGAAGAATATTGAGAATACCAAGGACTGCTAAGCCGACAAGTGAGGACGTTCTGAAAAAAGACATCCCACAGACATCACAAAGAAGTAATCTCCTGGCGTATTATGAGAAGAGGAAAGTAGAATAATAGGTCTTTAACAGGTAAAAATGACGAAGAAAATAGAAAGAGAACGACAAAGCGAGAAGATTCTGTACAGCTTATCCTCATGGTCTGGAGAAAATCATATAATTGATAAACAGCACCATTGATTGGCTCCCGTGTACTTCTTTTAAGAAACAAAAATAGAATTGGACCACTGTACTCTCAAGCATTTTGTACAAGGCGCCTAATATAAGGTTGTGCATGGGTGTCACAAAACGTTTTGTGCATGTACTTTTGCGCCCTTCTCTCTCTCCTTCATCGTCCTATTATTTGACATATTTTATTTTCTTACATTTCTTGACCACCCGCTCTCATACTCAGCGGTTAATACGTTTATCACCTAGGTCGTCTAGCCACCTTTGATGGATACGATCTGTGTTGATCCAAGGTGGTCCCGGCTACTTCTCATAACAATGCGACCATGCAGAGTACGAAAAGAAAGCCATATTTTGTCTAAGCTGCCGGCGATCCTTATCTGTCCGTCTGGCGGACGCACGAAAACACAGGGGATAATACGTAATCGTTTCCGCTGGCCCATCTTTGTATCAATATTACCGATAATCTGTCTGGGGAGAGCATATAGTGTGAAAGCATCTAGACAGGAAATAAGTTCATAGATTTGTTTGTGAGTTTGCATAAAGATGCAATCGGAAGTTTTACTGCCTTATTAGAAAGAGGTCACGCGTTGGAATTTTAAAATTTGATATTTTAAAACACGCGGGGGATATTATGATTTAACACCCCCGACCCACATAGTTCTAAAGAGCTTACCATTGGCTTGATTTGAGAGCCGGAATAGACTTTAACTTTCATTGGTAAATTGGTCTAAAAGTACAATCTGGGACTTGACCTGAGAAATGGCAATATAATCTAGCGAAATCAGAGTCACAAATCAGACTGCATCGCAACGTCAAATAAGCATCTCCCAGGAGCCAGAGAGACATCGGACTAAGAATTCTAAAATTGTAAGTGACAAATCAAAGTATTTGGGCAACTTTGAAACTTAAAAGTAAACCCGTTTTTTTAAATACAAAGACTGGAAACTTAAATGACCAGGACAGAGTATTTTGGCAACTGTCACGGGATAGACATTCACTTAATTCTATATTGGTTACACTGGAGAGTGGCAACACTGATATTCATCTTTAAAAACCCGTTCAGCAGGTTTCGGCCAGAACGAAAGGAACCTTTTGGCGCAAATTCATTCTTGGGATGTCCGCCGGCCTTTAAGGTCGTTGATGGCTTTTGTCAGCAGTTTCGCTGGGAGTTTTCTTGAATGCCATTGTTGTTCAGTGCTCGCCGATTTTCATATATTCAGGAATATTTGATGGGTGTTAGATTGTGTTTCTAGATTCTAGTGATTTTCCCTCCTGATTATTATTTGTGATACGTTTGTCGCAATTATGTATTGCGTCGACTTAATATAATAGGTCGCCTGTTGAGTTATAGTCATTGTATTCACTGATGAGATCATGTCGATGATCATTTTGGTTCTGATATTGAGTTATAGTGTATGGCGAGTTATGTGGCAGTTCTTTTCATTGCATTGTGCATTTTTTCATACGTATTGTTAGCCGGGTGCGGCTCCTCTGTGTGTTAGACTTATTAAAGGGTCAATACCTGTTCTAAGTGTTCTAGTCGGTTTTATAATTTAGTGTCAGCTAGTCTTAGTGTGGTCGTACTTCTAGCAAATGAGCCTTGCTATTGTTGCTGTGATATGCCTATGATGATAGTGTTAAATCCACGCTAATACTAGCAGGTTGACAGCAACTTTGAAACTTAAAAGTAAACCCCCATTTTTCAATACAAAGACTGGAGACGTAAGGAATCAGATCACCCGTCATAAGAGGAATACTCAAATTTCCCAGACCAAGTGATTCGAAAGCATCTATCCTAAGTTGCTGTGTCCATTCTAACTGTGCCAGGAGGTTGTAGATCCCATTTGGGGTAAGTTGTGAACGTATATTTTAAAATGTAAAATGTATCATGTTTGTACTTGCTAAGTGGTTATACCAATCATAGGAAGCTGGCAACCTCAACATATGAAAATAGTATATTCATAAACCACTACATCAAGCGCAGGTGATTGCTTCTTGCTAGTCGTACAAAAAACCGACAGCAGAGGTGACCACAGACTCCGACTAGAGCAGTGATGAGTGATGATTACACGACATGTGCCTCAAGTGTATCGTATCATTTTGTGAGATGTGCTTGTTAATTGTAATTCAGGTAAGCCATTGCCCTCACGCTGTCCAAGTACATATTTTCCCAGTTTAATACCCAGAAGAATATTGGTGATTTCTAATCATCTTCCCTGAGTTAAGCTGTGTAAACTCAAAAGAACTTAATTATTTAGAGAGGCTAACATTGGTGGGTGGACAGCGAGAAAATGCGCCTGTTAATCTTCCAACCAAGTGTACTTAGCAGAGGTCTTTGTTCTTTTTATTTTGTCTAAAGTTTGTGGAAAGAAGCTATCAGACTGTTCGTGGTACGAAGCCGCAAGACTTAAGTTTCGAAGTCACTAGTGTGAGTTAAGAGCAGGGATTCAACACTTACCACCTACATTTGACGAGTGTGTGAAGAAGTGCCCTCATCACAAAATAATTGACAAAACCATAGCTGCAAGACTCACTTAGGTCAGCTAAGTTTATTAAGGAATCAGCAAAAGGACAATTGTTTTTTTTAAATCCTCACCCAAGTCTCAGTGAAGACAATGTTATAGACATCTAAAAATTCACCATCATTCCATCGCTATTTTAACCTGTTAAAAGTAATTGATTATTAAATTTGTTACATGTTATTTTAAAACTAAACACTCATAGTCGATTCAGTCATTATAGGTATGAAAGCAAACGTATGAGCAAGACTTTCAAAATATATATACATCTAGACATATATTTACATCTATAGAGCAAATACTTATAAAAGAATTTCGCTGGATTTACACCAGCTGGGGGCTTGAACGGGCTAAAACCATTGCTTAATTCTTCACAAAAGGCGACGGATCAGATATAAGTTAATAGTGCTCTGCCCTATGCATTATTGTTCTTGACTTCTGAAAACATCTTGTGGTATCGACCTTCAGATAGAAGCGCCATTATCCTTCTATCAACAACTCTGCCAAGAGTAATCTTGTACGTAGGTAGACACCTTTTAAGACCCAGATTAGATACTCTTGAGTGTTGGCCACTGGTGGACCACTAATGCAGAGCTAAGGAGAGGCAATCCGTGACAATGGGGCTGGCAATCTTTTCATGTAAAACAAACTGGCAAAGAAACCACGCCTGCAAGATCACGTGACTGCTTGGCACAGGCTTCGTTGAACGGGATCCACTGCAATGGTGCCCCCCCCCCCCCTTTCTGCTCTGTAAGGAGCGCAAAGAAAAATGATGATGACAACGACAATAGCGTCGCCTACGCCTGCCAGTATAGAACTTTGTGAAGATTATGTGAATCTCTCCTTTGACCTCCGTCAAGTCCATGTTGGAACGAGAAGGAAACAAAGGACGACCTGTTGCGCAATTATATTATGCAATTTCTTTTGGGCGTTGTCAATTGAAGTTTTGAATAGGGGGTTCTGAGTGCAAGGTGCGTGATGCATGAAGTGTTTCAAAGGCTGCTTTAAAAAAAACTATACCAAGAATAAAAATGTTGGTTGACAAGAAACAGAATCGAGGGTCTCACTAATTAACTTGACTGTGTTCTCAGAAACATTTAACAACTTTATGAAACTAAAAATGTGTTATGTACCGAATGAAGCGTTCATTATGAAGAATTAGTTAATCTGTTTATTTATTATCTTACGTGCATATGCGTGGTAAACTAGGGGGTAAGGGAAGGATTACTAAACGACAAGAGGGTACTGTAACCGAAAAAATATTCGGTTGTATTATTGATATTTCCCAGACTATCTTTTCACATGTGCCTAAATTAGCGACGTCACTACTTAAACAGTAGAGAAGGTGTGTTCGACAAAAGAAAACGTGAGACGATAATTTGTTTGATATCTCCCAACCTCTGATATAAGAATTCATTTGATTTAACGTTGTTTCTCCTTCCTTAAGTGATATAGTTTTCCGTGGTTGGACACACCTTCCATTATTGCTTATGCAGCGACGTCACTAATTTAGACACTTGTATAAACGGTGTCCGGCATGGCAAGTAAACACTATACAGACCAGAGATCAGAGCCGGGTCTAGGGATTTTCCAAGACAGTGCAAGGTCTAGCAATGTCACTCTACTAACGCCCCCCCCCCTCCCCATGTGTGGTATTGATGGACTCTTGTAGACTCGGTTGGATCACACTGATGTTTCTGCAAGCAATGTTCACTGTAGCATTTTCATCATCATCATCAAGTACCATGCCTTGTAGCGTAGGCGATCATGTCTCTCCACAACTTCTTGTCTCCAAACACAGGTGGTTGTGTAGCATTTTACAAAAACATAATACACTTATGTCCCTAAAATCTTGAAGTAGGTAATTTTTTTGTTCTTTCTTCGCGTTACCTTACTAATTTTAATGAGATGGGGGTCTCACTGCTATGTTGTTGTTTTTTTTATTTTAATAACACAGACATTTAAGGAATACATTTTGACCTTGAAATTTTCAGTTTCGTTTGTTCTTGTTACTTTAACATTTTAATATTTTACTTTATTTATTTATTAGTGTTGAAATACATTTCGGCGCATGCCCCAAGCCAGCGACCCGTGTGGCCGCAATGGTCGCACCGCCCAATCACCGGCTCTGCCAGACGTGGCCATCTAGCGGACCTTTGGGAGCCGCGATACTTGAGGACATTTCGGAAACAGCCATCCATATATTCTAATTAGAGTTTATTTTTTTTTAAAAGTTGACTTTTCATTGGCTGATGCCATGGCAACGGACCATCCAGCTCGTGGAATTACATCACCCATGAGAAGAAGGCGCCATCGATGGGTAGGAGACATATTAAGAAGACCAGCTGGTAGCATTACAGGGCAGTCTTTGTTCTGGAAACCTTATGTTACAAGGGAGCAGACGGAGACCGACAAGCACGCGCGGAGAACAGAACTGGAGGCAGAAATGAAAGGGATCGACAAGACATGGATATATCTTTAACGGATGGCACATGACAGGAGGACCTGGCACAGGACAGGAGGACCTGGCACAGGACTGGAGGACCTGGCACAGGACAGGAGGACCTGGCACAGGACAGGAGGACTTGACACAGGACAGGAGGACCTGGCACAGGACAGGAGGACCTGACACATGACAGGAGGACCTGGCACAGGACAGGAGGACCTGACACAGGACAGGAGGACCTGACACAGGACAGGAGGACCTGGCACAGGACAGGAGGACCTGACACAGGACAGGAGGACCTGGCACAGGACAGGAGGACCTGGCACAGGACAGGAGGACCTGGCACAGGACAGGAGGACCTGGCACAGGACAGGATGACCTGGCACAAGACAGGATGACCTGGCACAAGACAGGATGACCTGGCACAGGACAGGATGACCTGGCACAGGACAAGAGGACCTGGCACATGACAGGATGACCTGGCACAGGACAGGATGACCTGGCACAGGACAGGAGGACCTGGCACATGACAGGAGGACCTGGCACATGACAGGAGGACCTGGCACAGGACAGGAGGATTGGTACAATTTTGTTCAAGGCATATGCTCCTTGGGGAGTTGAAAAGTGATGTGGATGATGATGATGATGGTGATGGTGATGATGATGATGATGGTGATAATGATAATGATGATGATAATAATGATGATGATAATGATAACGATGATGATGATGATAATGATAACGATGATGATGATGGTGATGATGATGATGATGATGATGATGATTGTTTTGACTAAAACTCATAACATATCTGTCGATATCAAATAAGGCTCGACTAGGGACCATGTTGTTGATGTACTGTATCCATGGGTTACCCGGAAGTACGTCATTGCCTTTTGGAGGCAGAATAGCAGAAGTCTACCGGTCCAAAAGTTAGCAGAAGTGAAAGATGCTTCTGGGCTTTTTCTGTGTGTATTTCAAGGTGGACGGACGCATATATGTCGAGCTCCTAGATGTGTTCATTTCTACAGATTCCTAAAGTGTTCGACCTCTAGATCGCCCATATACCTCAGTGGGTCGTTGCTAGATTATTGTGTGAATGGAATTCTGATTATGAAACAAGTGAGTTGTGAACTTTAAATAAATCTGCATGAAAAATGTCGAAGACATTGTGTCTGTAGCAGACTGTATAGCGACGCTAAAGACTGGCTAGTTTATGCCATTATATCAGGAGCATATCTTCTATGAAATAATTGGAGCTTCGAGCTGTTAATAAATATGTGTTGTCCAAACGTCCAACCTGGCCTTTGCCACATCTTTGATCTTACAGTTTAAGTTTGTGTTCGGCACTTGTGCCTGTCATCAGTAAATATATTACACCAGGGGACCTCAAGCGAAATCATATAACAAAACCCCACCACATGTTCTTCTAAATGATGTAACAATGATGATGATAATGATGATGATGTTGATGATGGTGATGATAATGATGATGATAATGATGATGATGGTGATGATGATGATGACGATGACGATAATGATGACGATGACGATGATGATAATGATGATGATGGTATGATGATGGTGATGGTGATGGTGATGATAATGATGATGATGATGATGATGGTGATGATGATGATGATGATGATGATGATGATGATGATGATGATGATGATGATGATGATGATGATGATGATGATGATGATGATGATGATGATGATGATGATGATGATGGGAGGATACAATTCCAGGCCTCTTTCTGTATATCTTCTCTCCGCCCTCTCCCGTTCATTTCTTTAATGTTTTAAATTTATTTAAGTATTTGTGTCGGTTGGTCATTCTTAAGTTTTGGAATTCGACCTAACATGTCCCTCTCTCTACGTATATCTGGTTTTAGCCTTCACAGACGCCATTACTTAAATGGGATTACTACTGTGTGTCATTGGCGTGGTTAGCGGTTAGAGCACTTTCCTTTCGCATCACGGTTACCAGGTTCCGGGATCTTCTTCTTCTTCTTCCTCGTTCGTCCTGAAAAGAACGTTGGTTGCGTTGTGTCCGTTTACAGCGAAGCTGTGATATTTGCGCCTTTCGGACGACACATCCGACTTCAGCATGGCATTTTTTGGGACCGGGTTTGCCTTCCCTCTTCGATTCCTACTCTCTCAGCCAGACTGCAGTGATGCAGCCTGTTTCCAGGACCACCACTTGGAGGTGGAGTAGGGTCTTGGTCAGATCTGGTTCGCTGACTGATAAGGCTGGATTTGATGGCTGAGAGGTTTCTTCCATACGTACGCCCACACAGAGCTGATATCATTACGTCATGAAGACATCACAGTCACACATGATGATTAAGTCAGGAAGTGTTGTAACAACTTGTGACGTTTCCAAACAGTTTATTACAGGACAATATAAATCACGCTGACATCGACACATACATTGTCATCTGAACAAGGCTCAACACATCATGGGCGTAATCACACGCCAATACATCTCTGGCAAACAATAGGCCGCATGGACAGCGGGCTTACATATATAGTTCATTGATAATCTGGTTCAACACCTTCTGGCAAAATAGGCCGCATGGACAGCAGGCTTACATATATAGTTCATTGATAATCTAGCTCAACACCTTCTGGCAAAATAGGACGCATGGACAGCGGGCTTACATATATAGTTCATTGATAATCTAGTTCAACACCTTCTGGCAAAATAGGCCGCATGGACAGCGGGCTTACATATATAATAATAATAAATTCTTTAAGCACCAAACACGGCGCATAAGGCAGAAACCAGTGCTCTCCAGGTTGTACGTTGTGACGCCACTCCTCTTAGCTCTTGCACATTGTTTAATCCCAACGTTCTTCCTTCTCTTATTATTGTTCTTCTGAGTGTTTCTTTTGGTCTTCCTTTTCTCCTCTTACCCTCAGGAACCCAAGTAAGTGCCTGCAATGGTATTCTGTTGTTTTGCATTCGTAGGACATGACCGATATATGACCATCGTCTTTTCCTTATATAGTTGGAGACATATTTCTGCCTAGAGTCTTCTCTCATTTGTCGATTAGTCTTGAATTCTTTCCAACTGATGTTCATGAGTTTTCTAAGACATTTGTTCTCGAATGTATTCAGCTTGTTCTCCAATGATTTTGTTATTTTCCAACTCTCACAGCCGTATGTTAACACTGAGATAACATTTGAATTAAACAGACGAAGCTTGGTATGTATATTCAATGATCGTAATTTCCAAATGTTAGATAATCTATTGAAGGCGCTAGCTGCCAAAGCAATTCTAGTATGAATTTTTCTTGTTGTGTCACCATTCTGAGTCATTTTACTGCCTAAATAATTGAAACTTTCCACTTTCTGTAGTTTTTCCCCGTTCAGGATGATATTAAAGGTCTCGTTAGAAAAGTTCATAACTTTAGTTTTAGAGGCATTTATTTGGAGACCTATTTTAACCGAAAGATGACACAAATTATTTACTGCTTCTTGGGATTGTCTGGGTGTTGAACTTAAGAATGCTAAATCATCTGCGAAATCCAGGTCCCCCAGGAATTTTCCATTTGTCCATTTTATACCTAATTGTTCATTGTGGGTATAGTTTCTCATAACCCAATCAATAGCTATTCCAAAAGGTAGTGGTGACATAATACAGCCTTGTTTCACCCCTGTTTCTACTGTAAACCATTCTGTATTCCCTTTATTTGTTCTAACACAACATCTTGCATTGTCATATAGCGCTTTGATTATATTCACATATTTTGTTTATATAGTTCATTGATAATCTGGTTCAACACCTTTTCTCCGCACCGGGAGTAAGTCGCCTAAATAACTTAAAGTTCATGGCAATAACAAGTAGGTTCAAAAATGTTTCTTTACCTGCTCTGCCTTCCATGAATCAAACACCAAAACACTTGCCATTTCCTAGGCTTATAACTCTACGCCAGAATCACATTAAAGGGGGAATCTTAAACACAATTAAATCACAGAAGAACTCTGATCCCCTTTGACACCGCCAGAGCAAAACGCTGAGCGACTTGTCAGCTCGAAAAACGCCAGGCGACTCGTTAAAACAACAGTCTTCCGGTCGCGCCCAAATCATTGCGCATGCGCCCGGATAATGGCGTGATGTGAGACCAACTCACACCGTACCGAGACACCAGGTCTAAAACCATATAAGGCCGTCTCGTACAATCTTGTCTATAACTATATAAGGCAATGTCGAACAATCTTGAAGGCTAATCCAAGCCAAAAATCGGCCGAGTCAAGGGACATAACAAATAAATCTAACCTGTATCAAAAGGAAAACATAATCACAGGTTAAATCCCTTAGACCACAAATATAAGAAAAGAAATAAAGTATTCATTACAAGCATACCATAACAGACTGTAACACTGACCGTGATGCAAGCAGTCAAGCTATGGGTCGCTTACTGCATGCATCTCTTTTGCTGCGTCTTTGGTCCCGGTTCCGGGATCGAAATATAATAGCGTCACGCTGCAGTCTACTTACTTACTTACTTAGTCGTTCCCCTTCTACCGTGAGGTGTAGAGGTTTGGAAGAGAGAGCGCCAGACTATCCTATCGGCTGTCTTCCTACTGGCCTGGTTCCATTCTAGTCCTCGGTCCTTCGAAGATTGTCTAATGTTGTCCTCCCAGCGGACTCTGGGTCATCCTGGGGGTCTGGATCCCTGGCTCTTTGTTTCCCATGCTTGTCGTGGTAGCCGATCTTCTCCCATTCTGCAGACATGGCCAAACCAGCTTAGTTGGGACTGTTCTACTTGGGTCTGCAGGGGGTGGGATTTAAGGCCTTGACGTATCGTCTGGTTGCGGACCATGTCTCTTCTTGTTACTTCAACCACCTTCCTCAGACACCTCATTTCTGAGGTTTGGATCTGGCTTTTGTGGGTTGTAGTCATTGCCCATGACTCGCATCATATGTCAAGACTGGGACATAGGTGGAGCGGTATACAGCCATCTTCGTTTTCTTACCAACTTCTCTCTTGCTGAGGAATCCTCGATTTATGGCCCGAAAAAGTCTCCCAGCTGCTGCTTTTCGAGTGGCCAACTCTTATTTGATGCCTCCCTTTCGGTCTGTAATAACTCCGAGGTATTTAAAGTGGTCGACCTGCTCCAGGACCTGTTCTCCCAACTTAATCTGATGTCTTTTTTCTTCTCGTGATATCACCATGGATTTTGTTTTAGAGCTGCTTATGACCATCCCTCTCTTCTCCAGCCCTTCCTTCCAGACTTGCAGGTTGGATTGGAGATGTGCCTCTGATTTAGCATTAAGGGCAACACGCTGCAGTCTACCCAGCGGTAAATGGGTATCTGAATCGTGCTCTTCAGAAAGGGGTGGCAACGGCAGCGAGGAAGGGAGCTGGTTACCCTACCTAATAAAAAAGTTGGAGACCTAGTATGATGAAGTCTCTAACACTTCACTCTTATTTCCCCTGCGGAAATTTTTGCTATGGGACTATCTTTACCTTTTTTACTGTCTATCATCTATCTTTTTTTATTTATTCTTTGTTTGTGGTAGAATCACAGATATACTGATGCCGCCATGTCGACCAAGTGGCTGTCGATACGTGCAGCCGTGACGCTAGCCCTTATTAAAACAAAGCTGTAACCGAGTGTAACCGTATCTCAACCCTGTTTCGAGCTTTTTCAGACAAACATTGAGGCAGATAAACAAAGAACAACAAGAACATTTATCCCAGGAACTTTGCAAATCCATATAAAGTCATCTCTGACGTCATTACATTTAGCCAGATTCATACTTCTCTTCCACTCTGGACATTAATAACGATCCGTAATGAAACCTACTCTGACGTTAAAATCAGTTCAAGAAACACCACCGACGTATCCATAGCCATTTGGGAGAAATCGCCAAAACAGAAACAACAAAAATGTTCCGTGACTTACCCCACCCCCCCCCACCCCCCCCCCCCCAACCCCCCCCCCCCCCCTTCACACCCCATGATATTTTTTTTCATGTGTGCGTTTGTTTTATTACTTAATTTACTTTTATTTACATATTTTATTTTATTTTATTATTTTTTTTTGCACCCATGAACCACTTGACGGCAACATCTTCAGTTACCTCCCTTGTAAGAAGCAATTCCAAGAGATTTCTTGCTTGTAGAGGTAGTTTCTGTAATGTTTGCTTTTATATGATGAGGTTCCTGTCAGACAGCCGCATGTCCAACACTCTTTAGAGGCTTTTAACGACGTGCTTGATATGTCTTTTTTTTTAAAATGAGCATATTTCCGTAAACAGCAAAGAGCGTCAGTGGTGCTAACAGTCTAGAGAGCTTACTTCTCGAGACAAAGAGGCCAGGATGAAAACAAATCGCGTTACATTCCATTCTCAAAAATAGGAAGTGTCGTAGTAGATAGTGCAGTACAGGAGTGAAGTGTTAGAGGCTTTACATATACCAGGTCTCAGCTGTATGAGGTGGCGTCACCAATTCCCTTCCGCTGACTTTGCCTTTCTTAAATCATGGGGAGAGTGAAGTACCCTTTTTCACAGTTGGATAGACTGCCAGACACAAGGCTTTTTATATTTGGACGTGCACCTTAATATTACAGACAGATTATGTGTCTTGGCTGAACGGAGCGCGCCTCGCCAAAACGAGGCAAAAAATTGTATTAAAAATAAAAATGTGTCGTGACCTGGTTTTGATCGCGACTCCTTTGCCGCAAGAGACAAGTAGCTAACCACTCTACCTGTCGAACGCCATACACTCCGGTATAAAGGTAAAATTAGTCACAAAGCAGGTACTACCGTAGGGGAGTAAAGTGTTAGAGACTTCACTGTACTAGGTCAAGGCATATCCTGAACTAGCAGCAGAACTTTTAGAACCACTATTTGCACAAGTCTGGAAAACAGAGACAACACCAAAAGAGTGGCGTAAAGGAATAATTGTCAAATTGCCCAAGAAGGGTGACCTTGCAGACTGCAACTACTGGAGAGGAATTACTCTCCTCTCAGTTTCCAGTAAATTACTAGGATAATTATCCAGAGAATTTCAAAAGCAGTAGACCATAAACTGAGGAAAGAACAAGCAGGATTCAGAAAGAACAGCAGACGTGCAGATCATATATTCTCCCTCAGGAACATTATAGAGCATTGCTCGGAATGGCAGAGATAGCTATACATTAACTGTTGATTTTGAAAAGGCTTTTTACAGCATACACAGGGACAGCCTAAAGAAAATACTGAGGGCTTATGGAATTCACAGCTGCATTGTTTCCATCATAAAAAGCCTCTATGCTAACTTTACATGCAGTGGTGGGTTGAGCAATCTAACTTTTGAGGTGAAGACAGGAGAACGACAGGGATGCCCTTTATCAACAATTTTATTTTTGACAGTCATAGACTGGATGATGCACCAGACAACAGACGGCAATCCAAGAGGAATAAGATGGACACGTTTTCTACACTGGAAGATCTGGAATATGCAGACGACATTTCACTACTCGCACATTCAAATCAACACATTCATAAAAAACAGATAGACTAAATAAGTATAGCCAGCAGGTGGGTCTGAACATCAGTCTAAAGAAGACAGAGGTCATGACACTTGACACTCATTATGGGCAGTCAAGAGCCCATAACAATAAGGAACCAGAAGGTGGAACAGACGGACACATTTACATTCCTAGGATGCATAGTAACACCAGACGGCGTAATAAGCAAAGGCATCAAAAACATAATGAATAAAGCGAGAACAGCCTTTGCTAGTCTCAACAACATTTGGAAGTCTTCCCTGTACAGCACAAACACAAAATCAAGATTATATGAGAGCTGTGTACTTTCTGTCCTTCTCTATGGCGCAGAATGCCGGAGAGTAACAGGGAAAGAAATGTCGGAACTGTCCTCCTTCCACACAGTCTGCCCAAGGGAAATTCTCCGAACCTTTTGGCCGAAAACTATCACTAACCAAGAACTGCTTACTCGGAGTAACCAAGAGGACATATACACCATTATAGATGGCACGCTAGAGTTGGGTTGGCAACGTCCTCAGAAGAGACCCCGATGCCATTACAAGAACAGCTATGCTATGGACTCCCGAAGGAAAACGAAAGAGAGGCCGACCAAATACAACTTGGCGGAGAACTGTGGAGGCCGAGATGAAAAGAATGAACCAGAGCTGGGGCAATGTACGAAGGATGGTCACCGACCGAACAAAGTGGAAGCAGTTTGTTGCTGCCCTACAAGACACCACCTGGCGGGATGGCCACTGACTGCTTTGACAGTCGGCGGCTAAGGATCAAAGAAGAATGAACAATTACTACAAGAGCTGGTGACTGCTCCGTGCAGGTCTATCACAAGGAGCCAAAGGCAGGTGTGGTCCCAAGTTCCATGGGGAGCAGGGAGTGGACGATGCTATCTTGGTGCATATTTATTATACCAACATTTTAATAAGGTTTATTTGTATAAGTATGTATGTATTGAATGTTACATTTGTTGTTTTCTCGGTCCAAAAGCAACATCATCTGACTTAATGGGTTTAGATTTAATGCTCTGGAATAACTGGAAAAATTCTGAGGAAGATGAAATGGTGGATGGAAGTGGAGGTCGCCTGGTGTTTATGTCAAAAGACCCGATAATTAAAAAGATGCCTTTTTTACTCTCAGTTTATAGTTGTCACATAACTGGTCGTTTTCTTTTCTAATTTTCTCTCTCTCTCTCTCTCTCTCTCTCTCTCTCTCTCTCTTTCTCTCTCTATCTCTCTCTCTCTCTCTCTCGCTCTCTGCCACTATTTATTTATTCATTTTCCTACACACAAAATGTTGCCGCATCACTCCTTAGATTTTTTACCTCTGTTCATACTGCGATTGTTTCATTTCACGGCTAATTGACCATCATTAAGGATTAATTACAATCGCTTACGTTGTTGAACCAGTTTGGCTTCATACGGTAAATGTGAAACTAATTGGGGACTTTCTACGTAATTCTTTCCACCAGACACACTTGCTCGTCTGGGGGCATTGTTCGCTACAAACGCGTTCAGACACTTTGGCGGAGAATAAAAAAGGAAGACCAGATGTTGTCTGTGAAAAATGTCTGTGTGCAGCGACATGTCGCTGATTATCCTTCTGGGATCCGCGAAAGTATGGGTGATAAATGCATAAGCACCTTGTTATGATTAAAATTCATAACGATTATGTCTGTATAATAGGCTGCTCAACAAGGCTCCTTTTCTGATAATTTTATACGGACTTACTTATTAATAAAGGAAGTGACGTCATGCCAATATGGTGCAGGGCAGACGTGAACTTTGAAGCAGAAGTGAGGTGATCGTCTGCAAAGAGATGCGGCCTGTGTTTGAATGTGAGCGGACGTATATGTATTGAGCTTCTGCAGTACACTGTGTTTTTTCTGCATCATTCCATTACCAGGACATCAATATACTTAGTTGAGGTGTCCCTGGTTTATTAGATGCAAGACATGTATGCCTATTCATAAAGATGTCCAGTGGACGATGAATAATAAAGTTTGTATGATTCCCATTGACCAGCGTTTGATAGTGAACGGACTGGACTACTACTAATTACTGCATTTGTCTTTTGGCGAGAACTGATTTCATGGAGCTTTTTGTGAAGATTAATACACTGCATATTTGTCAAATTGTGAAGGAGGTGTTGGTCAGCTCAATGTAGTTATGCTGATCAGTGTGGTTGAACTATCCCCTAGAGTCTACTTTAGCCACGGAGACCTTCTCCGGCATATTTATAATAAACGACACGCATCAGTTATTGGTGGCCCCAAGCCGGGATCTAAAAATATTATGTGGAACTGTTTCCAGAATAATCAAGTAATTTTTCAAGAGGAGGAGATTTTTTCAAGTGAAGAAAATTTTCAAGATGGCGGTGCTGATCGGCAGCAAGTTTGCATCCTTAATCTAACCCTGGTCGCTGTAGTTGTAATGAATCGTTGTTTCCCTGAGGCAGAAGTTGGACCCAGGAGGATTTTTTTTTCTGAAATACAGATAAGTAGATTTATTGATTCATACAGTGTGAGTTTGAAGAATCTCATTTGACAGGGTTCTTTTTTTAAATATATTTTATGTATATCTGTATTTACATGTTTGTGTGTTAGGCGGGTTGGTTGGCGAGGGAACCCTGAATTCACAATACCAATCCTATGGTCGTGAATTTTTGGTTGTTCTATAGGGTTTGGTGCATGGTTCTCTCAGATAGTGGGGCCTGCATTACAAAGCTGTGTGTTAACTGCTGCTACTGAGCTTATCATAACCATTGCTGTCAGTTGTTTTGTGCTGTTTATTTATAAATTTGTATTTGTTGTCAAGTTTTTTGTCTTTTATTTAGTTTACTCTCCATTATTGTTTGTGAAAATTGTGTACCTCATCTTCCTATCATTCATTTATTAGATGTATTATATGTTGTGAAATTGTGCTTGTAGTGTCATAAGTGTGGTAGAGCCAATTTTTTTCATTTTTCTACAGTTTATAAATTTCTGCCTTGGTTTATTCATTAGTATTTTCTTGGGTTAGCTCTTTCTATTGTTCTCCTGTAATCTTGTTTGTATCTATAATTTTTTTTGCTCCTAATATAACATCTTTAGTTAAAGCAGTAGACTGATATTGAGTGGTGAAAGATTATTGCTGATATTGCTCACATATTAAAAATATATATTAATTATAGTATTATTGGACAAGTTTGAGTCACAATAATAGTGAAATATGGCTACAGTGGAGTATTTTATGACGATTGGAAAGGAAGTTGGTATGGAGGGAGATGCTCTTAAAATATGTGTCTTGACTGAACATGGAAATGAGAAAAAAAGGTTAGAAGTCAGAGCTAGGGAAATTGAATATGAGGAAAAAGTGGACTCTCTGGAATGGGATAACCGGATACTACATCACCAGATAGAGAAGCTAGAGGATGAGGTAGGCTCCTTAAAAAATTACTTAACAAAGAAAAGAGTGTCAGTGGTGAACTTGATAAGCTTAATACAGCTTTTGAGATAGACTGTCATGCACAAGTGGCTCAGATTCAAGAACTGACATCTGAGGTTTCTCTTTTGAGATTAAAGGTTGAACGTTTTACTCAGCTCATCACATAGATGTCTTGGACCCTATTAACAGTTTTTATACACGGTTTATGTGCAAAAAGACACACATTCATTGATGGTCTATGAATAATGTGACATTTGAATCATTTGAATGAAAAAAGTGATTTATGCTATTGTCGGAACAGCGTCTAAATATTAAGGGACTTAACTCAATGATGCTTCTCATGGACAAAGGGACATAACTAGAATAATCCTATCGTGCGATTATTATGTATCAGGTTGGACATATAAACAGTATTGGTTAACATGAACTTATAAAGGAGCGGATACTATAATTTGGCAGAGAATCATGGACAAGAACTTTGTGCTCGATTATAAATATTTTCTCTGGACTTTAGTTGGTTATTATTCCACTAGTAAGGATGACATTATAACATTGTTACTTTCAATACAGTGCTTTAATTAGCTGTTGATTAGTTTGAATTATCGGGATGTGATTATGTCGTTGACACAAGGCATTAATACACTCACACTAATTATATATTTGAACATTTTAATGGTTCTCACAACTATTGGCAATGTGTATCTTACATCAGCGTATTCTTACCTGATTGGACACACAATCGTCATGTTCAAAATAACATTTTCTTTTTTAATTGACACCACAATATACTTGTTATGATTACTTAAGATGTACACATGACTTTAATCTTTTAGCATATGAAGTTGCTTTCATTCACTTTACCAATATGATTGTCTGCCTAAATTCATCTATTTACGCTGTTAAAAATCTGTATATTCAATAATGCTTTGCATTAGTGCAGTTGTTCAGTAAGTTAACTATTTGACAATTGATACTGGACTTGACAGATAGGTGTTATTGGACGGTGTGAGGTATGTGAGTGCATGTATTGCTACCATCATTTTTTTAATATGTTGGAACTCTTGGTTATGGCGATCTCACATTGCTGTTAAAAGAAATTTGTCCGTAAGTAGACATTGGCTATTGGTCATAAAAACCATAGTCCACACTTTTAGTGATAATTGCCTACCCTATGGCAGAAACCTGGGTGCTTTGCTGATTCTTACTTACAGTGAAATTTGATGTTACCATATTTCACTCTGGTGATGTTATACTCACATGACGGAAATAATGAAAACTTTGATTTTATTATTTTTGCCGGGGGAGGAGTGATGTTATGATTAAAATTGATAACGATTATGTCGGTATAATAGGTTGCTCAGTAGGGCTCCTTTTCTGAAAATTATATACGGACTTACTTATTAATAAAGGAAGTGACGTCATTCCAATATGGTGTAGGAGCAGATGTGAACTTTGAAGCAGAAGTGAGGTGATCGTCTGCAAAAGAGATGCAGCCTGTGTTTGAATGTGAGCGGACGTATATGTATTGAGCTCCTGCAGTACACTGTGTTTTTTCTGCATCATTCCATCACCAGGACATCAATATACTTAGTTGAGGTGTCCCTGGTTTATTAGATGCAAGACATGTATGCCTATTCATAAAGATGTCCAGTGGACGATGAATAATAAAGTTTGTATGATTCCCATTGACCAGCGTTTGATAGTGAACGGACTAGACTACTACTAATTACTGCATTTGTCTTTTGGCGAGAACTGATTTCATGGAGCTTTTTGTGAAGATTAATACACTGCATATTTGTCAAATTGCGAAGGAGGTGTTGGTCAGCCCAATGCAGTTATGCTGATCCGTGTGGTTGAACTATCGCCTAGAGTCTACTTTGGCCACGGAGACCTTCTCTGGCATATTTGTAATAAACGACACGCATCACACCTCCGTCCAGAAGTTTCTGTAGTAATTACTACAGATAAACCCGTCTTGGGAGACAAATTAGCGAGGACCTGTCTTGCAGGGATTAGGTTACAAATCTGATTTGAATGGTTACACATGAGTAACGGAAGGAGCCATGCCATATATGGAGGAGGTCATGTATTCAAATTGATATTTCCAAGTTCGTCAAAGTAGACAACCCCTACAAAGCAAGGAAAGAATATAGTTAGGATTCTGAATTAATGGACCGGACACAAAAAAGTATTAGAGCATCTTCTGAAATGTCAGTAGAATACTTATCAATATTAATAACGAAACCGGATTCTGCAGGACCACTCACAAGTCACAGAGGGGTTCTAAATAGAAACAATACACCAGATGCGTGTTCGAAGCATCATGTTGAAGTTGCCAAGACTATTCTACTGAGCAAGAAGTCTAGAGTTTCCAACTATTGGGGTGAGTTGTAACATACATTTTATACTTTGAATTTGACATGTTTGCACTTGCTAGTGGTTATAGAGGCCCATAATTTGACATGTTTGCACTTGCTAGTGGTTATAGAGGCCCATACGAGGCTGGCAACCTCAGCATGTGAAAATATTCATGAACCAGCACAGCAATGCGCTGGTGATTGCTTAGTGCTAGTTCTCACAGGGAACCAAAAGCAGAGGTAACCCCAGACTCCACGTGGAGCAAGGAATGGATGATGATGACATCATGTGTATATATTTATTATCATTTGTAATAAGTTATATATATATATATATATATATATATATATATATATATATATATATATATATATATATATATATATATATATATATATATATATATATATATATATATATATCACTGGACAAAAGTTAAGGGCCACCATTCAGTTTAGACAAAGTTTATATAATTCTTCCTGAGCAGGGTCGATTTTCCAAATGTCCAGTAGCTAGAAATCTCTCAAGAATTCCCTGAGTGGTAGATTGGGACACTGCTAAACATCTTGCAACATGACGAACAGATTGACCATCCTGAATCCATGCCATGGCTCGACCACGGTCTACAGTGCTGAGACTTCTCCTTGGTGGCATGGCTAATGCAGTGATCATTTCGACCACTTGTCATAATGATTTATTGCATACCAACGGTGAACACTCTTTACCGATGATCATTTTCCACGTGCATTCAAATTCAACTCACTTTTTCACCTTTTGAACTTACGCAACGGCAAATACTACTATAAAGGCTACATTCAAGTCCAAATGGGAAAGAGAGCACCCGGGACATTTGAAAAATGATGCATATCATCAACTATCCAGAAAAGAACAGGTCATCATTTTTCGGCTACGCACTGGTCACAACAGATTGAGATACCATCTGTAACACAAATACAAAATTGGTGCAACAGATCTCTGCACCTGCGGTACCAGCCCAATGACAGTCGAACACCTGCTGCAATACTGCCCAACCTACAGTAATGAACGGAGTAGCATATGGCAACAACCCACTTCTGTCAACGAAAAACTGTTTGGAGATGTTGGGAGCCTTGGGTTGACTACTGCCTTTATTAGAGTCATAAATGTGGAAGTCTGAAGGCGAACGAGGAAGAAGAAGAAGAAGAAGAACTAGTGGGGCGTGTTGCAAAAACCACGAGTTTTTGCAGCAACAATGGCAATTTTCACGTGCGGGTTAAAGTGACCCAGTTTTTGGACATTTAAAAAATATTAACATAGTGCACACAGAAATGTATACACATTTCTCTGAGCTCAGTTTTAATGACATTTTCACTTGTCTTTACAGTTTGCCAATCAGTTATATAAACCTTGTCTAAACTGAATGGCGGCCCTTAACTTTTGTCCAGTAGTATATATATATATATACACATAAAAAAACAAAAGAAAAGACCACTGGACGCTCTTGATCAGGTCTGCTAGGAATATAAGAAAACACTTATGAAAAAATACTACTCTTCCATATAGCTATATAAATGCACATGGACAGGGACAAGACGGTGTCTTATCCACTCTATCAGTCCTGATTAAAGTTAAATGGTACAGGTGTTTTCTTTAGCCTACCATATCGTGCGTTGCTTAGCGAGTGTAGGTTTGATTGAGTTATGCGACTCCCCCCCCCCCTGCTCGCGGGGTAGCGATCAGCGTACAGTGTCAATTATCCCAAACTATCGCCGGTCGTTAAGTAGCTATTAATTTGGTCGGCGTCTGATAGTTTAGTTGTATGATATTAAATAATAGGCACTCATAATAAATACGCACAATGAAATAAAGCGTGAATTCATTTCTGTCACTATCAGTCACGCCTAGCATGTAACCAGTCAGCTAAAACCGTCTCTTCTTGTGTGAGAAAGCGTGTGGTGAAAATTAACATTATAACCGAACATCTGGTATGAAATATCTACGCGTTATTTTATTTCACTAGCTTTAACAGCTAGAAAATCTAAGTGAATTATAATGGTAAAAGCTAACACTTGCTTAGACATGTTCACACAGGCACAAGCCATTGCATTCTCCGCCGTCAAGACATACTTTTCGCTCAGACTAACTGAAAGTCATTGTGTAAGTTTATCATATCAACTGAGCTATAATATATACCCAGAGGGGATTAAATTGCTTAGAAAAAAGAGTCGTTGGAAGAGACAGCGGGAAGGCGCCTGATTAGTATCAGAGAACATAAAACTCACCAGAGGTCTTTGCTTTCATCTAAAGTTCGTGGTAAGAATCTATCAGACCATTTGTAGTACCAGACTACGATACCAGTTTGGAAGACGAACCTGTGGCTCACAGCTTGTAATCAACACTAGACGTCTACCTTCAACGGCCTGTGAAGATACTTGCATTGACCAAGAGCGAATACCCCGTGCACTCACGTTTTGGGACGTGCCCTTGCCACAGAATACGTAAATTGACGCAACAGTCAGCAGCAACAACACCCCTTCGTCAATCTGACAGCTAAGTCAGGCTAGAACCAAAGGAACACTTTAGTAATACATTTCCAGCGACAATTCAGTGAAGAAACCAATGTTAACTCATCAATCATTTATTTATTTTACCTTTGTTAAAAGATAATTGTTCATTAAATATGTTGTTTGTATTTTACAAATTCATAGTTGATTTAATTATTACAGAGAGGATTGCACACGTATGAACCAGTATTTTCCATAGATAAGCGAGCTAATAAAGTAGCATTTTACTGTTTAATCAGTTGGGGGCTTGAACGACCTAAATAAAATACACAATATATCTCTTTACAAAAGGCGGCGGGCAGATAATAAGTTAACTTTGCTAAGACACATTCGCAATTGTTCTTGACTTCTGAATATCTTGTAAAACTCCTTCAAGATAGAAGCATCATCATCCTTCTAGTTACCAATCTGCCAAGAGTAATCTTGAGTCAAGGTAGATACCTTCAAAGACCCACATTAGATTTTCTTGAGATTTGGCCATTGTTGGATTACTACTGCAAAGCAGGGGAGGCATTCCGTGACAGTAGTACAAGTTGCCAACAGTCGACGCCAGTCGCCTACATGAGACTGGTCTTGGAGATGCTTACAACCTTAGTAGTTATCCCAGCCTTGCTGCAAGGGACGTTCTACTCCCACCATGATAGACTCTAGAAGAGAAGACAGTTCCAGGTACCTCTGTGAACCAGCAGTGACTGAACCTAATATCAACTACAAATATCGGCAACACCTGGCCAGTTGAGTACCAAAGTATTGTCACAGTATATGAACTGTGTAACATTTCCACCAATATCATCCGATGATGATCAATATTAATTTATTATTTTCCTTGTTAAAAAAAACTTTATTTATTTCAGTATTGTTAACAAATAATCTATTATTATACTTGTTATAAGTAAATATAAATCTATTGTGATTTAACCATTATTGAGTGAATTAGCTCCCGTGTGACTTAGTTTTTTTTTAAATATACAGAGCTAGTAAATTATTAGTTGCTGAATCCGTCTTCAGCTGGGGGTTCAGAAATTACGAGTCAATTATTTTCCTCACAGAAGGGGCGGAGAATAATAAGTTCATAACGACTTACACTATCTCAGTTGTTATGCTTGCCATTCTGTAAAATACCTGTGAGGCACCCTAAAATAGAAGCATCATTTTAAAAAAAAAAAAATTTGCCTCGTTTTGGCGAGTCTTGTTCCGTTCAACCCAGTCGGTTATATTAAGGCGTATGTCCAAATATAAAAGATTCTTTTATTTACATCTCTGCCAAAAGTCATCTTTAGCAAAGGTTATACCTTTGAAGGTCCTCATCCTGAAACTCTTTGGCCATTTTTGGACCACTACTGTAAAGCAGGGGAGACAAACCCGCCACACCTTTCATCCCTTCCTTTTCCTTCCCTAACTCGAGAGCAGATTAGGGTACCCATTTACAGCTGGATAGATTGGAGCGTGACGCTACCGTATTTCGAACCCGGTGTAGGAGGCACCAAGGACGTACCCGGCAACACGCACTGTACAGTGCTTCCTACCGTCAGGAAGGAAACACTAGACAAGTGATTCTTGCCTAGGTAGCAGGCACTTAACTCAGGCAGGAAGCACTGTACAGTAATTCGTGTCTGAAAAAAAAAAATAGGTATATCGCACTGCGTTGTAGTTATTATAATCTATTAGGCAGATATTTCAACCTTTCCTTCCTTAATAGGGCAAAAGACTGGAGAGATAAAGGGTAAAGATGTTTTTGCTTTATATGTTATTCATTTATAGTGTGTAAACACATTTTATGAATTTTTTTCTAATTTCGTCTAAAATGTATGGTGGGAAATTATTATTTCAATATTCATTCCAAACAGGTTTTCGGTATGGTGCGTGTAATTCGGTATGGTGCGTGTAGTGCGGTATGGTGCGTGTAGTTCGGTATGGTGCGTGTAGTGCGGTATGGTGCGTGTAGTGGGATCATAATTTGGGCAGTGAATAATAAATATAAGGTAGGGGTGGTCCCATTGCAGATCCTGCCGTAGTGGAGTGAAGTGTAAGAGACTTCACTATACTGGGTCCAGCGCTGAGGGGTGAGGTGGCCAATTCCCTTTTTCGCTGCCTTTTCCTTCCCTAACTCATGAGCAAAGTCAGGTTCCCATTTATAGCTGGGTAGACTGGAGCGTATCGAAATCGTTAATCGAACCCAGCACCTTTGCCGAGAGAGACCAGCGCTCTTTAAGTCGGACGCTCAATAAATAAATAATATTGCATATAATTGTACTTCTTAATAACTTTTACTAATTAGCTAGTTATCTACAACAACTTAACTCGATTACAATTAAACTTATTGTGACGTATAATGGAAAAAGAGCCTACAGTAATCTGACAGTCTTTGTAATCTAGTAGCGCTCTATGATTTGCTAGCTAAAACCATGCAATTACTGCCTGTGTTTACTTACACAAGCGTACTTTTTCGTCCCGCCTCTTTTCTTTGAACATAAGCAAACGAAGTGTTTACAAACTTTCGTGACCTGCCCGTCATAACAGGTAGCGAATCAGGTTTGTTTGCCTTGTCTTCTCACGCGAGCTAATCTGTCAATCATACGATACCTGACAGACCGCACGGGAAAAATACAGAATCTTTTGAAGTCTACGAAGGGAAATCCAGGGTTTCCCGAGTACGCTTTGAAGTATAATAATAATAATAAATTCTTTAAGCGCCAAACACGGCGCATAAGGCAGAAACCAGTGCTCTCCAGGTTTGAAGTATACTCACGGGCAAAATCTTCGAGAGACCCGTTAGACGTAAGAATTATTCTGATGTCGATTAGCAACGCCCAACAGAGCGACCTGTAAGCCTTTGTCTTGCAACTCTGTTTCTGATTCTCCGTTACACACAATAGCGCGAAAATTAACAACATCTATAGATCAGAGAAATATAATGATATATAAACCGAGGTTTCTTAAACCTGCTATCAGTTGTCACTCAGAATTTTTGGGTAGTCAAAGCACGTAGTTCTAGAACCATCTTGTTAAATGTGTTATTAGCAATTCGTGGTGATTTTTCATTCTGATTTCTGGTAATAGAAATTAGTGCTTACGTGTTTAAAAGTGTTAGCTTTTACCAATTAAAAGTGTTAGCTTTTACCATTATAATTCACTTAGAATTTCTAGCTGTTAAAGCTAGTGAAATAAAATAACGCGTAGATATTTCATACCAGATGTTCGGTTATAATGTTAATTTTCACCACACGCTTTCTCACACAAGAAGAGACGGTTTTAGCTGACTGGTTACATGCTAGGCGTGACTGATAGTGACAGAAATGAATTCACGCTTTATTTCATTGTGCGTATTTATTATGAGTGCCTATTATTTAATATCATACAACTAAACTATCAGACGCCGACCAAATTAATAGCTACTTAACGACCGGCGATAGTTTGGGATAATTGACACTGTACGCTGATCGCTACCCCGCGAGCAGGGGGGGGGGAGTCGCATAACTCAATCAAACCTACACTCGCTAAGCAACGCACGATATGGTAGGCTAAAGAAAACACCTGTACCATTTAACTTTAATCAGGACTGATAGAGTGGATAAGACACCGTCTTGTCCCTGTCCATGTGCATTTATATAGCTATATGGAAGAGTAGTATTTTTTCATAATTGTTTTCTTATATTCCTAGTAGACCTGATCAAGAGCGTCCAGTGGTCTTTTCTTTTGTTTTTTTTTTTGGTCTGTAAAATGTTACTGTTAGTTACCTGTGCCTCAAATTGGTTTGAGCAGTATCGATCTTCATTATAAGCGTACGCGCCAAAGATACATGAGAACAGTTCTGACACTAAAAGTAATTTAACTGGACTTACCAAACCCAGCAATATTTTCAATTTTAGCAGCCCACTGGGGTGTACAAAAGATAACATTTATTCCCGACTTCTGACAGTCGTATTCAAGCGAAGCATCCATAAATTTAAGCTGTTTCAGAATCGGCACACTAACATAGAGTCAGCCGATAGGATTATCATCATTTATCATTGTAACATTTTTTTCAACCAGACGTATTCCGATACTGGAAGTATTTGCCTCTTTTTAAATGTGAACCACAAGAGCACGTTCCTACAGCGACTATTCACAGTAACATTTGTTAGCTAGAAAAACTACCAGATTTGGCTTTTCCCTCAAAAGTTGTGGTTAGAGGATGAACTGGGACAAATGTGGGAATTTTTTTTTTTTTTTTTTTTTCCTTAACCAGCGGCACTTGGGCTTTCAGCCCTTCGGCCCAATGACATGTCATTGCGAGGCTGGGGAACCTGAGGACTTTCCTTCCAACCCGGTCAGGAGCTTCGCTCCTTCCCATCCACAGAGGGTTTATCACAGGAGCCGTTCAGGTTATTCAGTCAAATTTCCGGCCGTAAACATTTCTTCAAACGCTGACACCCGGGTTTGAACCATGAACACCTGGTCGCCAGTACAACGCCGAAGCCATTACACCAGCGCGGCTCCCGACAAATGTGGGAATCGAACAGGATAGTTGTACGCCGAGGAATATTTCCTAAGAGGTAAGAGTGAGAGAGTGGCCACTGTTTGCAAGAGAGAGTGAATATTTTCCTTTGTTATAGAGATTTTACCAACTCTGGATTTGCCTAATTTGTTTACTTTACTGTACCTATAGAGTAAGATTTTGTTTACTCTACTGTCTACTCTGTATCATAGTGCTAACCTTCGACCTTTGTGTTGTTAACTTTGGGTTCTTTTCTCCATTGGGGGAGGGCGCATCTATTTTTGTTATTTCAAATGTATGTAAATCTGATTTGTTTGATCTTTTCTTTAGATAATTGGTGTGGTCAAGTTTAAATGATAATAAACAACAAGAAACTTAACTTTGTGTGTTGGTCAGACACATACCCAAGTAACTAGTTTTTCACCTTTGTGTGTCTTGTTGTCACATAGCTGTGTGTGTGTGTGTGTGTGTGTGTGTGTGTGTGTGTGTGTGTGTGTGTGTGTGTAGCTAAACTTATATTTATATATATATGAGAAGGGCAAGTTTGTCTTGTACTAAATTACGGTCGTATAGATAGGCTGGAATAAAGAAACTTACTCATTCCAGAGACATATCTTTTTTCCTTAAGCTAACTCCCGTGAAATCTATTTCTCACATCTTTCTCACGTACCTATCACTATCCACTCTACTCAGCCGGGGCAAAAATAACTCACAACCTATCTGTACGACACTTATTACGGACGAAAAAATAAGTTTCGTTGCGCGCTCCGTTATAACTGTTCTGGACACAGAGGATTTATTTCACAATGCTCTGGCGCAGTCATTTCGCTGCACCATTGTATGGGCTTGAGGTGAAGCATACATCTGGGCGTGAGATGGCAGGGAAAGCAAACCCGTAACAATTTCGTGCTGAAATCGGATGTGTCAGGCCGAAAGACGCAGATATCGCAGATCAGCTGTAAACAACGACACAACGTAAGCCTACATAACGCTCAGAAAAGGCCAGCATGTAAGAGTGAGAAATGGTCGAGCGAACGCAAACAACAAGACATTTCACAATGCGAGCAGAAGACGTTATAAATTATTTGACTTTTTATATTAAGGTAAAAAATAGTTTTTAATGCTCTTTTGGTAATAGTGGTTACTAAATAAGCAATATACCTATGTTTAACAGATTTTTAACTGACGTATATTGATTTTCGTTAGTTGGATCTGTATGTCGAAGGAATGTCATCTATCCAGTTTTACTTTATTTATTTTATTTATTTATACACTGCCAAGTAGAAAAATAAACGCAGTTATCATATACTATGGCCTTGGTTTTACTGGCACATCCATTTCTCTATACATACAATACAGCATTAATTATATTTATATACGGGTTTCCGATTTTTTTTTTAACCTTTAAAATGTTAAGTCCTTCCTACCCATGTTGAGTGCTTCCTACCTAGCAGGTAAGGTTCACTGTACAGTTGGCGGTACTTAGGTACCGCTCACTGTACAGTGTCCGCTACCGTCAGGTACAGTGTTTCCTGCCTGCTACACCGGCACGTTTGCTACGGGATGCCAGTGGTCTAATCACTCAGCCAATGCCGGTGTACCCAGTTGTAAAAATGGTTACTGTTGCGTGATAAATTCTCGCAACATCGTTTTATTTCAATATCTATTTTATAACGCAAGGGCAACAACTGCTTGAAATTTATAGTCACTTTTCTCGGTAAGCATTTGTCTTCTCGCGTTGGTATCGAATGCAGTTAAGTTTTGAGCTGTGGGTTTTTTGCGCTGGACTGCGCATGACTTGTCTTGCTTCTTGGTCGATCGGTTTCCGCCCACCACTAGTGGAGTGAGCGATTTGGAATGGCGAAAGAGATGCCTCGTTGAAGAGGGGATCTCCGCTATTTTTTTGTTCTGTCAGGAATGTGAGAGTCCTCTTATGGATATTTCGTTTATTCGAGATAATACCTCTAGTGTATTTGCACATGCCGGGAGGCATAATATTTCTGTGTATTTCCGGAAGGCAAGGTAAATTAACATTTTCATTAACTCTATCGATTTTTGGTCGTGAACGATTTCTGGTTCATAGCCTGTCTTCGAAAGTCGTCGTCACGAGATGTTTTCCTAGCTCACATGTCGCTGTATTGTGCTGCATCGGTTGATGCAGGTTCCAAGGACCATTACTTGCTACTTTGTTAAATGAACTAGGTTTGAAAAACCTTTATTATCTAGAGGATATTTTTGAGGACATTATTTATACTTCGGCAGACGTGTCTGTCTTGCTGAAGTCAGACTAAGGAGAGTGAACTGATCTCATATATCTGGTTATCTCCTGGCTGTTATAGAAAGGGATGGAGTTTTTCACCTGACTACATTTACAGCACTTTGAAATATAACATGCATCTGACTCATCATTGTAATGCTGTCTACCGTCTATTGCTGTATTGAATGTTGCTGTGATAATGACTGTTTGATGTGCCTACATATTCGCGTAACCATTTTGTCACTGTGGCGTCCACAATAAATAATGAAGAAAAACGTCAACGGCTGTTACAAGAATCATTGACTTTATACGTCGTGAGTTTACTGACGTCCTATGTGGATTGCCCTGTTATTTTTGTATGAACATTGTTTTGACTGAACACATCTGCACACCACACAAAACCAGACATGCGGATACCATCCATCATCATATGGCATCACGCATCATTTGGTGGCCATAAGCTGGTTTGATTCTGGTACCAGCAAACACGGGGTCCCTTACCCACTTCATTTTCAACAAGAATTCATCAGCATCCTTCAAGAAATTAACAATCTTCAATACAGTCAACATCTTCAAAATTTTCAAAGTACTCGGCGTTGCCCGGTAAAAGTCAAAATTTCAACTTTTTGACGGAAACAAGAATTTGACAGTACCCGGCGTTGTTACATGTTGCCGGATAACTCGGACTGCTGTTATCTTTTACGCAAGTCAAGCAAGTTGCTGCTGTCAAGGTTCCAGTGCTGTCGTTTTTGTGAAGGTCAAGTGCCGGTTGAAACGGGTTGTTTTCTGAAGAAGGCCAAGTACCGATTTCCATCAACTTACTTTTGGATTAGAAGGTCAAGTGCCGAAACAACTCAACACACAGTATTTCAGAAGCTCTTGTACCATCGTGTTAGCAGTGGAAGCAGTTCAGATGTGCCATCATCGTTGGAGCTTCGCTCTTTAGGACGTTGATTGACATCCGTTTTTTCTGCTGTTCTACGATTGGAAGCCTATAAGTTAAGTGGCCTGTTTGTATGTAAACTGTGCCCTTATACTTCTGCTGAGTCTTCTGTGTATCATCTCATTCTATATGTTATATGTTTATATGTTATTCGTATATTTATATGTTTATATTTCAGCGGGTTCTCGGTTGGGTGGTGTCTCCGTTAGATTATGCCACGTCATAGAGGTCGTCTATTGTGAGCGTTTTCTGTAAGGTTTGCAAATTTCCAATACTGGAATTTGCTAAGCGACTTCTGTTGCTATTTATGTTAGCTGTGATGACATGTTTTAATATTGTTTTCGTTATTATTTCGCATTCTTTAGTTTTGTTTTGATTTGTTTGTATTTGTTAGCCTACTCTTGTCTATAATTTAGTTTCATACAACATTTTTGTTTATACACTGTGGTGTCATGTATTTTGTTTAATTCTATCGCAGATATCGTCACATTTTTTGTGATATTTCATTAATTTCTGCTTTATTTTTAGTTGATTTCTGCGAAAGTTTTTGTATTGTTGCTGATCTTTGTTATTGTTTACATTGTTATTGTTTACATTGTTTGTATTGTTTACATTTTCAATGTTTACATTCTGCATGTGTTTACATAGTCATTGTTTACAGTTATAGTAATTAGTTAATGGGCTATGCTAATGCACTGTTACTACTACACTGATGATAAATGAATGATGAATAGTGTCGTGCACTATTGAATGAGAAGTGCACTTATGATCAAGAATTGATTGTTGATATTTCATATACAAGTTCTTTGATTGGAGACTTGTTTCCCACAGAGACTGGGATAATATAATGTGATGTGAATATACAAGTGCTTAATTAAGACTTGTTACACTTAGGTTTGAAATAAATTAGTTAATTATTTCAGGTTTTGGACTCATATGTTAGACAACATGTCTACATTTGAGCACTTTATTGAGCAGGGTAAATTGCTTGGCAAGACTGGTGATAAGTTAGAAGAATTTGCAACTGCTCGATATGATAAAGCAATGGAAGCTGAACAAAAGAAACTGCAGATGGAAGCTGAACAAAAGAAACTGCAGATGCAGGTGGATGAAAAAAGATTCCAAATGGAAATGGAAAAACAAAAAAGGGAATCAGAAGCTGAGGAAAGAAAACTCCAGCTACAGCTAGAAGCTGAAAGACTTCAAAAAGAGGCTGAGAATAAAAGACTTGAAAAAGAGGCTGAAAATAAAAGACTTGAAAAAGAGGCTGAAAATAAAAGACTTCAAAAAGAGGCTCAGGCTGAGGAAAGAAGATTACAGAGAGAGTCTGATGAGAGGAAAGAGAAAGCAAAAATGGAACATGAAGAAAAGGTCTTAGCTTTAGAGTTGGAAAAATTGAAATTGACGAGCATGAGTAATGGTAATGATTCAAACAAGGGTTCATCTTCTGGTAAGGCTAATAATGATACTTTTAAGATTAAGTTACCAACATTTAGTCCTTCCAGCGATGACATAATGTTCTATCTGGACAGATTTGAACAAGCATGTACAGCTCATAACATAGACAAAGCAAAATATGTTTATCAGTTATCAGGGATACTGACAGGTAAAGCTCTAAGTATATTAAATATGGTGGATGAACCTGACAAGAACAATTATGAGGTTGTCAGGGCCGCTTTGTTAAAGAAATATCAGCTTAACGAAGACGGCTATCGTCTACAATTTAAAAACATGTTACCTGAAAATGGAGTTGAATTCTCCGAGTTTATTGCAAGAATACGCATTACTTTCTCACGATGGGTTGAACTATCTAAGACGGAAAAAACTTATGAAGGACTTATGGACTTAATACTTAGAGACAAAGTCATGTCGTCTGTCAATGAGTCTTTCCTTGCTTTCCTTCATGAACGTAAACCTAAAACAATAAAAGAAATGGAAGATTTCTGTTGCCAATACGTAACTGCGCACCCACACATAACCATGGGTAACTCTAAGGTGAAAGAAGGTTTACCAGTTGCTTCGGCAGCTCCGTATGGTCAAAACTTTGCTCGTAGATTCCAACAAAATTTTGATAGAAAGAGCAGCGGTAATTTCTGTCAAAATCATGGAAACCAATTTCATGGTGATTCTTCTTCGAAGAATTGGAGACAACCTGATAGTGGTCGTTACTATCACCCTAATAATTATAGGCATTTCAAAAGAGGATATGGTAATAGAGGTTATTCCTGCCGAAGACCTCAAAACCAAACAAATAGATGTTCGCATCAATGTGAACATGATAGTAATCGTGGAAACTGGAATTCGAACCAGGATAACAATTACAATAGAGACAATAATAACTGCAGAGATAATAATAACTTTGATAACTTCAGAGGTAATAATAGTCGGGGTAGATCTCAACACAAAAAAAAGAGATATCAGCAGGCTAATGCTGTACAACAGGAAACTGAGGGAGCCTGTAATCATGTTGTTGATAGTAAAAACTTTGACGCTGTCACTGGTTCTGCTTTTGACTTTGAGAGAGCAAACAAATGCCCCCAATGCAGTACTTTATTCGAACCGGGTACCATAACTACTTTGAGTTGTGGTCACCCACTTCCCGCTCTTCCTGCTGCTGTTGCGCATGACGGGAGGGGTTCTTTAATCCTACATAAGGGTCTTGTTAATGATACTCCGGTCTCACTACTTTTCGATTCCGGATGCACCACTATTGGTGTTAGACAATCGCTTGTACATCCATCTTGTGCTACAGGAAGGGTTATTAAATGTGTCACATTTGGCGGCACTCTAGAAAAATATCCTACTGCTGTAATTCGCATTGCCACTCCTTTCTTTACTGGAGATGTGCATGCTTGTCTCTTACCTAATCCTATTGCGGACCTTATTATTGGTCGTATTCACGGAGTTAGGGAGTGTACCCCACAGCAGATTGCTGCTTGGGAAGATAATAACATGCAAGCTACAAATGCAGTAGTTACAACAGCACAAGCTCTACAAACACCCGAAACTTCACTGAATAGTGATAATGAAGTTGATAGCCAAGATAGTCACTTAGTAATCACTCGTGACTCTTTCATAAAATTGCAAGAAGAAGATCCTTCTTTAAAAAAAAATTCTTCGTTCTTGCGAAGAAAGGTGATCCGAATCAGGATACAAATAGAAAATCTTGGATTGCAATGAGAAACGGCGTACTTGTACGTATGGTACAAGATTCGACTACGTCGGCACATTCGCAAATTCTTGTTCCCAAGAGCATGAGAGTCCAAATATTACAACATGCTCATGACTCGCAATGTGCTGGACATATGGGTTTTGCCCGTACGAAGTCGAGAGTCCTTGCGGCTTTCTTTTGGCCTTTTGTCAATAAGGACATTCGTATTTACTGCCGATCATGCAAGGTATGTCAGGAGGTCAAATCTAGAGGACCACGACATGCTGCGCCTATCCAGGCTGCTGACATTCCTATTCGGCCGTTTCAGAAAATGGCCATAGATATTATTGGCCCTTTTAAGGTCAAGTCGGCCAGAGGACATCAGTTTATCCTTACATGTGTCGATATGTGCACACTTTGGCCAGAGGCTATTCCTCTTAAGAGCATATCTACTACACATATCGCAGATGCTCTTTGGTTGATATTTTCTCGCTTGGGGTTCCCCAGAGAAATATTGTCAGACCATGGCACTCAACTCATATCTGACACTATGTCACAGGTAATGTCTACCTTACATATTGAACGATCTCTCAGTAGTATCTACCATCCTATGTCTAATGGGTTAGTTGAGCGTCTGAATAGAACGCTCAAGACTTTGCTTGGTAAGATAACTGAAGATCATCCTCAAGATTGGGACAGGGTTTTACCCGCGGCTCTCTTTGCCTATAGAGAAGTCCCTAATGAACACACAGGATTTTCTCCCTTCGAACTTGTCTTTGGCGCGCGTCCACGCGGCCCTATGTCTTTATTACACGATCTCATCACTGCCGATGATATTAGCGATGAAACTCAATCCTCATATGAGTATGTCATTGCTCTTAGACAAAAGATCATTGAGGCATGTAAGCTAGCAACTGCTTCATCAGAAATTGCTAAAGAGAAGGCAAGACAGTTTGCTAACAAGAATAGATGTCTACGACAACTTTGTCCAGGTGACAAAGCATTCGTCCTACTCCCCAGTAGGGAAAATAGACTTCTTATTGCATGGAAAGGTCCGTGTGCAATAGTCTCTCGGATTTCCGATGTTGACTATGTGGTCGATATTGATGGAAAGCATAAAACTTTCCACATAAACATGCTTTCGGAATTTCACGAACGTCCGGACTATTTGCTGCCTATTTTCCAGGCAACGGATGATGCTCCTGCACCTCACGGTCATTATTCATCCCTGTCTGTCATTCAGGATGAGGAAGCTACCTTCTCTGATGTCAACCTTCCCCTTCCAGTGGTTCCATTACATTCCACGGAATCTTGGAAAAACGTTTCTGTTTCTCCTAATCTTTCTGGTGACGAACATCGACGAGACTTGTCGATGTTACAAACATTTCAGGATGTTCTCACTGACATTCCTGGACACACAGATGTCATAGAACATGACATAATTCTTACCGACAATAATCCAATTAGGGTTAGGCCGTATCCTATTCCTATACACTTTCAGTCGCAAGTGGAAAAGGAATTGGATGAAATGA
This sequence comes from Oreohelix idahoensis, assembly GCA_024509875.1. Classification (NCBI taxonomy): domain Eukaryota; kingdom Metazoa; phylum Mollusca; class Gastropoda; order Stylommatophora; family Oreohelicidae; genus Oreohelix; species Oreohelix idahoensis. The sequence continues at coordinate 47,090 of JAMPIV010020825.1, read as the reverse complement.
TTCAATTAAATATAATTGAACCATCGACTTCACCATATTCTTCTTCCATGGTTATTGTCCGGAAGAAGGATAAGAACATACGAATTTGCGTTGATTATCGCAAATTGAATCAGGTCACAAAGTTCGACGCTGAACCGATGCCTTTGTTAGAAGATCTACTGATTAGACTTTCTAATTCTAGATTCTTCACTAAACTTGACTTGTCTAAAGGTTATTGGCAAGTGCCTTTAGCAGAGCATGCCAAACCTCTTACTGCTTTTTCTACACCTAGGGGTCTATTTCAATGGAATGTTATGCCTTTTGGTCTCATGAACGCCCCTGCCACTTTCGTTCGCATGATGCGTCGAATTCTGTCACATCGTTCGGATGTCATCGCATACTTAGATGACATCTGTCTCTTCAGTGATACCTGGGAAGATCACTATTTAGGGTTATATGACTTACTGTCCACTCTACGTGAGAATAATTTGGCAGCAAAACCTTCTAAAGCTTTTGTTGGTTTTGGTGAAATCTCTTTCCTGGGTCATCGTGTTGGTCATGGTCTCTTGAAGACAGAAGACCACAATACTTCCAAAATACTGAACATCTCTGTTCCTAAAACGAAGAAACAAGTTAGGAGTCTCTTAGGTTTAATTCAATTTTATGGGAGATTTATTCCAAATTTATCTTCGATCATGGCACCTCTATCAACATTGTTGAAGAAAGGTTCGCCTAATCTGGTCCGTTGGTCTGAAGAATGCCAATCTTCACTAGACCAAATCAAGAATATATTTTCTTCTCCTCCCATCTTAAGATTACCTACTCTTGATAGGACTTTTGTTCTTCGGAGTGATGCTTCATCCACTGGGATTGGAGCAGCACTGATGCAAGAATATGCAAATACTCTGCATCCTGTTATGTACATTTCTAGAAAACTAAATGCGGCAGAGAGGAACTACTCGGTTTTAGACCGTGAGTTGTTAGCGATGGTTTGGTCAATTCTAAAACTACAAAGATTCCTCCTGGGCGCACATTTCATTCTAGAGACTGATCAGAAAGCTCTTACAGCTATTCAGACTAAGAATTTGAAGAGTTCGAGATCCACTCGATATGCTATAGCTCTTCAACCTTTTCACTTCACGGTACGAGCTATCCGTGGTGCGGATAATGTGATGGCTGACATTTTGTCTAGATGCCCACATGACTCCAACTAATACTTCTGTCCTATATTTCCATATATTACAGAGTCATAACACACCTATATTTCTACAATAGATTAGCACATCTGTACTTACTTTATATGTACACACTATCGTGCTTTGTTGTCATCTTCTTCTGTTCGTTTTTTAAGATGATAGAGGAGGACTGAGTAGTTAATATAAGGGCCGTTAGTTTACTAAACAGCCACAATTATTAATAATGTATTGTACCTTAAGAAGCATATTAGTTATTAATTAGCATTATATTGCTTGTACTTTCTCAGAATGACATTGTTGAGCTGAGGACTTACCTTACTAGTATCAAGCATGACGAGTTCTAGATTGTGTACTTACCCTCGGAATACCAGAGCATATGTCCTGGATCGTCATGTAGTTTAACTTTACTATGTACTTATGTCATTACATGTCAAAGAATGTACTATTTAAATTTTCCTATCAGATTTGTACATCCATTTTTAAAGACAATATTAGAGTATGCTGTTTAATGATGATTATAGTAACTTGCATACGTATATTGTGTTTACATGCTAACGTGATGTGTGTTGGTGACACCTCCCCGATGTGAATATTTTTTGAGACATATTTATTTTTCTGTTGAGGTATATCCTCACCAGACACTCTATAATTAGCCTATTGTTTGGCAATTTAGTTAATTACACTGACAAACAACATTTTTCTTTCTTATATAAGAATAAGTGTTCTTAGGTCAGTTTCTTGCGCTGATTTAAAATCTGAAATCCGTTGATCTCTATCACATCGGGTTCTTAAGATATTTGTGAATAAATATATTTTTGGGAAACCGTTATTTGCTCCGTTTCATTTTTACTATATAACTTATTAAAAATTAATAAAAAGCAACATAATTCTACTTTTTATACTGCTAAAAGATGCATGACATATGTTACGCAATTTTTCAAATAGTTACTGTGTTTTGAAATAATTCTGAGCAAAATATGGCTTCTAGAAGTTGTAGAAATTCGGCTAATCTGTTCTGTTACGTGTGCGGATATTTTACCGATCGTGTTGACCAGAAAAACTTTACACCATTACTAAAGAAAGCATATGAACTTTATTTCGATTCGAAAGTTGATGACGCACATAAATGTTGGAAGCCAAATGCAGTTTGTTCGATACATTGGCAGGTTGGTTACGAAAATCGCCGAAGCATAAATCGATGCCATTTGGAGTGCCAGTAATATGGCGTGAACCGACAAATCACGCTACTGATTGTTACTTCTGCTTGACAAATATCCATGGTTTCACTTTTAAAACTAGAAAGTCTGTGGTTTTTCCAAATATTGAATCGGTTTCAAAACCAGTGCCTCATGATCCAATCACGTGTCCGATCCCAGTACCACCAGAACAATATCCGTTGGACGTGATTGAACCATCAGAAAGTGATAGTTTACCTGCTTTAGAAACTAATTCTGACTCGGATTACATACCGGTGAAGGATGGTGTTTACTTAATTAAGCATTCAGAACTTTCAGATCTAATACGTGATCTCGCTCTTACCAAAGGACAAGCGGAATTACTCGGTTCGCGACTCAAAGAATGGAATCTTTTAGCGCCCAATACTCCGATATCTAAATTTCGTCATAGACTCAGAGAACTTGTTCAATACTTTGAGATGGATGGTGACATTTGCTATTGCAAAGATGTAAACGGTCTAATGGTGCACCTCGGTCATGAGCACATAGTCAACGAATGGCGACTTTTCATTGACTCTTCCAAGACTAGTCTAAAAGCAATGTTATTGCATAACGGAAATTTATTTTCATCAATTTCAGTCGCCTACTCTGTTCATATGAAAGAAACTTATGACAATATGGCTATACGTTTGGAAAAAATAAAGTACAATGACTACCAATGGCGGATTTGGGGAGGGGCATAAAAATAAATAACCGAGCCATTAGTTAACAAAGACAGCTTCATTTTACCACTGTTACATATAAAGTTGAGGCTCATGAAGAATTTTGTAAAAGCGTTAGATAAAACGAGCAAAGCTTTCACTTATCTTCGAGAAAAGTTTCCGCAAGTTAGCGATGCAAAGATAAAGGAAGGTATCTTTGTAGGACCTCAGATTAGGAAAGTTATTGCAGACAAACAATTCGAGAACTTGTTACATGGTAGTGAACTTCGTGCATGGATGGCATTCAAATCGATCGTCGATAACTTTCTGAGAAATCACAAATCTGTCGACTATGTGCATATTGTTAAGCAGTGCATAGATGCATACAGAATTATGGGCTGTAACATGTCCCTCAAAATCCATTAGCTCGATTCGCATCTTGACTTTTTCCCTGCCAACCTTGGCGAAGTCAGCGATGAACATGGAGAACGATTCCATCAAGATATCACCGTAATAGAGTCATGTTATCAAGGACGGTGGAGTGTGACCATGCTTGCCCATTATTGTTGGATGCTTCATCGCGATGTACCACATGCCATTCACCGACAAAAGTCAACTGCAAAGAAATTCAAGCCTACATAACTCTTATACTTCTTGTACGAATGATGTTGTAATACTGTATGCGTTGTTAAAAAACATCAATTGTGTATTTCTAGAGATCCCGACCTGATAGAGAAAAACAGTTTGCAGATTTAAAAACAGCGCATTAAAATTGACCAGAAAAACATAGAAATGTTAGAGAAAGAAAAAAAAAGTTTTTTTTGTTAGCCAGTGTTATCAGCGCATAATTCGTGCGTTTTGAGCCGCTTATCGCATGCTCTTTGATATTGAAAAAAAAATATGTTCCACATTTTTTTTTTTATCGGGAGGAGGTGGTGATATGTTGCGTGATAAATTCTCGCAACATCGTTTTATTTCAATATCTATTTTATAACGCAAGGGCAACAACTGCTTGAAATTTATAGTCACTTTTCTCGGTAAGCATTTGTCTTCTCGCGTTGGTATCGAATGCAGTTAAGTTTTGAGCTGTGGGTTTTTTGCGCTGGACTGCGCATGACTTGTCTTGCTTCTTGGTCGATCGGTTTCCGCCCACCACTAGTGGAGTGAGCGATTTGGAATGGCGAAAGAGATGCCTCGTTGAAGAGGGGATCTCCGCTATTTTTTTGTTCTGTCAGGAATGTGAGAGTCCTCTTATGGATATTTCGTTTATTCGAGATAATACCTCTAGTGTATTTGCACATGCCGGGAGGCATAATATTTCTGTGTATTTCCGGAAGGCAAGGTAAATTAACATTTTCATTAACTCTATCGATTTTTGGTCGTGAACGATTCTGGTTCATAGCCTGTCTTCGAAAGTCGTCGTCACGAGATGTTTTCCTAGCTCACATGTCGCTGTATTGTGCTGCATCGGTTGATGCAGGTTCCAAGGACCATTACTTGCTACTTTGTTAAATGAACTAGGTTTGAAAAACCTTTATTATCTAGAGGATATTTTTGAGGACATTATTTATACTTCGGCAGACGTGTCTGTCTTGCTGAAGTCAGACTAAGGAGAGTGAACTGATCTCATATATCTGGTTATCTCCTGGCTGTTATAGAAAGGGATGGAGTTTTTCACCTGACTACATTTACAGCACTTTGAAATATAACATGCATCTGACTCATCATTGTAATGCTGTCTACCGTCTATTGCTGTATTGAATGTTGCTGTGATAATGACTGTTTGATGTGCCTACATATTCGCGTAACCATTTTGTCACTGTGGCGTCCACAATAAATAATGAAGAAAAACGTCAACGGCTGTTACAAGAATCATTGACTTTATACGTCGTGAGTTTACTGACGTCCTATGTGGATTGCCCTGTTATTTTTGTATGAACATTGTTTTGACTGAACACATCTGCACACCACACAAAACCAGACATGCGGATACCATCCATCATCATATGGCATCACGCATCAGTTACCTTATTCTGCTCTTGAGTTAGGGAAGGCAAAGGAAGGGAACTGATCACTTTTCATTATAAAGCTGAGACCTAGCATAGGTGAATTATCTAACACTTCACATCTTCAACTGCTGACGGACCACTTAAAAAAGGGGTCTACCTTTTTCTTTTTATTAATTATGTACGTAATGTTGAAAATGAGTTCGTCAGAAATAGCGGAATTCCTGCGGGAATCCCCGATTCTGAACACCCTGAGAAACACTGTTGAAATATAACTAAATAGAGTTATGACAGAAATTAGAGACACGGTAACAAAGAATGTTGGGTAATTAGTGTGACACTTAGGTACTTGGAAAAACTATTCAAGAGAGGTTGATACTAGCTTTAATAAAAAGTTTGAACTAAATGCACCAACTGGTCGTGTATTTTTGAAGAGCAGCATGCCCAGGTAGCAATAAACAAATTTGTGAAAGGCAGGAGAACATTAAGGCAGGATCACGAGAAATGTTACCAAAAAATACCCGTAGTTACGTTCACATGTCTGATATATATATAACTGCTTTGTCCAGACTGAAAGCCAATCTCAGGGGAGTATGAATTATCAAAGAAAGGCTTTGAGGGTAAATAGACACAAAGCGTAGATAAATGTTAGCATTATATCTTTCTTTCTTACAGTACTACTTCATCTCTCTCCGTCTATCTTTGTCTCTGATGTTTATTGCACTAGACAGGCCTATCTATCTATCTATCTATCTATCTATCTATCTATCTATCTATCTATCTATCTATCTATCTATCTATCTATCTATCTATCTATCTATCTATCTATCTATCTATCTATCTATCTATCTATCTATCTATCTATCTATCTATCTGTTTGTCTGTCTGTCTCCCTGTATGTCTGTCAGTCTGTCCGTCCATCTATCTATCTATCTATCTATCTATCTATCTATCTATCTATCTATCTATCTATCTATCTATCTATCTATCTATCTATCTATCTATCTATCTGTATGTCTATCTGCCCATCTCTCTTCCTGTCTGTCAGACAGCACATTCCCAATGTTTTTCTCTTTTCGTATGTCTGTCTTCGAGGCAAACACCTATCACTAAAACATATAATACTCCACAAGACAACACCTATCACTAAAATACCTGACACTCCACTATACAACCATCTATCACTAAAATACCTGACACTCCACGAGACAATCACCTTTCACTACAATACCCGACACTCCCCTAGACGACCATCTATCACTAAACCGCTCGACAATCCACTAGACAATCGCTTATCACTAAATCCCTCGACACTCCACTAGACAACCACCTATCACTAAACCACTCGACACTGCACTAGACAACCACCTATCATCAAACCAATCGACACTCCACTAGACAACCACCTATCACTAAACCACTCGACACTGCACTAGACAACCACCTATCACTAAACCACTCGGCACTGCACTAGACAACCACCTATCACCAAACCAATCGACACTCCACTAGACAACCACCTATCACTAAACCACTCGACACTGCACTAGACAACCACCTATCACTAAACCACCCGGCACTGCACTAGACAACCACCTATCACAAAACCAATCGACACTCCACCAGACAACCACCTATCACCAAACCAATCGACACTCCACTAGACAACCACCTATCACTAAACCACTCGACACTGCACTAAACAACCACCTATCACCAAACCACTCGGCACTGCACTAGACAACCACCTATCACTAAACCACTCGGCACTGCTCTAGACAACCACATATCACTAAACAACTCGAGTCGGTACTAGACAACCACCTTTCATTAAGCCACTCGGCACTCCACTAGACAACCATATATCACTAAACCACTCAACACTGCAAAAGACAACCATCTATTACTAAACCACTCAACACTCTACTAGACACCCACATATCAATACACCACCCGACACTCCATTAGACAACCAACTTTCATTAAACCACTCGACACTGCACTAGACAACCACGTATCACTAAAACTATCGAATGCCTGTGGCAGTTTGTAGATAACATGTCAAAGTTTGCTTTATCGATTCCTGCTGGAAGAAAGAGTTAATTTGGTCCTGGCTAGGTTTATTTAACGTCACGCATCACTGTTTGTTTTTCCACTGCGTTTTTTATCAGGCCGTCTAACTGATATAATGCCTTACGACTTGTCTAAATAACTGGCTGATATAATGTTTTACAACTTGTCTAAATAGTTGGCTGATATTATGTGTTACAACTTGTCTAAAAAAAAAAAGCGTCACCTCACGTGACGTCGAAATAATGTTATTGCGTGTCTCGTCCAACATCTTCTGATGTATTAAAGGAGCAAGTAACTCGCCAAAAAAATGACAAGAAATGAATTATGAAGTGCTCTTTCTACTACATGTCCAGAAGACGGTACTGTCACCTGTGATCATTTCATTTCTTCACATTTAATTTCTCCTTCATTGGATCTTTGTAGTCAAACATATCTGAATGCAATGGTTATCAAGCCACCAAGCAACCGGTCAAAAATGACATGGGGAGAAGTAGAAAAAAAGTCAATGGATCAAATCCGCCTTAACAACTATTTTTTAATCACAACATTTTTTTGTACGTCCATTGGTTCTGGTCTTGTTTCGTTTCCTTAGAGAGCCACTGTACAAGATCGGCTCTCTGAAACCACGTAGAATTCTCCACGTTACCTCTGCTGACAAAATAAGAATGCAAAAGGCTAGAGAGATGTCAGAGAGAATAGCAGTTCTGGTCTTTCACGGTCTCCTCAGAGACAGCACCCGACAAGATCGGTTCTATATAACCACTGTAGAAATCTCTTTGTTAATTCCCCTGGCATAAACTAGTTACAATCGATGCCTTCCCTTTTCTGGAATGTTGTATGTGCTCTGGCTGTTGTTTTATTCATGTCTTAGATGCATATTCCGCCTGAATGTTATTAAAGGCGTAGACTTGAATTATGTGGACTTGGTTAGTAAGTGTCTCACTTCCGTCGATGCTACATTCCGCATTAATATCTCACTTTAATAAATTTCTTGTCATGTTCCAAACGGACGCAACGCAACCCTGATTAAGGGAGGTAATCATAAAAATATCGAAATCCAAGCAAGAGGGAGCCAACAAATATATCTCTTGACAAATGAAATTCATTGCTAATATAATTATGTCACATCGTATTCTATTAGAATTATGTCACAGCTAACCCAATAGAATTATGTCACATCTTACGAGATTAGAATTATATCACAGCTAATCGAGTAAAATGATGTAACATCTTACGCGATTAGAAAAATAATAATAATCATCATAATAGCCCCTTCAGTCATAACTGAATGCGCCCCTGAGGTAACAGCCCTCAGCTGCTTATTTTCCTCTCTTCGGCTTGTTGTGTGAGCTTCTTTTCGCTCGATCTGAGGTGGCGCCGTAATTAGCATCGCCACTTGGTGCGATCGGCAGCTTCATCCTCCCACTTTGCTGAATTTATGCCCAGTGCCCTCATGTCTCTCTTGCGCACATCTTTGAACCTCAGCTGCGGTCGCCCAACTGTTCTTTTGCCATCTGCTAGTTGCCCGTAGAAGATATCTTTCGGGATGCGACCATCTTCCATGCGGCGGTCATGACCAAGCCAGCGTAGTCTGCGCTGTCTAAGCAGTGTAAACATGCTTCGTAGGCCAGCACGTGACAACACCTCGACATTTGTGACTATCTTTCCGCGAGATGCCGAGGATGTGGCGTAGACATCTGTCGTGAAATATTCTAATCCACATATATAAATTATCAGGTAAATATAAAGCCTAACAAATAAATTTAATAAAAGGAAGAAGAATGGTAAAGAACAGTGCTGTCACAATGACAGTACTCGAAATCCCCTTTGTTTTATGCTTCGTCTGCAAATTGTAACGTTTCCACGTTAAATATAAGCCACTGCATAAATACAAGCGTTTCCAAAACACATTAAAACGGGTATTGCATTTCTAAGAAAAACATTGAGAGGCACACTGCGTAATGACCTAAATTAATCCTAACATTAATTATACTACGTTACCAAAACGAACGAACAGATGGACTAAAGGATAGAGAGAAGGGAGAGGCAGAAAGCCGAACACGTGCAAAACTAAACACGCGTCGCGCGATACACAATTGCTGCCATCACGCGTGTAAGGCCACATGCACTAACTTTTTTTTCGGACGGACAATGATAAAAACACTAACCTTCCCAGAGTTAGGTTTTTAAATCCTGAAAAACTCTTATTAGGAAAGATGACAATAGATGGGTTTACGTTTGAAAACATTACAGTACCCAGACAGCACATCTTCGAAACAGGAGGTAGAAGAAATTGCATATTTTGAACGCAGCCACTTAGCTCTTTTAAATTTGTATATTTGGGTTCCTTAGGGCTTGCTGACAAAGAATATGTAAAACGTTACGCAAATAGTCTAGGAATTAACAAGTTATAGCCAAAATAAAATGATGGTGCTGTCAGACAACACCCAAAATCAGAATCGCTCAGTGGTAGATTTTTTAAACCACCATTGTACGGGAAATGGGCCACAAGTTACATTTGAACTGATTGGCTGGAATGATATGTAAGGCTACACACGATTAGTCGGACTATAAATGCTATCCTTGGTTGTTAGGGGAGACGTAGGAAGGTAAAATTTTTTCAAACACTTGTCGAAACGTGGCTCCATTGGCCAGACTCGCTGATATAATCACTTAGGAGCGTTAGTTCGAGACCACTAGTTCAAATAAGCTTGATAAAGCAACAGTGCGTTGAAGCCAGCTCATATTTTTGCTAAATAAAAGCCTGGAACATAAGCAGATGGGAATTTGTGCCAGTAATTGTGCCAGAATTCATTGCTAGTCAACGTATCTGTGTATTTCCATGAATTGTGGTAGGTTTGAAATATTCAATATCTTTTAATGAAAATTGAATGTAAATTGTTAATTTATGCCTGTATATATGTGTAGTTCAGTAGCAAACATGATGTAAAGCCTATAATGCTCCAGCCTGAACAGAAGGTGTCGGAGGAAAGTAAAACGGCATGGAATGGCCAAACAGTACACTGACACCTAGATGATTGACTAGAAAGAAATAATGCTGGAAGTGCAGAGGCGTAGTAACCATTAAGGAGGTTAATACTGGTATAAAGTATTTCAGATGAAGCTGACAGTTGGCCTAACGCTCTGAACTCAATGTTTGTGATGTATTGTGATCAGTGTAGAAAGAGAGTATAGATTGGTTATGACGTAGAAGGTACATCCTTCTTGTTTTCAGGGACTGTGGTCTTAACGTTATTGAGCAGCACCTGGTCAGAGCTTTGCTGAATCCAGAGTCGGACAGCATACTCCTTGGTCCATTTAGCTATCAGTGAGGTGTCTCCAGAGCCCAGGGGAGAAATCGAGCAGAGGAGTCTTTTCCTGCCGCCATCACGCAAGATAAGCTGATGTGGCCAGCTGAGCTCAACATTATGTACCCCCATCTTAAAATGACAGTGAAAAATACAATTAAGAGGGGAATTTAATTGTTTTAATATCAGGAACTGAGAACATCTCCAATACTAGTTCCAATAAAGACAAACTATTGAAGTCATGATGACAAATACCAACAGAGCTTGAACAAAACAAAACCAGTATTACCTCATATTACTACTACACAACTAACACACATAGGATACTATTAAAAATAGATGTCACTACAAGATTCATATTAATAAATTCTGTACATATAACTTGTAATTAAAATTGATTGTGATTCCTGGTTCCTTTGTATTTGAATCAGGACACATATACATTCATGACAGCAATGAATACATATTGTTATTTGAAAAGTTATCAGTGACTCCTTTAAGATATCCTTGTAGAGTGTTTTATGTATGTGAGTGTCACAGTGTTGTCAAGTGTAGTGGAATAAATTAAATTGTTTATCTGTCTGTTGTTGTTTTGACTTACACTTCATCATACACATACCCTAGACATATAACGTAATCATCACACTACTCCAGAATAATTCTGACTGAGATATAAATATATGTGGCAGCAAGTAAGGTTATCTATAATACACTACTCTTATTAGATATAGATACCTTCACAGCTGATCTCAGTCAGTACACTAAGTCCCCTATAAATATTTATAACATCCCACTTTACTACATATATTGGGGGCTCGCTCTTGGGATTTTGAATCTTTACCTATTAAAAATATTGGGGGGTAATTCACTTCAGGGAATATAAGAATTAAAAGGTATCCTTGGGTGGAATTAAATAAGGTTGAGCTCTCGGTGCCTGTGTTGTCCATTAGATATATATTTAGAGATTGAATTGTTGGTTAGACATTGTATAAATTTACCTGATAGACAATGGCGGACCTGGCCAAATTTCGATCTGCTGCTGTTCAGACTGCAAAAGAGTTAGGATTAGATGGGCAAGTTATGGTTGCCTATGTCACTACGGAATGTGACAAATTTATTGAACGCGAAGAAAGAAGGTTTGAAGCCGAAAGAAAGTTAGAAGCTGAAAGGGAAATTAAGAAGTTACAATTTGAGGCTGAGGCTGAGACTAAGAGGTTGCAGATTGAGGCTGAGGCTAAGAAATTGGAGGCAGAAAGAGAAGACAAAAGATTGGCTGCAGAAAGGGAAGAGAAGAAATTGGCTGCAGAAAGGGAAGAGAAGAAATTAGCTGCAGAAAGGGAAGAGAAGAAATTAGCTGCAGAAAGGGAAGAGAAGAAATTAGCTGCAGAAAGGGAAGAGAAGAAATTAGCTGCAGAATTGGAAGCAGAAGAAAGAAGATTGACTGCAGAAAGGGAAGCAGAAGAAAGAAGATTGTCTGCAGAAAGGGAAGAGAAGAAATTAGCTGCAGAAAGGGAAGCAGAAGAAAGAGATTGACTGCAGAGAGGGAAGCAGAAAAGGAGGAGAAGAGATTACAAAGGGAACATGAGTTACGACTAAGGGAGTTTGAGTTTCAGGGCCATGCTCCTGAAAATGGTGCCAGTCCCTTTGCCTCTGATGCCACTGCTAGCCAAGGAGCCTCAACCTCAGCTATGAATTTTCATTTAGATCATTTTGTTGAGAAAGACGATGATATAGAAAGCTACCTAAATAGGTATGAACTATTAGCTACCACGTATGGGTTAGAGAGAGAAAGGTGGAGCTTAAAGTTATCTCAGGGACTTCGTGGGGCAGCTTATGAAGTTTTTGCAAAAATGAGCAGAGGTGATCAGGAAAATTATGACATGCTAAAGCAGGCTCTTTTGTTAAGATATGAAAAGAATGCAGAATTTTATAGGAAAAAATTTAGGAATGCTAAACTACTGTCAGGTGAAACCTATCACCAGTTCTCTGCACGAATAGAGACATACTTGGAGAAATGGACTTCTCGGGGAAAACCCAAGATCTTAAGGAAATGGTCCTTATAGAGCAATTAAGAGAGTCCATGGCTCCAGACCTGAGAAAGTTTCTCATGGAACAAGGTGCAGAGAGGCTGGATGAGTTGCTAAATGTTGCTGAAAGGTATCAAGCGGCTCAAGCAGAGGTAACAGGTAATAAAAAGAAACAAGTGGATAACTTTAGGGCACCACAGAACTTTAATCAATTTGATCCTAGGGATCAAAACAAAGGTAAGCACCACTTTGATAGGCCACGGTATGAAAATAAAAATAAATTCCCACAATTCGATGAAAGGAAATATGATGAAAGAAAATCTTTCAACCAAGGAAAAAGGTGGTGTAAGAATTGTCAGATGGACAATCATGACACTGACCGTTGCAGAAGGAAACCTGTGTATATGGCAACCCTTCAGGTCAGGTCGACCTCATGACAGGAGGAGGATATTATGTTGGATACCACTCCAGAAGAGATGAGGAAGGCACAGGCTGGGGATAAAACACTCAAGCCTTGTTTCAGAAAATTGTCAACTTGTCATACAACTCCAGGCAAGGGAGATTTTTACATGAAAAACAAGTTGATGTATAGGAAGACTGGAGCTAGATCCAATGGTCAGGGACAGCTGGTACTTCCTAAAAGATATAGGGCAGACTTAATAAGGAGCCTACATGTGAAACCAGATGGGGACCATGAGAAGATAGGTACCATCATTCAAAAGGTGGCTCACAATTATTATTGGCCTAAAGCAAGATGGGACATTGAGAATTTTGTAGAAAGGTGTAGCATAGCACATGAGGGAACACCCACAAGTGGGAACATTGATCAGGACCTGGACACGCCACGGGGCAAAATTAGGCCTGATAATAAAAAGAAAAATAGATTTGATAAAGTGGACCAAATGGAATGGGAAGCCCCTTTTCACGGACAAGCTTCACTTAACTGTTTTACAATGGCCACTATGCGGAGAGTGCAAAAAGATGTCTTACCCCAGGATAAGCCGACAATCCCTCAATCGGACTTAAACAAACTGGAGGAAGAGGATGTAGAGAGGAAATCTCTCATCAAGAATTTTAAGTGGGGAGAAAGCCCCAAAAGAAAAAATTGGTAGCGGTCGTTTTGTGAATGATAATTCTGGGAGGAAAAATCATCACTATAAAGCTTCGAGTGGAAGAGACCATACCGGTGCATGGACAAATAGGTCCACAAAATTAAAGGTCCATATGTAGCTTTGTTAAGAACGTGGACTGATGAAAAGGCAGAGGAAAACATTACATCTTCATACCAATATGTGAATGAGCTGACCACTCGTTTAAAAACTGGCTGGAAACTTGCCAATGAAAATTTGAAACAAGCCAGGAAGAAACATGCTGCCTATTATAACAGGAAGGCGAAAGACAGAAATTTGGCTGTGGGAGAGAAAGTACTGCTTCTTTTGCCCGGGAGTCAGAATAAGTTACAGATTGGATGGCAAGGTCCATATACAGTTCTAGAGAAGGTGTCTAGAACAAATTATAAGATAGATAAGAAGGGGAAAGAAAAAATCTATCATGTGAATCTCCTGAAGAAATATTTGGAAAGAGAACATCAGGAAGAGACACACTTGTTGACCTTGTCCATCGCCATGGAGATGAAAAAGGAACCACTTTCATCATTTGAATATCCATTACACCCCTGTGAGACAGCAGCACAGGTGAAAATCAGTACACATTTAACGAAAACTCAGAAAGAGAGAGTGCAACAGGTTCTAAATAATCATGCAGAGGTGTTAACAGACCGACCAGGGCATACAAACCTATTGGAATATGATATGAAACTGATAGACCCCACACCTGTCTGTATGAAACCATATTCGATTCCGTTTGCTAAGGAGAAAGCTTTGAAGGAAGAGATAGACTATCTGTTGAAGGAAGGAATTATTTCGCACAGTGAATCCTCATATAGTTCCGGTGTTGTACTCTTAAGGAAGCCCTCTGGAGAACATAGACTCTGTATAGATTACAGGAGACTGAATGCTATTACAGAAGGACAGGTGGATCCATTGCCGGATACAAATCAGCTGTTTGCCAGACTAAATAAAGCTAAATATTTCTCAAAAGTGGATTTGAGTAAAGGATACTATCAGATTCCAGTAAAGCCCGAGGTTAGACCATACCTAGCTTTTAGTACCTCAGAAGGACACTATGAGTTTAATAGATTGCCATTTGGATTGAAGAATGCGCCTAGTGTCTTCTCTAGAATGATGAGAAAATTGTTGGATGTAAACATTTCGGAGGAACGTAATGAATCCCTGAGTTGCCTCTTTGATTGAGGATATTCCGAATGTTTCATACAGGATAATAAGAAGATTATGGGATCCACTACGAAAACTCTGCTATCACCAGGTATATGTTATCTCCTCATAACGTACATTTTGAGGGAAATATAATGTTCTCTGGACATGTCATTGCGCAGACTCAGAGAAGAGAAATGGTGAATACGGGTTGCGAAGCAGCATTAAGACAAGCATTCACACTTGCGGCTGTTCAGTAACATAACCGAAATATATTATTGGTTGTAGAAGTCCGAGGCAGATTTCATGAGTAGTGCCTACCCTGAATGGACCCAACTACATAAAACCATGATAGCACCACAGCAGAGTAAAGTCAAGTTGACTTACATTTATCTATGTGTATATAGAATAAAGGACTGACATATAATGTCTGTTTTAAGAGGGGAGGTGTCGTGAAATATTCTAATCCACATATATAAATTATCAGGTAAATATAAAGCCTAACAAATAAATTTAATAAAAGGAAGAAGAATGGTAAAGAACAGTGCTGTCACAATGACAGTACTCGAAATCCCCTTTGTTTTATGCTTCGTCTGCAAATTGTAACGTTTCCACGTTAAATATAAGCCACTGCATAAATACAAGCGTTTCCAAAACACATTAAAACGGGTATTGCATTTCTAAGAAAAACATTGAGAGGCACACTGCGTAATGACCTAAATTAATCCTAACATTAATTATACTACGTTACCAAAACGAACGAACAGATGGACTAAAGGATAGAGAGAAGGGAGAGGCAGAAAGCCGAACACGTGCAACACTAAACACGCGTCGCGCGATACACAATTGCTGCCATCACGCGTGTAAGGCCACATGCACTAACTTTTTTTTCGGACGGACAGTGATAAAAACACTAACCTTCCCAGAGTTAGGTTTTTAAATCCTGAAAAAACTCTTATTAGGAAAGATGACAATAGATGGGTTTACGTTTGAAAACATTACAGTACCCAGACAGCACATCTTCGAAACAGGAGGTAGAAGAAATTGCATATTTTGAACGCAGCCACTTAGCTCTTTTAAATTTGTATATTTGGGTTCCTTAGGGCTTGCTGACAAAGAATATGTAAAACGTTACGCAAATAGTCTAGGAATTAACAAGTTATAGCCAAAATAAAATGATGGTGCTGTCAGACAACACCCAAAATCAGAATCGCTCAGTGGTAGATTTTTTAAACCACCATTGTACGGGAAATGGGCCACAAGTTACATTTGAACTGATTGGCTGGAATGATATGTAAGGCTACACACGATTAGTCGGACTATAAATGCTATCCTTGGTTGTTAGGGGAGACGTAGGAAGGTAAAAATTTTTCAAACACTTGTCGAAACGTGGCTCCATTGGCCAGACTCGCTGATATAATCACTTAGGAGCGTTAGTTCGAGACCACTAGTTCAAATAAGCTTGATAAAGCAACAGTGCGTTGAAGCCAGCTCATATTTTTGCTAAATAAAAGCCTGGAACATAAGCAGATGGGAATTTGTGCCAGTAATTGTGCCAGAATTCATTGCTAGTCAACGTATCTGTGTATTTCCATGAATTGTGGTAGGTTTGAAATATTCAATATCTTTTAATGAAAATTGAATGTAAATTGTTAATTTATGCCTGTATATATGTGTAGTTCAGTAGCAAACATGATGTAAAGCCTATAATGCTCCAGCCTGAACAGAAGGTGTCGGAGGAAAGTAAAACGGCATGGAATGGCCAAACAGTACACTGACACCTAGATGATTGACTAGAAAGAAATAATGCTGGAAGTGCAGAGGCGTAGTAACCATTAAGGAGGTTAATACTGGTATAAAGTATTTCAGATGAAGCTGACAGTTGGCCTAACGCTCTGAACTCAATGTTTGTGATGTATTGTGATCAGTGTAGAAAGAGAGTATAGATTGGTTATGACGTAGAAGGTACATCCTTCTTGTTTTCAGGGACTGTGGTCTTAACGTTATTGAGCAGCACCTGGTCAGAGCTTTGCTGAATCCAGAGTCGGACAGCATACTCCTTGGTCCATTTAGCTATCAGTGAGGTGTCTCCAGAGCCCAGGGGAGAAATCGAGCAGAGGAGTCTTTTCCTGCCGCCATCACGCAAGATAAGCTGATGTGGCCAGCTGAGCTCAACATTATGTACCCCCATCTTAAAATGACAGTGAAAAATACAATTAAGAGGGGAATTTAATTGTTTTAATATCAGGAACTGAGAACATCTCCAATACTAGTTCCAATAAAGACAAACTATTGAAGTCATGATGACAAATACCAACAGAGCTTGAACAAAACAAAACCAGTATTACCTCATATTACTACTACACAACTAACACACATAGGATACTATTAAAAATAGATGTCACTACAAGATTCATATTAATAAATTCTGTACATATAACTTGTAATTAAAATTGATTGTGATTCCTGGTTCCTTTGTATTTGAATCAGGACACATATACATTCATGACAGCAATGAATACATATTGTTATTTGAAAAGTTATCAGTGACTCCTTTAAGATATCCTTGTAGAGTGTTTTATGTATGTGAGTGTCACAGTGTTGTCAAGTGTAGTGGAATAAATTAAATTGTTTATCTGTCTGTTGTTGTTTTGACTTACACTTCATCATACACATACCCTAGACATATAACGTAATCATCACACTACTCCAGAATAATTCTGACTGAGATATAAATATATGTGGCAGCAAGTAAGGTTATCTATAATACACTACTCTTATTAGATATAGATACCTTCACAGCTGATCTCAGTCAGTACACTAAGTCCCCTATAAATATTTATAACATCCCACTTTACCACAACATCGTAAATGGAAGGTATTGAGCCTTCTTTCTTGCTTAGCATAGGTTGTCCAAGTCTCGCTGCCATATGGGAGAGTGCTGGTGCCGCAGGAGATAGACACGATAGATTTTTTCTAGGTTGTGCTCTGATTTTACAGCAAACCAAGGAGTGATCTGTATCACAGTCTGCACTATGGTATGAGCGCGTGGAGAGCACAGACCTGAGAAGTGGCTTCTGGCGAGGATCAGATCCAGTTGGTGCCAGTGCTTGGATCGTGGGTGTCTCCATGACACCTTAAGCTGGGGTTTTGTCTGAAAGTAGGTGTTGGTCACGCAGAGGTCATGGTGGACACACAACTCCAAGAGCCGTTGTCCATTTTCATTCATCTTGCCAATACCAAACCTGCCCAGACATGAAGGCCATGAAACATTATCGGCACCCACTATAGCGTTAAAGTCACGAAGAAGATTTTAAAAGATCCACAAACAACTACGAGACATGTTGTCATTAAAAAAAAGGTTATTTATTTAGTCAATTTACGGTCCATTAGACCATTATCACTGCTCTACATGTCATTTAGGTTGGGTTACTCATGTCTTCATATTTAATACATCTATATAATTGTCACTACAAATATCTAATGACGGTCGTCTGCAATGACATGTCCACAGTAGTGATAGTACCGTCTGTAATACATGTAACAGAAACAACACACTATAATTAAAAACCTGCCAATTTTGGCAGGTTGTTGCTAGTTTGCTTATAATTGCAGGTATTGAATTATTGAATTAACTATCAAAACCTCAACAGCCCAGGGTAACTGTCATAGAAGATAGCAATGGGGCTCTGCTCAATGAAAAAACAGCTGTAATGAGAAGGTGGACAGAATATTGTAAAGAATTATATAACTGTAAACTTGACACTGACTTAGGCATATTAAACAACATTAAGTGCGAAAACAGGGAACTCGGAAATGCAGCAATATTACGGGAAGAAGTGGAAGAGGCTATATGTTCGATGAAAGGAGGGAAGTCACCGGGTGTGGATAATATCCCAGCAGAGCTCTTGAAATATGGAGGACCAGATATAGTAAAAATCATGACAACAATTTGCCAGAAGATATGGAGTACAAAAAAATGGCCAAAAGAATGGACGCAGTCATTAGTAATACCGCTTCCAAAGAAAGGAAATCTAAAAATGTGCAAGAACTACAGAACCATTAGCCTTATTAGTCATCCAAGTAAGGTAATGTTAAGGATACTTTTGAACAGAATAAAACAGAAATCAGAAGAAATCTTGTCAGAGGAACAGGCTGGCTTTAGACCAAAAAGAAGTATCTCAGAACAAATCTTCAATATTAGATTACTTATCGAAAAACATCTCCAACATCAACACGATTTATACCATAACTTCATCGATTTCACAAAAGCCTTCGATCGAGTCTGGCATGAAGGCTTATGGCAAGTAATGAGAAAATTCAATTTTGATACCAACATCATAGATATCATTGAAGCACTATACAAGGACGCAAGCAGTGCTGTTTTTGCAAGCAACGACATTGGAGAATTTTTCAAAACAACTGTAGGAGTTCGCCAAGGATGTATCCTGTCACCAGTGCTCTTTAATATATATCTAGAACATATTATGCAGGAGGCTCTCTACGATTATAAATCAACCATATCGATTGGAGGCCGACCTCTGTACAACCTACGTTTTGCTGATGATATTGATCTGATAGCTGGATCAGAATCAGAACTTCAAGACCTTACCTCTAGACTGGAGAAAGTAACAAGAACGTATGGGATGGAAATTAATATAGAAAAAAGCAAGATATTGGTGAATAGCCATAAGAAACATGTTCCGACCAACATTACGTTAAATGGGCAAACGTTAGAAGAAGTTAACATCTTTAAATATCTCGGGTCCACTATATGTAGTGATGGAAGATCAATTAAAGAAATCAAGACAAGACTTGAGATGGCCTCAGCTGCCATGACAACGTTGAATGTGATCTGGAAAAGTAACATCAGTTTTCCTGTGAAGATCAAATTATACAAATCACTTGTATTATCTATTCTCTTGTATGGGTGTGAGGGCTGGACACTCACTGCAGATACGGAGCGAAGGATTCAGGCTTTCGAGCATAAATGTTATAGAAGAATTTTGCGCATGTAGTGGGTTTGATGGTATTGTATGATGGTGATATTACTAAATGTAATGTATGAGGCCAGCTGTGAAGGCTCCTGAGATAAAATGTAGTTGTGAATTGTCAGAAGGCCTTTCTTGCTACCACTACGACCTCACACTCGAATTTTTTTTTCTTAATGAATGTAGCTATGTAAAATGTCTAGGGTAATGATGTGTAATGTGGTGTGATAGTTATAGATACACCCACAGATATTTAAGCAGACTAATAATATTTAACAAATATTATAATACACTGAACTAACTCAAGAGTGTAAAATTTTTGATAGAATTATATTACATTTATTTGTTCTGGATCAAGTTTTATGTTGACCAGAACTTTTTTTAAAAAAAGGATTTAAAAATTATGAAAGAAATGCATGGAATGTTACATAATAAAGGCAAGAGTGTACATATATAAGTACTAGACTAGTTAGTTTTATTAAAATGTTCTATTAGTCATCTACTTGGGAGGATAGTTAATGCTTGTGCTGTTGGGGTGGCCTCATCACACCTGTCTATATTGACTACACAGTGTCCAGTAAATTGCAGGAATTTTATGGGGTATTAGTAACTAAAAGGCGTTGGTGAACTTCCAGCAGACCAGAGGCTCACTCAACTTGCATATGTAGCTCTGGTGCTGAAATCTGGTGGTCCCACCTCTCCGTGCTGGCGGGCAATAATAGTGGTCTCTGTCACAACGTACTGCACAGATACACTCGAGTAAAATCACCAACTGAATGGACACCGCCTTGTTGACAACTGAAACTCACAGCTCTGCAATCAAAGTATTGGCTATGTGTCAAAATTCTATTCTCTACCCCACGTCTGGACACAACACGGACACAACAACCACATCATACAGACAGGTCAGATCTCTCTGACCAAACAGCACATTTACCATGGTGGTTTTACATCAGATAGGTCCTCCCAGACTATAGATTCTGAAAAATATTTATTAGTTTCCTTCCCTAAAAGTGGATAGGTAATATGTTTCATTATTCTCAACACTTGATCTGTCTTTCCTAACCCTTGCTGGAGTTTATGTATATTGTTGGTCCCTAGACCCTGACTTGGGCGGGGGGTCTAGAGCAAATCCCTACTTGTTTGTAAGGCTAGATTATGATATGGCAGTATCAAATCACTCGAACATTAAACAATATTCAAAATATACAAAGAAATAATTTCAATCTTACCAGATTATGAATAAAGAACACAGAAATGCTAGCAAAACTCAGCTGAGCTGCTGGCTATAGTATGGCGTCCCTGAACTTATTTCACTTTCTTTCATTTGGAAATCACCACACTTTAAAATACTGTGTCTATCATCGAACAACTATTGAGGAATGGCCCCACTTGCGCGTCTGAGCGCGCCGATAATAAAATGATTGTCTGTGGCCAATCACTGCCTAGGTTTATTTCAAATTCAAATTTCCTACCCTAAAGTCATTTCAGTCATGCTTCAGTCAAGTATGGATGTTTATCTGTTAGTCTGTCCGTCTCTACTTGTTTTTTTTTCAAAAACGTACTTGATTTTTTTTCAAAAACGTACTTGATTTTTGAACCAACCTTTCTCTCCCCTCCAAAATTTTGTCGTTAAAAGTTATATTTAGACACAGCTCCCACCAATGTCCCTTCGCTTCCCTACTAAGTAGATTTGAACACCTGCGTCTCAAGGTCGTGTTTTTTTGTGCAAATAGCGACACTTTTTATTCCATACAGTCTGTCGCTGATGTGAACAACACTGTCTTTTGTCATTATCTTCAATATTATCTATCCGTCTGTAAAATTAAGAACATATTAGTTCACTGCTCAGAATGGGCCATCCGGCCAGCTAATTTTTATATTCCTAACATTAATATTACGAAAAAGTTACTTTTTAATTTTTTTTGTAATATTCCAAACATCTGCGTTCTGCCGCTGAATTCAAATCAAAGGCTTGGTATCGCAAAAGCGACCAATAAATGACTGTGGCGTAACATATCCAAGGTCCCTTCTGTCGAGTTCCTTACTTTATGTCAACTTGGGAAACGTGACTTTTCTCCGTTTCCCCCCCCAATTGCGTCTCCTTAGCCTTTCTAGTCTCACGCAATCTTTCCAGTCATATTTTTTTCCTTTTTATCCGCCGTTCCCCTCCTGTCTAGCAAGTCAATTTTTATGGAGGGTGATGACCCGCGGTCTGGGCGATCATGTACTATCAGCAGCCTACGCATTATGTTTTTATCCTTACATGTTATCTTTGGAGGTATTTTACCGTTGTATCTCTGTCAATTTCACTACACATCTCCCCACTTGAAAACATGCCTATGGCAAGTTCCAAAACCAGCGATACACATAGGTAAAATTACTCCTCACGTCTGCCACTACTCTAATTTTTGATCACAGGGGTGCCGACTGAGGAAATCTGCACCGACATTCAATTTGCCTGGGATATATTGGATACTGAACTGATAAGGTTGAAGCAATAAAGACCACCTCAGCAATCTTGCGTTTTCATGCTTAGCCTGAGAGAAGAATACGAGAGGCTGATGGTCCGTCTCCACCACAAAAGTCCTACCATACAGATAGATTTGAAACTTCTTTATTGCCCAGATTAACGCTAAACATTCTTTTTCGCTTGTGGAGTATCCTTGTTCCGCCTTATTCAATTTACGGCTTGCATAAGCGACTGGTTTCAGTTCCCCATCAGGTGAAGATGATCTTTGCAACAAAGCCCCTCCTAGTCCTACATTACTTGCATCGGTTCTTAAGACAAAGTCCTGTGTCAAATCAGGCAGTTTGAGAATAGGCTTGCTAGTGAGTTTTTTTTTAACTTTAACTCTTGGAACGCTAGTTCACATTGTGCAGTCCAAATAATTTTATCTGGAAGTCCCTTGCGAGTCAGATCAGTCAGAGGAGCACAAATAGCGTTAAAATTCTTGATGTATTTCTGATAAAATCCGCATAACGACACAAATGATCGCACGTCCTTTTTTTTGTTTGCGGCCTAGGTGCTCTCTGCAGTTTTTCAAAGTTCTTAGGATCAGGGGTCATATTACCCTGATATACAGTGTGTCCCAAGAATTCCAACTCTTTGCATCCAATACAACATTTTGTTGGCCTAGCAGTTAAGTTCGCCTCCCGAAGTCTATCAAACAACATCTCCAGAGCTTCAATGTGTTCTTCAAATGTCTCTGTGGCGACGAGAATATCATCCATGAAATTCGTGATACATGGGTTATTCAGGGGATCCAACAATTTGCGCATCATCCTTGAAAACACACTCGGAGCATTTTTCAGTCCGAATGGTAGCATATTGAATTCATAATGTCCATCCGAAGTGCTAAAAGCCAAATAAGGTCTCACTTCAGGCTTCACTGGGATCTGGTAATAGCCTTTACTAAGATCCACCTTTGAAAAGTATTTTGCCTTGTTCAGTCTGGCAAATAACTGTTTTGTGTCTGGTAATGGATCCACTTGTCCTTCTGTGACAGCATTAGTTTCCTGTAATCTATGCACAGTCTGTGTTCCCCAGACGGTTTTCTCAACAAAACGACACTAGAACTAAAAGATGATTCACTGTGCGAAATAATCCCCTCCTTCAACAAATACTCTATTTCTTCCTTCAATGCCTTCTCCTTCGCGAACGGAATAGAATAGGCTCTCATACAGATTGGGTTTGAGTCTACCAGTTTCATGTCATACTGTAGCAAATTTGTATGGCCTGGTTTATCTGTTAATACATCTGTATGTTCCTCCAGAACCTGTTGAACTCTCTCCCTCTGGTTTTTAGTCAGGTGCTTACTGACTTTTACCTGTGCTGCGGTTTCACAAGGATGTAATGGGTATTCATGTGAGGTGAGTGGTTCTTTTTGCATCTGGGTTGCAATAGCCAAGGTCAATAAGGGGGTGCTTTCCTGGAGTGGTCTGTCCAGATACTTCTTTAACAGGTTTACATGATAAACTTTCTCCTTCCCCTTTTTGTCAATTTTATAGTTTGTTCTAGACACCTTCTCTAGAACCGTATATGGACCTTGCCAACCAATTTGTAATTTATTCTGGCTTCCGGGTAGTAGAAGCAGCACCTTCTCTCCGACTGCCAGTTCCCTGTCCTTTGCCTTCCTATTAAAATATGCTGCATGTTTCTTCCTGGCTTGCTTCAAATTATCATTTGCCAGTTTCCATCCAGCTTTCAAACGAGTGGTCAGTTCGTTCACGTATTGATACGATGAGGTAACAGTCTCTTCCGCCTTCTCATCTGTCCAGGTCCTTAATAGAGCTTCTAAAGGACCTTTTATTTGGCCTCCCAAAATAGCAGAGTTGCGGGAGCCATCCCGGTTGAACTATGTGGTACCTCCCGGTACGCAAACAATGCGGCGGGCAGGAATTGATCCCACAGATCCGGTTTTTCGTGTGCCAGCTTTCTCAGGATAGAAATGAGAGTCCCGTTGAACCTCTCTACCTGGCCGTTCCCTTGTGGATGGTACGGACTACAATGAAAGTGTCTGGCTTGAAATAGCTTAAAAACTTCTTCCGTTAGTTTCCCCTTGAACTGAGAACCATTATCCGTCAAGATTTGATGCGGGAATCCTAATCGGGTAAATATTGTAAGTAGTGCCTCTGCTACATGTTTTGAATCAATTGATGGCAGGGCTACCGCCTCTCCCCACATAGAACAAGTGTCCACCAGAGTAAGGATGTAACTGTTCCTCCTCTGGGTCCGAGTGAGAGGTCCTACAATATCCACTGCAACCCTCTCAAAAGGTGTTCCCACTATGGGCATTTCCCCTAGAGTTGCAGGAGCAGTCCAGTGCTTTGGAGTACCCTTTGACATTCTGGGCAGGATTTGACATATCTTTTTATATCCTCCGTTATCCCTGGCCAGAAGTAATGACAAGCTATACGCTGTCCTGTGGCGCTGATCCCCATGTGACCACTGAAGGGAATCGCATGCCCGAGTTCCATCACTTTATCTCTATATGAAGTGGGAAGAACCAGCTGGTTGTGACCATTTGTTCCAGTTCCGGCCTTCCTGTATAAGAGTTTGTTCTTCATGAAATATTCCCCCTTGCTCGGAGGTGTGTGGCATTTGGGCAATTTTTTAAAACATGGCTTGAGTGTCCTATCCTCAGCCTGCGCCTTCCTCATCTCCTCTGGATGAGCATTTATATATTCACCTTCTTCCTCCTTCTTCTGTGACCTGGTCTGCACTGTCGCCATGATCACAGGTTTCTCGGGATTCCCCAAGAAGACGTATCTACACCCCAATATCAGAGGGTAGATTGGTTCATCTATCACTGCTTCTCTGATTTCTCCCTCCACATAGCGAGTTTTCACCGTTATCCTTGCGATGGGAAGTGTCATGAGTGGTATGTCCTTAGTCGCCCCTTGTATTTCCACTGTTTCTGTGGTATACTGACTTGGGTCCACTAGGCTAGACTTCACAACTGAATCATAATCCAAACCTGTATCATAAAGGCACCTTATGGTGACCCCATTACAAATAACATCCTCACAAACTGGGGGGTGATAAGGTTCCTGTTGTCCATTAGGATTAACCTTTAATCTTCGCGTCCCCGACTTCATTGCAGCAATGTTTGAAGGTTTCCTTCTACAAAATTCGGTGTTATGGTTATCCTTCTTGCACCATTTACACCATCTTTTTCCTTGGTTCAACGGTTTTCTTTCATTGAACTTTTGGTCATTGAACTGTGAGTTTCTGTCGCGATAGTCATTTCTTGGCCGCTCAAAGTTTGTCCTACCTTTATTTCCCTGCTCTCTATTATCAAATTTATTAAATTGCTGTGGAGCTTTAAAATTGTCTATGTGCTTCTTTTTAGCACCACTTACCTCTGCCTGAGCTGCCTGATACCTCTCAGCAACATTTAAAATTTCCCCCCCAACTTCTCTGCACCTTGTTCCATGAGAAATTTTCTCATGTCTGGAGCCATGGACTCTCTCAATTGCTCAATCATGATCATTTCTTTAAGATCTTGGGTCTTCCCGAGAGCCGTCCATTTCTCCAAATAGGTTTCTAGTCTAGCAGAGAATTGGTGGTATGTCTCCCCAGACAACAGTTTGGCATTTCTAAATTTCTTACGATAAAAATTCACCATTCTTCTCGTACCTTAATAACAAAGCCTGCTTTAACATGTCATAATTGTCTTGGTCTTCCCTGTTCATTTTGGCAAATACTTCATAAGAAGTACCTCTCAATCCCTGTGATAGCTTTAAACTCCACCTCTCTCTCTCTAACCCATATGTAGTAGCTAATAACTCAAAACGTCCTAGGTACCCCTCTATGTCATCGTCTTTTTCAACAAAATGGTCTAAATGAAACCCCATAGCTGAGTTTGAGGCTCCCAGACTGGGCGTAGCATCTGAGGCAAAAGGGCTGGCACCATTTTCAGGAGCCGGGCCTTGTAATTCCAGCTCCCTTAGTCGTAATTCGTGCTCCCTTTTGCAACCTTCTATCTTCTGCCTCCCTTTCGGCAGTCAACCTTTTTTCTTCTGCCTCCCTTTGCTGTCGTTTTTCTTCTGCCTCCCTTTGCTGTCGTTTTTCTTCTGCCTCAATCTGCAGCCTCTTAATTTCTCTATCAGCCCCAATTTGTAACCTCTTCTCTTCAGCTACCTTTCTATCTTCCCTTTCAATATATTTATCACATTCAGCCGTTACATATTGAATTAAAATCTGACCATCCATTCCCATCTCCTTTGCGGTCAGCACAGCAGCTGATCGGAATTTTGCTAGCTCCGCCATACTTTTCAGACAATATAATAATATACAAGCTAAATCTCTAACCAGTAAATACACTAAGTACTTCTTATGACTATAGTCTAACTAATTCTAACTAACCAGTTAACTAATTAATTATCACTGGCTGTGAAGATTCACCAACTTTTATCTGCAGGGACACTTTTAATTTTAAAGGGAATTTCACAATTTTTTTCCCCTAATTTTATTTCTCCAACCAGGAGATCCTAATATTACTGTTGGGCTAATTATCCCTGGACAAGACCCCAATGTATGTAGTGGGTTTGATGGTATTGTATGATGGTGATATTACTAAATGTAATGTATGAGGCCAGCTGTGAAGGCTCCTGAGATAAAATGTAGTTGTGAATTGTCAGAAGGCCTTTCTTGCTACCACTACGACCTCACACTCAATTTTTTTTTCTTAATGAATGTAGCTATGTAAAATGTCTAGGGTAATGATATGTAATGTGGTGTGATAGTTATAGATACACCCACAGATATTTAAGCAGACTAATAATATTTAACAAATATTAAAATACACTGAACTAACTCAAGAGTGTAAAATTTTTGATAGAATTATATTACATTTATTTGTTCTGGATCAAGTTTTATGTTGACCAGAACTTTTTTTAAAAAAAAGGATTTAAAAATTATGAAAGAAATGCATGGAATGTTACATAATAAATGCAAGAGTGTACATATATAAGTACTAGACTAGTTAGTTTTATTAAAATGTTCTATTAGTCATCTACTTGGGAGGATAGTTAATGCTTGTGCTGTTGGGGTGGCCTCATCACACCTGTCTATATTGACTACACAGTGTCCAGTAAATTGCAGGAATTTTATGGGGTATTAGTAACTAAAAGGCGTTGGTGAACTTCCAGCAGACCAGAGGCTCACTCAACTTGCATATGTAGCTCTGGTGCTGAAATCTGGTGGTCCCACCTCTCCGTGCTGGCGGGCAATAATAGTGGTCTCTGTCACAACGTACTGCACAGATACACTCGAGTAAAATCACCAACTGAATGGACACCGCCTTGTTGACAACTGAAACTCACAGCTCTGCAATCAAAGTATTGGCTATGTGTCAAAATTCTATTCTCTACCCACGTCTGGACACAACACGGACACAACAACCACATCATACAGACAGGTCAGATCTCTCTGACCAAACAGCACATTTACCATGGTGGTTTTACATCAGATAGGTCCTCCCAGACTATAGATTCTGAAAAATATTTATTAGTTTCCTTCCCTAAAAGTGGATAGGTAATATGTTTCATTATTCTCAACACTTGATCTGTCTTTCCTAACCCTTGCTGGAGTTTATGTATATTGTTGGTCCCTAGACCCTGACTTGGGCGGGGGGTCTAGAGCAAATCCCTACTTGTTTGTAAGGCTAGATTATGATATGGCAGTATCAAATCACTCGAACATTAAACAATATTCAAAATATACAAAGAAATAATTTCAATCTTACCAGATTATGAATAAAGAACACAGAAATGCTAGCAAAACTCAGCTGAGCTGCTGGCTATAGTATGGCGTCCCTGAACTTATTTCACTTTCTTTCATTTGGAAATCACCACACTTTAAAATACTGTGTCTATCATCGAACAACTATTGAGGAATGGCCCCACTTGCGCGTCTGAGCGCCGATAAAATGATTGTCTGTGGCCAATCACTGCCTAGGTTTATTTCAAATTCAAATTTCCTACCCTAAAGTCATTTCAGTCATGCTTCAGTCAAGTATGGATGTTTATCTGTTAGTCTGTCCGTCTCTACTTGTTTTTTTTTTCAAAAACGTACTTGATTTTTGAACCAACCTTTCTCTCCCCTCCAAAAATTTTGTCGTTAAAAGTTATATTTTAGACACAGCTCCCACCAATGTCCCTTCGCTTCCCTACTAAGTAGATTTGAACACCTGCGTCTCAAGGTCGTGTTTTTTTGTGCAAATAGCGACACTTTTTATTCCATACAGTCTGTCGCTGATGTGAACAACACTGTCTTTTGTCATTATCTTCAATATTATCTATCCGTCTGTAAAATTAAGAACATATTAGTTCACTGCTCAGAATGGGCCATCCGGCCAGCTAATTTTTATATTCCTAACATTAATATTACGAAAAAGTTACTTTTTAATTTTTGTAATATTCCAAACATCTGCGTTCTGCCGCTGAATTCAAATCAAAGGCTTGGTATCGCAAAAGCGACCAATAAATGACTGTGGCGTAACATATCCAAGGTCCCTTCTGTCGAGTTCCTTACTTTATGTCAACTTGGGAAACGTGACTTTTCTCCGTTTCCCCCCCAATTGCGTCTCCTTAGCCTTTCTAGTCTCACGCAATCTTTCCAGTCATATTTTTTCCTTTTTATCCTCCGTTCCCCTCCTGTCTAGCAAGTCAATTTTTATGGAGGGTGATGACCCGCGGTCTGGGCGATCATGTACTATCAGCAGCCTACGCATTATGTTTTTATCCTTACATGTTATCTTTGGAGGTATTTTACCGTTGTATCTCTGTCAATTTCACTACACCGCATTTGCTATAAAGAGCACAAAACAAATGTCTATGTTAGAGAGAAGATAAACACCTATGCAGGCCACCAAGAACCACTTTTGTCAATAGTGAAACGTCGAAAGCTTGCCTGGTTTGGGCATGTAACTCGTCATGACTCCCTTTCGAAAACGATCCTTCAGGGAACAGTCGAAGGTAAACGGAGAAGAGGAAGGCAGAGAAAATCCTGGGCTGATAACATCAAAGAATGGGCAGGACACGGTTTTTCCACACTTGTACGTATTGCTGAGGATAGAGAGCAGTGGAGGACCCTGTCTGCTGATGCTTCCACCATGGCATCCCTACGACCCATGACGGGTTACGGGCTGAGATGAGATGATGATTGAATTATTTAAATTTCCAGTTATAATTAGATTGAGGGGTCAAAAAAATATTAATAATTTAAATTTGGTTGGGACTGAATACTAGCTGCACTCACATATTTATATAACACCTAGGATAGGTCTAACAAGAAGATGGCTTACCTATCAGTTCTCTTCTACGCTATCATCGAGAACTGTGCAGTTAACTACCTAACTTGCTTTGTGCTCTCCCTATCTCTAGTTCACCAGTTCTCTTCTATATTTCTGGCAACAACTTTCTTACATTTATATTCATCATCTACCTCGCCACAGAAGCATCTTATGCAATTAGAATTATATCGCATCTTACGATATTAGAGTTATGTCCCATCTTACGCGATAAGAGTTACTTTGCATTTTGCACGGGGGTTTACGTTCTGAAGTCAGCATGTATAGCCGTGGCATAGAAAAAACAAACAAACAAACAAACAAATTCGCCCAAAGTATATATTACTTTTATAAATCTGCTATAGACCAAGAATATGAGTCCAAGGTCATTATGTCACCATGCCGTTATTGACGCATTGATTGACGAATTTATGTCTAACCTTGCTGGCAAAGACGCTTGAATTATTACAGCTATAATTGGACACAACGAGCGAAACCGATATATACACTTTTGGGAGCCGCGCTGGTGTAATGGCTTCGGCGTTGTACTGGCGACCAGGTGTTCATGGTTCAAACCCGGGTGTCGGCGTTTGAGGAAATGTTTACGGCCGGAAATTTGACTGAATAGCCTGAACGGCTCCTGTGATAAACCCTCTGTGGATGGGAAGGAGCGAAGCTCCTGACCGGGTTGGAAGGAAAGTCCTCAGGTTCCCCAGCCTCGCAATGACATGTCATTGGGCCGAATGGCTGAAAGCCCAAGTGCCGCTGGATAAGAAAAAAAAAAAAATATATATATATATATATATACCTTCACATTAAGTCTAAGGCGGTATTTTTATTATTTTTTTTTTCTTTGTACACCTTTTTCTTTACTAGAACACCTGAAGAAGTAGCTACAGGTAAAAAAAAAAGGTAAAAGGTAGTCCCATAGCAAATACTGCAGTAGGGGAGAATTCACTGTACTACGTCCAACTTCGAGAGATAGTGTGACCAGTTCCCTTCCTCGCTGCCTTTTCTTTCCCTAACTCAAGAGCAAAGTCATGTACCCATTTACAACTGGATAGGCTGGAAGGTGTCGACACAGTATATCAGCGTTCTAACGACTCTGTCAATCGGACTCTCAGTACACCACCAATTGTCCGAGAATGTGTAACCCGGAACTCTACTCATCAGGGCAAAATTGTCCGAGAATGTGTAACCCGGAACTCTACTCATCAGGGCAAAATTACTAGAGGGCAATAAAATTAATTCTGTTTCACTGATATTAATGAACGTATATCACTTAGGCTAATGTAGCTGTATTTTATGTCATCATATAACTTACATTTAATATGTGTTTAAGTTAAGTATCTAGCAGTAATGGTGCTTAAGAGTTACGGGAGGTGTACAATTAGTATGTTAGATGTGCAATGTTAAATTATTATTAATTGCAGAAGCGTCCCTCATATATTTGGCACTTGGGGCGGATCATACCCTTGGCATCCCCCCCCCAATAAAAAAGCACCTGCGAGTACATTGTCAACAGTAAGTGTGACGGTATTGCCTCCCCTGCTTTGCAGTAGTGGTCCAACAGTGGCCAAAACTCAAGAGTTTCTATTATAGGCTTCAATGGAGTCTATCTTTACACAAGATTACTCTTGGCAGAAATGTTGATAGAAGAGTAGTAAAGCTTCTATCACATGGGAGTCTTCACAAGATATTTAGATAAGCGAAAACAATGCTGGCTGTTAATAAGCACGTTAATTCTGTAATCTGCCGACAACTTTTGTGAAGAATCTAAGCAATGGTTTATTCTAGCTCGTTAAGCCCCCACGGCTGAGTTAATCAGTGGAATTATCATTATTATATAGCTCTGTTTAGAGTGTGTGTAGTAATATGACTGAGACAAGCATACAATAACTTTAAAATGATTAAATCGAAGTTAAATATGTAACATTACAAATAACAAAATTTAATAATCACTTTAGGTTTTAACAGTTAGAAAATAATTTATTTATGAAAAGTGTTCATCACTTGAATGGTTTTTTATAAGAAGTTCAAGTGGCAGCATATAGGTAGAAATAGCTGCCAATGGTGATTATAATTCTCCTCCTGATGGGTAGGTTCTTTTCACTCTGCTCGCGCTCGTCTCTGGTCAAAGTTCAGGCGCCGCACGTTCCCAGAACGTCAAGTAGTAACGGCCAAGCTGGTTCTGCGTCTGTCTATAAGACCCTCTTATGATGGCGTCTCGCACAACGTCAGTCCACTTCTACCTTCACTTGGTTCCAGAGATAGTACTTTCTGCTGGTACCACTAATAACTGATAATAGAAATAGAAACACATAGTTATGTGCCCCCCTCTTCTATTCTACCATACCATGTCAGAATTTACCCTCGATGAGAATTAAATTTAATCCCTCGGGATAAAACTCCCTTTACATTTAAACTGAATAGCTTTAGCTTTAAATTACATTTAAATGAAAAGGTTAAACGTACAGATATAATATGGTTTACATTTACATCTCCACTGTTTGAAATGTGTTCACAATATAAATTCATCTATGTTTCATTTATATTTATACTTATGGAAAAGTTTAAAACTTCTATTAATTTAAAATGAATATTTTAACATAGACATTTACACTGGTTTAAAGCTTGAAAACTTACATTAATTTTGAAGTGAAAATGTTTATAAGGACATTTACACTGCTTTGAAAATGTAAGTATTGTGACGTGTAATGGAAAAAAGCCTACAGTAATCTGATAGCTTATTGTAATTATAGCTGCTCTTAGATTTGCTAGCTGAAACATGCAATACACCAACTGTCTAATTCTGCAGTTCACCCTTTTGTCCCCGCCCTCTTTCCTTTAAACACAGGCTAACGCAGTGTTTACAAACTTCGTTGACCTGTCAGTCATAACAGGAAACAAATCACGCTTTGCTTTTACTGCGTTCCACTTACGCGAGCTCATCTGTCAATCATATAATACTTGACAGACAGACAGCACGTGAGAAGAGAAAGAACAGACCCCTTTGAAGTTTGCTCAGGGAAAATCTAGAATTCCCTAATATCCTTTTATCTTGGAACACGAGCAGCCTACAGGAAAACCGCTATGAAAACAGAAATTCTGTTGATGTCGGTCACCGCTCCAGACGAAAACCTCTGGAAGACCGAACCGTAAGCCTTTTATCTTGAATCGTTAGCTTCTGAATTTTTGTCCCACACAGGAGTGCGAATTAACGCCATTAGAGATGAAAAGCCATTTAATGATATATTTACGGATGTTTCTATAACCCAACCATCAGTCGTCAGTCAGAAATTTGAAAAGAAGTCTAGTGCGGAGTCATAAACCATTTCTTTTGGATTATTGTTTTTTAAAAGTGATTCGTGGAGATTTTCATTCTGGAATTCTGGTAAATAGTTCTAAGTGTTAGAAGTATTTTACGGCGATAGCATTTAAATTTAAACGCTTAAATACGTTAAACATACAGTTAAATACTTCACTTAGATCTTTCTTGGTAGTAAGGCGAATTAAATTAAATAACGCGTAGCGATTTTCAAACCAGATATTAAATTAAAATGTTTGATCACATCACCGACGCTACATAGCTGAGACGAGACGGTAATTTGTGTTTACAGTTTAGAACGGACGCAACACTTAAAACTCTCCAGGAGAGAGAGAGATAAATACGACAGATAAACAGACACCGACAGTTTAATAGCTACTAAAGGATAAGTGATTTGTTGTACGTGGTGCATTGTGAGAAAAATAATAAATAACACACTGTGCGTGTGACCGCCAGCCGCGAAAAGGAGCGGGGGAATCTTCATCGACTCAGTCCGACCACAATCCGCGGCCTGCGATGTCTATGTGTAAAGGCGTAGGGAAAACACCGTGTATCTTTTAAATTCGTCAGTATTGACAGAGCAGATGAGAGACTGTCGTAACCCCGTATATATATATATATATACACATATATATATATATATATATATTATATATATATATATATTATATATATATATATATATATATATATATATATATTATATATATATATATATATATATATATATATATATATATATATATATATATATATATATATATACACATATATATATACATATACATATATATACCCATAAATGTTTTCTTGTATTTTTAGAAGACCTGATCCCAAGTGAAAAATACGGCGGTTTTTTCTTTTTCCATTTCATGCTATAAGTGTGTACTAGCCGATGATACTGTATGACTATAAATTATACTACTGGACTTACCAAAATCCAGGATATTTTTTTTATCAGCCAACAGTGACGTATACCTGAAACATTATTATTATTTTCTCCAACACCTGACAGTTGTAATCCAAGTGGAGTACTAATCTATACACTGTGCAGGACTTGCAATCTGGCAAAGAGTCGGCCGATAGAAAATCCATCATCATCATTTTTAACATTTGTAGCAACCGGATTTATTCAGATTTTCTAGAAGTATTCCCCTCTCCTAAACGGTAAACACCAAGGATTCTCACACTATTCAATATTTGTAGTAACCCTGTATCCAGATAGAAGTTCCATCCCGAGCGGGAAACAGGACCCACGCCCAACACTGCAAGAGTTGTCGCAACGAAAATATTCAGTTGTAGTTCCTGTGTCTAGACTTATATTCCCCTGTGCAACCCATCGGAGGAACAGTGCTAGTTTTTTTAGAATAGTGAAGATAACACTTTATGATTCATATCGTGGGACCAAAAGATGCAGCAATAGAGAATGCAGTCAGCGGCCCATAGCTTGACTGCTTGCATCAGGGTCAGCGAACCAGAGCTGACCAAGACCGTACTCCACCTCCACGTAGTGGTCCTGGAAACAGTCTGCAGCAGTGCAGTCTGGCTGAGCGAGTACGGATCACAGAGGGAAGGCAAACCCGGTCCCAAAAAATGCCATGCTGAAGTCGGATGTGTCGACCGAAAGGTGCAGATATCACAGCTATGGCGTAAACAGACACAACGCAACCACCGTCCTTTTCAGGGCGAACGAGGAAGAAGGAGGAAGAAGAAGATTCATATCGTCACCAGGATTCGTCGTGAAATTTAACTTATTCGGCGTTCACCTGATTAGTTTTTTTGGGATGAACTGGGACCAATTTGTATCCTCGACTGCTGGGGTGATACATTAGTCAACAGCGCAATAGGGATTATGTTCGTGGAATAAATTTACCA
Organism: Oreohelix idahoensis; assembly: GCA_024509875.1. Lineage (NCBI taxonomy): Eukaryota > Metazoa > Mollusca > Gastropoda > Stylommatophora > Oreohelicidae > Oreohelix > Oreohelix idahoensis. Next base: position 12,361 of record JAMPIV010020825.1, on the reverse strand, counting down.
AGGGATACCACAGACCCAAGGGAAGAATACAAATAGGTAAGAGTGTGAGAGGTGGCCACTGAGAGAGAGAGAGAGAGAGAGAGAGAGAGAGAGAGAGAGAGCGTGTGATGATTTTATTGTAGCTAGAAAACTACTTATTAATTTGGTTGTTTAATTTTGTTTACTTTACTTGGTTTTATATTGTACCAATACTGTTATTCTATAACCTAGTGCTAACCTTCAACCTTTGGGGTAATATTCTTTGGGTTTGATTTTTGTCCTTTAAACGGTGAAGGCGCACCCTGCTTCTTTATTTATTCTATATGTAAATGATTTTCTTGATATCTTTGGGTAATTGATGTTGTAAACAGTTTAGTGACAATAAACAACAAGAAAACTTAACTTTGTGTGTTGGTCAGACCCATACCCATTTATCCTTAGTTTTTTTCACGTTTGTGTGTCTTGTTGTCACATATTGTTGTGTGTGTGTAGACTAACCTGTTCTTATTTTAGATAGGGAGGCAAAGACTGTCTTGTAACAAAGCACAGTTGTGTGGAAAGGCTGGATGAGAGAAACCTGCTCACTCCGGAGACATATCTTTCCCTCAACCTACCACCTGTGAAATCTATTTTCTATACATTCTCGTGTATCAGTCAACCTTTACTCTTTACCTAGACTGGGCCTAATAAACCAATTAACATGCCGTACAACAAGTATTATACTTAGAATGGACATCATTTCTTTAATCTTTCCCTCCCTGCTCCATAGGAAACCTGGAACTACTTTATGCTTTTAGTTCTCTTTACTAAACTATCAATAAAGCAATCACCAACCCGTGCAGTGGTGGTTCATGAATCATCATTTTATACGCTGAGGTTGCCAGCCTCATGAATCATCATTTTATACGCTGAGGTTGCCAGCCTCAAATGAATCTGACCTCCAATAGCGAGTTTCACATATTAAAATTCACATGGTAATATACACATATATATGTTAGTTCACATGTTAGTAATAAAATATAGAATGAAAAATGCACTACTTACGCCAATCTTGGCTACAGACGTTTTTGCTCAGAGGACTTTAAAAAAAGGCGCTGGCAGCTGCCTTCTTTCACGTTTACTGGGGGTCGTTAACTTTAACTTCAATTCCCTCTGACTCGGTGTCTTTCTTCAGTTTCCTAGTCCAGGTGTTCCTTATTAAAATGTAGAGATTCCCTGTGCTTTGTAAGTCTTATTTGGTTCTCCAATAAAAGGTCCGGTTAACAAACAGGAATTATGAATCTAGTCTTCACTCTGGCGAGGTCTGATGTTGTCTTGGCGAGCGTGAAATTCACAGTGAAATAAAACTGCGAAAAGGTCAGACTATATTCCCTCTCTTCCCACGCCTTCGTTTGTTTATGGGGTTAAATAAACGCTCCAATCATATTCAAACAGGTCGGGATGTGTACTTTCAAAATACTTCCGACATGGAAAAATTTTGCAAAGGTCACGTCTCCCATATATGGTAATATGCTGTCCCATTCCCTCGTGTACAAACTTACAGACAAATCTCTGTCTATCATAATATTGTGACCGTGTTTTTCTGGCGTAATGACTCAGGGATTGTCGCTAGTCACCCGTGTTTCGCCAGACAAACAAATCTGGTCCTATTCAGCACTCCTGCCCAACACAAGCTTGGATAAACAAGCACCGTCGCTTGAAAAGATGGTCAGACAGATTATGCGATAAAATACTGTCGCTGACCGTCTAATAACCTGGCGTTACTTAACACGTCTTCGTGAAGCGTGAATGCGACACAGTAAGATAAGAATTACTCCTGTAGCAAATACTGTCATAGGGGAGTGGCGTGTTAGAGACTTTCCCCATGCTATGCCCAGCATAAAGAGTAAAATAATGAAAGGGAAAAATGAAATGCCAAATAAAAGCGACCGGAGAGAAAAATGAAGAAGAAATGATATTGCCGTAGGGCTGGAGGTGTGAGAGATCACACAAAAGGACAGGGAGAGTCATTTCGTCACAGTAAGTACTGTAATAATAGTGTCCCCTAGAACCCCCTTCCTGGCTGTCACCCGGGGCGGTCCGCCAACCTCGCACACCCCTTAGTACGCCACTGATTAATTGACATTCGTTGTTCCGGCTAAACGGATAATCCAGCAAGGCTTATGAAACAAAGATCAGAGTCGGCCCCGGATAATTTTCAAGGTGGTGCGAGATCTTGTTTTTGTACGCAAACCTCTTCTTCCCCCCCCCCCCCCCCCCCCCCCCCCCCCCCCCCCCGCCTTGTGTTTGTGTGTGTGCCGTACTGTATTGCTCTGTTGTGAGGCTACTTCATACAATTGTATTGAATCACACTATAATTTCCCTTTTTTTTATTTTTTTATTTCGGCGCGCCCCCGAAGAGCTTTTGCATGTAGAAGAGCCTACAGAGCCGGCTCTGCAAGAATGCCGGAAAATCGATGTGTTCCTGGAGTTAGCTCGCGTTTGGGAACCAAGTCAGACGAAAAATGTCCAATACTCGTAGCCAGCTTCTGTACCCACGTCAAATCTTCCTCGGGATATGGGAATTACTGTTCATAATAAAGGGACATAATCTATCAACATCGAAGTGAACGCCCCTTGAAATGATTGGGCAACTATTAGTACATCTTCGTATTATATTTCATGCCCTTTGACGAAATCTGTTGATAGGAGCAAGCAACCCGCCATAACATGATGAGAAATAATTACGTTGTGCACTTTCTGCTGCCTGCCCTGATAACGGTACACATTCTCTTGTGATTATATCATTCCTTTCCAGTCCGTCTCAACTTCGTCGGATCTTCGTAGTCAAACTTATCATGACTTTATGGTCAATTAAAAAAAAAGGTAAAGGATCCCGTTACACGCCCATTGAGGCATATTGGGAATATGTTGTTAGGCCCATGTTTTCTTGACCATCGTTACACTATGGGTGATGTGGTCAGCATCACGCCGGCCGCCATAACCTTCCCAGATTTCCTCTGGTACGGTACCCAATTTATGAGGCTCGGTCGACCCCGGAGCCGTTTTCGGTCCAAAAAAAATCCCACCTCAATTGGGGATCGAACCATGGACCACCGAGCTGTACTACCGCGGCTTGACTTATGGTCAATGCTTCATTTAAAAAAGTTGAAAGGTCTGCGCGTTGTTTTAAGGGGTGTGCAAATTAGTTTCCACAGTGCAGTATGCGCTCTTTCCGAATCACCCCCCCCCCCCACCCACCCCAAAAAAACTGGCGGGAAACTGGCATTATTTGTTTTCAGGACAATTCCCTTAGAAAATTATATATCGCATCTTACACAGACTTAACTTACGCGGATTTATGCGGTTGTTGGCCCAGGGGTAAAATTTTAAATAGCTTTTATTGTAAATTAAAGCTATGAATTTTTAAATAAATACGTAAAAGTTTATAAATTTAAACTCTTTTTAAGAAAATAAAATGTAAAATGACGCCAAATAATGAATAGAATATACAGAACTATTAACAAAAGCGAAGATTTTGTACTTGGTTATTAAGGAAAAGATCGCTTTGTGTGGATTTTTAACAATGGTATAAGCGCCGTACCGTTTAGAAAGCAATGGCAAACTACTGAATGAAAAAAATTGCCTAGAAAAATCACAAACAGCCAATAAAAGCTGGGGTTGATTGCAACGTCCTGTAAAGGATAAGCAACTAACTATTAAGGAAAAGTCACTATAATGTATTCAGTTTCGAATGTTTGCCCTACACATGTTTTCAAGTTGTCATTTGGTGTTACACTGTTGCGTGGTGTGAGTGGTAAAAGCTTTGAAGCTGACGGTAAGTCCCGTGTGGGCGTTTCATTGTTTAGTCAAATTTGTTGATTAGATCTTAGTTTTATATTTGCTATTTCTCTTCTGGCTTCCGGCTGCTTTTCGAGTAGGCAAGTCTATAAAATGTTCCTTTTCAACGAAGTAATCCAGAACTGCGAATTTTGCAGCTTCAGTTAGCTCGTATTCAAAAGCTATTAACACTTTTCTCTGTTATTGGTGCTTTAAAATCTATTTAAAAAAAGAAAAACAGAAACAACAACAATTCTATTACAGTAAACATTGTCAGTTAGACGCAAAGAAGGAGACATTAAATTGTACAATACATTTAGTGAAATAGTGCCAGTGTTTATTCGAAAACGTAGCAATTGCTAGGGCTACCACACTATTTCGACTTTACGCGTTTTTTCGACTTCACGCGGTATCATCATCATTCACATAATCACCGCGTGCACTGCGATTTTACTGAACTGTACATTAACACAATTATGAAATACTTGTGGCAACGGGTCGGGCGTCAGGAACGGCTACTCTTGACCTACTCTCATAGGGGAACCAAATCTGCTCATACCACGAAGTGATAACGTTATCATAACCTATTCAATTTTATCGGCTCGACACTCCACCGGGTTTGACGTTTTATTCAACAGACTAGCACACTTGTATAGAAAGTTTGTTTTCATGCTGAAGGTTTACCTCCCGCCCCGCCCCCACACACACACAATGTTCCGCCCTGACCCATTGTCCACCATGTTATGTTCCTAAATGCGGCAATGACACGGGAGTATGTCGAGATAAATCGCTGTATTATATTAGCTGCAGCAGTAGCAGTAGTAGCCGCTGCAATAGCAGTAGTGGTAAGAGCAGTGGTATTAATAGCAGTAGTAAAAGTACTAGCAGTAGTCGTAGTTTTAGTGGCAGTGGCAGTAGTAGTAGCAGCAACACCAGTAGCAGTAGTAGTAATAGTAGTAGTAGTATAGGCAGCATTAAGAGGGATAGTAGCAACAGTAGTATTAGCAAAAGATGCAGTAGGAGTGGCAGTAGTAGCAGTTGTTGTTGTAGGCGTGGTAGTATTAGCAGTAGTTGTTTTAGTAGCAGCTGAAGAAATGTTACTTGAGGTGATGGTGGTAGTAGTAGTAGTAGAAGTAACAATAGCAGCACAAATAGAAGTACTGGTAATAACAGTAGTATAAAGAAGAAGAAGTAGTTGTAGTAGTATAAGTAGTATAGTAGAAGTAGCAGTCGTAACAGTAGTAACAGAAATAGTAGTAGTGGTAATAACAGGAGTAGAAGAATAAGCAGTAGTAGTTGTTGTTATTGTTCTGTTGCTATAGTCGCATTTAGAAGTAGTAGTAAATGTAGTAGTAGAAGTAGTAGTAGAAGTAGTAGTAGTAGTAGCAGTCGTACCAGTAGCAGTATAAAAAGAAGTAATAGATGTAGTAGTACAGTAGTAGTAGCAGCGGAAGTAGTAGTAGAGGGAGTAGTAGTAGTAGAAGTAGTAGTTATAATAGAAGTAGTAGTAGCTGTAGTAGTTATTGTAGTAAAGGTAATAGTAGAGTAGTGTTGTAGCAGTAGTAGGAATAGTAGAAGTAGTAGAAGTAGAAGAAAAAGTAGTAGTCGAAGTAGTAGTAGTAGTAGTAGTAGTAGAAGTAGTTGTAGTAGAAGTAGTTGTAGTAGACGTAGAAGTAGTAGCAGTATTATTAGTAGTGGTAGTAGTAGTAGAAGTAGCAGTAGAATTAGTAGAAGTCAGTGGCATAACTACCGCCCTGTTGGACCGGGCATGTTCCGGGGGTTACCTTTGTCGGCGCTTACGCAAAAGCGGGTGGGCAATGACACATTGACCTCTGTTTGTTCGCTATGAAGTTTGTTTATTTAAGACACCGGACGTGGACGCGTTGAACGGGCTATTGTTTGTCAGATTGTGTAACGACTTCCGGCCAGACGGTAAATGTTTCTGATAGTCTTAGTAGCGAGACGTGCTGATTGAACAAACACCTCGGAAATGAGTCTGATAGTAGGACAACAGATGGCATTTTAAGCATGACTTGCACAAATACACGGCCAATCCTTGTGCCCTGTTTAGACAAGCAGAAAAAAAGTTGGACAATTGGAAATATGACACTAAATATTTCCGGGCCACGTTGCTTTGATAAACAGGGAAGTCACTCAGAGAATAACAATCTTGATAAAAAATTAAGGCAGAACATTAACACTTTTGCCCAGATGACTCGTTGTAATGAACAACGATGTAATTAGTACAACCGTGGAAGAGATTATCAGTAGTAATAATCAAAGGCAGACAGATCGCGTGATTTTGGTAAACATGACATCCAGGGGGCAATACCTTTTATGGTCAGGTGATGATGTTCAGAATGAGGAGGATTTGGGGGGAGATCGCTTACAAAATCAGACTCCTTACTGTGGGGGTTGGTTAAGATTAGAAATGAAACTAAACCTAATTGGGTTTCACACAACAAAGAACCACACGGGGTAAAATTTGTACTTTGTTATGATTGGATCTTCTCCAATAGAGCCTCACGGGGAGCCATGTGTGAAGGGGCCAAAATATTGCTTAAAACCTGAAGCATTTTAACATTGCTACATTTTATTTCATCTTCGTTAATGAGAAATCATAGACACCCATAATAACAAGTAATATTTAGGACTCCATTAGACGATAGGCGAATGAACTAGCAGCACCTTTCAAAATTAAAAGGAGTAAACTCCAAAGTTAATACCTAACACCCCAAGTTCCAGGGACTTTACTCAAGTGTACCATGTTAGAAAACTAACTCACAAGAAGGACGACGGGATCTTAAACAGTTGCCCGACATATTACTGATTTCTGTGCATCAGGCCTGTGTATTAATTCGTCCAAATTGGGGGTAAGTTGTAACATGTATATTTTATCAATTTTATTTGCATTTAACATATATAAATAATATAAGCAGTGATGCACCCAGTATTCAGCAATAACCTTGGTCACCTCATTTCGAGCTAAGTACTCAGTACTTAGCGCATGAGTTCTCATTTTTATAAACCACAAGATCATTCTATGATGATAATTATTAACTATTTTTTTCCTTATGAAAACAATTTAATTTTTTTTAAACTTGTTAAACTAATAACTCACTATTAAATCTGTTTTATATATAAATATAAATCTAGAGTTTAGTTAATAACTATTGAGTGAATTTTATGTCTGCACATGTGTGACGTGGTTTTTTAAAAACATATAGATAAAGAGCTATTAAATTAATATTTTGCTGAATCACCTTCAGCCGAGGCCTCATGAAATACGAGTCAAAACATTGTCATACAGCAGGAGCGGAGAATAAAAAGTTTATACCAATTTAGATTACTCAGTTGTTAAACTTGCCATTCTATAAATCCACGTGAGACTCCTTGAAATAGATACATCATTCTTCTATGTATATCTCTACCAAGAGTAATCTTGAGAGAAGGGTGATAATTTCAAAAACCCTCATCTTTTTACTCTGAGTTTGGCAAAGCACAGGAGCCAACCAGCGACACAGAGACAACTCACTGCAGCTTTCTGGAAAGCTAAGTACCAA